>CM038142.1:22111558-22773268 GCA_021437245.1 Aegilops speltoides
AGTCGATGTGATCGCGGTCGGCCTACCTCTACATCTACCATCGGGATTAGTTTTAGACCTGAATAATTGTTATTTGGTGCCGCGTTGAGCATGAACATTATATCTGGATCTTGTTTGATCGAGACGGTTATTCATTTAAATCGAGAAAAATGGTTGTTCTATTTATATAGTAATATCTTTTATGGTCATGCCCCTTAAAGTGGTCTATTTTTATTGAATCTCGATAGTAGTGATACATATTCATAATGTTGAAGCCAAAAGATGGAGTTGATAATGATAGTGCAACTTATTTGTGCCTTGCCGTTTAGGTCATATCGGTGTAAAGCATGAAGAAACTCCATCTTGATGGACTTGGAATCACTTGATTATGAATCACTTGGTACTTCGAACCGTGCCTCATGGGCAAGATGACTAAAACCGTTCTCGGAAATATGGAGAAGAACAGATTTGTTGGAAATCATACATCAGATGTATGTGGTCGATGAATGTTGAGGCTCGTGGCGGATATCGTTATTTTCTCACCTTCACGAGATGATTTGAGCAGATATGGGTATATCTACTTAATGAAGCACAAGTGCGAAACATTTGAAAAGTTCAAAGAATTTGAGTGAAGTAGAAAATCATCGTAACAAGAAAATAAAGTTTCTCGATCGATCGTGGAGAGAATATTTGAGTTCTGAGTTTGGTTTACATTTGAAACAATGCGGAATAGTTTACTAACTCGCCACTGGAACACCTCAGAAATGGTGTGTCGAGCGTCGTGTCGTACTTTACTTGATATGGTGCGATCTATGATGTCTCTTACCGATTACGCTATCGTTTTGGGGTTATGCTTTAGAGCGGCCACATTCACGTTAAATAGGGCACCATCAAAACCGTTGAGGCGGCGCCTTATGAGCTGTGGTTTGGCAAGAAACCAAAGTTGTCGTTTCTTAAAGTTTGGGGCTGCGATGCTTATGTGAAGAAACTTCAACGGATAAGCTCGAACCCAAATCGAATGTGTCTTCATAGGATACCCAAAAGAGCATTGGGTACACCTTCTATCACAGATCCAAAGGCAAGACATTCGTTGCTAAGAATGGATCCTTTCTAGAAAGGAATTTCTCTCGAAAGAAGTGAGTGGGAGGAAAGTAGAACTTGATGAGATAAGCGTATCTACTCCCTTATTGGAAGGTAGTTCATCACGAGAACCGGTTCCGTGACAACTACACCAATTAGTGAGGAAGCTAATGATATTGATCATGAAACTTGAGATCAAGTTTCTGCTGAACCTCGTAGGTCTACGAGTAAGATCCGCACGAGTGGTGCGGTAATCCTATTACAGTCATGTTACTTGACCATGATGAACCTCGAACTATGAGGAAGCGATGATGAGCCGATTCACAAAATGGCTAGAGGCCATGAAATCGAGATGGGATCCATGTATGAAAACAAAGTATGGACTTTGGTTGACTTGCCCGATGATCGGCAAGCCATTGAGAATAAATGGATCTTTAAGAAGAAGGCCTGATGGTAATATTCTGTTTATAAAGCTCGACTTGTTGCGAAAGGTTTCGACAAGTTCAAGGGTTGACTACGATGAGACTTTCTCACCCGTGCGATGCTTAAGTCTGTCCGAATCATGTTGGCTATTGCTGCATTTCATGATTATGAAATTTGGCAAATGGATGTCAAGCTGCATTCTTGAATGGATTTCTAGAAGAAGAGTTGTATATGATGCAGCGGAAGGTTTTGTTGATCCAAAAGGTCTTGACAAAGTGTGCAAGCTCCGCGTTCCATTTATGGACTGGTGCAAGCATCTCGGAGTTGGAATAAGCGCTTTGATAGTGTGATCAAAGCATATGGTTTTATCTGAGACTTTTGGAGAAACTGTATTTACAAGAAAGTGAGTGGGAGCTCTGTAGCATTTCTAGTTTTATATGTTGATGACATATTATTAATTGGAAATGATATAGAATTTCTGGATAGCATAAAGGGATACTTGAATAAAAGTTTTTCAATGAAAGACCTCGGTGAAGCTGCTTACATATTGGGCATCAAGATCTATAGAGATAGATCAAGATGCTTAATAGGACTTTCACAAAGCACATACCTTGACAAGATTTTGAAAAAGTTCAAAATGGATCGAGCAAAAGGATTCTTGCACGTGCTACAAGGTGTGAAGTTGAGTCAAACTCAATGCCGACCACAAGAGAAGATAGAGAAAATGAAAAATGTTCCTATGCTTCAGCCATAGGCTCTATCATGTATGCAATCTTGTGTACAGAACTGGCGTATGTAGCAATAAGCTTGGCGGAAGGTACCAAAAGTAATCGAGTGGATCTTTGGACAGCGGTCAAGAACATCTGAAATACGAAAAGGACTAAGGATATGTTTCTCGTATATGGAGGTGACAAAGAGCTAGTCGTAAATGGTTACGTCGATGCAAGCTTTGACACTGATCCGACGATTCTAAATCATAAACGGATATGTGTTTATATTAAGCGGTGGAGATGTAAGTTGGTGCAGTTCTAAACAAAGCGTCGTGGCGGGATCTACATGTGAAGCGAGTACATAGCTGTACGAAGCAGCAAATGAAGAATGCGGATGAAGGAGTTCATTTCCGATCTAGGTGTCATACCTAGTGCATCGGGACCAATGAAGATCTTATGTGACAATCTTGGTGCAATTGCTTTGGCAAAGGAATCCAGATTTCACAAGAGGACCAAGCACATCAATTCAATTCCATTCGGGACCAAGTCCAAGTGGGAGACATAGAGATTTGCAAGATACATACGGATCTGAATGTTGTGAACCGTTGACTAAGCCTCTCTCACGAGCAAAACATGATCAGCACCAAGACTCCATGGGTGTTAGAATCATTACTATGTAATCTAGATTATTGACTCTAGTGCAAGTGGGAGGCTGAAGGAAATATGCCCTAGAGGCAATAATAAAGTTATTATTTATTTCCTCATATCATGATAAATGTTTATTATTCATGCTAGAATTGTATTAAGGAAACATGATACATGTGTGAATACATAGACAAAACTATAGTCACTAGTATGCCTCTACTTGACTAGCTCATTAATCAAAGATGGTTATGTTTCCGACCATAGACATGTGTTGTCATTTGATTAGTGAGATCACATCATTAGGAGAATGATGTGATTGACATGACCCATACATTAGCCTAGCACTTGATCGTTTAGTATCTTGCTATTGCTTTCTTCATGACTTATACAAAGTTCCTGCAACTATGAGATTATGCAACTCCGTTACGGAAGAACACTTTGTGTGCTACCAAAGCGTCTAGCATGCTGGGTGATTATAAAGGTGCTCTACGGTGTTTCAGAAGGTACATGTTGGGTTGGCATAAATCGAGATTAGGATTTGTCAATCGATTGTCGAAGAGGTATCTCTGGGCCCTCTCGGTAATACTCATCACCTAAGCCTTGCAAGCATGTAACTAATGAGTTAGTTATGAGATGGCGTATTACGGAATGAGTAAAGAGACTTGCGTGCGAGATTGAACTAGGTATTGGATACGAGCGATCGAATCTCGGCAAGTAATCTGAATGACAAAGGAACAAAGTATGTTGTTATGCGGTTTAACCGATAAAGATCTTCGTAGAATATGTAGGAACCAATATGGGCATCGGTCCCGCTATTGGTTATTGACCGAGAATGGTTTTAGGTCATGTATACATATTTCTCGAACCGTAGATCATACGCTTAACTTTCGATGGCAGTTTTATTATCGGTTTATAAGTTTTGATGTACGAAGTTTGTTGAGTCCGGATGTGATCACGGACATCACGAGGAGTCTCGGAATGGTCGAGACATAAAGATTGATATATTGGACGACTATATTGGACACGGAAAGGTTCGGGAGTTTTGGAGAAAACCGAGTCTGGGAGGTTCGGAACCCCAGGAGGATTAATGGGCCACATGGGCCTGGTGGGAAGAAAGGCGGCGGGGTGGGCCGCCTCCTCTGGTCGAATTGGACTAGGAGGCGGCCCCCTTTCCTTCCCCCTCCCCTTCCTTCCACCTCCTAGTAGGAGTAGGAAAGGAGAATCCTACTCCTACTGGGAGGAGATTCCTCCTCCCTAGCGTGCCCAAGGGGCGGCGGCCTCCCCCTCCCTCCTTTATATCTGAGGCGGGGGCACCCATGGACACACAAGTTGATCTACGGATCGTTCCTTAGCCATGTCGGTGCCCCTTCCACCATATTCCACCTCGGTCATATCATCTGAAGCTTAAGGAAACCTGCTGCCGATAGAACATCAAGATCGTCCTGCCCGTCGTCTTGTGGAACTCTCCCTCGACATCTGGATCGGAGTTCGAGGGCGTCATCGAGCTGAGCGTGTGCTGAACTTCGGAGGCTTTGTATGTTCGATGCTTGGATCGGTCGGATCGTGAAGGCGTATGACTCATCACGCGTTGTCTGCAGCTTACGCTTATGGTCTGCAGTGCGTGGACATACACTCTCCCTCTCGTTGCTATATCATCACCATGATCTTGCATGTGCGTAGGAAATTTTTTGAAATTACTCGTTCCCCACACATAGAACATAACAAATATATACTAGTTCCGGTAAAGACAAAGTTGTTTTCAAATCAAAAAACAAGGAACTTTCGCAAGGGCCTGGTGGAAAGGATTCCTCTTTTTCCCACCATCCGGGTTAGGCTCTACAAAAACCTTTAAGGGCCGGTGGAATCCGAAAGGGCGACAGGGGAAATTCCATTCCACTAAATTTAAGGCTATTTGAATGGAGACCAAATTTTGTCCCTTTTTCGGAAAACCCTGGGGGATTCCCGGCCATAAGGCGGTAAAATGCTTCGGATAAGACATTGTTTTGGGGTAGTAAAACTCAAATCACCTTTTAGTTCGGGTCATTCTATTAGCTACCAAGAGGGTACCTTGGGCGGGATTGACTGGACAAACCATCCTTTTGGGACTAAAACGGGTTGGTTTTCACGGGTGAACGATAGGCGGAAGGAAGAAGCCCTGTTTCCAAACCCGGGAAAAAGGTGGGGATATTTCGGTCGAGAAAAACCCTTTAGGTTATAAGGATAAAAAAGCCTTGTTCTCCACAATCAAAATCCCTTTAACATAACAAAGATTTTTAGGTCATGAAGTTGGCTTGTAATCTTTGCGATTCGGGAGGCTTTACGGTTAAAAAGCTGTCGGGACCCGACTCAATGCCACATCGATCTAGCATGTAACACTTCATATCACTTTGCGGCCTCACAGGTATCCCCGGTTGTCGCCTTACCTTTGCCGGGACCGTTTGCCTTTTGCTGCGTATATGATAGTGTCGCTAGCATCCATATGATAAGGCCGGGTGACATGGCTAGTCGTAAACCCAAAGTGGCACAAACTTACGAGGGACAGGCATCCATGACCCGCATCGAGCGTGTCGGTCATTGGGAGTGAATCGGGTTACCTTTGGGCATAGGACTCGGTGAACCGGCTGGCAGCTAAAGGACTCGGTATCCATCGGTGACATTTCCCGAAGGACAGACCGAGCGAAGAAGGACACATGCCGGCCCCTAAGTGTTGGGCGGTAGCAAGCTACCGGGCTCGGTGGAAACACTAGGAGACATTTCCGGTAGAGAGGCTACTAAAGATAAACAACTAGATAGTCGGATCCACACATAAATACAATTACCGTCGCATAACATGCAAGTATGTGTGTACAAATATCAACATAACTCAACAACTCATATAGATAAGGCCCAAGAGCCATCATAGCATTTATTGCAAGCAGGGGTCCAAAGACCCAAATCGAAACATACAAGCAACAAGCGGAAGCATTACATATGCAGATCGACATCTACAAATGAAAAAATGAAGACGACTATCTACAAATCCGACAAGATCGTAGCTGAGGTACAAGCTACTCGTCAAGTCACGAGAACACTAGTAAGACCGAAGTCTCCCTGCAAAAACATAAATAAAGCACCATGAGTACAAAGGTACTCAGCAAGACTTATCGGATCCTATCATACATGCATTTGTATCAAGAGGGTAATGTGGGGTTTAGTTGCACAAGCCACTTTGACTCTGTGGCTATCGTTCTCGACTACGAACTTCTTTGAGGGATATGGCGCCAGGTCCACTAATCACCACTCAATACACTACTATGGATTCACCCGTCTCCCTGAAAGGCCATCCATAGTACTCACACTTCTCTTGAGCATTTTATTTATCCACTTCAAGTTATCTATGTACCATGTAAGCATCCAAGAAGTCCATATCCTGGACCCGGCTATTGAATAGATCATGTTAACCTGCGGTGTACTTCTTCCGCTCTGCCACTTACCACCATGTACGTCGTGTATCTCGGCAACCCAAGCGGGCTTTGGCGAATCGGCCCGACGACTAACCACACAAGACTCTAGCCGGTTTATCGCCTATTGGGTTTATCCCAAGAATCCGGCGGGGGTGTGCTCACACCCCAAGCGATGTGACAGGGTTCCCAAGCCCACCTCGGGATGGATCTCGCTTGGTACACCGTGCCACTTGTGCCTAATCTCCCAAGCCCCGGCGGGTGCCACGGTAACTACTAACACTATACAAACACGAAACTAGTTGCGACTCACGGGCCAAGATCAAGTGGTTAATAAGTCGAGAGGGCATTTAAGCATTCAATGTGTGGTAGTAACTAGTCATTGGACAACATACAAGAACTTCGGTGCTTAGGGCGGTTCGGTGAGACAACCCACCATGCCCTACATGGCCTCTCACTACCTTTACCTCGTGTTCACACTTAACTCCACGGCGACTCATAACACTCCAATTCATTCCAATGAACGGACTGACACAACTCTAAGCAATAGCGGGCATAGCATGGTAGGAACACAACATGGGCTCAATCAACTCCTACACATGCTAGTGGGTTTCAACTATTCTTGTGGCAATGGGGGTCATGCAGAGGAATGGGTTCAACTACGACACAAAGTAGCGGATGAATCGTTGTTGTCCTAATGCAATAGCGGGAGGCGGGGGCGAGAGTAGGATTTTATCGGAATGAACAAGGGGTTTGCTTGCCGATAGATCACAGGCCTTGCTCCTCGACGGTACTGGAACACTCTCGGGGGGGACCTTCGAGGGAGCGTGTGACAATCAATAAACAATCATATGCAACAATATGATGCATGAACATGGCATGAATATGTGATGTTGTTTGAGCTAATGCAACTAGTATTCTATCTAGATGAAGTCCATTTGAATCAAGGATTCAAATGCAACTCAAATAAGCTCTTTATATTGCCATTTTAGTGTTTCACTTATACAGTAGGTATAAGTTGGTTTTCATGCATGAAACTAGTACAGATGGATAGATTGCATTTTTCGATAATTTTTCATATATAAATTATTTCAATCGAGCTACGGTTGAATTTCTATGAATTTTGAAGTTTAAATCATTTTCGAAATTTCTGTTTTAAAATAATTCGGAAAATAAATAATGCGTCGACATGATGTCAACCTTCGTCCATATGGCTGACCAGGTCAAACGACGGGCCCCGTGATGTGAGGATTTTGAGTTAATTTAATCCTAACTAAAAAATTAGTGGGGGGCCCCAAACAACTAATTTAAGCGAGTTAATTGCTAACAAACTAAACCTAAACTAAGCGGGGGCAGGCCCCGGGTCGATGACCGGGGGTCAAACCCAGTCGGGGTCGGAACCAGCCGTGACTCGGCCCGGGCGAGGCAGCTGGGCGGGGGATCCGTCTCCGCGACCATCCCGGCGGAAACTGTAAACCGGGCTGGGCATCGTGGTACCCTCCGTTTCCGGAGGCGGCCTATATGGTCCGGCGACCACTGGCGGCGGCGGGGCGGCGGCCGTTTTGGCCTGGCGGGAAAACGGGCGAGCCGACCGTCCGCATCAGCAAAGCGGCAGGGGGCCGGTGGCGGAACTTCGGGGCGGGCTGGCGGCGGCGGCCGGCTTCGGCCGAGGGCGGGAAAGGGAAAGGAGAAACGGGAAAACCCGGGGGGAAGAAAGGCAGCAGCGGCCGAAACGGCGCGCGGGGGCCCAGGGCGCGAAAAAGCGCCGGTGGCCGGCGAGGAAAGGGGGCGGGCACGGGAGGGCGTGGCGGAGCTCCCAAACGCGGGCGAGGGGTGGAGAAAGCGGGGGGGGACGGCGGGCCGGGGCGGAAAAAGGGAGGGGGGGGAGGGGGGGGCGGCGTGGCTGGCCGGCCTCCGGCGAGGAGGGCGGGGCGAAATTGGCGGGCTTGGCGGCCGGCCGCGAAATCCCTTGGGCAAGCAACGAGGAAACCTGGGGGCCCTCAAACCCGGATTTTGGGAAAACAAAATAATAGAATTTTCCCCTTTTTTTTTTCCTTTATTTGACATTTTTTTGATTTATTTAAAATATAAACATTTTATTTCAGCCAAATTTTCGGATATTTAATTTTCATTTAACAAATGACTAATTTTTGGAATTTTTAATTTTCATTTATTTAAGGAAAATAATTTTTTGGAAACCTGAAAATTATTTGGTCCTAAAAATATTTTTGGGTTTTTACCACCTATTTTAAATAAATGGATTTTTTACCCTTTTGGAAAATTTTTATTGGGTCATTTCAAGAATGATTACATTTACAAATCATTTAAATTTAAAAAAAAAGATCAAAATGTGTGCCTTGGCTCGGAACAGGGATTGACAATTCCCATTGAAAAATTGTGGGAATTCCGGGGAAAAAGTGGGTATGGGAAGGCGCTTTGTCCCAAGTAGCCTTCAATGTGGACCATACTTGAGGAAATTGATTTTCGTCGGGTGACCCTTGCGTAAGCAAGGGCTCTGATATGTGATTACTTGGGAATCAACGTTTTGGCCCTCAGGGTGGTCAAAAGGGGTTACGGGAAGCATAAATCAAAAATTGGGGGTGTTCGGGGTGGCAACCTTCCTCGTTTACGGAATCGGGCCAATTGGGCCAATTGCCCTTGATACGGCAGGGACCCTTCAAAGGTCCGGGTAAGCTTTTGCCCTTCATAAGATTCCTTTAATGGCGATCACTTGGTTTTAAAGGGCTTTTTAAATTCCACAAATTCGAATTGCTTTCCCCGGACATTCGGTAAAAATTGTCTTTCCGGTTTGACCAGTTCAAAGGTGCGCATCAGTTGAACTAAAAGTTTCTTGGGGGATTGATCATTGATAAGCAAACCGGGGGCATTTTCCCAATATGAATGAATAGCTACCAACGTCAGAAGGTTGACCGTTCCCGACCCTATTGGGGGGAAAGCGGTTTGAAGGAAAGATGGGCCCTGGGGTTTGGAAACTCTCGGGAAAGGAAAAAGACGCCCCAATTGTCTCAGTGGAACCCTGGGATCATTGGGTTTAAACGTGGGGGTTTTCACGGTGGAATGGCCACTTTGGGGCATCGATCAAATAGGTTATTCCCTCTCTTTCGGGAAAGCTGGAATAACCCTTTTCCCATTTCCCGGAAAGAAATAAGGGGCCCCCACTTTGTGCCTTTACGACACAAACTCAATTTACAAGACTCGCGTTTTCCTTTTATCCAGTCCACGGCCTCGGCTTTGAACACTTGTCTAGGGATAATGTGGAAACAGTTTGAACAAAGCAGAGTTTTTTGGAACCCGGCGCCGGGCCCCGTCATCCGCCCACAAATTTTGAGTTTCCGAAAATAACACCCATCAAACCTTTGGCTAATTCACCCGGGAGGGCCACCGAGAAAGGAACCGAGGAGGGAAATTAATTTTAAAAACCTCATGGAAAGTGGTTGGCCCTTTTCAACAGAGATTTTGCTTTTGCCCGGGCAGCCAAAAAACGCACAGGGTGATAACCCTGCAAATTGAGTCCTCCCAAGTTTTGCCTAAGGTTCAAACTTTGGGGGAAGTTCTTGGACTGGGAGGGAGATTAACTTTACCAAGGGGAATGCGCCGGCTTGGTGCTGCCGACCAAGCCTTCAGGGGGAAACCCTCGGGAGCAAGCCGGGGATGCATGGAATAATGGGATTGCAAAAATCAACCTATCCCGGGGCGGCGAAACAAACTTTAGGTCGGGGCACAATTGGGGGCAAAATGAGCGTCTTTGGTTTGCTGTATCCTTGGGGCCACCAAACTTTATCTTTCTTGAAAGTTTGGGGTTTCATTTAGAAGTTTTAACGGAAATGGGCCTAGACCAAAACCAACTTGTTTAGCTTTTTCAATCAAAGGCCTTCTCTCCGGGATTAAATCCCTTCAAGTTTGGGCCGTGGCAAAGGGCTTACACTTGGAGAATTGGTGGGGGCCGAGTTTTCTTAAACAACTGGGGAAATGTCCCCGCGATAAATAAGAAAATATAGGAAACCGACGCACAGGTTTGAAACGGTTCTAACAGAAAATATGGGGTTGGTTGACCGAAGGCTGCGGGTTCCCTTCCATAACAGTGCCGCTTGGGGAGGCATTTTATTTGGGGACCTAACCTCAAATCCTCTTGGGGGAGGTGGCAGGTCATAAAATCGGTCGGGGCGGATATTTGCTTTCTGACCAAAAGGGCGTAACAAACCATCGGCCGACCATCCCTTTTCTTTAAGGCGGGAAGAAGGAAAAGAACACGGGAAATTTTGAAGGATATCAAGGTTTCTTGCCGGATTCAAGGGGCCACGT
The DNA here is from genome assembly GCA_021437245.1 of Aegilops speltoides. NCBI lineage: Eukaryota > Viridiplantae > Streptophyta > Magnoliopsida > Poales > Poaceae > Aegilops > Aegilops speltoides. The sequence goes on from CM038142.1 coordinate 22,122,159, forward strand.
AACCCTGGATTGGGGTTCGGGATAAGTTATGCGAACCAATTCCCGGTGGAACATGGCAGCCCGAAAGCCCGGAAAGTAGGACAGGTTCCAAAGTCGGAAAGGGTATTAAAGAAAATTTGGCCTTTCAACCGGGGGGCGGCTATTTGCGGATGGGGGTGCGGGGAACTGGTTCAATCAATTTGGCAATGATCATCGTCCCCCAAATGTTTAAACAAAAGATTTACTATAAGTTCAAGGAATCAACTGACGGTTTCGAATGGTTCCAAAGTTTGCCATTTTCGGGTTTAATAAGATAGGGCATACCAAAAATGACAATTTGCAAGCGGGCAAGCCTTGAAAATGGTGGGGCCCGATTCGAATGAAATCTTTGGGTACGTTGCAAGGTTACCCGACACCGGTTAAGTCTTTAGGGGCTATGCAAATCAAGTTCAGGGTGGCGCCCCTTCATCTTTGGTAGGACCATGGACGCTTTCGGGGGGGGGACAACTCGTCGGGCAAGAAAGGACCTCTTGCATTTAAAAATCGGAGGTAACGGGACCCGATTGGCGGTCCTAGGCGGTGGAAATGGTAAGCGGGGAACCCTGGATGGTTGGGCAACTTGGGGAAACAGTTGGAACCTGGGCGGAAAGAACGGAGGAAGCCCAAATCGGTTCCCGGCTCCTAAGTGGTTGTCTTCTTTCTTTTTTAAAACTTGGATTATACAAGAGCGTGGGTAAGGGAAACTTGGGGTTGAGACCCTTGAACCGACCTTTTGGCGTCCTGGAACCCTTTACAAGCATGGCGGGGCTAAACCTCTCTTCTCCGCCATCACCCGGGTAAATAAGAACCCCCCGAGAGAGCTTGGGAGGGCCGCAAAAGCCTCGGGAAATCCTCGGAGGTCGACCGGGGAACAAGCCTAAGCGCCAAAAGATGCGGACCTCCGGGGTTGCCAAGGTGCCGCACTTACAGTTCCGAGCGCGTTGGGTATTCCGGGCCGTATGCAGGCGGTGTGGAAGAGAAAGGATGGGTGCAACGTGAAACAGTGGTTCCCTTTGCCGGCGGGGTTTCCCCCGTGAAAAGGAAACTACCTTGTTTCCCCCTTAACTAACCCCCCTGGGGGAAACCTATTCCCTGTTTAGGGGCCATCCCGAGGGAACATCGAAACGAAACCAACTCGCCTACAGGGTAAAAGAACAAGTTTAACTCTCGAACTCCTGGGAATTCCCGGCTGCGGCGGAAAACTCGAGTGGCTCGCTTGGGGTAGAAAACCCCTCCATAGGTTCGAGCCTAAATAAGCCCGAATTCCGGCGGGAATTGCTCGTCAACCAATCCATGGGCTCGGGTATAACCTATCAAGGCGGAAAAGCCTGTTTTCCCCGGGGATTATTTTCGGCGGAAGGCCGGGTTGGAGTAAAAAGCCCGCCCCCAATAATTCCCTCAAGCAAAACTAGCTCCGACCATTTGGCCCAACCTCGGGGTCGGTCGAACCCGTGTCGGGACCCGCTCTGACAGCAGCTGAAATTCCCTTTGGGTCACTCGGACCCCAATTGCCTTATTTGCGGGACCGTTTGCCCCCTCGTTTGAAGTTCGACATCCTTTGGGCCGGGTCTGGCCGAAACCCAAAGGGCACAAAACCGGGGGACAGGCTCCATACCCGCCACGGTGGCCGGGGAGGAATCTATTTGGGCAAGCCTGAACCGGACAGGCGCAAGGGCCCGGACCCGGCACCCCCGAAAAAACAGGGGCAAAAGGGCACTCCCGAGCCAAGGTTTGGGGCGGACAACACCGGGCCCGGTGGAAACCAGGAACTTTCCGTAAGGCACGTCCAAACGGCCACCAAAATCCTTTCGCATAACGCAAGATGTGTCAACAAATTCCACTAATCAAAATCATAAGAAAGGCCCAAAGGCCATCGCATTTTTCAAGCGGGGTCAAAGCCCAAACAAAACTCAAGAACGCGGAAGAAAATGCGATGGGAACATCCAAAGGGGAAAACACATTCTCGTCAAGACGGGGAGGTCAACTACTTGGTCCAAACCTGTAAGACCGGTCTCCCTTGCCATTAAAGCCCAATGGTCAAAGGTTCGCGCTTATCAACCATCAACTGCATTTTATCGAGGGAAGGGGGGTTTTGCGCAAGGCCCTTTGATTGGGCATCGCCACACGGGCCGGGTATTAAGGCGCCGTCCACAACCCCTAATAAAATGGCAGTCCCTTCGAGAAGGCCACCTAGTCTCACATTTCCCGGTTTTAGAATTCGATTATTACCGAAGATCCGGGTAATCCGGGCCCGGCAGAAAGAAGAACCGGGGGACCTTTAAAGTTGCCATTCCACCATTCCGTGGGCTCGGAACCAAAGGGAAGCTTTGGCGGGAAAGTCGACGAGATAACCCAACAAGTTGCGGGTTTACGCCAAGGGACAAAACCGGCGAAGTGGCCCGGGCAACGAGTGAGGGGGGCCCAAGACCCGGGAGGATCCCGGTCCCGGACTTGTGCCAAATTTCCCAAGCCCGGCGGGGCCCTTGGGCACAAATAAAAAAGAAATAGTTGGAAAGGGGCGAACAAGGGTTAAAAGCAGGGCATTTGCATTCTGGGGTGAACTGCAGGCAACTCAAATTGGGTGCAAAGGGCTTGGGGAAACCCCCGTATCCCAGGCCTCTATTTACCCCCTCTTTACCAACTCTGGAGGCATCAAACCTTCTTCCAATGGGCACACAACCTTAACAAAGCGGGAAGTGGTGGCAAAAGGGCTAACAATCCTCCTGCTAGTGGGTTTCAATATTTCTTTGGCTTGGGTACGGGGAACCAGAAAATTTCTTTTGCACAAAGCAAGGGGCGAGAGGGAATGGGGGGTTTCTTTTGATAGCAAGGCGTCTGGGCAGCTCGCATCTCGGGCGGGGCCATAGGGCATTCGACAAAATTAAACAAAAATGCAACTATTGCATGAAATCGAAAGGTGGTTTGAGCAATGCCTAGTTTCCAAGAGAAGCCTTTGAACAAGGATTCTCAACTCAAAAAGCCTTTATTTGCCTTTTAGGTTTCACTTTAACGAGGTTAAAGGGTTTTCAGCTAAACAGACAAGGAAGTTGCCGAAACAAATTTTTATTTCAACGATCGGTTGAATTTCTAAATTTTGAAGTTTTCTTTTGAATTTCTTTTTTAAAAAATTCGGAAAATTTTCGGGAATGAGCCCACTTCCGTCGCCCATTGTGACCCGGTCAAAAAGCAGGCCCACGTGGGGGTTCGAGAATTTAATTAACGTTGTGGTTGGGGGCCCAAACAATTTTGGGGTTTTGCGCAAAAACAATTAAAAAGAGGCTGGTGGTTCATGAAAAGCCCCAGGTCCCCAACCCCGGATTCCGCGGAACGTTGGGCCGGGTGCAGGATCCGTCTCCGCGAAGGGGGGGAAAACCCGAAACCCTGGCGCATCGGGCCCTCCGTTTCCCCGTAAATGTGGGCCAAAGGCGGGAGTTGGCGGCCGGGCTTTTCGGTCCCGAAAGGTAAACCCCTGGAACTGTGCAAACCCAGGCGGGAGGCCAGATGGGGCTTTCGGCGGCTTCAAGGGGCCGGGTTCCTTCGCCTTGGTAAAGGGGAGAGGAGGGGGAAAACCCACAGACAAGGAGGCCTGGGAAAGCGGCGGGGGGCGGAGTCCCCGGCGCAAAAGGCAACCAGGGCGGGAGACGCCCGGGTTTAAAACGAAGGGGGGGTGGGGACTCGGAGCCCGGGGGGGTGGAGGGAAAGCTCTTCCACGCGGGGCAAAAAAAATGGAAGGGCGGAAAAAAAAAGGGGGGTGGCGTGCCGAAACGACGGGGGGAAAGCGGCGGCGAATGGCGGGGGCCGCGCGGGCCCGCCCGTCCGGCGAGGGAAAGGCGAGAGGAGGCCCGGGTGGGCGGGGAAAGCCGGGGGCGCCAAAGTAACTTGTCTTGATGCGTACTCGGGATATCATCGGATCTTCATGGCGAAGAGGATGAAGAAAACCGCATTCATCACTCCATGTAGCGCATCTGCCCGTCACGGATGCCTTCGAATAAAGAATGCTGGTTCAACATTTGCAAGAGTAGTCAGCCATGCTTTTGAGCCACGAACTGCGCGAAATGTAGAAGCCTACATGGATGACATAGTGGTCAAGAACAGGACAAAAGACTCGATCCAAGATTTGGATGAGACTTTTGCAAATCTCAAGCAAGGTCAATCTCAAGTTGAACCCGAGAAGTGTGTGTTCGGAGTCCCTTCCGGCAAACTTCTCGGGTTCTTCGTGTCTCAGAGGGGGATTGAAGCCAATCCCGACAAGATCAAGGTCATTGAGCAAATTGAAGCACCAAAGCGTGTCAAGGATGTGCGAAGGCTTGCCGGCTGCGTTGCTGCTCTTAGTAGGTTCATTTCCAAGTCTGCTGAACGCGCCCTGCCATTTTTCAAAATCTTGAAAAAGGCAGGCCCCGTGAAATGGACTCCGGAAGCGGAGGCTGCGCTGCAGGACTTGAAGAAATATTTGTCCTCTACTCCAACACTTGTCGCACCTAAGCCACAAGAAAAGTTGCTGCTATACCTGGCGGCAACCAATCAAGTGGTTAGTGGTGCGTTAGTAGCGGAGAGGGAGGCAGACGATGAGCCGAGTCAGCGGCGGAGAGTCAGCGACAAGCGAAGGTTTCTCGACAAGCTCTGCCCGCAAGCCTTGATCAAGCGAGTTACAGCTCCGCCAAGGATGGATCTGTGCAGTTGCCGGAAGAAAAACAGAAGAAGAAGGTGCAGCGCCCAGTTTACTTTGTCAGTTCCCTTTTGCAAGGGGCTAGATCAAGGTACTCTGGCGTGCAGAAGCTGCTCTTCGGCCTACTCATGGCCTCGAGGAAGCTGCGCCATTATTTTCAAGAACATGAGATCACGGTTGTCACTCGCTTTCCGCTGAAGAGGATACTACAGAATCCAGAAGCAACAGGCAGGATTGTCGAGTGGGCACTAGAGTTGTCGAGCTTTGGCCTCAAGTTTGAAAGTACTTCAACTATTCAGAGCAGGGCTTTGGTAGAATTTATAGCAGAATGGACGCCAACGCCGGATGAAGAAACTCCGGAGAAGAGCATCCCCATCAAGGAAGTCAGCAAAGAATGGATCATGTATTTTGATGGTGCCCTCTCACTGCAAGGCGCCGGTGCGGGCGTACTACTTGTCGCCCCCACCGGAGAGCACCTCAAGTATGTGGTCCAAATGCACTTTCCCAAGGAGCAGGCAACAAATAATACTGCGGAGTATGAAGGCTTGCTTGTCGGACTCAGGATAGCAGCGAGCTTGGGATTAGAAACTTATTATCGGGGGTGACTCACAGCTAGTAAATCGCCAAGTCAACAAAGATTACGAGTCCGTTGATGGAAGCATACATCAATGAAGTGAGGAAGCTAGAAGAGCATTTTGACGGCCTGCAAATGGAACACGTTCCAAGAGCTCAGAACGACATTGCAGATGGCTTGTCAAAATGTGCCGCACTTAAGTTGCCTGTGGAACCAGGGATTTTTGTGCTCAAGCTGACTCAGCCATCCGTCGCACCATCAACTAGACAGAACAAGAAGAGGAAGTTGCCTGCCGGCGACCACTTTCCGTCAGAGCTCCCCGGAGCCGCCGCCAAGAAGGTTCACAGGATCAACGCAGAAAACGCTGAGGAGCGGTCCGCTCCGACAAGCCCTGGAGCTTGTTTCGTCGAAGCAGACACTCCCGACAAGCTGTGTCCCGACACGCTTGCCGGGGAACATCTCGCTCCGGCAGGATCCCCGATCCTTGCTGTAGAAACGGATGTTCCCGCAGCCGCATTTGCGCCTTTAGTCCTCGCTGTCGAGCTACAAGCTCCAGCCTGGGCACAGCCGATAGTCCATTTCCTCCAAACAGGAGAACTTCCGGAAGAGCAGGAAGAAGCGGAAAGTGTAGCCCGGCAATCAAGTATGTACCAGTTTGTTGATGACATACTGTACAGAAGAAGAATCAACGGCGTGTAATTGAAGTGCATTTCCCGGGAAGATGGACAAGAGCTGTTGGCAGAGATACATGGAGGTATATGTGGTCACCACATTGGCGCAAGAGCACTTGCCGGCAAGGCTTTCCGGCAAAGCTTCTTCTGGTCGACAGCCCTCCAGGATGCAACTGGACAAGTAACCAAGTGTGAAGCGTGCCAGTTCCACTCCAAACAGATTCATCAACCAGCTCAAGCTCTCCAAACAATCCCTTTATCCTGGCCATTTTCGGTCTGGGGGCTCGACATCCTCGGCCTATTCCCCCGAGCTATCGGGGGCTTTGAGTACTTGTACGTTGCAATCGACAAGTTCACAAAGTGGCCTGAAGTGGAACCAGTGAGGAAGGTGACAGCCAGGTCGGCGATCAAGTTCTTGGTCGATTGTTTGCCATTTGGAATCCCTAACGGGATCATCACCGACAATGGCACACAATTTCTGAGCCACGCCTTCATGCGTCGTCCAAGATCTTGGCACCAAGATCTGCCGCCTCTGTTGCTCACCCGAGAAGCAGCGGTCAAGCGGAGAGGGCGAGCGCCGAGGTGCTCTTGCGGCTCAAGACCAGGACTTTCGACAGGCTGCACAAGTGCGGAAAAAATTGGATCGGCGATTACGGTGGTTCTTTGGTCGTCGGGGCGGCCAAATCGAGCCAACGGCGGACACCTTTGCTCTTGTCTATGGGCGGAGGCGGTACTCCCCACGGAACTCGTATCACGGATCGCCACGAGTGCTCGCTTATGATGAGTTTGAGCAAGAGCGCTGCACCAAGATGCCACGCGCTGCTCCTCGAGGAGATCGTCTTGAGCTCTTTGTGCGAGCTGCTCGCTACCGACAAGCTTTGCGCCGCTATCATAACCCATAAGATTAACGCTAGAAGCTCCGAGGAAGGCGACCTTGTTCTTCGGCGCGTTCAATCCGCCAAGAATTCAAACAAGTTGATGCCGAAGTGGGAGGGCCCTTATCGGGTGAAATGAGTCACTAGGCCCGGCGCTGTCCGCCTTGAGACGGAAGATGGCATTCCGATGAGCAATTCCTGGAACATAGAACATCTTCGCAAGTTTTATCCATAAGGCGCGGTTGCCGGACCTGTTCCGGCAACCACCTTTTGTACAAGCCTTGCCGCTGTCGCATGTAACACTTCGTACAAAGCCGGGCGCAGCTCCCGTGCGTAAATAAAGTTTATGTGCCCTGCACATCCTGTCAAATTCAGTGCATCTTTATTCTTTTTGCATATATATCTGACACTTTGTGCAGCACTTACCCCCGGTAAGCAATAAAGAAACTTAGGGTCCTATATCATTATTTTCTCTTCTTTCTTCTCAAAAAAGAAGATTCCTCTGCCCACAAGTTCACCAAAAAGGGGGGGAGGAGGAAATAAAGGTCTGGACCGGGCGTCGTTCAAAGGAATCAAGCCTTGCCGGGACGGAGAAGACAGAAAAGCTAAGTAGCCAAAGTTTGAGCCTAGTCATTTTTAAGTTTTTATGTTATATCCCTTGAACGTTTGTGCCTTGTATGGAAAACCTGTGCGCGGAGGAATCAACTCGCGGCTAAGTTGCGCCCTTGCGTTGTTTCCGAGCCCGCTCAACAATACAAGTGAGCTGCAACTAGGCCCGACAAGGTTTCTTGCCGGAAGCAGCACCGCCCGGTGAGCTCTTGGCGTTCCACTTCAGCAAATGTGCTTATGCGGCAAGGTCCCTCAAAGCGTGGGGTAAAAGCATACAAGGGGCCTTAGAGTAAAGGGAATAACATGGCAAGCAGTACCCAGAATAAAGTTATATTACAAGAATGACTTATTGTGGCACTGACTAAATTGTTCTCATAACCAAAACGGCAGCAGCAAGAAAAAGGGAGAAGAAGGGCGGCCTAATCCGCGTGCCCACCGTCGACCCTCCTGACCTCGTTCACCTTGTCCACGATGGGTGCGACGATGGCCTTGAGATCCTCAAGATCGGCGCCCTCCGGCAGCTTCTTGGTGACGCGGGAGAGGTCGATGCCTGGGTTGCGGAAGAGGACCTTCACCAACACCTTCTCCAGAACCCCGGCACAGATCGCGCGCGACTCATCGGCCAGCTGCTTCGGGATCCTCTCCCGGAGCTGCCGAAGAGCCGTCACCACATCCTTGAAGAAAAGCGTGAGCTTGGCGCTGGGCTGGAGATTCTCCTCAGTAGATTACCCGAAGCCCGTCAAGTTCAGCTCCGCCAACTCCTCGTCAATGAGCGCAGCGATGTCGACGAGGCCCTCCGTCCAGAGCTCCACCGTGGTCTTGAAGGTGTTCTGGGTCTCGGTGGCCCTCGTCAGCAGCTCCTCGTTGCCCTTGAGGTCTTTCCTCAGGATATCTTCTCGCTTCTTGGCGGCGTCCAGCGTCTCCGTCAAGGTGGCCAATTTCAGCTCTAGATCAGCGCTCGAGTCCTTGGCGGCATTCAGCTCCTTGATCTTCTCGGAGAGCTGAACTTGCAGATCGCCATGGGCGCGTGCGTCCTTCTCACGTTCGCGCTGGAGTGCGGCAAGCTCTTCGTTCTTCCTTGTCGCGTCCGCCTCTAGCTGCGTCACCTTCTCCTCTAACTCCTTCCTGGCGGCCTCAGCAGCCGCAGTGGCGTCCTTCGCCTCCTTGAGTGCCCCGCTAAGTGATTGTTCCCGGATGGCGAGCTCCTCGTCATGGCTGTCCAAGTACGCCTTCTTCTGTATCAGCTCACCATCCCGCTTGGACAGCTCCTCGGCGGCGAGCCTCAGCTGCTCCTCGGCTTCAGCCTTCTCCAGGATGAACGCCTTCTTCGCCTCATCGAGCTGCGCCCTCTCCTCAGCAATGGACGGAGGGCCTCACAGTTCTTGCTCTTGAGCTCTGCGCATATTTCTCTATATCAACTCCCGCCCAGCGCAACAAGCGCTTCCGGGACTCAAGCCGCTTGCGGGCGTGATAAGTGACACCAGCTTCGGAGCAGCTGCTCCTCCTCGGACTCGCCGCTTGCTGCTTGGCTGTCAACCACTTGCCAGCCCAGCGAGGCAAGTACTTCCCCGTCGAACTCCTCCCCTTCAACCGGCGCCCTGGAGCTCGATGCCCAGGGGAGCTTCATATATACGCCCTCGGACTTTCAATTAAGCGCCGGGCTGGGGCTCCTCGGAACCCAGCGCTGCGTCAGCGGCGGAGGGGTCGGCAGTCGGTGCAGCGCCTCGCGCTCCTGCGTCCTCCGGGTCATTGGTGCGGTCGCCGGACCCCTCGCCAACCCCTGTGCCAGCGGCCTTGGCGGCCTCTTCGCTGGCGGGCTCCTCCGCGCCGGCCTCTTCCTCATCAGCGGCGGCATCCCCAGTGTTGCCGCGCCCGCCCTCCTCGCCGGTGGCCTCAGCTTCCATCGGGTCCCCAAGGGGAGGATCTGGAGACAGGGAGGGGAAGGGAAAGTCAAGCAAATACCCAAAGGAAAGAAAAGGGAGAGTCCTCGACGAGGAGGGTCACCTGTGTTGGGCTCTGTGATCGTGGGCTCCACCACCGGGGGCTCACTGGTTCCACCCCTTGCCGGAGATCCCTTCCTTGCCGGAGAGGGCTCCCATATCGGGGAATTGGCCCTTGGTGGCGTAGTCGAAGCCGACGACACCTCCGGGTCGGCCTCCGACTACTCCTGGTGGGCCTGTTCTCCTCCTGTATACAAAAGGGTCAACAATCAAGATGTTGGCGGAAAAAGAAGCAACCATGCGCGCCCCATGACAGGAAGTGAATCAAGGCACTTACGTTGGGGGCTGTGCTGGGAGCTGCTGCGAGGGGAAGGGATCGGGTCCGTCAAAATGGTCTCGGACGTATCTTCGCGCCATGGCAGGATCATCCTCGATGTTAACCACGGGGACCTTGGCCTCTTCGCGCCCTCTCCGCCAAAGTCCTGAGGCGGAGCAGGGTTTGGAGAAAGCAGATTAGATACAAGACAAACAACGACAAGGATCGAAAGAAAGAGCGAGTCTGATATGAAGAAAGCCTTACTCATCCTCCTCCTCCTCCTCTTCATCATCGCCGGAGCTCAGCGCGGAGAGGTCGAACTCAGTACCCTCTCGGCGCGGCGTGGCGGAGGTAGGCTCCCTCGCGCTTGCCGAGGGCTGGCGAGGTCGAGGCGTGGCGGCCAGGGAAGACCCGCCTCGATTCTTGGCTGACCTGAGACCCACCAGCAGCAGCAAGTACTTGCATGATGGAACGTGTCCCGTGGCGCGCGCGGCTGCTGGGCAACTGCTCCTCTGCCAGCTCTCCGACTCGACGGAGGCGTCTTCTCGATCGGAATTGGGGCTGTGCTGTGGGCTCCGCCTGCGGCAAGTTGCTCGAAGACGGCTGGCCGCTCGCGCCCCCGACGGGCTCGCCCGTTCCGGCCTCGACCTCCCATTCGCCATCGCCTTCTCCGGCAAGTTCTTCCCGGGCGGCGAGGCTTGCTGCCGCCGCTGCATCCGCCTCCGCCAGCGTAAAGCCAAACTCGCCCGCGGCAGCGGCTGCCGCCGCCTCTTCGGCCCTGCTAGCGATATACGCCAGCTCGTCGGCAGTAGTGGCACGGGTGAGGAGCTTCTGCTCGTCAGAATTGACTGCCACCTCCGACAAGTCGTCAAAGAATTGCTGCACGACCTCGGCGGCGGGTTCTATCTAATTGGCACTTATCCCAAGCGAGTCGCACTCCGACATCATTGCTTGAATCTGATCGCGGCCGGGGTTATTGCACTGGGGCGGCGCCTGCGCCAACTGGAACCACTCTGGATGATTGGCGTCATGCTTGAACATCTCCCTCAGCATCGCGCCAAGCTCGGTGACCGTGAAGTTGAAGTTGAGGCCTGGACGCAGCCTCATGAAATCCGCCGGGCCGCTAAACAGCCAGGCGGGCCTCCCCCTCGCCTGCAGAGGTGCGATACGACGGTGAAGGAAATCCGCGCCAACCGCCGCTGTTGTGAGTCCGGCATGCCTGAGCCGGAGGATTCGGGTGGTAGCGATCGTCAGCTTGGCATCATCCGTGACAGAGGCACTCGATCGTTGCCCACGCAACACCGGGTCTTGCGCAACTTGGTGAGCGGCGGCGGATTGGCATCACAGATCCAGCACCACTCCGCCCTCCACTCGTCCCACTTGCTGCGGAGCTTCGCCCGTCAAGTACACCTCCTTCATGCCCATCCAAGGAGGTCGAGCAATTCCGCCAGCGGTGGCTCCCTTTCTCGGCCGAGGGGAGAAATAATGGCGGAAAAAGAGCCACATTGGGGAGGATACCAACGAAGTTCTCCCGGAGGTGTCTGCGAAAACGCCATTGTCGAGCGACATTGGGGTGAAATCAAGCAGATGAAACCCGTAGGTGTTCATGATGTCGCAAAAGAAATCGGAAAAAGGTGGGCAGAGCCTGCAATAGAAGAACACAGGGAAGAAGTAGTACCCTTTGGGGCACTTCTTCGATTTGGAAAACCTCCACGGAAAGCACCGGCGTCGCGGCGGATCATCTCGTTCCGTCGACGGAAGAGGTAGAACTCCGCCCGCAACGCCTCCAGAGTAAGCTCGGGGGAGGGGGGGAAAGCACCTGCTTCTTGCGCAGCACCTCGAGCTCCAGCGCCTCGGCCGACTTCGCGGCCTTCGAAGCCTTCACAGCCTTCGTAGCCTTCCCGGCCTTCGGAGCCATGGCGAGAAGCGGTGAGGAGGCGAAGCGGCGGCGGCGGCGGCTTAGGCGGCGGCGGAGCGCTGTTTCTTCTCGGTCGGGCGGAGGAGAAGCGGCGGAGCTTTCGGAGGAAAAGGCGCAAGTGGCAAAAGTGGGGAACGGCCCCTCTTCTCTGCTTATATCTGGGGATCACGAGCGTTACGCGTTTCCTGGAGTTAAGTATTGACCACGTTCTCTCCCACGACGCCGCAATCGATGTGTGCCGTTCGCGAAGGGGACGATGAATGGCTGAAGTCCGATTTTGTGTGGACCAGGCGCAGCGTGCGTGCCGTGCTGCTGTTTCAGGCTTTGGCCCAACAACTTTCGGCACTGTGTATGGCCCGGGCAGGGGGCTCTGTCGATTGTACTAAAGTAGGGGTACCTTAGTACCCGAACTTGTCTGCGGGCGATCATGGCCAGCATGGCAAGGCTTTGCTTGCACTTCGCCGCTGAAAGTGCAACTAATCCCGGGTGGTTTTGGTAATTAATAACAACATATATATCATTGAACTAATAGTTACTTGAGAATCATTTGAGAGAGTTCGATGATATGGGTATGGCAAGGGCTGAAGAAGTGGACCCCTCAAAATGCTAAGGCAAGCATTGGCAAAAGCTCAAGACTCCATTTTGGTTTAGTGATCCAAGATCACATTGAGTCCATAGGAAAAGCCAATACTATTAAAGGGATGAGGTTATGATGATGATCTGGTTGCTCAAGTGCTTAGTGATACATCTCCTAAACTATCGCAACTTTCACTGCCATATACACTCATAAGTAGTCTCGGTCCCACCGATATTCCAAACTTCAGTCACACGAGATGAACCACCTCAGCCATAAGCCAAACCCTAGTAAACTCGGATTTTCCGATTCGAACTCGGTCTCACGAAACATGAGTTACCAAGCTTTGTAACCTACGTCATCAAATCGGTGTCACCGAGATGATGAAGTCAGTCCCACCAATTGGCATGCTCTTGTCATTGCGAATCGGACTAGCGAGATTGTATTTTCGGTCCCACGAAAATCCCAACGTTCACATTATTTGAACTATCGGTCTCACCGAGTTGTCCACCGGTCCCACGAGATTGCTCAAATGTGTGTAGCGGTTGGATTTTGTGTGGAGGCTATTTATACCCTCCACCCCTCTTCATTCGTGGAAGAGCCATCGAGAAAGAACTACCACTCCTACCTTACATTTACGAAGAGAACTACCTACCCTTGTGTTGAGATCAAGTTGCTCCACTCCCACCATATGAAGCTTGATCTCTAGCCTTCCCAAGTTGCTTTCCACTCAATCCTTTCTTCCACCACAGCCAAATCGGTGAGGAGAGTTGAGTGTTGGGGAGATTATCATTTGAAGCACAAGAGCAAGGAGTTCATCATCATCTACAACATCTATTACCTTTTGGAGGTGGTGCCTCCTAGATTGGTTAGGTGTCGCTTGGGAGCCTCCGTCGTCGAGATGTGGAGTTGAACCAAGAAGTTTGTAAGAGGCAAGGAGATCGCCTACCGTGAAGATCTACCCAGTAAGGCTAGCCCTCCGTGGGCGTAGGCCATGATGGAATAGACAAGGTTGCTTCTTCGTGGACCCTTCGTGGGTGGAGCCCTCCGTGGACTCTGCATGGCCGTTACCCTCCGTGGGTTGAAGTCTCCATCAGCGTGGAAATGCGATAGCACCACCTATCGGAACCACGAGAAAAATCACCGCGTCTCCAAAATTGCGTTTGCTCTTCTCCACCTCTCTTTACTACATGTGCAATTTACTTTCCGCTGCCTATACTCTAGAATTGCATGTGTAGGGTGATGCTTGACTTGATCATAATTGTGAATCTGCCAAAAACTGTTCTTTGTCAAAAGGCAGAATTTTTATATTGTCAAGTAGTCTAATCACCCCCCTCTAGACATACTTCGATCCTACAAGTGGTATCGAGCTTTGGTCTCCATTGTATTGGTTTCCATTGCATTGGACTCCATAAGCTTGGTTTCACAACCTAGGAGAGTATGGCGTCTAGTGAGGTAATTTTAAGTGAGGTCCTTACTTTGATGGTACAAATTTTGCTAGTTGGAAGCATAAAATGAAAATGCATATTCTTGGTCATAACCCAGCCGCATGGGGCATTATTTGTGTTGGTATGCAAGGTGAATTCTTGAGGAAGGAAAAGTTCGGATCATGGCTTCTACGGAAGAATTGCGGATGTTGCAAAACAATGCTCAAGCTTGTGACATTCTCTTCAATGCCTTGTGTCGAGGAGTTCAACAAAATCAGCCGTCTTGAGAATGCAAAAGAGATTTGGGATACTTTGGTTGAAATGCACGAAGGTACGAGTCCGTGAAGGAATCAAAGCTAGATATTCTTCAAGGTCGACTTGACAAGTTCAAGATGAAGGATGGTGAAGAGTCGCTGAAATGTACTCTAGGCTTGCTCTCATCACAAATGAGATTGCCGGCTTAGGAAGCGAAGAAATGACCGACCGATTCATCATCAAGAAGATTCTCGAGCTTTGGATGGAAAGTATGACACCGTGTGCACTTTGATCCAAATGATGCCAAACTACAAGAATCTCAAGCCAACGAAGTCATTGGAAGAATTGTTGCTCATGAGATGACACTTAAGGATAAGGAAGAGCTTCACAACAAGTCAAGTGGTGCTTACAAAGCTACAAGTGATGCTCCCACAACCTCAAGTGACAAGTTAGTTTCCAATGAAGAGATAAGCCTAATGGTCAAGAACTTCAACAAATTCTACAAGAATAGAGGCAAAGAGAAGCTCAAAGTCTAGATCATATGATGAAAAGAGATCTTCTAGTCGTGATCGAAGCTGCTACAATTGTGGAAGACCGGACACTACTCAAATGAGTGTCGGCTCCCCACAGAGAAGAGAAGAATCTCCAAGAAGAAGAAGCTCAAGAGATGAGTCACCTCGGAAAGAGAGAAGGAGCGAGAGATGATCGTTATGAGCGAAGACCCTCTCGGAGAAGCAAGGATTAGGAGAGGAAAGACAAGTCATCAAGGAGCTACACAAGAAGAAAACATCAAGCTCATGTAGGTGAATGGGTCTCGGCTCCGACTCAGACAATCAATCGAAGGAAGCTATCACTCCAACTCCGACTACAGTCAAGATGAAGGTGTTGCGGTCTTGCTCTCGTATCCTCCAACTCCAACTCCTCGACTTATTTGATTCACCAAATGAGGGAATTGGAAGATGCTTCATGGCTAAAGGCCCCAAGGTATCACACCCTGAATTCATTGACTTGATAGTGATGAGGATGACTTGCTTGGTGAAGATGAGCTCTTGCATGATAAATCCAGTGAGCCTAGTAACGATGAACATGCTAGTAGTCTTTATAGTCGAGAAGAGTCGAATGACAATGCTATGAAGGAGATTGAGCGTCTAACTAAAGAACTAAACACTCTTAAGTTAGCTCATGAAACAACTCAAGAAGATCATAGAGAGCTCCTAAGATCTCATGAGAAGCTACGCTTGAGAAGCTCACTCTAGAGCAAGAACATGAGTTTCTAAAAGCAATCAATGCGATCTTGAAGAAGAGTTCTTCATATCTTGCCAAGCGACTTCTCTTGTCTAATTTCTTGCCACCCATTAAGACTAAGCATGACAAGCATAAGAAAAATTCTTCCTCTAGTAGTAACAATAACCATGCTAAATCCAATGTTGTTGCTTCTAGTAGTTCTCTTGATTCCACTAACAATGTTTCAAGCCAAGTTACACTTGAGCAAGAAAATAGTTTATTGAAAGGGATCATAGAAAGGTGTCTACAAGAGCCTTGCGGAAGCAAGAACTTTGAGAAATTGTTACTTAAGCAAGGAAGGCACGGAAGAATCAAGGAATTGGTTTTGGCGAAAGTTCAACGCGAAGGTGTTGAGTGGGAAGAAGGTCAATATCCTACTCCACAGTTTGTTCCTCAAAGGAGAAGTATGATCCTACTTCTTCCAATGTGGAACAAGCTCAAGATGACCTTCCACCACAAGACCACAAGCTAAAAGGCAAGGACAAGCTTCAAGAGGAGATTGATGCATTTGTTGAAGCACCTCAAGCCATGGTCAAGTGGGTTCCCAAGGAAGCGTCAAGTTCTACTTCGTCAAGCTCAACTACAACCCCAAGGATTCCCATCAAGATGATGTGGATCGAAGAAGAAGAACTAGAAAGTTCTTGAGGTGACTCCGCCAACATACTTCACTCACATTCATTTTGGCAAAAACTTGTGCAATCAACTTCCACATCGTGCACTAGTTCATGGAGTCACAAACCCTCTTGTTGGTAAGTCAAGGGACAAGGTAATCATTGCTTTCATGGACATCATCTATTGTGAACTTCAATCTATGTCCATGGATATCCTTGTTTGTTCCTTGTGGGACTAACCCATGTAGGTATTGAAAGTGCCGAATCAAGGATAGCTCCCAACTCTTGATGATCTCCATCAACATTGAGCATCCACATCTTCAACATCTACATGAAGTCTTCTCGACAACCCAAGGTTAGTTTGACCCTTTAAAGGGGTTCTCACATCTAGGGGAGCTTTGCTCTAAAAATTGAGCTAAAGCATCTTCAAATGATGTGAACACATCAATGCTTTATGTAAAAGTGGTAACCCCACTTGTGCTTAAGCGATGAGTATGACCTATGATCAAATGTTCTCATTTGGCTCCTAAGTCAATATACTCATATAAAGATGACCTAGTCATCGACAAATTGTGTGTTAGTTGCTAGAGTTTTGGTTGTGCATGTTTGACACATATTTCATTTGCTATCTTATTGTGTGAGCATGTTGGATGCATGATTTTATCCATTCGAGGACATCCATTTGTTGTTTTGGTCGTTTTGATTTTTCGACCAAATGGATGGACAAGAATGCCTAAATACCTCCCTAGCTATCTATGCTTTCTTGTCTCAAATTCTATTCATGCTTACATCACAAATTTTGAACAAGTCATTTTCGGACCCTCGGGTGAGGGCACTTCGGAGCCACCGATCCGTCAGGGCTAATTTCCAAAACCTTCTAATTGATTTGGTCGGACCAACTCACTCAAACTCGGTCGAACCGAAAGCATTTAGACTGATCTAGGTTTTCATCTCGGTGAAACCGAGTTGTGATTTTCGGCGTGACGAAGTGCATAACTGCCTAGCAGTTATCCATCTCGGTGCCACCGAGTTTACAACTTCGGTCCCACCGACAGCGAAAGGGTATATATATTCGAGGGGCGGCGTTGATTCCTCCTTCAAGCGTTTAGCCCCCACCCCTTCTTGCCGTCGCCTTGGTCTCGGATCGTCGCCGTCGTCGCTGTGCGCCCTCGCCGCAGGTCTCCGTCGCCGTCAGCGGACATCTCCTCCAGCCGTTGCCGCCGTGAAAAACTCCACCAAGTTAGGGTGAGTTTGATCCCTCGTGCTCCATCTCCGATTCAATGCGTTTGGATTGCCTAGTATCTTGCCACGATTGAAATCCTCCTGTACACAGTTAGTTCGTTTGAACTAGATTGAGTAAAAGTTTTAGGGTTAGGTTTCCATGGAACACATCTCGGTGAGACCGATTTTATATTTTCGGTATGACCGATTTGGCCTATAGCCATTACCTTTGCACCCTTCGGTCCAACGAGTTGTGCAAAATCGGTGTGACGAAATGAAGATTCTGTGAAACCCTAGTGTTTTCGGCGGGACGAAACCCACTTGGTCAAACCGAAAGTGGTGTGCCAAGCTCTGTTTAACACTTGATTCACGAACCTTAAACTTCGGTCGACGAAATGTCTTTGTGAAAACTTAATACTAGAATTTGAACTCATTTTTTTGCAAAAACTTCGCATTTTGTGATGACTCTTCTTCTCTGCCTACACCTTATCTATTCACGGGTTGTCGGCCATATCGGATGCAGTGGCGGTGAGAACAGGTCGAGAGACACCCATTGCGAGACATTCGAGGCGAGGCACTAGTCCTGATCCTAGTAGCTCATCGATGATGGTGAGAGGAGTACACCAAGTGGCATGCCTCCTGCAGCCACGAGCTAGAAAGAAGAGAAAGATGATGAGGATTCAGATTTTGTTGTTGAGGAAGAGGTGACCTCAAAGCCTAAAAGGAAGGTTGTTGCCAAAGAGCAACAAGGTCAACAATCTAAGAAGGGCACCAGCAAAGTCAAGCGATCAAGCTGTTGCTAAGAAGCTGAATTTGGAGAGGCAGCTGCAAGCAAAGTGAAAAAACCACCAAGAGAAAGAGGATAGTGCATGATGCAGCGATGAGAGGATGAGGATGAGGAAGCACCCAGCCTCCTCCTCGAAGCGAAGCTCATGGGTGATGCCATTAAGGTGGAGCCACATCAAAGCCCAAGAAATCTGCTCCAGCTAAGGCAGCTCCACAAAACTGCTGCCAAGCCCAAGAAGACCGTCGAAACATTCCAGCGTCTGAAAAGAACAAGGATGATGTGCCACCGGTGTGTCGGACGATGAAGGACCAGTTTTTTGAAACCGTCCAAAACTGCCACTCCATAATGATGCTCATCCTCAAGCTGAGGATATGAAGGCAAGGAAAGATAAAGGTCTCGGGCTATGGAGACAAAGCTGACCCATATGCCGTGAGGAGAAGAACTGCTTGTAGATCCCAGATTTCACACGGAGAGCAGCGGGACTTCTATGAGACCGTCTTGATGGACAAGAAGCCCATAATCGCGAGACACCGATATGTTATTTGGAAGTACATTGACAGCGAAAACACAGAGATTTCTTTCCACATGTGCATGAAAGTTTCACTTTGCATGTGGAGTTGCAGATTTTGTAGGTCGAAATTGACCAGTTGGAGCGATGAGATGATAATGCAATTTTATGCCACAACTCACTTCTACGATGGAAAGATTATGTGGATGGTGAAGGTCAAAGATTTTCTTCTTCTGTTGAAGAATGGGCAGAAATTCTGAATGCTCGATCTGCGAGAAGATGATATTGATGTATATGGGATTCCAAGAAGAATCATGAATCCATGAAAAACATGTACAAAGAGATTCAGCAGAGGATTTGGGAATCTGGAAGCTCGGCTCGATCTACTATCTCGAGCAGGCTTACCTACCACTAATACCATTTTGAGGCATACCTTGATGCCCAAATCTGGAGATGATCGCATGATCGGAGGATACTCTATCAACATGCTGCACATACTTGATGAGAGAGCACCTTTCAAGGTGATGGACTTGATGGTAGAGACCATTAAGAGAATTGCGGTGACGAGAAAAGGTCATGTGGATTTGCCCATGATTGGATGCTTATCAATGCCAAGTTTGTACGGGCACATTCTTGTTGGATAGAGAACATTTACCGTTGCAGCGGAGCATGAAGACAATGTTGTTGTGATGGATGAGGAGGATCCGACATCTGTTGAAGGTCAAGCCAAGATCGAAGCTGCTAAGAAAGCCAAAGGCGACAAGGAAGCGGCGGCAGCGGCAGCTAAACCAAAGAGTTTGGAGAGCAAATTCTTGAAGCTACTCAAAGGATTGAACAACGCTGGCCAGCATTATGCAGTCTCGGGAGAGCTTAGAGAGGATTGTTGAGGACAAGATCCACGCTCGGGCGTGAAGTGTTGAAGTACAAGTGACCGTCAACAAGCTCGGCGGACATTGAGGAAGCAAAGCGAGGAGAAGGAAGAGCTTATCGTGAGTTGCGGGATGACTTAGTCCGGATTCTCATCGACGGACTGCTCCGGTTCCCAAAGGACCCGATCAGCTGCTATTCGATGGTGACACGGGACTACAGACGGCACCTCCACAGTTCAGCGATTACTCCAACTCCAGCTCCGGTGACCACTCCTCCGGCCTGAGACATCAGTGAAGTCTTCGCCGATCTTTGTCATATCCACTCCGACATCAACCAGACGGGAGCCCGGCGAGAGTCCACGGTGGCGCTTAGCTCTATGCTTTTTGAACTTTTGGTAACTTGTTGCCAAGGGGGAAAGTGTATAGATCATAGGACTTCGAGAGAGAGTCTTTGTTGTCTTTGCGCTTTTGCTCTTTCGTTCTTTTGCGGTTTCTTTGAGATACTTTTGGTTTTGAGACATTGGTGTGTTTGATACTCCGTTTGATTCTACCTTAATGAGTGCTTGGTGGTACTATGCTTTAATGTGTGCTTAATGCTTATCATATGCCATTCCTATCTCGTATGACCATTTACTCATGTCTTGGTGATTGGGTGCATGCTGTTCATTCTTATCATTTTGTGCGCTCCACCAAGATGTATGTGACATGGAAGAGTGACCCATGATCCTAATCGATTGTGCATTTGCATTCAAGCATAAATCTTAAATAATGCACAAATTTAGGGGAGCTCTTGCTTATCACATACTTCTCAAAGCGACGATATTATTCATTGATTATATCCTTTGTCGAGCTTTGATCTATATGTTGTCATCAATTACCAAAAGGGAGATTGAAAGTGCAACTAATCCCGGGTGGTTTTGGTAATTAATAACAACATATATATCATTGAACTAATAGTTACTTGAGAATCATTTGAGAGAGTTCGATTGATATGGGTATGGCAAGGGGTGAAGAAGTGGACCCCTCAAAATGCTAAGGCAAGCATTGGCAAAAGCTCAAGACTCCATTTTGGTTTAGTGATCCAAGATCACATTGAGTCCATAGGAAAAGCCAATACTATTAAAGGGGATGAGGTTATGATGATGATCTGGTTGCTCAAGTGCTTAGTGATACATCTCCTAAACTATCGGCAACTTTCATTGCCATATACACTCATAAGTAGTCTCGGTCCCACCGATATTCCAAACTTCAGTCACACCGAGATGAACCACCTCAGCCATAAGCCAAACCCTAGTAAACTCGGATTTTCCGATTCGAACTCGGTCTCACGAAACATGAGTTGCCAAGCTTACGTAACCTACTGTCATCAAATCGGTGTCACCGAGATGATGAAGTCGGTCCCACCAAAGCTGGCATGCTCTTGTCATTGCGAATCGGACTAACCGAGATTGTATTTTCGGTCCCACGAAAATCCCAACGTTCACATTATTTGAACTATCGGTCTCACCGAGTTGTCCCTCCGGTCCCACGAGATTGCTCAAATGTGTGTAGCAGTTGGATTTTGTGTGGAGGCTATTTATACCCTCCACCCCTCTTCATTCGTGGAAGAGCCATCGAAAGAACTACCACTCCTACCTTACATTTACGAGAAGAACTACCTACCCTTGTGTTGAGATCAAGTTGCTCCACTCCCACCATATGAAGCTTGATCTCTAGCCTTCCCAAGTTGCTTTCCACTCAATCCTTTCTTCCACCACAGCCAAATCGGTGAGGAGAGTTGAGTGTTGGGGAGATTATCATTTGAAGCACAAGAGCAAGGAGTTCATCATCATCTACAACATCTATTACCTTTTGGAGGTGGTGCCTCCTAGATTGGTTAGGTGTCGCTTGGGAGCCTCCGTCATCGAGATGTGGAGTTGAACCAAGAAGTTTGTAAGGCAAGGAGATCGCCTACTTCGTGAAGATCTACCCCGAGTAAGGCTAGCCCTCCGTGGGCGTAGGCCATGATGGAATAGACAAGGTTGCTTCTTCGTGGACCCTTAGTGGGTGGAGCCCTCCGTGGACTCTGCATGGCCGTTACCCTCCGTGGGTTGAAGTCTCCATCAGCGTGGAAATGCGATAGCACCACCTATCGGAACCACGAGAAAAATCACCGCGTCTCCAAAATTGCGTTTGCTCTTCTCCACCTCTCTTTACTACATGTGCAATTTACTTTCCGCTGCCTATACTCTAGAATTGCATGTGTAGGGTGATGCTTGACTTGATCATAATTGTGAATCTGCCAAAACTGTTCTTTGTCAAAAGGCAGAATTTTATATTGTCAAGTAGTCTAATCACCCCCTCTAGACATACTGCCACCCCGCACCCAAAATCCAGCGTGTTCGATCCTACAGGGTCTCGGCCTTAGCGGCTTAGGCACTTTCAGCCGAGAGCAAGCTCGAGTCTCTCTAGAGTCTTGAGTCGCATCTCCAAACTCTCATGTAATATTTTTCATGAGAGCTTGGAGCTCTGCCGCACCTCCGCCACTCCGCGCCTCCTGCCTCTCTCGCTCCACTCGTTCACGGACATTTGGCGATTGCGTTCGGCGCGATGACCGGCCTCCTCGGAGGTCGCCAGGTTCTCGTTAAGTGATGGCCCTGCAGCACCCACGCTATCCTTGTTATTTCCATTGCAGCAAAATCCTTTTGCCTCGTAAGGTACAAATTTAATACGGTGGTACTCACCTTCTTTGTCCTCGAGGTGCTTCTTGGCAAGACCGAGCTCGTTCTCGGAGTCCGCCGAGGTCTCGCTTCAACACCGACCTCCATAGTCAAGGCACGCAGGTCCTTGGTTCCTTAAGCTTAGCCTTTCGCAAACCCATATTGACATAATTTTAGAACTGCCCTCGTATATCTTTTTAGATCCTCGGTTCGGATTTTTCTTTCCGAACACCAACCGAGCATCAGCTACTATCTATGCGGTATTACATTGCATATTTTAAAGCTTCTTACATCAAAGCCTGTTAGACCGAGCTCTTTGCAAGCTTTCACCAGACTCATAGTCTCTTGGTGAGCTGAACCTTTGACATAATCACCGCACTCATAATAGTCGGTGTTTTTCCCCTGGAGCGCCGTTGGCGCCTCCAACAAGTTGTCCGGGCCTCTGCAAGGTTGGGCGGAGGCTGCCGGTCTCGCATATTGCCCTTCTAGCGAAGGGCCGCTGCCGGACTCATTGAACCATCACTGGCGGGTTCGGCTGCAGTCCGCGCACGAAGTCCGGAGGTTGCCTTGTGGCACCTCCGGCCTCCTCTCTCGGAGACAGACTAGAGTCCGGTCGGCTCCTTTAACTGCCCCATAGCAAGCCCTTCTCTTCTGTGAGGTGAGCTGCATGGGGAACCAGATCTGAACTCGGGGCCGCAGCCCATTTAAGGGTCATGCGGCTCGGTGATATAGAACCACCCGATTGCCACCCTTTGATGGTTTCCACGAAGGCGCCCTCGAGCGAGAGGGAGTTGGGCATCTTGCCCACCATGGTGCCTCCGCACTCCGCTTGATGCCCTTCACTACCTTCGCTTGACATTGAAGGTTTTTAGCCACAAGCCGGGGCTGGATGCGAGGAAGGCCTCACACGATGATAAACGCCGAGATGTTGAGGATGAAGTTTGGCGCCAGATCGTGGAAGTCCAGGCCGTAGTAGTACATGAGCCCCATGAGGACGAAGGGATGAAGTTGGAAGCCCGATCCATGGAGGAAGTGGGGAAGGAATACGACCCTCTCATGGGGCTCGAAAAGCGCCGGAGGGGTGGGGATGAGCTGCCCTTGTCGGCGGCGCAGCTTGCGATGTCGCTGGACAGGTATCCGTGAACACGATTGGGACAGTATCCGGCCAAGGAAACCGCTTCTCAATGTGCTCCTCAAAACGGAGGAGGTCATCCATTTGCCTGCCCCGCTCCGGACATGGCTGGAGCAGGTTGAGATGAGATCTTGCGGACTTGGGCGTTGGAGCTCAGTCTTGTGAGCTGGATAAGCAAAGGAGGAAGAGGGTGGGTAAAAGGTGGATCCTTATCCCTTATATATGGACTCCGGACGAAGACTATGCGACTTCGCCCCGTTGGCTTTCCTGAAGGTAAAACTCGCTTATCTCCCATGCGCCACCATCTATGGCGCGGTTCCCATATCATCAATATCAATCAAGCAGGAGTAGGGTTTTACCTCCATCGAGAGGGCCCGAACCTGGGTAAAAACATCGCGTCCCTTGTCTCCTATTACCATCCGCCTAGACGCACAGTTCCGGACCCCCTACCCAAGATCCGCCGGTTTTGACACCGACAGGTAGCGATATGGGCGTAGGGACAGCAGGTATTACTACTTTCCCCCATTTCATCTTAGAACCAAGTCCTAGATTCATGCTACAGCTTTCCTGCTTTCTTCCCTGTTTGAACCAATGCTTAGAGTCGACTATATGAACTAGCTTTACTTCTAATAATAGTAGAAGTCTAGGTGGCTTTGGAACAACGGACGGAAGTAGAAAAGGATCCACACGAAGGGAGCTGGGGCAGTAGAGCAAGGCAGGTTTCGAAGGAATATATACATGAGGGTCGTTGGCATGTGGCAAAGACGGCATCGGGAGGCCGCATCTTGGCCACAATACCGCAGGGGGGAAGAAGGGGTCGGAGGCCCTCCCGAGCCGGCGCTCTCTCGGAGAGAACGGCACGGCCGCCAATTGGGATGTGCGGGCAGCCATTGGTCTCCTCCCTCGCCGCTGACGATAGCGTGAACGATGCACCTACACCCCTGCCCCGGTCGAGGTTGTCCGGCTAGATTTGTGACCAGCCGTGAGCTGAGAGAGAGTGTGGCCACCTATGTCTTGCTTAGATCTGGAGAGCATGAAAGAGTGAACGAGAGGAACCCTAGTAAAGCAAGCGCTAAGGCTCCTACTTTTATATATACTGGAGTGATTTTGTTGTACCAGTTTCAAAAAAATGCGTTCCTATGTGTACCCGCGAGTGGGTGTGAGGGAACTAGTGCGTGCACGCACCGCTTCTCTTCGTGAGAGTACAATATACTATGCCCAAAGAACGTTCGCCGCAAGAGTAATAGTATAAGTGTGTGACATGTGAGCTAAAATAAAATGTGCGCGACGTCTTTTGTTTTTTAGAAGTTCTGAGGGTAGGGTGTGAAGAGCACATATAAAGGCCACGCCTACCGCAGATAGACGGTGGGTGCGACGTGCGAGTCTGCGAGAGGACTCGGAGAGTCGTGACTCGTGAGGGTGCGTGTGCGTGAGAGAGAGGGGGGCACGTATCAATGCAATGCATGTGTCCGTAAATCATTATCCGACAAACGTTTGCCACAAGCCTTTTCCTGACGAACGCCATAAGAACCGTTAGATCAGCATCCGACAGTGTCAGTTTTGCCTTGTCATTTAATAGAACAGCCACTCCTCCTACACACAAATCTTCCATGTGAGTGTTAGCAACTGCCGTATGCTCCCTCCGTTCCGAAATGCAGTGCATATAGCTTTATTGAAAATTCGAACCTCACAAACTTTTACTGAGTTTTCGTGTACCAAATTGCACATGTAGAATACCCTGTATATATCATTCCATTCATCTTCGAGAGGTAACTATAAAGATGGGCGAGGAGTCTACAAAGAAATACCATCATATCACCCGCAGCTATTTCAACCATCCTTTAGTGTCGAGGAATATCATAGGAACTCTATCTGATATGATTTTTATAGGATTTTTTCCTTTAGAGCCAATTGGTTCATAGGAATAGATTCATATACTCCACATTTCAAAGGAAATAAACATGATATCATTTCTATAGCTTTAGAGCCACTTGGTTCATATGAATGGATTCCTATACTCCCTTAATTTCAAAGGAAAATAAACATTAGCGTATATTCAATAGAAAAGTTCCTATGATATGAACCAAATTACATCTCTTTTCTAATCCCTCCTCATAGGAATTGAGATACATGCCATCTCTAGATTCAATAGAAAAGTTCCTATGATGTGAACCAAATGACATCTCTTTTCCAATCCCTACTCATGGGAATTGAGATGCTCCATGTCATCTCTTTCCCTACAACTTCCATGTGTACATCTTCTATTACTAAATAGATAGTACAACCCACTAGTAGCTTTTTTCCAAAACATGCAACTATGGCGCAAGAACTATATAGTGTGCCAACAACTTTGAAAGATGGTCGATGGATGAAGCTAATCCGACAGTGCAGAGATAGGCAAATCCGAGCACTACTGGCCATTGGATATCATCAACATTCCACCAGATCTGCCACATATACAATTTAGAAGACTGCATGGTTGAACTTAAGCATAATGCACAAACCTCAAAACACAAGCACTTCTCCTTTGTTCTAGAATTTTCTGTATCATAATTGATTATTTTTTTCTAAATTAATTGCCATTATTTGTTTTTTACTTTATGATTTACAATGCACAACCCCATGAATCTTAACATTTTTTATAAAACTAATTGATTTTGAATGAGATGAAATATAAAAACTAAACGAACATCTACATCATGCATATATGACTCAAAGCTTTACATGCTATAGTGTGTATTTATTCATAATTTGGTTTCGAAATCTCATGCGTTCAATACATGTGTACCTTACTAGTTTTTAGTAGAGTAGCAAATTTCACGCGGCCCCGGGTATATCAAAATGCAGGGCCCATGCATCATTGCCTTTCGGTCGAACCTACGTCCACAATTTTTTGTACGTACTATATCTCTATTGGTCGCCGAACCCAAAATGCTGCCTCATTCCCATAAAACCAAGTGGCCCACACATATTTAAGGTGTCGACTCGAATCTGTTTACTATGACGTGGCCCCGCACGCCGTAGTACTCCTACAAACCCTACCGCCGCACTCATCATCAGTTTTCATCAAGAGGACGAGGGAGAAGACGATTTGTAGTGGAGGCGCTTTCAAAAAAAGGATATGTAGTGGAGACCCTAGGATGCCCTAGGTAGCTGCCGCACGCATCATTGTTTTCTCTTTTCTTTATGCTCTTACGCCCTAGATTGAAATGATGGTTGCTTCGTCCATCCAGCTTAATGAGGGAAAGGTGGGGCTTTGTGATTTGACCCCTCATCGCTCATTTTCTACTAGTACGGCGCTACGACCGGGGTGCCTCCAATTCCAACCGCTGCTCCGAACTGTAATTTGGTGCATCGCACGTGGAACAAGACGGTGGATGAGCCACATATCGGCCAAAGGGGTCCTGTTAAGTGTGTCTCCATTTCGTGTGCGGACTGACCCTGCTTGAGTTGCTACGCCAACACGACAGGAGCAGCCTACCACCTGGTTTTGCTCCTCGGTGAATCCCGACTATATTGATCTAAAAAATACGTGCTTAACTACCCTCTCCGTCTCGGTTTTTTATTTTTAGGCATCTCGGTTTATAGGGCCTGCACGTAGTTCTAGGTCATCCATTTGACTAACTAAATATGAGTTACTATGTCACAAAAAGTATATCATTGGATTCTTAAGCGGATGTAGTTGTATTTAAAAGTCGAGGGCAGGTTTTTCCTGCGCGCTAGGCGGGGCAGTTCCGCCTAGTCGGTTCGACAGAGATGCGAGAAGACGAGGGAGTAGGCTGCTGCAAACGTAGGGCTGTGTGATTTGACAGCGAGTTACGGATGGACAGGTGGGGCCCCATGATTTGACTTGCCATTATCATTTTAACTGCGGCGCTACAACCAGCACGAGTCTCCCGATTCCTGACCACCTCCATACAAGTGCCTCTCCCAATGCTCCACCATGTAGTAGAGGCTGGCTCTTGCATCAGAGCCCACTTCTCCACCTTTTCCTTGCCTCTCTTTCCTCCACATATGGAAAAATGCCATGTAAAGCGCACTATTGTACTTACTTGCTCCTACATGTGCTAAGCTTGCCACATAGGCATAAAGTCTGATGTGGCAAGTTAATCAAGAAGAGGGAGACTAGTTTGGTGACCCAAGGAAGAAACGGTGCTAAGCGCGTGTACCTAGGTGAAAAGACAATTTTGAGTCTATAGATAGTTAAATGAAGCAAACTTAGCAACAAAAAACTATTAAGCACACCATTTCATTGGAAGAGGTCACTCCTTGGCAAATGCAATAAATACTAGTACTCCCTGTTCCCATAATATAAGAACATTTTTGGCACTACACTAGTGTCAAAAATGTTCTTATATTATGGGATGGAGGGAGTACGAAGAAAGAGATTGAGAGAAGTAAAATAAATAAATACACTTATAGCCAACCTTGTTGTAGTATGAGTGACTAAGTGATGACTATGTATGACATGCCAACATCAGATAGCCTAACGCACCGTGTTAAATCTCCAAGGGAGCGACCGCGCGAGCGACGCGACTGTCGTGGTAGGCGCAACCATGATACGGGATGCTGGCAGCCCTTGGATCTGAGATCAAACGGTCGCATGCTAAGTTGCTGAAAATTTGCAGAATAACCCTCCAGGATAGGATATTCACCCATAGGTCTAGAATAATGCCATGCAACTGTTCGATCTGAGATCCAAGGGCTCTCGAAAGCCCGTATCATGGGAGAATGGAAAGCCACTACCCTGTTGTTCGCATGCTGGCAGTTCGCTCCTACTTGTCCCCGCACGTCCTTCAATACTATGGTGGTTCGCTCCTAGTCGTCCCATCCTTTCACATTACGGCAGTTCCACTAATCCTAACCCTCCTCCCAAATCCATGGTGTCCTAAATCTCCATGACCGGCGGTGAGTACAAGGTTAGAACCATCACCGGGGATGAGTTCGACGTCATCTACACCCGTTCTTACACGACGGTCAAAGGATGCCTTTCTCGCTTCAGATGCATGTTCAAAAACTCAAATGATGAGTGGGTCGCTGGGCTAGATGTTGAGTACACCACAGTCCTGGGACGAGAGAAGGATCTAAAGGACAAAGATAGGAAGAAGCCCGCCGTGATCCAGGTTTACGTACATAACGTTTTCTTGGTCTACCACATATGCCATGCCGACGTTGAGTGCCAGGATTTTAAGAACTTCCTCAAGGACAAAAGAGTGAAATCTGTTACTGTAGACTTTAAGAACGACAAAGAAGTCCCGGGTCGGATAGGCCTCGTTGTAGGCAACCCCTTCGACCTCCAGAAGAATCGGCTGTTGCCCTCTCGTCAGCCTTCAATGCTGACCCTGGCAGGAGCCATGGTTCATCCTTCGTACTGTAAACTGGAGAAACCTCATTACACGTTTCATCGTCATGCATGGCAGTGGAATGTACTAGATATAGACCACATCCACTACGCTGCAATGGATGGCTACCTTTGTTTCAATATCTACAAGGGTTGGATGAAGAGCAAGAGCCAAGTGTGCGGTTCAAGCAAAGAAGTAACGGCCAAGAGGAAGAGGGACAACGACGAAGTCGAGGACGTGGACGAGGACTCCGAGTGAGTAAGGTGTCAGTATCGTTGCTCATGGTGGTTCTAATGCAGTGTCTACCGGATTAGTTGCATAGTTTAATTTCAGGTGTGCTTAGTTTAATTTGAGGGGTGTGTTGTGCTGAGCCCCCAGCAGAACTATGTTATGTTTCTTCTCGTTACTTTAACTCTTCAGTATGTACATACTACTAGTATTTATTTAATAGATTTTAGCACCCCAATTAAGCACGGACTAGCTTTTTTAATAGTACTATATGCATAATTTGGCGATGAGCGCTCTCTATATGTACTACCTTTTTTTAAATTTCAATTTTTGCTCCATGGCGCAATCCATCGATACTACTACTGTACAAAAGTATACATTTTTTAAAAGGCTAGAGTACTGTTCATCACATATCCTATCCCGCGCTTGGCTTACATCAAAGTAGTGTTCGTCTGTATCATGCATCAACCAGTTATGCAGAGCTAATTTTATTCATCTTCTTGTGGTTTTGACTTCATAAGGCAATATCAGAAAATAGGAGGAAAATAATAAGTTAGGGGATGTTGGTGGTCCTCCGCACCGACGCAAACAAAGACTCTCTAGATTTGCCACTGCTACTGCTAATGAAGTTGAAGTCCCAAGTCTACATGATGAGTTCATCTCCAGACTCCACCATCGCAGTGCTTGCTCTAAGTTGACAAAGGTGATAATTGGTTTCATGTTGCATATGTTGTTTAGCCTGTATTTCTTCTATTTTGATTAAATTGCACCTGCTGAGTTTATACGCTGTACATGTGCATATGACATGGCTTTCGTGTCTAGAATACACTGCATCTATCTATCATACCATGTTCTTACATCAAAGTACTGCTGTTGTGTATCCCGCATCAGTCACTCATGATTGGACGCTTTTAACATGGCAGTTTGATAGTGGTTGCATCTTGCATTGATTTCTATGTTGTACTGCTTCTAATTTTTCGAATTGCCACTTACGACAAGACACTTTTAACTTGGCAGAGTAATATTGGTTGCATCTTTCATATGGTGTGTAGGTTGCATTACTTCTATTTTCTTGAAAATCCTTCTGCTTAGTTTGCACATCGTAGCTGTGAATATGTCATGCCGTCCTATTTTTCTTACATATTCCATCCTCATACGGTTGTCTTACATCAAAGTATTGCTTGTCTTTATCATGCATCAATGAGTTCTGAAGAGTGATTTTATTCTTTTGTGTTGTGGGTACAGCTTGACATGGGAAAGTCAAAAAAGAGCTAGAAAAATAATATAGTAGGGAGTGTTGTTACTCCTCGGGTGAAACGGAAAAGGATCTGCCGTCAAGATTCTGCTGGTACTTATAGTGCAGTAGAAGGTACAAGTCCACCGGCTAAATCTACAAACACAATATCACCTGCTCCACCAGCTGCAGCATCCATCAGAATCGCATTCCAAGATCTCAACCAGTTACTCATTCGCTTGCTCGAACCGCCAGCCCCAAGCTGCCTTCACACCTAACACTACCTCCAAGCTAATCACGACACAACAGACTTGGCAAGATCATATGAACCTCATGAGCATCAACACCAAGACAAGACTGACCGAGTCAAGTTGCGCTTGCATGCTCCTTTATATGTACTCTCATAGTTTGATGTACACTAACACTTTCCATATTCGTTGTTGAACTAGCACCACGGTGCAAGCGTAAATGTACATCGTGGATAATGCTTGATGATTAACAAAATCTAAAGGAGGAAGAATGGAGATCCATTTTGAGGCAGGTTTACAAAGGCCACGTGATGCTACAGAGTCAACCAAGTTAGTATCAGAGGCAGCCGTTGCCGTTAGGTGTCATGCATGTATCCTCCCAACGTGGATCTAGTACAGGAATGAGAAAGACAATACCCAGTATAACACCTTCCTTGACCATTTATCCGTAAGTAATGTTATTCATCGCAATTAGTAATATTGTCTTGCTCTATCTCATTCTTTCTAGCTTCCTCCTAATAAGACTCACATTCTTTTTTCAACAGACGAGGTTCAAGTTGGATCCGAAAGATGATGCAACTAAAGAAGCATGCACTCATGTTTTTCACCGCTTTCTCATGACAAGATCGGTACCACCTTAGAAAATCTCACTTTGAAGCCAAGGCTAACAATGAAATCGCCCAAACATCTCCAAAGGAATATATTACGATGAATATCTTTGGACAACCTCGTTAAACACCGGTCCGATCGAAAGTATCGTAGGCTATATGTATTTGATCAGACCACATATTGAACTTGTATTTATGTATGTGCCTTACAAGTGTATCTTCTTCTAGGCTAACTATTTGAAGAACAAAACCAACCGTTCTAAAGTGAAATTCCAACAGACAATAGGATCTCGTAGCTATATTGCACACTGCGAGGCTCTTGTAAATAGCTACTACTTCCTTCTTTTTTGTGCCATATTATAGTATCTTTAGATGTCAAAGAATGTGAGGAAATAGACAATACAGTAGGCATGCTACATGGACATATGTTCCGGAAGTGATTTTATTATGTAGTTGGCACTACAATACATCCTAATGTATTACAGTAGTTCACCAAAAAAAGATATGTATAAACGTTTAACCTACTTTGTTTGTTTTTGTCTCATTAGTAACTTATCTGGTACACTAATCTACAAGTTCAAACTTTCAGGAAGCTATAGAACAAATGATTGAACAGCCACAACCACCTGAAGGTGAAGAGGCTACCACAGGCACAATGTCACCTCTTGTCAGAAAAGGCCAAGATCTCTCCACTAATAAAGGCAAAAGCACCTTCCTGCGTAATTCTAGGTTGGTTGTCAAGATAACCTCGTCCAAATCGCCTACTGAACAAAATCTTCCTGCTAGACAGAGTGATATATCTGTGCTCCAGACACAAGTCCAATCCATAATAGACGTTGTTTCGGAAACAAGAATATCGGTTGAGAAATGTCGTCAAGATATGAATGGTTTTGAAACCTGACTGTCAGACATTCGCTTCGTTATTCACGAGCAATGGCAGAAAAAAGGTGGAGATTGCGTTGCTCCATCAGATCTACATCCTGAAGCATTAGCACTCAGGTCAAATGATATGTGCTTTTATACATCTGATGGTGCTTTTATCTGGAAGGATTGTAAACTTTATGCCAACAGTCCTTTTGTTGTATGGTGGGAATTTATTTTGTTGTGATACAACATTTATGATGCTGCCACAGGCTGCAGTAATTACGACCCTATTTTTGTATAGTGTAGGTTTATCTTAGTAATGTATTCGGCCGAAAGCTTCATAGGATCCCAACATGCCAACATTCGTCGGGCCCATTCCAATTGGGGTAAAAACGATTACGGGCCGAAATTGGCATGTAGCCCACTAAAAATATCTGGCCTAAATCAGCATAAGCTTTCATATTTTTCTGGTAGGCTTGTGCCCATAGTGGGCCTTTAACAGGCCTAAACATAATTTGGCCCTCAGTAAAAATATGCCGTTTACAGGTGTAAATATCTCGAGCCCATAAAGAACATGGGCCTTTAATAGACCGAAAGTGAGATTGGGCCCTGATTGTGCCAAATAACCCACTCGTCTTAGCAGGCCGAAATGGTGGCCCATTTACGATGCGGATCTTTGAGAGGCCGAAATTCGGACGGGCCGTAAATGCGCCGACCTAATACACGGGCCTTTAACAGGACGGAACTTCGGTCGGGCTAGATTATACATTTTTATATGGGCGGTTAATGGGCCCGATATGACGTTGGGCCACATATGGCCCATGGTTTTCGTCTGGCGTTAACAGGCCGAAAATGACAACAGGCCGAAAGTGGCCCAAATCTATAGTGGGCCTCTAAAAGTCCGAATGTCAAACATGGCCGAATATGACCCAAATCCTTCACGGTCGTTTATGGGCCGAAAGTTTTGATGGCATGTAAATGGGCCCAAATGAAGCTGGACCTTTAACAGGCCGGAAATACACCGGCCCGTAATTTGGCCCAATTACTTAGAGGACTGTTAATGGGCCAGAAGTGACCATGGGCCGTGTTGATGACAAGTTTAGGGCAGGCCGTTGACGGGCCGATTTGACAGAGAATGTTGGGCCTTTAGCTGGGCCGACCCATTATGGTCTGCAGAATCTTGTGGGCTTTTAGCTGGGCCGGTCCAGTGTGGTCCGCAAAATCTTGTGGTCCTTTAGCTGGGCCGGCCCATTATGGTCTGCAAAATCATGTGGGCCTTTAGCTGGGCCGGCCCATTATGGTCCACTAAATTTTGTGGGCCTTTAGCTGGGCCGGCCCATTATGGTCCGCTAAATCTTATGGGCCTTCGATTGGTCCATCCCATTTAAACTTTGTGGGCCACTTTTGGGCCAGTCCACGTGTCAACATATCATAGGCCCATCTCAACCGTTGGATGAGTGACACATATGCCAACGCGGAGCTGACGCGTGGATCCGTCAGCCAATGAGAATTTTACACGTGGAAAATCGGTATTGGTCGTGGCTGTTAGCGGGTTATCAGATCCAAAAAATGGACCCGATAGGTTAACGGCGGTTAATGGTGTCCCATTATGGTGGATGCCACGTGTTTGTCACCCTTGACGAAAGCACTTATATGACGCGCGATTTATCATCATGGAAGTGGACACTTCCGTGATGATAATTTTGGCAATGTCATGGAACACTTTTATGACAGCACATGTATGACTATCTTGATTCTGTCATAAATTTGTCATGGATGTACACGCATGACAGAAAACGTGACCTACTGTGACAAACACGTATCATCACGGAACTGTAATTTTTTTTGTAGTGCAAGGCGCAAATATATCCAAGACATAAGATTATCATCATAAGAGAAATATCAAGGATTAGTCATAGGCTCATGTCTTGCATGTATCAAATGGAGTTCCTACTCCAAGTTTGAAGCATCAATGATGTTCAATTAACCTCTTAACCTGCAAAACACTTTCTCATCAAGTGGTTTAGTGAAAATATCTGCTAATTGTTTATCGGTGCGAACATGTTTAAGATTAATGTCCCCTTTGGCAACATGATCTCGAATGAAATGATGACGAACTTCAATATGCTTAGTTCGAGAGTGTTGCACGGGATTGTGAGCAATCTTGATAGCACTTTCATTGTCACAAAGAAATGGAACATGTTTCACATATATCCCATAATGTGTAAGAGTTCGTGTCATCCAAAGTAATTGAGCACAATATGAATGAGCGGCAAAGTATTCCGCTTCGACGGTGGATAAGGATACCAAGTTTTGTTTCTTGGAAGACCAAGACATAAGAGATCTACCAAGAAATTGACAAGTACCCGAAGTGGACTTTCAATCAACCTTGTCACTAGCATAGTCCGAGTCAGAGTAGCCAACAAGATTAAAAGAGGCCCTATTTGCATACCAAATGCCAAAATTTGGTGTGTGAATTAAGTATCTCACTATCCTTTTCACGGCCTTAAGATGACATTCTTTAGGAGCGGCTCAATATCGTGCACACATGCACACACTTAGCATAATATCGGGACGAGAAGCACATAGATTTAACAATGGACCAATCATAGAGCGATAAACCTTTTGATCAACCGGTTCACCATCTTTGGTCAAATCAAGATGTCCACTAGTAGGCATGGGTGTAGTCATACCTTTGCATTCTTGCATATTGAACTTCTTGAATAAGTCCTTGGTGTACTTTGTTTGAGAGACAAATGTACCTTCCTTAGTTTGCTTGATTTTCAAACCAAGAAAGAATTTGAGTTCACTCATCATAGACATCTCAAACTTCTCTGACATTAGCTTTCCAAACTTCTCACTAAAGTGAGGGTTAGTTGAACCAAATATAATATCATCAACATAGATTTGGCACACAAATAGTTCTCCATTAACCCTTTTAGTGAAAAGAGTAGAATCAATCTTTCCAATTTCAAATCCTTTTTCAATAAGGAACTTGGTCAAGCATTTATACCACGCTCTAGGAGCTTGTTTAAGTCCATAAAGAGCTTTGTGAAGTTTGTAAACATGATTAGGTTTCTTAGGATTGACAAAGCCGGGAGGTTGCTTAACATAAACTTCCTCCTCTATTTCACCATTTAGAAAAGCACTTTTAATGTCCATTTGGTACAA
This sequence comes from Aegilops speltoides, assembly GCA_021437245.1. NCBI lineage: Eukaryota > Viridiplantae > Streptophyta > Magnoliopsida > Poales > Poaceae > Aegilops > Aegilops speltoides. The sequence goes on from CM038142.1 coordinate 22,156,808, forward strand.
GGTGATATCATGGTGATTAGCATAGGCAAGTAAGATGCGAATGGACTCAAGTCTAGAAACTGGGGCGTATGCCTCACCATAGTCCATACCTTCGACTTGAGTGTAGCCTTGAGCGACGAGACGTGTTGTGTTGTGAACTACTTGTCCATATTCATCTTGCTTGTTGCAAAACACCCATTTGCTACCGATGATGTTGTGGTTGTTGTCGAGCTTCTGAACCAATGTCCAAACTTGATTTCTCTCAAAGTTGTGTAGCTCTTCATGCATGGCGTTTATCCAATCCGGATCGTCCAAAGCTTCTTCAACATTCATAGGTTCAATGCTAGAGATGAATGAATAGTTTTCACAAAAGTTAGCTAAACGAGTTTTAGAGCGAGTGATTCTCCCGGTTTGGATATCACTGTAGATTTGCTCGACGGGATGGTCTTTAGCAACTCTTGCTCGAACTCGTGAAAGCTTTTGCTTGGATCTTGGTGGAACATCTTCTTCATCTTGTTCTTCTTCTTTGCCTTCTTCATTGTTGACATTGTCGTTCTCTTGTCATGGTGGAGAAGGAGGTTGTTGACGTTCATCTTGGTGTACTTCCTCGTTTTCTTCATCTTGGTGTGTCCCACTTGTTGATGCTTCCGTATCAACTCTTGGTTCACCTTGTCGTGAGGTAGAAGCTTCCACTTGGACGGACGAGGTACTCTCCTTCACCTCCGTTGGGCGAACCTTCCCAATAGACAAGTCTTGGATTGCTTCCGAAGGGTCTTTGTCTCCTACATCAATTGGCAATTGCTCTACTTGCGAGCCGTTAGATTCATCAAACTTCATGTAAGTGCATCTAGTGCCACCCCAAGTTTGGTTTTGGAGTATTGACGACAAACGTGGTTGAGGGACTAATGTGTTTGTGAGAATTGCAGAATAGCACAGGTAGTAGTCCCTCCTTGATTCGGTTTACCTACCGGAGATGACCCCTAAAAATGTATGAAGACATTGAAGATAATGGTGGTACGTGAAGATATTCACATTGAAGACTATGACAGAAGAAGACATTGAGTGAAGACTATGGAGTGTGAAGACTTAGTAGTTTCATTGTTTCGTTTCTTCTTTGTTGAGTCATAGGAACCACCGCACTGTTAAGTGGGGTCCAAGTGAACAAAGTCAGAGTGACTAAAGTGATGCTCAACCAAAATCCTATGTCTTCGAGCGAAGACAATGAGAGCAAATCTTATCCAGAGTCGGATAAGTCAGCTTTACTTGTAGCCCAAGTCAAGCTGTCAGGTGTTTGAAATCGACCGCAGACACGTGTCGGTTCCTTAGTGACCTGTGGTCATTTCTGCATAAATCAGGTCGGGTTCCCGGTGGCTATAAATAGCCCACCCCTACACCATAAATTGGTGGCTGCTCAGAGTTAGTGCACGGCTTTTGTCGTTGATAGCAACCCACCTCCGAAGAGTTTGAGAGAGAAATCCTTGTGAGGACAAAGCCCAAAACACCCAAAGCCCAAAGAGTGTTTGGCATCATCAAGTCTTTACGTCTGCGTGATCTGAAGACTTGTTACACTTGAGGACTGTGAATCCTCCAGCCGGTTAGGCGTCGCGTTCTGAGCATCCAAGAGTAATTGTGGATCGCCGGTGAACGAAGTCTGTGAAGGTTTGGAAGTCTACCTTGAAGACTTACCAGATTGATTGGGCGAGGACTGTGTGTCCTTAGCTCAAGGGGAATAAGGTGAAGACATGGTCTTCTGAGTTCAATCTCAGCCTCCCTAACCAGACGAACACTTGTCACAGCAACTGGAACTGGTCGAACAAATCGTTGTCTTCAAAACACACCGGTTCTATCTCTTACTCTCCTTACTTACAGTTTGTCTTTGTGAAGTCATTGCCTGATTGCTCTGCCTGCTTGACTTCACTGTGTGACTACTTGTTCTGATTGGCTTCATACTATCTTCCATCCTGATCCTACTACCTAGCTGCTTTCAGTCATCATGCTTTAGCTTCATACTATGGCTTGTCTAGTGTAGTTCATCTTCCGCTGCATGTTTATACGTCCTGTTTTCGTGTTTGTCTTTGAAACTTTCATGTTTTGAAGACTTTCATAAAAATCGCCTATTCACCCCCCTCTAGTCGATAACTAGCACTTTCAATTGGTATCAAAGCAAGGTACTCCCTTGTTCTGTGTGATTCGGTTTAACCACCTGGAGTTTTAGCTATGTCGACTGCAGGATTGAGGAACGTATCTTGCCCCACCTTTGACGGTCATGAGTATCCTCGGTGGAAGGCCATGATGAAGAAGCGACTCATGGCTATGGACAGCTTAATCGTGGACCGTCACGTAGATTGGTCCTACCGATCTATGCAAGATGGCGGAGGCTGATGACATTCGCAAGTACACTCTATCGAACCTCACGACGAAGGATGTCATCTGCTCTGTCTCGTCCCAAATCAGTTCAGAACGCTATGCACCTCAATCACGCCGGGTTAATCTGGGACCGGCTTTTCGAGGTCTATGAAGGTCATCGACTCGTCATGATCCTTGGTTTGAGGATTACAAGGAGTCTCTCAAAGAGATGACCTTTGCACCTGAATCATCATCATCTTCACCATGCCTCATGGCAGGGGGTGCTAAGGTAACTGAATGCTACGTTTCTGAATCTAGGATGATGAATCAGGTGATGAATTTGGCCCCAACTATGTCAAACTTGCTTCCCTTTCCACTAAACAACAAAGAGCCTTGGAAAAAGTTCAAGACATGCTTAGTAAGAGCGATGATATGTTGGGTGAAGAAATGGATCAGTCAAAAGCATTGGCCGAGAGTCTTCAAAGACTTCATTCCAAGTTTGACGCCCTTTAAGATCAACATAATACTCTCTTGTCTGTTCACGAGAAGCTTTCTTCTGAATGTCTTCAAAGAAAGCAAGATCTTGAAAAGCTAAGAGTGGATTATGAATATCTTCAGAAGGAGCACGATTCATTACTTGCTCAACAAATCAGCGTTACACCGGAAGAATTTGTTCCTCCATGTCTGAAGTGCATTGAACATGAAACTACTGATTCTTCACCTGAATGTTCAAATGCTTCTAATGCTACAAATTCTTCATATGTCTCTGCTGTCACTAATTCCTCATCTGAGGACAATGCAAGTATCACTGATGATGCAGGGCTGAAGGAATTGTACATGACATGCATGTACAAAAGCCTCAAAGGGCATCAGACATTATGTGATGTCCTCAAAAAGCATATTCTGAACCGAAACCCTAGAAAAGAGGGTATTGGGTTCGAGAGGAAAATGAATGTTGATGGGTCATACTGGAAGCCTGAGCAGTACCCCAAAACCACATGGGTTGCTGCAAAGGAATCTCCAGTAGATCCATCCACCTTATCTGGTTTAACTTGCGCTAACCCTATTATCATTGATGAATCCTTTGATGCAAACTATAAACTGTTTAAGAATCAGAATGGTGAAGTGTTTGCCAGGTATACTGGTACTAACTGCAGGAATGGACCACCTATGAAGAAGATCTGGGTACCTAAAAAGTGTATTGAGAATCTTCCTATGAATGTCATCATGACACAGCCAAGTAAGAAGACAAACCCCAGACCTATGGCTTCATATGGCCCAAAGGCTACATACAGATATAGGACTCACCTGAGTCACCCTAACACCAATGTTTTGCAGGGAAATGATACTCACACATATGAATATGAGCGTGTGTCTTCAAACCGCTATGTTCATAGAACTAAGAACTTTTCTGCTTATTCATATGAGTATCATGCTTCTCCTGCAAGTCTATTTGCTAGGGCTCCACAGCCAAAATTCTCACATGCTACACTTAGACTCATTGCTTCTAAGCCACCCCTGAAGATGTGGGTGGTTAAGAAGAATTAACTTTCTTTTGCAGAGAAAGGACTCCAGCCGGAAATCAAAGGCGTCCGATGCTATTGCTGGGGACCTAAAATACATTATGGGACGCAAGATAAAATGCCCAAATGGTCTTACTATGTATTTCATGTCTGAATCGCTTGCCAGTCATACTATCAGTCCTAATCTTGATCTAAGCTTTGATAATCCTTTTGTGCGTCAAATGTTTATGCTTCACAATATTCTTTGTGAAGCCTATCCTCCTAACTACACTGTAGGGTACGACACCTCGTGCTTCAGAATGGATTATGGACAGCGGATGCACTAACCACATGACTGGTGATCGAAGTCTTCTCATGGACTCAACCTTATATCCATGTGATAAAAGTCACATCACATTCGCTGACACTGGTAAAAGCAAGGTATTGGGCCTAGGTAGAGTTGTAATCTCAAGGGATCAGCACATGGACAAAGTGATGCTTGTTGAATCTCTTGGTTTCAACTTAATGTCTGTCTCAATGCTTTGTGACTTAAACATGATTGTGCTATTTGGGAAATATCGTTGCCTTGTACTAATGGAATGACATGTCTCTAGTCTTTGAAGTACAGGAAAGATGATCTGTACATGGCAGACTTCTCAGCAGGACCACAGATGGCCGTATGTCTTCTAGCCAAGTCTTCAGAGTGCTGGCTCTGGCATCGAAGGCTAGGGCATGCTGGCATGAGGAACCTACACACTCTCGCCAAGAAGAAGCACGTCATAGGCGTTGAAGACGTCAAGTTCAAGAAAGATCATCTATGTGGTGCTTGTGAAGCTAGGAAGATGGCAAGGGCCAAGCATCCCTTGAAGACAATCATGACTACATCTCGACCTTCTGAGTTGCTCCACATGGACTTGTTTGGTCCCACTCACTACTCTACTCTCACTGCAACTGCTTGTCTCTATGGTTTCGTTATTATGATGATTATTCAAGATACACTTGGGTGCACATAATTCTCTTCAAGACTGAAGTGCAGGATGTTTTCAGACGATTCGCCAACCGCGCCATGAACAACTATGGCGTCAAGATCAAGCACATTAGGAGTGACAACGGCACAGAATTCAAGTACATAGGCCTCGACCTCTATCTTGACACCTTAGGCATCACTCATGAGTTTTCTGCTCCTTACACACCTCAGCAGAATGGCATCGTGGAGCGCAAGAACAGAACCCTTATTGAGATGGCTCGGACGATGCTTGAAGAATACAAGACTCCAAGAAAATTCTGGCCTGAAGCCATTGATACGACATGCCATGTCATCAACCGTGTTTATCTTCACAAGCTTCTGAAGAAAACATCCTATGAGCTTCTAACTGGTAAGAAGCCAAACTTAAGCTACTTCAGAGTATTTGGTACTAGGTGTTGGATCAAGGATCCACATCACATTTCAAAATTTGCACCAAAAGCACATGAGGTTTTTATGCTTGGTTATGGAAAGGACTCGCACTCCTACAGAGTCTTCAATCTCTTTCACTATAAAGTGGTTGAAACTGTGGATGTGCGGTTCGATGAAACTAATGGCTCGCAAAGAGAGCACCTGCCAAACTAACGGCTCGCGAAGAGAGCACCTGCCAAATATGGAACAGGAGAGATCATACCATCAGATGCCCAGCCTGAAGAGGAACTCATTATTTCTGCACCTGATCAACCTGAAGACATTGCACAGCCTGAAGACAATCCTCCAAATGATGACAATGATCAGAGGAGCAAAATCTTCGTCTAGTTCATCCTCGTGTTGCAAATGAAGTACAAATTGAGAAGATAATCGATAGCATCAATGCACCTGGTCCACTCACTCGTTCAAGAGCAACTCAGCTAGCAAAATTCTGTGGGCAGTTTGCATTTGTCTCAATCTCTGAACCCAAGAAAGTTGCTGAAGCCTTCATGGAACCTGAATGGATTCAAGCTATGCAAGACGAGCTTCAACAGTTTGAGTTGAACAATGTATGGGAACTTGTCAAGCGTCCTGATCCTCGCAAGCACAACATAATAGGCACAAAATGGATATATCGCAACAAATAATACGATAATGGTCAAGTAGTCAGAAACAAAGCATGGCTCGTTGCTCAAGGATATGTTGGGGAACGTAGCAGAAATTCAAAATTTTCCTACGTGTCACCAAGATCTATCTATGGAGAAACCAGCAATGAGGGGAAGGAGAGTGCATCTACATACCCTTGTAGATCGCTAAGCGGAAGCGTTCAAGAGAACGGGGTTGAAGGAGTCGTACTCGCCGTGATCCAAATCACCAGAGATCCTAGTGCCGAACGGATGGCACCTCCGCGTTCAACACACGTACAGCCCGGTGACATCTCCCAAGCCTTGATCCAGCAAGGAGAGAGGGAGAGGTTGAGGAAGACTCCATGCAGCAGCAGCACAATGGCGTGGTGGTGATGGAGGAGCGTGGTAGTCTAGCAGGGCTTCGCCAAGCACCGCGAGATATGAGGAGAAAGAGAGGTATGGATGCGCCAACAGGAGAAGAAACTTGTGTATTGGGCTGCTCCTATGCCTCCACTATATATAGGGGGAGAGGGGGCTGCGCCCCCACCTAGGTTTCCACCCCTAGGGCGGCGGCCAGCCCTAGATCCCATCTAGGGGCGGCCAAGGGGAGAGGGGAAACTTGCCCCCAAGCAAGGTGGGGGCGCCTCCCCAAACCCTAGGCGCCTTGGGCCTTGGTGGGGGCGACAAGCCCACACCGGGCTGGTTCCTCCCACACGTGGCCCATGTAGCCCTCTGGGCCGGTGGCCCCACTTGGTGGACCCCGACCCTCCCGTGGTCCCAGACGCTATGATAAAACCCCAAACTTTCCGGTGACCAAAACAGGACTTCCCATATATAAATCTTTACCTCCAGACCATTCCGAACTCCTCGTGACGTCCGAGATCTCATCCGAGACTCCGAACAACATTCGGTAACCACATATAAACTTCCTTTATAACCATAGCGTCATCGAACCTTAAGTGTGTAGACCCCACGGGTTCGGGAGACATGTAGACATAACCGAGACGTTCTCCGGTCAATAACCAACAGCGGGATCTGGATACCCATGTTGGCTCCCACATGTTCCATGATGATCTCATCGAATGAACCACGATGTCAAGGACTCAGTCGATCCCGTATACAATTCCCTTTGTCTAGCGGTATTATACTTGCCCGAGATTCGATCGTCGGTATACCGATACCTTGTTCAATCTCATTTCCGGCAAGTCTCTTTACTCGTTCTGTAACACATCATCCCGTGATCAACCCCTTGGTCACATTGTGCACATTATGATGATGTCCTACCGAGTGGGCTCAGAGATACCTCTCCGTTTACACGGAGTGACAAATCCCAGTCTCGATCCGTGTCAACCCAAAAGACACTTTCGGAGATAACTCGTAATGCACCTTTATAGTCACCCGTTACGCCAGACGTTTGATACACCCAAAGCACTCCTACGGTATCCGGAGTTACACGATCTCATGGTCTAAGGAAGAGATACTTGACATTGGAAAAGCTCTAGCAAACAAACTACACGATCTTTGTGCTATGCTTAGGATTGTCTTGTCCATCACATCATTCTCCTAATGATGTGATCCCGTTATCAACGACATCCAATGTCCATAGTCAGAAACCATGACTATCTGTTGATCACAACGAGCTAGTCAACTAGAGGCTCACTAGGGACATATTGTGGTCTATGTATTCACACGTGTATTACGATTTCCGGATAATACGCTTATAGCATGAATAAAAGACAATTATCATGAACAAGGAAATATAATAATACTTTTATTATTGCCTCTAGGCATATTTCCAACAGTCTCCCACTTGCACTAGAGTCAATAATCTAGTTCACATCTCCATGTGATTAACACTCACAGGTCACATCGCCATGTGACCAACATCCAAAGAGTTTACTAGTGTCACTAAACTAGTTCACATCATCATGTGATTAAGACTCAATGGGTTCTGGGGTTTGATCATGTTTTGCTTGCAAGAGAGGTTTTAGTCAACGGGTCTGCAACTTTCAGATCTGTATGTACTTCGCAAATCTCTGGGTCATATTGTAAATGTTGCTTCCACGCTCCACTTGGAGCTATTCCAAATGGTTGCTCCACTATACGTATCTGGTCTGCTACTCAAAGTCATTCGGATAGGTGTTAAAGCTTGCATCGACGTAACACTTTATGCCGAACTCTTTATCACCTCCATAATCGAGAAACATGTCCTTATTTACTCCAAGGACAATTTTGACCGCTGTCCAATGATCCATTCCTGGACCATTCTTGTACCCCTTGACTAACTCATGGCAAGGCACACTTCCAAAGCGGTACACAAGATAGCATACTATAGAGCCTACGTCGAAACATAGGGACGACCTTCGTCCTTTCTCTCTTTTCTGCCGTGGTCGAGCTTTAAGTCTTAACTTCATACCTTAGAACTCAGGCAAGAACTCCTTCTTTGACTGATCCATCTTGAACACCATCAAGATCATGTCAAGGTATGTGATCATTTTGAAAGTACCATTAAGCATTTTTGATCTATCTTATATATCTTGATGCTTATTGTTCAAGTAGCTTAATCTAGGTTTTCACTTGAAAACACTTTTCAAATAACCCTATATGCTTTACGTAGAAAATTCTACGCATTTCGACCATCAATATGTCAACAACATATACTCATCGAAATTCTATAGCGCTCCCACTCACTTCTTTGGAAATACAAGTTTTCATAAATTTGTATAAACCCAAAATCTTTGATCATCTTATCAAAGTACATATTCCAACTCGAGATGCTTACTCCGGTCCTTAGAAGGATCATCGAGCCAGATACCTTTTAGCATCCTTAGGATCGGCAAAAACTTTCGGATTGTATCACATACAACCTTTCCTTACGAAGACTGGTAAGGAAACTCGTTTTGACATCCATCTGCCAGATTTCATAAATGCAGCTAATGCTAACATGATTCCGACGGACTTAAGCATCGCTACGGATGTAGTCAACTCCTTGAACTTGTGAAAAACTCTTCGCCACAAGTCGAGCTTCATAGATGGTGACATCACCGTCCACGTCCGTCTTCTTCTTAAAGATCCATTTATCTCAACGGCTTGCCGATCATCGGGCAAGTCCACCAAACTCCATGCTTTGTTCTGATACATGGATCCTATCTCGGATTTCATGGCTTCTAACCATTTGTCAGAATTTTGGGCCCACCTTTAATTCTCCATAGCTCGTAGGTTCATTGTTGTCTAGCAACATGACCTTCAAGACAAGATCACTGTACAGCTCTGAAGCAATACGCATCCTTGTCACCCTACGAGGTATGGTAGTGACTTGATCCGAAGTTTCATGAGCACTATCATAAGCTTCTACTTCAACTGGTGTAGGTGCCACAGGGACAACTTCCTGTGCCCTGCTACACACTGGTTGAAGTGATGGTTCAATAACCTCATCAAGTCTCCACCATCCTCCCACTCAACTTTTCGAGACAAACTTTTCCTCGAGAAAGGACCCGATTCAAGAAACAATCCCTATTGCTTTCGGATCTTAATTAGGAGGTATACCCAACTGTTTTGGGTGTCTAATGAAGATGCATTTTATCCGCTTTGGGTTCGAGCTTATCAACCTGAAACCTTTCCACATAAGCGTCGCAACCCCAAACCTTTAAGAAATGATAGCTTAGGTTTCTCTAAACCATAGTTCATACGGTGTCATCTCAACGGAATTACGTGGTGCCCTATTTAAAGTGAATGTGGTTGTCTCTAATGCCTAACCCATAAACGATAGTGGTAATTCGATGAGAGACGTCATGGTATGCACCATATCCAATAGGGTGCAACTATGATGTTCGGACAACACCATCACACTATGGTGTTCCAGACGGTATTAATTGTGAAACAATTTCCACAATGTCTTAATTATGTACAAAGCTCAGAGCTCAGATACTCATCTCTATGATCATATCATAGACATTTCATCCTCTTGTCACGATGATCTTCAACTTCACTCTGAAATTACTTGAACCATTCAATAATTCAGACTTGTGTTTCATCAAGTAAATATACTCTACATCTACTCGAATCATCCGTGAAGTAAGAACATAACGATATTCATCAGATGCCTCAAAGACTCATTGGACTGCACACATCAAAATGTGTTACTTCCAACAAGTTGCTATCTTGTTCCATTTTACTGAAAAATGAGGCCTTTTAGTCATCTTGCCCATGTGGTATGATTTGCATATCTCAAGTGATTCAAAATCAAGTGAGTCCAAACGATCCATATGCATGGAGTTTCTTCATGCGTATACACCAATAGACGTGGTTCGCATGTCTCAAACTTTTCAAAAACGAGTGAGTCCAAAGATCCATCAACATGGAGCTTCTTCATGCGTTTTATACCATTATGACTTACATGGCAGTGCCACAAGTGAGTGGTACTATCATTACTATCTTATATCTCTTGGCATGAAAATGTGTATCACTACGATCGAGATTCAATAAACCATTCGTTTCAGGTGTAAGACCATTGAAGGTATTATTCAAATAAACAGAGTAACCATTATTCTCCTTAAATTAATAATCAGACATGCATAGATATAATCAAATCATGTCTATGCTCAACGCAAACACCAAATCTCGATGGTAGAGGGAGCGTGCGATGCTTGATCACATCAACCTTGGAAATACTTCCAACACATATCGTCAGCTCACCTTTAGCTAGTCTCCGTATATTCCGTAGCTTTTATTTCGAGTTACTAACACTTAGCAACCGAACCGGTATCTAATACCCTGGTGCTACTAGGAGTACTTAGTAAAGTACACGTTAACATAATGCATATCCAATATACTTCTATCGACCATGCCAGCTTTCTCATCTACCAAGTATCTAGGGTAATTCCGCTCTAGTGGTTGTTCCCCTTATTACAGAAGCACTTAGTCTCGGGTCTGGGTTCAACCTTGGGTTTCTTCACTAGAGCAGCAGCTGATTTGCCGTTTCATGAAGTATCCCTTCTTGCCCTTGCCCTTCTTGAAACTAGTGGTTTCACCAACCATCAACAATTGATGCTTCTTCTTGATTTCTACTTTTATGTGTCAAACATCGTGAATACCTCAAGGATCATCATATCTATCCTTGATATGTTATAGTTCATCACGAAGCTCTAGCAGCTTGGTGGCAATGACTCTGGAGAAACATCACTATCTCATCTGGAAGATCAACTCCCATTCGATTCAAGTGTTTGTTGCACTCAGACAATCTGAGCACAAGCTCAATGATTGAGCTTTTCTCCCTTAGTTCGCAGGCTAAGAAAATCGTCGGGGGTCTCATACCTCTTGACGTGGGCACGAGCCTGAAATCCCAATTTCAGCCCTTGAAACATCTCATATGTTCCGCAATGTTTCGAAAACATCTTTGGTGCCTCAACTCTAAACCGTTTAACTGAACTATCACGTAGTTATCAAAACGTGTATGTCCGATGTTCGCAACATCCACAAACGACGCTTGGGGTTCAAGACATCGAGCGTGCATTAAGGACATAAGATTTCTACTGTCCGCATAATCGCTACTGTCAACTTTCAAATATATTTTCTCTAGGAACATATCTAAATAGTGCAACTAAAGTGTGAGCTTACGACATAATTTGCAAAGATCTTTTGACTATGTTCAGGATAATTAAGTTCATCTTATGAACTCCCACTCAGATAGACATCCCTCTGGTCATCTAAGTGTTACACGATCCGAGTCGACTAGCCCGTGTCCGAACATCACGTGAGATGGACTAGTCATCGTCCGTGAACATCTTCATGTTGATCGTATCTTCCATACGACTCGTGTTCGACCTTTCGGTCTCCGTGTTCCGAGGCCATGTCCGTACATGCTAGGCTCGCAAGTTAACCCTAAGTGTTTTCGCTGTGTAAACTGTCTTACACCCGCTGTATGTGAACGTAAGAATCCATAACACCCGATCATCACGTGGTGCTTAGAAGTTTACTTAACTGTAGCAACGGTGCACGCTTAGGGGAGAACACTTGAAATTTTGTAAGGATCATCTTATTTACTACCGTCGTCCTAAGTAAACAAGATGCATAAACATAATAAATATCACATGCAATTATATAGTTGTGACATGATATGGCCAATATCATATAGCTCCATTGATCTCCATCTTCGGGGCTCCATGATCATCTTGTCACCGGCTTGACACCATGATTTCCATCATCATGATCTCCATCATTGTGTCTTCATGAAGTTGTCACGCCAACGACTACTTCTACTTCTATGGCTAAGACGTTTACCAATAAAGTAAAGTAGTTTACATGGCGTTCTTCAATGACACGCAGGTCATACAAAAAATGAAGACAACTCCTATGACTCCTGCCGGTTGTCATACTCATCGACATGCAAAGTCGTGAATCCTATTAGAAGAACATGATCAATCTCATACATCACATATCATTCATCACATTCTTCTTGGCCATATCACATCACATAGCATACCCGCAAAAACAAGTTAGACGCCCTCTAATTGTTGTTTGCATGTTTTACGTGGCTGCTATGGGTTTCTAGCAAGAACGCTTACCTACGCAAAACCACAACGTGATATGCCAATTGCTATTTACCCTTCATAAGGACCCTTTTCATCAAATCCGTTCCGACTAAAGTGGGAGAGATCGCACCGTTAGCCACCTTATGCACCAAGTGCATGTCAATCGGTGGAACCCGTCTCACGTAAGAGTACGTAAGGTCGGTCCGGCCGCTTCATCCCACAATACCGTCGAAACAAGATTGGACTAGTAACGGTAAGCATATTGAACAAAATCAACGCCCACAACTACTTTGTGTTCTACTCGTGCAAAGAATCTACATAATAGACCTAGCTCATGATGCCACCGCCGGGGAACGAGCAGAAATTCAAAGTTTTCCCACGTGTCACCAAGATCTATCTATGGAGAAACCAGCAACGAGGGGAAGGAGAGTGCATCTACATACCCTTGTAGATCGCTAAGCGGAAGCGTTCAAGAGAACGGGGTTGAAGGAGTCGTACTCGCCGTGATCCAAATCACCGGAGATCCTAGTGCCGAACGGACGGCACCTCTGTCGTGGATTTGTCACGGCAGATGTCCTAGTATAAGGACTTAGTCGTGAAGCCATCGCTACGAGTTTACTTGCAGGGGTTAAAGCGGACACAAAGACACGAGGGTTTATACTAGTTCGGCCCCTTCGATGAAGGTAAAAGCCTACGTCTAGTTGTGATGGAATTGATGTAGTCTCGATGGCTAGGGAGCAAATAAGCTTCGCCTAGGCTCGAGTTGTGGTCTCCCTTGAACTGCCGCCGGTCGCCCCTTATATACACGACAGTGACGCCTGTCGGTTTTAGAGTCCCAACCGGTTCATACTCGTATCCCGGTTGGTATCTCTCTATTCCTAACTTACAACACAAGTTATACATCAGGCCGGTTTACGGCTACAAGTTCTAAACCAACTACAGGCCTTGGGCCTTCCCATGATTACTCTACTAGCGGAGTTAACCCGGCCCAAGCTTGGCCGGTTTACACCTAGTGGTAATATCCCCAACATTAGGCCCCAGATTGATTTGAACTGGTTCATGTCAATTCTTCACAGAACCTGCATCTTGGATATCTTCTTTGTTTAACAAACCGTCACATCGTCACTGCTTCTGATCACTGTAAACCGGCATGACATCGTTGCTTCTGGTCACTGTAAACCGGCATAACATCATTGCTTCTGGTCACTGTAAACCGGCATAACATCATTTTGAAGTTTTATCCTTTATAACGCCTTCTTTAATGACCGTCCCTGGATTCACGCGCTTGACCTAGCTTTACTTCCTTATAAATAGGACCGAAGGGTCATTTCTGTTTCTCCCTTCGCTTCCTCTTCTTCTTCTTCCTCGCGCCGCTGCCTTCGGAGCTCCGTCGTCGTCATCAACGTATGCTTCGTCCTTGGCCGCTGCATCAACCTGTTCGGACCAGAATACTTCGGCCTTTCTCCGCATCTCCTCCGTTTTCGGTAAATCTCTTACCCTTCTTCACCTGTTTCTCACCTTAGATCTGTTTCTAGGGTTCGAGCTTCATACCACGTTAAATCGATGTTTTCGCTTCTCTAGTCTTTGAACCATGCTATGGATCCTGCTCGCACTAAACGCGACTCTCGCATACCCGCTGCACTTTCTCAACTTAATCCCGAGATTTTCTACATATATCTACATATACCTTATAGTGCATTTCTTGCTTCTTCTTTACTTCGTGACGACTTCTGCTTGCTGAAAACTCGCTTGATCCATAATAAACATGAAATCTTGTGAAACCTGTTTCTGTCCATTACCTTCGAAGCCAAGATTAGGCGGTTTAACCCATCATAGTAAAAAATTGCTAAACCGGCACCAGCATACCATTAGTCCCCTTGTTGAACCGCCAGAACATATCTGAGATCATCTAATAACAAGCTGATTTATAGGAACGGCCTCCGGTTTATCTTAACTTAGATCAATCACTCTGTAATAAGCAACGTCTTAAACCGGATTCTTCCCCTTTGTAGATCTTATGATGGCCAAACAGGTGTACGAGTGCAACTGGGTCCCTTCCCGCGTCTCTGAGACACAACTGAATGAGTTAGTGTCGATTGGCGCTTTAGATGACCGAAATACCATCCATTGGAGGGTTCCTGGAGAGGAATGTCCTCCCACACCTCAGGAAGGTGAAGTTGTAGTTTTTGCGGATCACCTGTTCCGGGGTTTCAAACCGCCCGGGTCAAAGTTTTACCGGGACGTGATGGCCAACTTTCAACTCCGTCCCCAAGATATCGCCCCAATTCGTTACCAACCTGTGCCATTTTCAAGTCTGTCCAAGCATATCTCGCAAGAGGAGCCTTCGTTGAACTGTTCAGGGATCTCTTCCACCTAAACCGTCGTACCAATTCACCGATGGCCCTAATACCGAATTGGGCGGTATGGCTATCCAGAAGAGGAAAGAGATCACTTATCCCCACGTTAAACTCCACACTCATCCCAAAGAGTGGAACGCAACTTGGTTCTACTGCAAAGACACTTCCCCTGAAGGTGAAAATCCTTTGCCTGGTTTTCGCCCGAGAGCGGCTCAAGAACACTCATCCCTTTCCGCAACGATTAACTGCCAAAGAAAGAAGCAAATACGCTCCACAACTATCCAAGCTTTGGGCCTTCATGGCCAACGGTTTGACCGGGATCGATCTAGCACGCTGCTGGTTATCCTGGGGCATATTGCCTCTGAGTCGGCGTTCCGGTTTGATGTGCCAAGATACCGCAGCGCCGATGACCCACTCCGACACACCAAACTGGGATCGCTCAAGATGAAGTCACGGATTCAGTGAGGAAAATGCTGAATGAACCGGAGCACCTTTGTGCCCAAACCGGCTTGGCTCCTTACTGCACCTTCAACGCACCTCCTGCGGTAAGTCCCTGACTGTGTTATCATTTAAATACTGCTATTACTTTCATAGCTCCAACTCTAAGTTATTTCCGATACAGGGTGATAATCCGTTTTGGAGCAAGAAACTCTCTCAAGACAAAGCGGACAAAGCTGGGCGGCCAAACCGGCCCAAAACAAAAGTTGTTAAGAAGACCGCCCACAAGAGGAAAACCACGGCTTCGTCTGATCCAGCCATCGATGATGATGTGGGTAATCCGGAACTTGATTCTCTTGGCTTGTTTTTTACACGTCTTATTGATGACGATGCTTGTCAGGATGACGCTGAAGCCAACAACGCAGGATTTGCTGAGGTAACCATTCTTTCTTCCGATTCAACAAATTTGCCTTCACCAAAATTTCGCCGGGCAAACCGGAGAGTTTACTTTTCTCACCCCCTTGCTTACTTGGATCCCAAACTTCTTATGAAGACACAGCAGCATGAAGCCCGCCGCACAACCCGGCACAGCGGACAGGTAGTTACCTCTGCCGGTTTACCAAACAGCCCGGCTAGAAAGAGCCGCACCGAGGTTTCCAACCTTTTTATTACCTTGAATTCCAAAGCGGGCTTATTCCGACAACCTCTTAATCCGTCCGACTCCGATTATCAGGTCACCTCCCATTCATCCTCTGGCGAATCATCAGCCACTCAGCTACCACCGTTGAAGATAGCCGTCGGGTACGTTCATACAGCCATATGCTTGTTGATTTTCTTCTGCAATGTATACGCCTTGCTCCTGAATCTTTGCTTCTCCAGAACCAAACCGAAACCCAGCAAAAATGCTCGCCTGGACAAAACAGCTGAAGAGACTGCCGCTTCAGATCATGAGCGGGCGCCGGATCTTGAAAATGTTGCCTCTGAAGATATTCTAACTGACCTTCCGGTTCAAGAAGATGTTATTCCTGAGGAGAGGCCTGTGAATGTTTCAATGTCTGTTGATCCACCTGCCAGTAATGTCCGGTCTGAAAAGCCTCATAGTCCTGCCGAAACAACTGTGCCCACACGGTCCGTCGAATCGAAAGATGACGACGTTGTAATTACTGGAACAGGCCACTCTGAACCGGGGAATGCTGCAACTCTAACCCGGCACACTATGAAAGAGGACTCTTCCACTTTTAATAAAGGAAAATGGAATGTAGAGCTGGAAACATATGCCGCTATGAGCGCCCAAGACCTTCATTCCGGATATCTGAACCGGCTGTACAGTAGCCGTGATTATGAAGCTGGCTTGGTGAAACTGATGAGAGACAAGTTTGAGGTAATGCTCCTTTCCTTATTACCAATATAGTAATCCTTGTAGCCCCCAAGGGCCGGTTTGCAATCTTTGATCGAACTGGTACTTAATAGTTTACTTTGATAGACTTTGCAATCCTCCTCATAGCCACCAGGGCCGGTTTAAGTATGCATACTTTAAACCGGCACTCCAAAAAATTTCCTGACGACACTTTAATAGAATCAAATAGCCATTAGCCCCCAAGTGCCGAGTTGAATACTCGTATTGAACTTGGGACTTTGCCATGTATCAGCAGTAGAAAAAATGAAGGTACATTAGCCCCCAAGTGTCAAGCATATAACTATGTTGTGTGGTTGAGACTTGAACTGTAATTGTTGGCTGATCCTCATCAATGCGCAGCTGAGGTGAAAATCAAGGATGATCGGATTGCCGATTTACGTGGCATTGAAAACCCAAAGGCTGAGATGCATAAAGCCAAGAAAGAGCTAACCAAAGGCCTTGACCTGCTGCGGAACAAGTGAAGGACAACATGAAGAAGGAACAGCGGTCTGGGCCACCGAAAAGGCCAACTTGCTTAAACGGGCCGAGAATGTCAAGCTGCCCTTAAACCGTGGTGGATGATCTCGTCACCGTGAAGCGGCAAGTGCATTCTATGACAGCAGCCATCTTCGTAAGTTCCTCGTTAATAAGTGCAATATGCTTTTCCGCTGCACCAGTATTCGGTTTAAAATATCCTGTCATCATATGCGAGCACACGCTGGGCACTTGGGTAATGACGCGGAAGAAACCGAAAGCTGTATACACTTTAGTGGAGCAGCTATATACCGGAGCCCCTAGCGTTATTACCACAATGTCACATAATAATCCGCGCCGCCCTCGATCCAAGATACCTTGAACCGCTATCCATCCTTCCTTCCCGGATTGAAGAGGTGAAGAAATCCGCTGCCCAACCGGAGCCCTCAATGCCTTGATCCGAGCTAAAGCCGGGTGCCGGATTTTGATCTGTGGAAGCAGCCCAAGGCTATCCCAAAGGTGAAGGAGGATGGCTCGGACTTTAATGAAGAGGACTTGCGTGCGATAAACCGTGCGGTACGCCCACCGGCTTGTCAATTGGCGTATAGCCGATTTAGAGCACTACCAAGCCCAATACAATGAGCAGAACAAGCGATTTCCGCTCCAACCTTTGAACCGGAAAACTTGATCCCTCCAATCCGTAAGCACACTTATGCCCTCGACATTGAACCATCATCTCGATTCACGAAGAGGCTGTTTTCCAAGCGCTGATGGGAATCGATCGACTTCGTGGATTTCCGGCCGATGGGTAGAGACGAGGATGTCAAGCGGCGGAGGATGAAGAATAGTTTTGAACCGTAGCGGTTTATCTCAAAGAACAATGATCTCATTCGGCAATCGTGTTGCCTTGTAATAACTTTAGTCAAAACTTGCTGCTCGAGTATGCCTTCGCATCGAGGAAACTTTTATTTGATTCACTCCCCGCAACCAAAAGATTGAACCTCGGCGGCGGTGATACCGCCACCGGTTTATGGCATCCAATAGATTTTGTGTATGGAAAATCAATTAATATGTGATACAAATACCTGCCATACTTGGGCATGAAGTCGTGAGCCAATCTTGAAGCGGAGGCCTTTAAGCAATCATGACCATTTGGGGAAACAATAACTCCCTCATAAGCGTTGAATCAGCACAAGCCCCATGTTTCTCCATAAGGATGAACCGAAGATGGTAAACCGAAAAATAAAAACTTCGTGTAATACTAAACCGTACTATCAGCTTGTTACCGATAGCTAAACCGATAAAAATATTCGTCGAGTTGGAAACGCAACAAAATCGAATACCAAATATGGCAACAAAGGCAATAACTCTTTGTAAAAGGAAAGCTTCATGGAGCTGGTCGATGGCATTACCATGGTCGACGCAACCAAGCCCCGAAGGCGTAGCGATGGTGCTAGTCGGCCAGTCCCCAAAGACTCATGGCGAGTACGCCGCCAAGTGGCATGACATTGGTTCGGGTTCGACCAAGCCTCCAAGTGACGCTGGCCCTATTGGCCGACCAAGAGGCGTGACTGTTCAGACGTGACCGTGTCCCCAATGATCCGGTGGCTTACGCTGTCAAGAGGTGTTGCGTTGGTTGGATCGACCAAGCCCCAAGTGATCCTGGTGGCTTACGCTGTCAAGAGGTGTTGCGTTGGTTCGATCGACCAAGCCCCAAGTGATCTGGTGGCTTACGCCTATCAAGAGGTGTTGCGTTGGTTCGGATAATGACCAAGCCCCCAAAGTGATAAATATAATGTCAAGGGGTAAACCGGAGGCCGCTTTAATAATGAAGCACTCCATGTAACCACACATGAAAAGAAAGACAGAGACCCCGCTTTAGCCGAGGCCCTGATTTTTATTATATCAAGATAATATATACATTGTTATGCTATGTACATAAACCGAGCCGATGACTCGGTGTAGTAAGGTCAAGATGAGCTATATTCCACGGCCTATTGGTCTCCTCCTCTAACGTACGTGAGTCTTTATGCTCTCGAATATCAACCAGATAGTAGGAACCATTGAGTAGATTCTCTCGACCACAAAGGGCCCTTCCCAAGGCGGGATAACTTGTGCATACCGTGCGGTCTTGATGAGACGGCACCAAATCTCCTTCCGAAAGGCTCTGGTCTTAACCCGGCGGCTGTGATAACGACGAAGATCCTGCTGGTAAATCGCCGAACGAGCGGCTGCCATATCACGCTCCTCATCCAATAGGTCTAAAGCGTCCTGTCGTGCCACCTCGTTGTCCGCTTCGACATAAGCCGCTACACGGGGCGAATCATTCCTGATATCACTGGGAAGAACTGCTTCTGCTCCATAAACCATGAAGAAAGTGTGTAGCCGTGAGACCGGTTTGGCGAGTATTGATACTCCATAGTACCGATGGGAGCTCCTCAACCCAGCACCGGTGTTCTCTGTAATGGAACCGAAGTCGGGTTTGATGCGCGCAAGATTTCGATTAGCACGCTCGCCTGCCCATTGACTGGGGTGCGCCATCGATGATACGCAAGCGGATATGCTCACGCTCACGTAATTCTTTCATAGCTCCCTTGGACAGATTAGTGCCATTGTCAAGAATGATACCGTGGAAAGCCAAACCGGAAAATCACCTTTTTGATGAACTGCACCGCTGTTGCCGCATCACACTTACTGACCGGTTCCGCTTCAACCCACTTGGTGAACTTGTCCACCGCCACGAACAGGTGGGTCTTCTTATCTTTGGATCTCTTAAATGGCCCAACCATATCCAGCCCCCAGGTCGCAAACGGCCACGTTATTGGGATCATCCGCAATTCCTGTGCCGGTACATGAGCACGCCTGGAAAATTTCTGACATCCATCGCACCGTTTGACCAAGTCCTCCGTGACGCGATGAGCAGTTAGCCAAGAAATCCATGACGGAATGCCTTCACCACCAGGGACTTTGAACCGGCGTGATGCCCGCAATCCCCTTCATGGATTTCTCGTAAAATTTCACAACCTTCCTCAGGGGAAACGCAGCGTTGAAACGCCCCTGAAACACTGCAATCATGCAACTCACCATTAAGAATCGTCATCGACTTGGAGCGCCGGATTATCTGCCTGGCCAGAACCTCATCGTCTGGCAATTCACCTCGAGTCATATATGCAAGGTAAGGAACCGTCCAATCCGGAATAGCATGTAATGCCGCCACCAATTGAGACTCCGGATCAGGAATTGCCAAATCCGCTTCACCAGGGAGCTGAACCGACGGATTGTGCAAAACGTCGAGGAAGACATTAGGGGGAACCGGTTTACGCTGAGAACCCAAACGGCTTAAAGCGTCTGCCGCTTCGTTCTTCCGGCGATCCACATGATCAACTTGATAGCCCTTGAAACAACCTGCGATATTATCCACTTCTCGACGATATGCAGCCATGAGAGGGTCCTTAGAATCCCAAGTGCCAGATACTTGCTGAGCCACCAGGTCCGAGTCACCGAAGCAGTTAACCCGGCTTAAGCTCATCTCCTTAGCCATCCGGAGGCCATGAAGCAAGGCTTCGTGCTCAGCTGCATTATTAGTACAAGGGAACATTAAATGGAGAATGTAACAAAACTTATCACCTCGTGGGGAAGTTAAAACGACTCCAGCCCCCGAGCCTTCCAATTGTCTGGACCCGTCAAAATGGATAGTCCAGTATGTGTGATCCGGCTTCTCCTCTGGTGCTTGTAACTCCGTCCAGTCATTAATGAAATCAACAAGTGCTTGCGATTTCACTGCTGTGCGTGGTGTATACTTGTGCCCATGCGGCCCGAGCTCGATGGCCCATTTTGCAATCCGGCCAGTCGCCTCCCGGTTTTGTATGATATCACCCTAAGGAGCTGAACTAACCACTGTAATAGGATGCCCTTGGAAATATTGTTTCAGCTTCGGTGGCCATAAAAACACCATAGACTAGCTTCGCCAATGCGGATACCTCTGCTTGGACTCAATAAGTACCTCATCGATATAATAAACCGCCGTTGAACCGGATATTCCTTTCCTACCTCCTTGCGCTTACCACAATGGCTACGCCACCGCCGTGCATTGGCTGCCACATATAATAACAGCGGTTCCTTGTCAACCGGGGCCGCAAGGACAGGCGGATTGGCCAATTGCCGCTTTAGATCCTCAAAGGCTTCATCAGCATTTGGACTCTGCATTTAAATTATCTGTCTTCCTCAAAGATCGGTATAAAGGGATGGCCTTCTCTCCGAGGCGGCTGATAAACCGGCTCAATGCAGCAATCCGGCCCGCCAGGCGTTGAACATCATTGATACACTTTGGTTTAGCCAAGGAAGTGATGGCCTTAATTTTCTCCGGATTGGCCTCGATTCCTCTGTTAGACACCAGGAACCCCAATAACTTGCCAGCCGGAACATCAAACACACACTTGGCCGGATTAAGCATCATCTTATAAATGCGCAAGTTGTCGAAGGTCTCCTTCAAATCTTCCACCGGTGTCTCCTTTTGTCTTGATTTCACCACAATGTCATCTACATAAGCGTGCACATTGCGGCCAATCTGCGTATGCAAGCAATTTCAGACACACCGCCGATAAGTAGCTCAGGCACTCTTGAGCCCAAAAGGCATAGATACATAGCGAAGGCTCCAAAGGGAGTTATAAACGCCGTCTTCTCCTGGTCTTAACTGCCATTTTGATCGATGATATCCGAGTATGCGCCCAAAAACTTAAACGCCACACTCGCCGTGGCATCAATAATCTGATCGATGCGGGGAGAGCAAAAGGATCTCGCCTGGCAGGCCTTGTTGAGATCTGTGTAATCCACACATACGCCAGTGCCGTTTTCTTAAGGACCAGCACCGGATTAGCAAGCCACTCGATGAAACACTTCAATGATAAAGCCAGCCGCCAGAGCCTCGCTACCTCTTCCCCAATGGCCTTATGTCTCTCTTCATTAAACCGCGGAGGAACTGTTTCACCGGTTTATACTTAGGATCCACATTAAGTGTGTGCTCAACGAGTTCCTCGGTACACCGGCATGTCGATGGCTTCCATGCAAAGATATCCGGTTCTCACGGATGAACTCGATGAGCGCGCCTTCCTATTTAGGATCCAGTTGGCACCGATAAAGTGAACTGCTTGGACGAATTGCTCGCACAAAGTCAACAAGCTTGGTTTCATTGCCGATTTGAATTTCAGATCCGATTCATGCTCTGTAGTAGGCTTCTTCAAAGGGTCATATCTGCGGATCAACATTGTCCTTATAAAATTTCAACTCCTCCGTGGCACAGACCGCCTCTGCATAAGCTGCATCTCCTTCCTCACATTCCAAAGCGACTCGTCGACTTCCATGCACCGTTATTGTTCCTTTGTAACCCGGCATTTTGAGCTGCAAGTAGATATAACAAGGTCGTGCCATGAACTTAGCATAAGCCGGCCGTCCAAACAAGGCATGGTATGGGCTCCGGAGTTTCACCACTTCAAAAGTTAGCTTTTCAGACCGGGAATCATGCTCATCTCCAAAGGACACATCCAGAACTATCTTGCCAACAGGATAAGCAGATTTGCCTGGCACTACACCGTGGAACACCGTATTGGACGGTCTGAGATCTTTGTCTGTGAGACCCATGCGACGGAAAGTGTCATAATACAATATATTGATACTGCTTCCTCCATCCATAAGTACCTTAGTAAACTTATAGCCCCCAACCTGGGGATCTACTACCAAAGCCAGCTGACCCGGATTATCAACCCGGGGGGGATGGTCCTCTCTGCTCCATACGATAGGCTGCTCTGACCAACGCAAATACCGTGGCAAAGCCGGTTCAACAGAATTTACTGCCCGTTTGTGAAGCTTCCGATCCCGCTTGTCCAAGCTGGTTGTGAAAACATGATACTGCCCGCCATTCAACTGCTTTGGCTGGCTCTGATAGCCTGACTGCTGCTGCTGCTGCTGGCTACCTTGATTACTCTGGTTATTGAAATTGCCCTGGTTATGTCCTGAACCGGAAGCTCCGTCCTGACCCGGCCCATGAAAACCGGATCCTGAACCACCACCTGATCCCTGGTCATATCGGAAAGCATCGGAATTTTTGAACTCTTGCATAATAGAACAGTCTTTCCAAAGATGATTCGATGGGTTTTCTTTCGTCCCGTGCTTGGGACAAGGCTGATTCAACAAGTAATTCAAACGGCTCGCACCAGCATTTGGACCCCGATTCGCCTTGCCTCTGCGCCGCGGGCCTCTGTCCTGCACACTAGTGTTGGCTACGAAATCATCAGCCTTGCGCTTGCCCCCGTTTCCGTGACCTGCCGGTTTGAAATGCTGCTGCTTGAGTTGCCATTCTTCTTTCCTTCCTCGCTTCGTCATCATCGCTTCAGATCCTTGGTACCGTATCAATCGGCATATTTTACCAAAGCGGTCATGAGAGTTCCGTATCATTGCAGTAACCGCTTCATACGCCCCAGCTTAAGTTTCAGAGGCTCAAACCGCAGTTGCTTTCCAATGTGATGATCGCCGAGTCAAGATTGATCCGATCGAGGAGTGCAAAATCTCGCAGACACGGCGTACTCCAACGGGTTGTTGACTTCTTCTTCTGAACGCAAGCCGCCAGGTCTACTATGGACTTGGGCTGCTTACATGTATCCTTGAAATTTCTGGATAAAGCGGGCCCGTGAATCGACCCCACGAATCGATAGTGTTGGGCGGCAAGCTTTTCAACCAAGCACGGGCTGTGCCTCCATCATCATGGTGAAGTACTTTGCACACGCCGCTTCATCAACATCTAGCATCTCCATGGCCATCTCATAACTCTCAACCCATGCTTGAGGATAGATCTGCGGTGTAATTTGGCACCTTGCGGGCCCTTAAAATCCTTAGGCGACGCACATTGCGAGAGCGGGATTAACCAGGCACTCCAGAGCGGATGCGACTCTGGACCGTGACGGTGGTAGGCTAACGGTGTGTGTTGACCCGCATCATCTGTGCTGCTAACTCGCTTCCTGCGTGCGGCCCGATCCACCACCTCCCGAGCATTACGGCGCTGCCTATCTGGTGATTGCCTCGGCCGCTTCACGGTCCCGCTACATTTGATAGGGCCGGTTCATCCATGCGCCTGTAGCTCCGCTTGATCGGGCGAGTGAATCCGATCGCGGCTGTATGAATACGCTTCTGCTGGATTAGTGCAGTCCGAGAGCTCCTTAACCCGGCGTGTCTCAACCGCCAGGGGAATCTCTTCGATCGATCGCCTCAATCGCGCGGCAGCTGCAACAAGGTTGTCCATAGGGTTAGAGTAATGGCCCGGGCGCTCTGATGCGGCGGAGGAATCACCGTATTCTGCTGTGGGGCTCCATCGGGCGTGGTTGGACCGCCGCGCTCCTGCTCCCGGTGCCTCAATCCGGTTCACCTCCTGCCGGGCGGGTTATCGGGTCCGCCCGGGTGCGAAAAGAGGTTTCTAGGGTCAAACTCGATGGCGGACGCGATCGTATACCTTTAACACCTCCTCGCGACACGCCTGGTCAAGCATGAGTTTGTAAGCTTGTGCATCTAAAGCGCCCGCTCTGCGCCATGCGCGCCTTTTTCGCCGCTAGATCCGCTGGCTTGCATGATCTGCTCTCTCACCTTCGCGATTTGCGTTATGAGCCTCTGATCTGCTGGGTTATCCTCCGCCATGAGTGCTGCTAAGCGCATCAAACAGATCTGACAAAACTTGAACTGGCGGTCGCACCTCCTGCGCTGCGCCGCCGCTGAACCGGAAAGCATTGCTGCCGCGGTTGAAGAGAGGTTTCTTGACCGCGATCGCCATGAATACACC
This sequence comes from Aegilops speltoides, assembly GCA_021437245.1. Lineage (NCBI taxonomy): Eukaryota > Viridiplantae > Streptophyta > Magnoliopsida > Poales > Poaceae > Aegilops > Aegilops speltoides. The sequence continues at coordinate 22,181,713 of CM038142.1, forward strand.
GATCCGGTTTAGCTGGCTTGGGGGTCCGAATATGTCACCATCGAACAGCCCCGATCATACCATCCCAGAATCGTACAATGACTCGGTCTCTCCTTCAAGATTCACCGCCGGAGTAAACGACGGTCTCGCTACCGTGCTCTGAACCGGCATCATACTCCCCTCCATAGGTGGCTCCAACGAAGACATGCTTCACGGCCGGTTTAGCCCGGGCTGGTCGCGCGCGATGAGCCGTCTCGATGAAGTCGGTGCAGGTGTCTGGCTCCAGTCCAGGCCCTCTGGTCTTGCCGATGAAAACGTGTATGCCGCCGAACGGGACCCAGTATCCATATTGGATTGAATCGGCCTCGGGACCCCATCCAGCATCGTCGATGTAGATCCGACCGCGACGACTCTTGGTCATCCGGCCCACGACGTAGCCTTCAAGTCCTTTGAGCTTGCCCTCCAAGATCGTCAAACCATCGTGCGATAGCCCCACGGTGGCGCCAACTGTCGGGATTTGTCACGCAGATGTCCTAGTATAAGGACTTAGTCGTGAAGCCATCGCTACGAGTTTACTTGCAGGGGTTAAAGCGGACACAAAGACACGAGGGTTTATACTAGTTCGGCCCCTTCGATGAAGGTAAAAGCCTACGTCTAGTTGTGATGGAATTGATGTAGTCTCGATGGCTAGGGAGCAAATAAGCTTCGCCTAGGCTCGAGTTGTGGTCTCCCCTTGAACCGTCGCCGGGTCGTCCCCTTATATACACGAGTGACGCCCGTCGGTTTGCAGAGTCCCAACCGGTTCATACTCGTATCCCGGTTGGTATCTCTCTATTCCTAACTTACAACACAAGTTATACATCAGGCCGGTTTACGGCTACAAGTTCTAAACCAACTACAGGCCTTGGGCCTTCCCATGATTACTCTACTAGCGGAGTTAACCCGGCCCAAGCTTGGCCGGTTTACACCTAGTGGTAATATCCCCAACAACCTCCGCGTTCAACACACGTACAGCCCGGTGACGTCTCCCACGCCTTGATCCAGCAAGGAGAGAGGGAGAGGTTGAGGAAGACTCCATCCAGCAGCAGCACAACGGTGTGGTGGTGATGGAGGAGCATGGCAGTCTAGCAGGGCTTCGCCAAGCACCGTGAGATATGAGGAGAAAGAGAGGTATGGCTGCGCCAACAGGAGAAGAAACTCGTGTGTTGGGCCGCTCCTATGCCTCCACTATATATAGGGGGAGAGGTGGCTGCGCCCCCACCTAGGTTTCCACCCCCTAGGGGCGGCGGCCAGCCCTAGATCCCATCTAGGGGGCGGCCAAGGGGGGGAGAGGGGGAAACTTGCCCCCCAAGCAAGGTGGGGCGCCCCCTCCCCAAACCCTAGGCGCCTTGGGCTTGGTGGGGGCGGCGCACCAGCCCACCTGGGGCTGGTTCCCTCCCATACTTGGCCCATGCAGCCCTCTGGGGCCGGTGGCCCCACTTGGTGGACCCCCGGGACCCTCCCGGTGGTCCCGGTACGTTACCGATAGAACCCGAAACTTTTCCGGTGACCAAAACAGGACTTCCCATATATAAATCTTTACCTCCGGACCATTCCGGAACTCCTCGTGACATCCGGGATCTCATCCGAGACTCCGAACAACATTCGGTAACCACATATGAACTTCCTTTATAACCCTAGCGTCATCGAACCTTAAGTGTGTAGACCCCACGGGTTCGGGAGACATGTAGATATGACCGAGACGTTCTCCGGTCAATAACAAACAGCGGGATCTGGATACCCATGTTGGCTCCCACATGTTACATGATGATCTCATCGAATGAACCACGATGTCAAGGACTCAGTCGATCCCGTATACAATTCCCTTTGTCTAGCGGTATTATACTTGCCCGAGATTCGATCGTCGGTATACCGATACCTTGTTCAATCTCGTTACCGGCAAGTCTCTTTACTCGTTCCGTAACACATCATCCCGTGATCAACCCCTTGGTCACATTGTGCACATTATGATGATGTCCTACCGAGTGGGCCCAGAGATACCTCTCCGCTTACACGGAGTGACAAATCCCGCCTCGATCCGTGTCAACCCAAAAGACACTTTCGAGATACCTGTAATGCACCTTTATAGTCACCCGCCACGCTCGACGCTTGATACACCCAAAGCACTCCTACGGTATCCGGGAGTTACACGGTCTCATGGTCTAAGGAAGAGATACTTGACATTGGAAAAGCTCTAGCAAACGAACTACACGATCTTTGTGCTATGCTTAGTATTGTCTTGTCCATCACATCATTCTCCTAATGATGTGATCCCGTTATCAACGACATCCAATGTCCATAGTCAGAAACCATGACTATCTGCTGATTACAACGAGCTAGTCAACTAGAGGCTCACTAGGGACATATTGTGGTCTATGTATTCACACGTGTATTACAATTTCCGGATAATACAGTTATAGCATGAATAAAAGACAATTATCATGAACAAGGAAATATAATAATACTTTTATTATTGCCTCTAGGGCATATTTCCAACAGGACATACACAAGTTGAAGGAATTGTCTTCGATGAAACATTTGCTCGAGTGGCTAGGCTCGAAGCCATTCGCATATTGCTAGCCTATGCAAATCATCATAACATCCTTCTATATCAAATTGATGTGAAGAGTGCCTTTCTCAATGGAAAGATTGAAGAAGAAGTATATGTTGTACAACCGCCTGGCTTTGAAGACCCAAAACATCCTGATATGGTGTACAAGCTCAACAAGGCACTGTATGGCCTCAAACAAGCCCCTCGTGCTTGGTATGACACACTCAAAGACTTCCCGAAGAACAAATGCTTCAAACCTGGTTCTCTAGATCCCACTCGCTTCACGAAGACATATGACGGTGAACTGGTTGTGTGCCAAATCTATGTGGATGACATTATCTTCGGTTGCACCAACATGAAATACAATGATGAATTTGGTTACATGATGCAAGAAAAATATCCAATGTCCATGATGGGAGAGCTGAAGTTCTTTCTCGGTCTTCAAATCCGTCAGCCACGCAACGGCCTCTTCATATCACAAGAGAAATATCTCAAAGATTGCCTGAAGAAGTTTGGAATGCAAGACTACAAAGGATACACGATGCCAATGCCATCCAAAAGTCATCTAAGCCCCGATGCCAATGGTAAAGATTTCGATCAAAAGGTATATCGCTCCATGATTGGCTCTTTACTTTACTTATGTGCATCTAGGACAGATATCATGCTTAGTGTTTGCATGTGTGCCCAATTCCAAGCGGCACAAAAGGAGTCGCATCACTTAGCTATGAAGCGAATTCTTCGATATTTGGCTTACACCCCAACACTAGGATTATGGTATCCAAAGGGCTCAGAGTTTGATCTGGTTGGATTTTCGGATGCTGATTATGCTGGTGACAAGGTGGATCGCAAGTCTACATCAGGCACATGTCACTTTTTGGGTCGATCTCTTGTCTGTTGGTCTTCAAAGAAGCAGAACTATGTATCACTCTCAACTGCTGAATCTGAATACATTGTTGCTTTGGATCTTCTTGCAAGGCCACTTCGTGGATGAAGCAAACTCTCAAGGACTATGGCATCCATCTGAAGCATGTGGCACTCTACTGCGATAATGAAAGCGCTATCAAGATTGCCAATAACCCAGTTCAGCACTCGAAAACAAAGCACATTGAAATTCGTCATCACTTCCTTAGAGATCATGTTATGAAAGAAGATATTGATATCATTCACGTCAAGACAGAAGAGCAGTTGGCTGATATCTTCACTAAGCCCTTGGATGAGAAAACGTTTTGCAAGTTGCGGTGTGAGCTAAATATCTTGGAATCCTTGAATGTCCTGTGATTAGGCACACATCCTAACACTTATGCAGTCTGATGACTTAGATGTGCAACACACGAAGTAATGTATATCTTCAATCAATGAAGATATACAATCTAAGTGTGAATACATTAATGTGGAAATTGACTTCAGAGCGCCACTATAATTTTGCGTCGTGTCTGGGTCTAATACTTCCTATACGGTGGGTAAAGCCACCACCAAGCTCTCATGAAGTGTTTCCTCATGGCGCCGTATTTGCAAAGTCTTCGCAATTGATTTAACTTCAACATTAATTTGATTTCGTGATTACTGATTTGGCTTTACTCGGTTATATATATACTGTATTCTGTCCTCTACAACATTCACTTATGGCTATGTCTTCTTGTTTGAATCTTTTGAACTAAGTGAATGTGATCGGACCCTAACCTCTCTATGCTTTCTACCTCAAGCTCTATCTATCCAAATCATATGCATTCTGTTGAAACTGTCGAATGTCTTCGTAAGGCCCTTGTCGCCAGTAAGATACGAGACAAGCATTTATATCTACTTTTAATGACATATCCATTTGCCTGAAACCCGGAGAATTCGGAACGACCACCCCGACAATCCAGGCGTGCGTGGGAACGTGGAACAACTCTCAATGAGTTGCATGCTCGCCACGTGTCCATCAGATGTGAACCGCCAGGGGCACCTGCGTAATTGCGTTGTGCTGTCTCTGTCCTTATAAATGCCTGTCTCGTCTCGGTCAAAAATCCTTCTTCCTCCTTCCCCATCTCTCGCAAACCCTAGTGCCTACGCTAGCTCTCGACGACGCCGACGACGAAGTGCTTAGCTGCCGCGACCTCCTTGACACCGTCCTCAAGCCGGCCGCGGACCTCGTCTTCTCCGACATCGCTGTAGGTGTCTTCCGTCGCCAAATTAGGGCACGGGGGATCGAACTGCTCGGCATCCATATTTGCTCTGTCTAGTAGTTCTTCGTGTGGTAATAAAAGTTTACTTTTTACCGTCTTTTTGATCCGATAGATTCATTCCTTCCTACCAAAATTGGTTTTTAGATCTTCGAACATGAATCTATCTCCTACTGCATCTCATATTCTGCCTAGTATATTCACTTATGCTTCTTCACATGTTAGATTCCTCTCTTGTACTTATTCTTGGATTTGTACAACTCTGGAACCAACTCTCATCATATAAGTGAATGTCTTCGCGTTATGAGGTCAATGTCTTCAAACTGATTTATCTTCGAAATCTTCTGAGAATGCATATGACCTCTTCCCCTTCCCTCGCACCTTTAATGCTATCACAGGTACATGTCCGTGGGAGAATCCCTTGGTTCTCATAGTCTGCATTCGTTTGCAGAATTCTTGCAGAGTCACATCAACTCACCTAAAGCGAGTTCCTGTCAGTCCAGCCGTTTGAAGCCATTGCACGTACTGAAGCCTTTCAGTTTACACTTCATGGCAACTGAAAAATCAGCAAGAAAGGGAGGCAGACAGCGTCATGGTGACAATTCCAAGGACTTACCTCCAGATTTGCACAAGATATACAAAACTGACCCAGAAGAAACCTATACTGAACGCAAGAATCGAATCCAATGGATTCGAAGATATTGGGCAGAAGAATGGTTCAGATATCGCTTCATCACTAAAGAATATGCAGAGAAGAATGCCATCAAGGCACCCTGGGGTGATATTTTGAACAAAAATCTTCCACCCAGGACTCAGGCAGAAGCTATTGAGCAAGGCTTCTACCCTTGCATGGTGCGCGGACCACAGCCTGAGAATGCTGGCCCGTCTTCACTACTCTGGTGTTGTGAAGACAGTCTGTTTAAGCATAACTACCTGTTCGCCAAAGACTCGGCTAAAAGGAAAAAGAAGGATCTGGGGCTTGACTTCAACCCTGGTCCCTCCTCTCCTCGGGACAATGGCACCCGTGAAGCCAGTGAAAACAGGATTGGCCCCTTCTACAACCTTGCTGGCCTCATCACTCACATTACTGTTCAAGGTGCCAAAGTGGATCATTCTGATTATGATGATGCTGACACCGACGAAGCTCCAGCTCCTGCTCCAAAGCATAAGAAGCAAAAGAAGACAAAAGCCTGAAAGTCATATGCTACCCCAAAAGCTTCGAGACCAAATCCATTGGTAACTGCCCCTTCTGCTCCCAGCAATAACTCTGAAGATCTCTCTCGCATCTCCAAGAGGTGTGAGAAGCCACAAAAGACACCAGTCAGCAATTGAGTCATGCACTGACACATGCACCAATTCTGAGGAATGAATCTGAACCCATTGACTTGTCTTCTGATGAAGAATTTGGTGAAGATGCTTTGGAGCAGCTAATCAAGAGCAAGCAAGAGGCGGAGATCTTCAACGATCTGCCCCTCTTTGATGTAAATATTCTGAAGAACTTCATTGATGAGTAGTTTGATAATCAAGATCTCAGCTTCGATGACCTTCAGCTTCCCATAGGCGTCAGCGTTGCTTTCCAAGGCGCCATTGCTCCTGAGCTTGCTCTGGCTCAGCGCATAGTTGAACTGAAGTGAAAGATAGACTTCGAGAAGGAACAGTTCAAGAAGCATGTAGCCAGGCTGAATGTGGCTGATGTGAAAAATTTCAAGGTGATGCTTAATGACCTCAAGGAGTCGTTTCAGAAGAAACGCGAGGAAGCCAAAGGCTCAAGAGAGCGCATGAAAGCACTTGCAGACAAATGCGTTCAAGCCTACAGTGAAGCTGAAAAGCGCAAGGCACTTGGTCGCCCTGGCATTGACCCCTCAATGGCTGCCAAGAAAAAGAAGTCATCTGAAGCCAACACTGAAGCACCACGGCAGGAAGAACCACACATTGTCTTCCCTGCCAGCATGCGCGACTCGAAGCCCAAGGCTCCTTCAGTGGATTCTGAACAGAAGAAAACCAAGGCAGCTGAAGTTGAATCCAGGAAGCGGAAAACCAAGTGCACCACTGATGAAGCACCACCCCCTAAGAAGAGAAAGATCAAGAAGAGAGGTCGAGCTGCTCCTACAGAGCCCCTTGTTGTTGAACCCCTTGCCTTTGTTCCTCCTCCGTCTGCAAACCAAGAGCATCAGATGATTATTCATGAGCCTGCTTCCACAGAGGCTCCTCAAGCTCAAGAAGTTCTAGTCGTCGACCCCATCGCGACTGAAGACATTGTTCAAGATGATGTAGTTCTTCCTCAGATCGAGCGCCCAATGGTATCATCGCCTGTTCGAACGAACAGTGAGCTTATCAGTATTGGTCATCCTTTGACACCAATCTCACAAGATGCATTGTGGGCTGAACGCCCGCAGCAAGCTACCCCACATCAAGACTCGCCAAGTACACCCCAGCCATCATCTGTGCCCGTCATCAGCCCCATGTCCAATGATGACAACTCCATGGAGACATCACCATCACCCTTATTCCAACGGCTTCGCAAAGGCCTGAGGCCATCTGCCTCCATGAACACCATCACAGAAGGGGGCTCCAACTTGTCAAGTTCAGTGGCACGTCAAGTGTTCACTGAAGACAATCCTTCTGTGACGGTCCCTGTGTCTGAAGCCAATGCTCCTGAAGACCCTCTGGCTGCATCAGCAGGAGCAACACAAGAAGAAGAGCATGTCGCTACTCCCCCTGCAACTCAAGAAGAAGTTAATGAAGAGAACCAGTCTATGCCAGAACCTCCAGCTATTGAAGTGGAGGGTGAGAATCTTGAGGCTGCCACAAATGACATTCCTGAAGCCAATGACGTTGTCATGGACGAAGCCAATGTGGAGCCTACTGTGGCCAATGCACCATTGGCCAATGAAGCCAATGAAGCCCATGAAGCAGATGAAGTCAATGCCACACCTAACACAAATGTGCAGCCTGAAGTTAATGTCACTGCTCCTATTCCGCCTCCAAGGCCACATACTATCGAGCAAGCATACAATTATGGCCAACTTGTCACTGTCAGATGGCCTATTCTGATTCATCCACCTGCTGCTGGTCCTCAATTTGATTACCTTGTCGAGCACAGGCCTTAGGTTCAGAAGCCAAAGCCAAGACTGCCCAGATTTCCAGGTACTGCCACTTCACCAGGATCCTTCAATGTCAACGGCTTCATTGCACACAACACCTTCTTCGATAGCGACAAGAACCCCTACACCAGGCCCAAGATTTCATCTGACCGGTCCTGGAGTTATCAGCAGCGCAACTATTATTCATGCATTCTGTACAACCAAGGCCGCATATTTCTGCATATGCACCTTGATACTGAAGCCATAGTTGGCATGTCCTGCTTAGAAGAAGCTCTCGATTGCTTCAAAGAGGTTGGCTTACTGCATTTCGTCACTGATAAGGAGCACTGGAATGAAGAGCTGTGGCTTCAATTCTATGCCACCCTTCATATCCGAGGCTACCACAGGGATCCTAAGACTTGGGTCCTTGAGTGTATGACAGGAAATGTCCATCATGAAGCCAAAGCATTTGATGTCATTGAGCTTACTGGCCTGCCCACTCCAGGTGATCTTTATGAACCTGGTTGTCAGCTTCACACTGCAGCTGTGGAAAGCATCTTTCACAATCCAGAACCCGATGTCAGGACCCCGACTCAATGCCACATCGATCTAGCATGTAACACCTCATATCACTTTGCGGCCTCACGCACGGTATCCCCACGGGTGTCGCCTTACCTTTGCCCAGGGCCGTTTGCGCCTTTTGGCACACGTATATGATAGTGTCGCTGGCATCCATATGATAAGGAGCCCGGGCTGACATGGCTAGTCGTAAACCCAAAGTGGCACAAAACTTACAGGGACAGCATCCATGACCCAAAGATCGAACGTGTCGGTCATCGCAAGTGAATCCAGTCTGTAGCACTGGCTAGCAGGACTCCGTGAACCGGGCAGTAGCGGGCTAACAGACTCCGATATTCATCGCGTGACATTTCCCGAAGGGATGCAGACGAGAACGAAGGACACATGCCGCCAGCCTAAGTGTTCGGAGCAGTAGCAAGCTACCATGGCTCGGTGGAAACACTAGGAGACATTTCCGTAAGAGAGGCTACTAAAGATAAACAACTAGATAGTCAGATCCCACACATACCAAGCATTTCAATAACATACACACAATATGCTCGATATGTGCAAATACAACATGGCATCACAACATGACTCTACAACTCAAGTATTTATTTATTAGGCTCCTTGGAGCGAGATATTACAAACATGGGTCTCTCGACCAAAGCATTCAGAGCATACAAGGCAAAGCACAAGCGGAAGCTTAACATGTCCGAGTACGACATCTACAAATGAAAAAGGCCGAGAAGCGACTATCTACGAGATCCGCCGAGGGCACAAGATCGTAGCTGAGGTAACAAGCTAAACGTCAAGTCCACGTGAAACTACTAGCGAGACCAAGTCTCTCGCAAAAACATAAAATAGGCAAACGTGAGTACAAATGTACCCAAGAAGACTTACATCGTAACTATCTACATATGCATCATTATCAACAAAGGGATGGTGGGGTTTAACTGCAGCAAGCCAGCTTTGACTCGGTGGCTATCCTGAACTACATTCGCAAGTAACTCTTTTGAGGTGGCACACGAGTCCACATATTCACCATATCAATACGCCACTATGGATCCGCTCCGTCTCCCTCACGAGAACGCCATCCATAGCACTCACACTTATCTTGCGATTTTAGAGTATCCAATTTCACTTGTCTATGAACTATGCAAGGGTCCAAGTTTCCATATCCGAGGAATCCGGCTATTCAATAGATAATGATAACCCTGCAGGGTGTACTTCTTCACACACGCCTCGCCACTTACCACCATGTACACCAAGTGTATCTCGCAACCTTCAAGCGGAAGCTTTGGCGAGGAGTCGGCCACGACCGACTAACCACACAAGTCTCTAGTCCAGGTTTATCACCTATTCGGGTTCCATCCGCAAGGAGATCCGCCGGGTGTCGCCACGGCCCCAAACGATGTGAGCAGGGTTCCCAAGCCCACCTCGACGGGTGGATGTACGCTTGGTACACCGTGCCATGGTGCCTAGTCTGTCCCAAGCCCACCTGTACCGGGTGCCACTTGGTAAACTACTAACACTACCTACAAACACCAGAAACTAGTTGCAACTCCTGGACAGAGATCATGTTGATTAATAAGTCGAGAGAGCTTGGAGTGCCCAGAGCCCAATGTGTGGTAGTAACTGTTCATGGATCACAAACACAGAACTCAGTTCCTGAGGACGGCTACAATGAGACAACCCACCATGTACTCCTACATGGCCTCTCACCGCTACCTTTACCAAATCGTGTTCAAAAACTTAGCTCACACATAGTAGGACATGTTCACACACCTCCAATTCATCCCCGATGAATCAGACCTGACACCACTCTAAGCAATAGCAGGCATGACAAACAAGCATGAATGAGTAGGCACATCAGGGATCAAACAACTCCTACTCATGCTAGTGGGTTTCATCTATTTACTGTGGCAATGACAGGTCATGCAGAGGATAAAGGGGTTCAACTACCGCAGCAAGTAACAGTTGAATCGTTGTTGTCCTAATGCAGTAAAAGAGAGCAGGAGCGAGAGAGTGGGATTGTATCAGAATGAACAAGGGGGTTTTGCTTGCCTGGCACTTCTGAAGATAGTATAGCTCTTCATCGGTGTCATTGATCTCATCGTCGGTATCACGTCTATCGAGAGGGGACAAATACCGGCAAATAAGGAAGAACGCAATCAATGCGATGCAACAATATGATGCATGATCATGATATGGCAATATGCTATGATTTGAGCTGATGCAACTAAAACCAGATTAAATGAAGTTGGTTTGAATCAAAGATTCAAATTCAAACTCCATATGTGATTTATTATATGCCATTATATGATTTGGGCTAAACAGCAGCTATAAGTGGTTCTAACATGCATGAAAATGGTACAGATGGATAGATTGGATTTTTCTGATCATTTTTCATATATAATTTATTTCATTTGCAGTTACGGTTGAATTTCTATGATTTTAAGAAGTTTAGGACATTTTCTGAAATTTATAAATCATTTCCTGATTTATTTTAATTCCGTAGTATTTTATTACGAGATGACGCCTGTGTGACGTCAGCAAGTCAACAGGGTTGACCAGAGTCAAACCTGTCGCGTGGGACCCGTGTGTCAGCTGCAGGGCGATTTAACAGAGCTTAATTAGCCTAATTAATTAATTAGTCGGTTGATTAAACATTAGGGCCCACATGTCAGTGGAACAGTGGCTAATTAAGTTAGAACAAACTAAACTAATTAACAGGGGGCTGGCCCCACCTGTCATTGACCGAGGGGAGGTCAAACCCCGGTCATCAATGCCTAACAAGCGATGGCTCGTCGCGGGCGCATTTACAGAGACGGCGGGGCAGCTCGGAAATGCTCCTCCGACGACCAAATGCAAGGCTGAGGGTATCTACGAGGAGCTGGCGAACGCGCGCATCCAATGGAGCAAGTGGGAGAAGCTGGGGTGGCCGGAGCTCGCCGGAAGAGAGCTCACGGCGGCGGCCGACGTGCGGGTGTGTTCAGGTCGGCGTGATACTGAGACTGGCGAGGGCCACGAAGGGGTGCTACGGCGCGTGAGGACGCCACTGAGCACGGTGGTGTGCTCGGCTTCAAGCTACGTTCGCTCTAGCCACGGTGGTGACGGTTTAACGGCGGCGAAGCCGGTGACGGTGGGGAATGGCGCCACGGCATGCAAACGAGACGGGAAGAGGGGGTTCGGGAGGATCTCACAGCGGTTGCGAGACGTGTCTCAAAGAGGCTCGGGAAGGGTTGGTGACGGCGTGCGGTCGTCGGCGATCTCGGCGGCCGAGAGGTTCAAGACGACGCCATGGTCGTGGTGCGGTGCGTCCGGCATCCTGCAGGTCGTCCAGGAGGCGTAGGCGACGGTGGTGGAGCTTCCACGCAACACAGGAAGGCGAGAGGGGGGTCGGGGAGCGCGGTGGTTCACGGCGGCGCTTCCATGGCCGCGTCAGCCATCACGGGAGAGAGCGAGGGAGAGGAGGGAATGGACGCGAGAGAGAGGGAGGGGGGCCCGGGGGGAGTGCGTGGCGCCGTCCAGAGGCATCCGGGGGAGTAGGCAGAGAGGAGGTGGAGGCCTCGGGCGCGCAGGCATCGACACGCCTCTGCCTACTGGCAGAGTTTGAAGACAACCGCTCCAGCCAGTGGGCTGGGCCGTCCAGCTGGCCGCGCCGCGCCAGGTAAGTGGGCCGCCAGGTGGGCTGCAGGTAAGCTCTTTCCTCTCTCTGGTTTTCTATTTTTGCTATTATGTTTTGATTTGAATCTTGCCACTATTTGAAATTCCAACAGTTTCAAACCAGTGCCAAAAATCCTCTGAACAATTTTATGTTGCTAGATGGACTTTCCCAAAAGCACATAAAACATTTCAAAGTTATTTGAAAATATATTCTATATATATTATGAATATAATTCCAAATTCAAATACAATAATGATTTAAATTCAGTGCCCAAAATATTCCTACAAATGTTCATTATTTTTGGATTGGTGCAAAAGCCTTGCCAAAAATATCAAACAGTTAATAAGAACATTTTGAGAAACATTGAATGCAATTTTCCAGGGTTCTTTCCCCTTCTTGAATTAAAATTTGAGGCTTCCAAAATTCCTCAATTCAAGTTTCAAAAATATAGACATGATGCACACATGAAGCTAGGGATGTGACAGCTCACCCCTACTAAACAAGAATCTCGTCCCGAGATTCAAGCGTAGGGTAAGATGATGGGGGAACGCAACTAAAGCAATCTTCACGATCCAGGTTGTATCTCACAAGAACGTTGATTCGATCACCATCTTTGTCTCGACGTCTTGCTTTGAGAACTCCATCCAACATGACCACGAGAGGAAAGGGAGAATTTTAGGAGAATTGATCTTCTTGAGGTTTGAGCAACTCAGGATCAACCCATGAAGTGAGACATAGGAACGTCTCTTGAGCTGAGACACAAAGCACACCTCTAGAGGAATGGAGTGGAACAGATGACGAGGTTCATTAGGTAGACAACAATTCCACACTTAAAAGGTGGTGAACGGTTGTCATGGTAGCGAGGAGTTGAATTGCCATGATACCATAACGAGACATCTTAGAGGAGGTGACTCATAGAATATATCCCCCTTAAGTGGCAAAAGAATTACCTTTGATTCAGAGATCATTGAAACTCTTTTTACCAGCCTAAGGCAATTCTCGAGCGATCGTTTAGAGGGGTTCGATAGAATGGCATACCCGGATTAGAATGGATGATGTGGATTACCTTGTTGAAGACAACACAAGGAATGATTTTAGTAACTGGGGAGAAGCTCAACAGTAGAGAGTGAGTCCACTGTTTGAAAAGTTATAGCATAACCGAGGAAATTGGGGGCAATCCTAGTTAGTGTCGATGGTAACACCTAACGCTTGTGCGTGCTCTCAAGAACTTGAGCATTTCCATAGTCATCAAGGTTTTACCAACATCCATGTCAAGGGTGCTGACAACACAACATACTACCATGATGAATAGCGATGGACAATGCAGATGCAAAGGAGGATAACACTTTTCAGATTTCACCTTAGCGAGGCCAAGGACGAAATCTGGATGATCGACGAGAGACATTTAGCACTCCGCTTCTAATGTTCTCCTTGATGTACCAGTTTAACCCAATACCGGTTGGTATCCGGAACATCAAGTAAAGGTCCAACCGGAGAACAAAGGATCCATAATGAACAACTTCTAAAATAAGTCGCACGACATCCTTATGGAGAGGATGGTCAACTTGCTCGCTTAAGATGCTACAATAATAGATCTTCGCCAGGTGTGTCGGCCAACATCAACCTTGTCGGGACCTACATCATAGATCTTAGAATAGTTCCAACCATCATATCTCGCCGAGATTCAGATCCGTTGGTGTCGATTATTCCGCACTCGCCGAGTCTAGAAAGAAAAATGAAAGTTTACAACACAATCCGACGAGAAGACGTTGCGTGATTCTCAGGAAATGAACTACGATAGCAAGCTCCAAAACATGAGCTGGTTCCGCTACACACATGTGATCACGTTGTCCGAGACAAGTATGACAACATAGTAGTCTTATAATAAAACACTACCAAGTTTAGGTTGGGAACCATCATCGAGGATATCGAAGTCCTCACATAAGTCCGGATTAGCTCTTATGAAGGAACTCCTTCTCCTTGAACAATTCAGTCAGTGGCTTGGTGTGCTAGGGACACATATAGAATGGAGGTAATGAGCCTGTCAAACCATATCATACTTCGCACATGCATGACTGACCTGGGATGATTCCAGGGAAAACAAAACAATCTGTCTCGAACTCATGGCGGCAATTTACACCAAATGCACATGAATTCGAGGAAGTCACTTCTTTCATCCAAGCATAAGCTTCATGAACGGAACACGAAGGCATTGCTTACAAAGTTTCCAACACTAGATTGATGTTCAACATGGATCATGGGGAGACAAAATGCTGCCGATGGGTTCAAAGAACAACTCATCGCAATTTCCATATCACTGGACTTCCACCATCATGTGAACACGGTGATAGCATTGGTCAGACCCAAAAGATGTAATGGTGTATGCTCGAGGGATAACCACGAGTAAGACAACATTATGAATACCGTTGGTTCTGATTTGATTTGATGATAGCCCATACTCAAATCAAAGGTTTGGGATAAGACAATAAATCCAACAATTGACCACGAGGATCAATCAATGAAGACATCATCTTTCTTCAACACACACACACAAACAAAGATATCCCTTTGGAATGAACTAAGTCGGACAAGCTTTCATCTTCCAACTCTCCAAGTTGTTGTTTAGCTTAACCAACCAGCTCAGGGGTATCCAACAAGGATTCTTGGAGAAGGGGTGGTTTCGAAAACCAACTTGATCACGAGCTCAACATAGCGGTCAGGTGACATCCTGGTGATACCTCTGAGAAGACATTCGGAGAATCACGAACCACCGATATGTTACTAAGCTCGAGAACAATCTTGCTTTACAGGGCAAGACGATATGACCAGAAGAGCGAGGGATTGGCACAATCCTAACTCATTGATCGAAGAGTGCACCAGGAAATAAGGACTAGGTAGCACAATCAGTCTTAGAATGATGATTCAAGAACCAACACACTAAGAATGAAGTTATTGTCCTTGAACTACCAAACAACAGAGTTGCTAGGAGTATTGAGTTCACACATCACGATTCACTTGTCGGCACTCCGGCTGCAACAACACGGAACCGAGGGATGAATAATGATGGCGAGAAGTATCACTACGTCAAGAATTCACAAGAGCCGGTGCAATTCTCATGAAAATCTTGACATAAAGACGGTAATACTTCAGGGTGGAACAGAATCAAAAGCTGGATTAGCATTTTGATCTGCGAAGTACAATTGCTTTGACCCAATCCTGGAAATGGATAAGGTACTGGAGTTTGCTTCTCCTAGTCATCCTGGAATAGAATGGCTTGACGGACCCAAGAATAATAAGCATCGATAACACGAATGCACAATTACTCCTGACTATCAATTGATAGACGAGGGCCAGAAAACAACTAAAGAGGGACAACTCAAAGGAACATATGATTTTCTGAGTTGTGGATGCATGGACTAGCATCTCGAACGAATTCAACATATTTCTTCCGGATAACCCATGCAGAAAGGTAGAACTGGCAGAGTCACAATATAGAATCGAGAACCCATCGAGAGCACTCTGATTGTGATCTTTCGATCAGCGAGGAACATCTGCCATAAGCGGTTCATAGTATTTGGAAGAAGGAAATACCACGAACATCGCGGACTAATGCAAAGGTTACTAATATCCTAAAGGAACGAGCAAACACTATCAACATGAAGTAAGTAGGGTGAATCTCGGGTTCAGAAACCCAGAAGTAGAATACCTACTACTAAGTGGCATCACGGGATGCTTTCGACGATGATGGCCAGAATCATCACACTGGGAACATAAAGCATGTCTAAATTACTAGGTGATCCTCTAAGACACCTAGGGTCATACTAATAACTCCAACATATATGTCGAGGCAATAGAGTACCTCAACTCAGCAATTAGTGTGATTAACCTGGCTTAAAAGGACATCAGGAACGGGAGGAAGGGATTTGCAAATGCATCAGACTGTTTAGAAACCTGGGATGACTCGGACAGCATAACGGCTGTAAATGCTCAAAAAGTTTGGAGACATACTACAAAAATGGTGGCATAGCCACTCAGAAGCACAATATCAAGGTTCTGATCCAACTTAGTAACATAACAAGATAGTAGCACTGAACTAGGCTTGTAATCATCAAACCTATAAGGTACTACTGATTAGTAACACGTGAACCTGATAGAGAGAGGAGATAGCCTAGTTCCTTAACCCCGTAGGAAGGATAAGATGACTCAGATCAGAAGGCATAAGGTATAAGGAGTAAAAAGAGCCTTACGCTCCATCCCACAATCAATTCCTTACATAACTAAAGCATTTCTAGACTCAACTTCACCAGTTTGGCTTGGTAATCCTGAGCAGTGCAAGGGCTCGATACCAAAGCTGTCAGACCCGACTCAATGCCACATCGATCTAGCATGTAACACCTCATATCACTTTGCGGCCTCACGCACGGTATCCCCACACGGTGTCGCCTTACCTTTGCGGGACCGTTTATGCCTTTTGGCACACGATATGATAGTGTCGCTAGCATCCATATGATAAGGAGCCCGGCTGACATGGCTAGTCGTAAACCCAAAGTGGCACAAAACTTACAAGGACATGCATCCATGACCCAAAGATCGAACGTGTCGGTCTTCACGCGAGTGAATCCAGGCTGTAGCACGGGCTAGCAGGACTCGGTGAACCATCAGAAGCGGGCTAACAGACTCCGGTATTCATCGCGTGACATTTCCCGAAGGGATGTACACAGAACGAAGAAGGACACATGCCGGCCAGCCTAAGTGTTCCGGAGCAGTAGCAAGCTACCATGGCTCGGTGGAAACACTAGGAGACATTTCCCGGTAAGAGAGGCTACTAAAGATAAACAACTAGATAGTCAGATCCCACACATACCAAGCATTTCAATAACATACACACAATATGCTCGATATGTGCAAATACAACATGGCATCACAACATGACTCTACGACTCAAGTATTTATTTATTAGGCTCCGTGGAGCGAGATATTACAAACATGGGTCTCTCGACCCAGCATTCAGAGCATACAAGGCAAAGCACAAGCGGAAGCTTAACATGTCTGAGTACAGACATCTACAAATGAAAAAGGCTGAGAAGCCTGACTATCTACCAGATCCTGCCGAGGGCACAAGATCGTAGCTGAGGTAACAAGCTAAACGTCGAAGTCCACGTGAAACTACTAGCGAGACTGAAGTCTCTCTGCAAAAACATAAAATAGGCAAACGTGAGTACAAATGTACCCAGCAAGACTTACATCAGAACTATCTACATATGCATCATTATCAACAAAGGGGATGGTGGGGTTTAACTGCAGCAAGCCAGCTTTGACTCGGTGGCTATCCCTGAACTACGATCGCAAGTAACTCTTTTGAGGTGGCGCACACGAGTCCACATATTCACCATATCAATACGCCACTATGGATCCGCTCCCGTCTCCCTACGAGAACGCCATCCATAGCACTCACACTTATCTTGCGTATTTTAGAGTATCCACTTTCACTTGTCTATGAACTATGCAAGGGGTCCAAGTTTCCATATCCGAGGAATCCGCTATTCAATAGATAATGATAACCCGCAGGGTGTACTTCTTCACACACGCCTCGCCACTTACCACCATGTACACCACGTGTATCTCGGCAACCTTCAAGCGGAAGCTTTGGCGAGGAGTCGGCCATGACCGACTAACCACACAAGTCTCTAGTCCAGGTTTATCGCCTATTCGGGTTCCATCCGCAAGGAGATCCGCCGGGTGTCGCCACGGCCCCAAACGATGTGAGCAGGGTTCCCAAGCCCACCTCGACGGGTGGATGTACGCTTGGTACACCGTACATGGTGCCTAGTCTGTCCCAAGCCCACTGCACGGGTGCCACTTGGTAGACTACTAACACTACCTACAAACACCGTAAACTAGTTGCAACTCCCGGACAGAGATCATGTTGATTAATAAGTCGAGAGAGCTTGGAGTGCCCAGAGCCCAATGTGTGGTAGTAACTGTTCATGGATCACAAACACAGAACTCAGTTCCTGAGGACGGCTACAATGAGACAACCCACCATGTACTCCTACATGGCCTCTCACCGCTACCTTTACCAAATCGTGTTCACAAACTTAGCTCACACATAGTAGGACATGTTCACACACCTCCAATTCATCCCCGATGAATCAGACCTGACACAACTCTAAGCAATAGCAGGCATGACAAACAAGCATGAATGAGTAGGCACATCAGGGATCAAACAACTCCTACTCATGCTAGTGGGTTTCATCTATTTACTGTGGCAATGACAGGTCATGCAGAGGATAAAGGGGTTCAACTACCGCAGCAAGTAACAGTTGAATCGTTGTTGTCCTAATGCAGTAAAAGAGAGCAGGAGCGAGAGAGTGGGATTGTATCGGAATGAACAAGGGGGTTTTGCTTGCCTGGCACTTCTGAAGATAGTATAGCTCTTCATCGGTGTCATTGATCTCATCGTCGGTATCATGTCTATCGAGAGGGGACAAATACCGGCAAATAAGGAAGAACGCAATCAATGCGATGCAAGAATATGATGCATGATCATGATATGGCAATATGCTATGATTTGAGCTGATGCAACTAAAACCAGATTAAATGAAGTTGGTTTGAATCAAAGATTCAAATTCAAACTCCATATGTGATTTATTGGTTGAATTTCTATGATTTTTAGAAGTTTAGGAAATTTTCTGAAATTTATAAATCATTTCCTGATTTATTTTAATTCCAGAAATACTTTACTACGTCAGCATGACGCCTGTGTGACGTCAGCAAGTCAACAGGGTTGACCAGAGTCAAACCTGTCGCGTGGGACCTATGTGTCAGCTGCAGGGTGATTTAACAGAGCTTAATTAGCCTAATTAATTAATTAGTCGGTTGATTAAACATTAGGGCCCACATGTCAGTGGAACAGTGGCTAATTAAGTTAGAACAAACTAAACTAATTAACAGGGGGCTGGCCCCACCTGTCATTGACCGAGGGGAGGTCAAACCCCTGGTCAACAGTGCCTAACAAGCCGGCTGCTCGTCGCCGGCGACGACAGAGACGGCGGGGCAGCTCGGAAATGCTCCTCCGACGACCAAATGCAAGGCGGAGGGTATCTACGCGGAGCTGGCGAACGCGCGCATCCAATGGAGCAAGTGGGAGAAGCTGGGGTGGCCGGAGCTCGCCGGAAGAGAGCTCACTGCGGCGGCCGATGTGCGGGTGTGTTCAGGGCCGGCGTGATACAGCACGGCAGGGGCCACGAAGGGGTGCTACGGGCACGTGAGGACGCGCTGAGCATGGTGGTGTGCTCGGCTTCAAGCTACGTTCGCTCTAGCCACGGTGGTGACAAAGCGCAACGGCGGTGAGCATCGGTGACGATGGGGAATGGCGCTACGGCATGCAAACGAGACGTGGAAGAGGGGGGGTTCGGGGGAGGAGCTCACAGCGGTTGCAGTACGCGTCTCAACGGGCTCGGGGAAGGGTTGGTGACGGCGTGCGGTCGTCGGCGATCTCGGCGGCCGAGAGGTTGAAGACGACGCCATGGTCGTGGTGCGGTGCGTCCGGCATCCTGCGGGTGTCACGGCGGCGCTTCCATGGCCGCATCGGCCGTCACGGGAGAGAGCGAGGGAGAGGAGGGAATGGACGCGAGAGAGAGGGAGGGGGCCCGGGGGGAGTGCGTGGCGCCGTCCAGAGGCATCCGGGCGAGTAGGCAGAGAGGAGGTGGAGGCCTCGGGCGCGCAGGCGTCGACACGCCTCTGCCTACTGGCAGAGGTTGACGACAACCGCTCCAGCCAGTGGGCTGGGCCGTCCAGCTGGCCGCGCCACGCCAGGTAAGTGGGCCGCCAGGTGGGCTGCAGGTAAGCTCTTTCCTCTCTCTGGTTTTCTATTTTTGCTATTATGTTTTGATTTGAATCTTGCCACTGTTTGAAATTCCAACAGTTTCAAACCAGTGCCAAAAATCCTCTGAACAATTTTATGTTGCTAGATGGACTTTCCCAAAAGCACATAAAACATTTCAAAGTTATTTGAAAATATATTCTATATATATTATGAATATAATTCCAAATTCAAATACAATAATGATTTAAATTCAGTGCCCAAAATATTCCTACAAATGTTCATTATTTTTGGATTGGTGCAAAAGCCTTGCCAAAAATATCAAACAGTTAATAAGAACATTTTGAGAAACATTGAATGCAATTTTCCAGGGTTCTTTGCCCTTCTTGAATTAAAATTTGAGGCTTCCAAAATTCCTCAATTCAAGTTTCAAAAATATAGACATGATGCACACATGAAGCTAGCCTAGAGCACTACCAGAAGCTAGGGATGTGAGACCCGACATGAGCCAGATGCTCAGTATGATGAAGCCATTGCCTCCAGATGCAGAATATCCTATGGAGTTCTTTGTTGAAGACCTTGAGTATCTGCCACGCACAACCTATCACATTATAAGGCGAACTCTCTGGCCCATCAAAGGACATTCTCCAAAGGCTAAGCTAGAAGGATCTGACATTTTTGGCTTCAAGTTCTATGCTCCATGGATCATGCGTCTGATCAAGCTTCACACTGCCTTCAACTATCAGCCATGTGCACGCAACCACATTGTCTTCTTGCCAAATGTCGATATGTCTGTTGAAGCCATCTATCCAGAGCATGACGAGGAGCCACTTTATCTTCATAACGTTGATCGTCAGAGCTTCACTCAGCCCATTGAAGGTGTGCTGGCTGCCACTCGAGTCTATCCGTTGGCTGGTACTACACGTGCACCTCACCGTGCCCAAACCGAAGCCACTAACAACACAATTGCTCAATGACCTCGAAAGCTATCTCGTGTTCTCAATGACCGAGAGCTTCTCGTTGGCCTACATCAGAAACAGGATAGGCATCATGATTGGCTCAAGCGCCAGATGCAGAGCATCATGACTGACGTCAATCGCATTCGCAACCTTGCAACCAAGAATGCCTTTGTCACGCATGAAACCTGTCGACGCACATGGAAAGGGCTGACACTTATGTGTGGTGAGGAAGATCTTCAGGACAATGGCTACTCAGAACGATTCAAGTTTGATTCCACTCCGCCCAGAAATGTTGTTATGCGGCGCACTCCATCTCTTGAAGACTCAGAGTACTCCTCTTCTGCTGCGACCGTGAATGCACGTGTGATCGATGATCAAGATGATGCTACTTCGCCACCTCCAACACGTATCGACACTGCTCCAAGTTCGTCTGCACCGCCAAACCTCAACACCAACCCTGCATCTTCTCCTACTCCTTCTGGGAACGAGTAGAGGCTCTATGTCTTCAACCTTTTGGGTCCTTACTGACAAAAGGGGGAGAAGCTATGAGTTGATAGTCTTCAAGCGGGTTCATATGGGCGGTTGCACTAAATTTTGCCTAGTGTTTACAACTCTTGCTCTTGATACATTTGGTTCTCTGAGTTGTAACACTTAAACTCGATGGTCGTCTACTACTTATTTGCTATTTTGTGATGCGATGATAAATTCCGCATGTGCGATGATAACTTCCGCACTTAAATCATTTTGTAGACGTCCATTTTTCATTATGCATGTCATTATCTTCGTTACATCAAATCATGAGTGATGAATTGTCTTCATAAGTTCAAGAGGATCTCCACAAGTAGAACCTGCCATGTGCATTTGCATTCCAAAAGCAAATCATTTATATGCACATCTTCAGGGGGAGCCTTTTGCTACTTACGAAGACAATACCTCATCCTTTACAATTTCACATATTTATATCCCCGTTGAAAACCTCAACCAGTTTGTCATCAATCAACATAAAGGGGGAGATTGTAAGTGCATCTAGTGCCACCCCTAGTTTGGTTTTGGAGTATTGACGACAAACGTGGTTGAGGGACTAATGTGTTTGTGAGAATTGCAAAATAACACAGGTAGTAGTCCCTCCTTGATTCGGTTTACCTACCGGAGATGACCCCTAAAAATGTATGAAGACATTGAAGATAATGGTGGTACGTGAAGATATTCACATTGAAGACTATGATAGAAGAAGACATTGAGTAAAGACTATGGAGCGCGAAGACTTAGTAGTTTCGTTGTTTCGTTTCTTCTTTGTTGAGTCATAGGAACCACCACACTGTTAAGTGGGGTCCAAGTGAACAAAGTCAGAGTGACTGAAGTGATGCTCAACCAAAATCCTATGTCTTCGAGCAAAGACAATGAGAGCAAATCTTATCCAGAGTCGGATAAGTCAGCTTTACTTGTAGCCCAAGTCAAGCTGTCGCGTGTGGTTGAAATCTGACCGTTGTGACACGTGTCAGTTCCTTAGTGACACAGGGTCATTTCGGACAAATCAGGTCGGGTTGCCCAGTGGCTATAAATAGCCCACCCACTACACCATAAATTGGTGGCTGCTCAGAGTTAGTGCACGACTTTTGTCGTTGAGAGCAACCCACCTCCGAAGAGTTTGAGAGAGAAATCCTTGTGAGGACAAAGCCCAAAACACCCAGAGCCCAAAGAGTGTTTGGCATCACTGAAGTCTTTTTGTCCACGTGATCTGAAGACTTGTTACACTTGAGGACTGTGAATCCTCCAGCCGGTTAGGCGTCGCGTTCTGAGCATCCAAGAGTAATTGTGGATCACCATTGAATGAAGTCTGTGAAGGTTTGGAAGTCTACCTTGAAGACTTACCAGAGTGATTGGGCGAGGACTGTGTGTCCTTAGCTCAAGGGGAATAAGGTGAAGAAACGGTCTTCTGAGTTCAATCTCAGCCTCCCTAACCAGACATACAGTTGTCACAGCAACTGGAACTGGTCGAACAAACCGTTGTCTTCAAAACACACCGGTTCTATCTCTTACTCCTTACTTACAGTTTGTCTTTGTGAAGTCATTGCCTGATTGCTCTGCCTGCTTGACTTCACTGTGTGACTACTTGTTATGATTGGCTTCATACTATCTTCCATCCTGATCCTACTGTTGGGGAACGTAGTAATTTCAAAAAATTTCCTACGCACACGCAAGATCATGGTGATGTATAGCAACGAGAGGGGAGAGTGCTGTCTACGCACTCGTGAGACCCAAGCGAAGCGATCACAACGTAGAGGAAGTAGTCGACGTTCTCCTCGCGATCCGACCGATCCGGCGCCGTTACTCGGCGCCCCGAGTTCTTGACACACGACAGCTCGATGACGATCCTCGGCTCCAATCCAGAGAGCCGGGGAGGAGAGTTTCACAAGACGACGGCGTGGTGACGATCTTGATGTTCTATCGGCGCAGGCTTCGCCTAAGCTTTATGACGATATGACCGAGGTGGAATATGGTAGAGGGGGCACCGCACACGGCTAAGGAACGATCCGTAGATCAACTTGTGTGTTCTAGGGTGCTCCCCTGCCCCCGTATATAAAGTAGCAAGGGGGGGAGGTGCGGCCGGCTTGGAGGAGGGCTGCGGAGGAGTCCTACTCCCACCGAGTAGGACTCCCCCCTTCCTAGTTGGAGTAGGATTGGGGAGGGAAGAGGGAAGGGGCGCCCCCTCTCCTGTCCTATTCGGACTAGGGGAGGGCGCGCCTGCCCTGGACGGCCCTTCCTCTTCTCCCTCATGGCCCACTAAGTCCCAATGACCCCGGGAGGGTTCCAGTAACCCCGGTGTTCCAGAAAATCCCGATTTCACCGGAACCATTCAACTCCAAATATAGGCTTCCAATATATCAATCTTTATGTCTCGACCATTTCGAGACTCCTCGTCATGTCCGTCATCACATCCGGACTCGAACTCCTTGGTACATCAAAATACATAAACTCATAATATAACCGTCATCGAAACCTTAAGCGTGCGGACCCTACGGTTCGAGAACAATGTAGACATGACCGAGACACGTCTCGGTCAATAACCAATAGCGGGACCTGGATGCCCATATTGGCTCCTACATATTCTACTGAAGATCTTTATCGGTCAGACCGCATAACAACATACGTTGTTCCCTTTGTCATCGGTATGTTACTTGCCCGAGATTCGATCGTCGGTATCCAATACCTAGTTCTATCTCGCTACCGTAAGTCTCTTTACTCGTTACGTAATACATCATCTCACAACTAACTCATTAGTTGTAATGCTTGCAAGGCTTTAGTGATGTGTATTACCGAGAGGGCCCAGAGATACCTCTCCGACAATCGGAGTGACAAAACCTAATCTCAAATACGCCAACCCAACATCCGCCTTTGGAGACACAGTAGTACTCCTTTATAATCACCCGATTACGTTGTGACGCTTGGTAGCACCAAAGTGTTCCTCCGTAAACGGAGTTGCATAATCTCATAGTTACGAGGAACATGTATATGTCATGGATAAAAGCAGTAGCAACATACTAAACGATCGTGGTGCTAAGCTAATGGAATGGGTCATGTCAATCAGATCATTCTACTAATGATGTGACCTTGTTAATCAAATAACAACTCTTTGTTTATGGTTAGGAAACATAACCATCTTTGATTAACAAGCTAGTCTAGTAGAGGCATACTAATGACATATTGTTTGTCTATGCATTCACACATGTATCATGTTTCCGGTTAATACAATTCTAGCATGAATGATAAACATTTATCATGAAATAAGGAAATAAATAATAACTTTATTATTGCCTCTAGGGCATATTTCCTTCATCTCCCACTTGCACTAGAGTCAATAATCTAGATTACATAGTAATGATTCTAACACCCATGGAGTCTTGGTGTTGATCATGTTTTGCTCGTGGAAGAGGCTTAGTCAACGGTGCGCTACATTCAGATCCGTATGTATCTTGCAAATCTCTATGTCTCCCACCGGACTAAATCCGGATGGAATTGAAGCGTCTTTTGATGTGCTTGGTCCTCTTGTGAAATCTGGATTCCTTCGCTAAGGCAATTGCTCCGAGATTGTCACGAAGATTTTCATTGGACCCGATGCACTAGGTATGACACCTAGATCGGATATGAACTCCTTCATCCGACTCCTTCATTAGCTGCTTCCGAAGCTGCTATGTACTCCGCTTCACATGTAGATCCCGCCACGACGCTTTGTTTAGAACTGCACCAACCGACAGCTCCTCCGCTTAGTGTAAATACGTATCCGGTCTGCGATTTAGAATCGTCGGATCGGTGTCAAAGCTTGCATCAACGTAACCGCCACGATGAGCTCTTTGTCACCTCCATATACAAGAAACATATCCTTAGTCCTTTTAGGTATTTTAGGATGTTCTTGACGCTGTCCGATGATCCACTCTGGATTACTTTGGTACCTTCCTGCTAAGCTTATAGCAAGACACACATCAGTGCGGTACACAGCATTGCATACATGATAGAGCCTATGGTGAAGCATAGGAACATCTTTCATTTTCTCTCTATCTTCTGCAGTGGTCGGGCATTGAGTCTTACTCAACTTCACACCTTGTAACACAGGCAAGAACCCTTTCTTTGCTTGATCCATTTTGAACTTCTTCAAAATTTTGTCAAGGTATGTGCTTTGTGAAAGTCCAATTAAGCGTCTTGATCTATCTCTATAGATCTTAATGCCCAATATGTAAGCAGCTTCACCGAGGTCTTTCATTGAAAAACTCTTATTCAAGTATCCCTTTATGCTATCCAGAATTCTATATCATTTCCGATCGAAATATGTCATCTACATATAATATCGAAATGCTACTGAGCTCCCACTCACTTTCTTGTAAATACAAAGCTTCTCCAAAAGTCTCAGATGAACCCAAATGCTTTGATCACACTATCAAAGTGTTTATTCCAACTCCGAGATGCTTGCACCAGTCCATAGATGGATCGCTGGAGCTTGCATACTTTGTTAGCTCCTTTGGATCGATAAAACCTTCTCGTTGCATCATATACAACTCTTCTTCCGTAAATCCATTCAGAATGCAGTCTTTACATCCATTTGCCAAATTTCATAATCATAAAATGCGGCAATTGCTAACATGATTCGGACAGACTTAAGCATCGCCACGGGTGAGAAGGTCTCATCGTAGTCAACCCCTTGAACTTGTCGAAACCCTTTGCACAAGTCGAGCTTTGTAGACGAGAATATTACCGTACCGTCGGTCTTCTTCTTGAAGATCCACTTGTTTTCTATTGCTTGCCTACCCTCGGGCAAGTCAACCAAAGTCCATACTTTGTTTTCATACATGGATCCCATCTCGATTTCATGGCCTCAAGCCATTTTATGGAATCTGGGCTCACCATCGCTTCTTCATAGTTCGAGGTTCATCATGATCTAGTAGCATGATTTCCGAACAGGATTACCGTACCACTCAGTGCGGATCTTACTCTGGTTGATCTACGAGGTTCTGTAGTAACTTGATCTAAAGTTTCATGATCAATATCATCAACTTCCTCACTACTTGGTGTAGATGTCTCAAAGAACCGTTTCTGCGACAAACTACTTTCAAGTAAGGGAGAAGGTACAATTACCTCATCAAGTTCTACTTTCCTCCCACTCACTTCTTTCGAGAGAAACTCCTTCTCTAGAAAGGATCCATTCTTAACAACAAATGTCTTGCCTTCGGATCTGTGATAGAAGGTGTACCCAACTGTCTCCTTTGGGTATCCTATGAAGACACATTTCGATTTGGGTTCGAGCTTATCAGGTTGAAGCTTTTTCACATAAGCATCGCATCCCCAAACTTTAAGAAACGACAACTTTGGTTTCTTGCTAAACCATAGTTCATAAGGTGTCGTCTCAACGGATTTTGACGGTGTTCTATTCAGTGTGAATGCGGCCGCCTCTAGAGCATAACCCCAAAACGATAGCGGTAAATCTGTAAGAGACATCATAGATCGCACCATATCTAGTAAAGTACGACACGACGCTCGGACACACCATTACGCTGTGGTGTTCCGGTGGCGTGAGTTGCTAAACTATTCCGCATTGTTTCAAATGTAGACCAAACTCAGAACTCAAATATTCACCTCCACGATCGATCGTAGAAATTTAATTTTCTTATTACGATGATTTTCAACTTCACTCTGAAATTCTTTGAACTTTTCAAATGTTTCAGACTTATGTTTCATTAAGTAGATATACCCATATCCGCTTAAATCATCTGTGAAGGTGAGAAAATAACGATATCCGCCACGAGCCTCAACATTCATCGGACCACATACATCTCGTATGTATGATTTCCAACAAATCTGTTGCTCTCTCCATAGTACCGAGAACGGTGTTTTAGTCATCTTGCCCATGAGGCACGGTTCATAAGTGCCAAGTGATTCATAATCAAGTGACTCCAAAAGTCCATCAAGATGGAGTTTCTTCATGCGCTTTACAATCGATATGACCTAAACGGCAAGTGCCACAAATAAGTTGCACTATCATTATCAACTCTGCATCTTTTGGCTTCAACATTATGAATATGTGTATCACTACTATCGAGATTCATCAAAATAGACCACTCTTCAAGGGTGCATGACCATAAAAGATATTACTCATATAAATAGAACAACCATTATTCTCTCGATTTAAATGAATAACCGTCTCGCATCAAACAAGATCCAGATATAATGTTCATGCTCAACGCAGCACCAAATAACAATTATTTAGGTCTAAAACTAATCCCGAAGGTAGATGTAGAGGTAGCGTCGACCGCGATCACATCGACTTTGGAACCATTTCCCACGCCGCATCGTCACCTCGCCCTTTGCGGTGTTAAGCATCGTAGTCCCTGCTTTGAGTTGCAAATATTAGCAATGTAACCAAGATCAAATACCAGTGCTCTGCGAGCTCTAGTAAGGTACACATCAATAACATGTATATCACATATACCTTTGTTCACCTTGCCATCCTTCTTATCCGCCAAATACTTGGGGCAGTTCCGCTTCAAAGGACTATCTCGCTTGCGAGAGAAGCACTCGGTTTCAGGTTTAGGGCCGACTTGGGTTTCTTCTCCTGAGCAGCAACTTGCTTGCTGTTCTTCTTGAAGTTTCCCTTCTTCTTCCCTTTGCCTTTCTTCTTGAAACTAGTGGTCTTATTGACCATCAACACTTGATGCTCCTTCTTGATTTCTACCTCCGCAGCCTTTAGCATTGCGAAGAGCTCAGGTATAGTCTTTACTAACCCTTGCATATTATAGTTCATCACGAAGCCTTTATAGCTTGGTGGCAGTGATTGAAGAATTTCATCAATGACACAATCATCCGGAAGATTAACTCCCAATTGAGTCAAGTGATTGTAATACCGGACATTTTGAGTATGTGCTCACCGACGTAACTATTCTCCTCCATCTTGCAGCTATAGAACTTATTGGAGACTTCATATCTCTCAATCCGGGCATTCTGTTGAATATTAACTTCAACTCTGGAACATCTCATATGCTCCATGACGCTCAAAACGTCGTTGAAGTCCCGGTTCTAAGCCGTAAAGCATGGCACACTGAACTATAGAGTAGTCATCAGCTTTGCTCGCCAGACGCTCATAACATCCGGTGTTGCTCTCAAGAAGAGTCTGGCACCTAGCGGTGCATCCAGACGTAACTCTTTCGTGCAGCAATGAGGATAATCCTCGAGTTACGGACCCGATCCGTGTAATTGCTACCATCATCTTTCAACTTTGCTTTCTCAAGGAACGCATTAAAATTCAACGGAACAACAAAGACGAGCCATCTATCTACAAACAAACATAGACAAGCAAGATACTATCAGTACTAAGTTCATGATAAATTTAAGTTCAATTAATCATATTACTTAAGAACTCCCACTTAGACAGACATCCTCTAGTCATCTAAGTGATCACGTGATCCAAATCAACTAAACCATAACCGATCATCACGTGAAATGGAGTAGTTTTCAATGGTGAACATCTTATGTTGATCATATCTACTATATGATTCACGCCGACCTTTCGGTCTCCGTGTTCCGAGGCCATATCTGCATATGCTAGGCTCGTCAAGTTTAACATGAGTATTCTGCGTGTGCAAAACTGGCTTGCACCCGTTGTAGATGGACGTAGAGCTTATCACACCCGATCATCACGTGGTGTCTGGGCACGACGAGCTTTGGCAACGGTGCATACTCAGGGAGAACACTTCTTGATAATTTAGTGAGAGATCATCTTATAATGCTACCGTCAATCAAAGCAAGATAAGATGCATAAAAGATAAACATCACATGCAAATCAATATAAGTGATATGATATGGTCATCATCGTCTTGTGCTTCGTGATCTCCATCTCCGCAGCACCATCATGATCACCATCGTCACCGGCGCGACACCTTGATCTCCATCGTAGCATCATTGTCGTCTCGCCAATCTTATGCTTCTACGACTATCGCTACCGCTTAGTGATAAAGTAAAGCATTACATTGAGATTGCATTTCATACAATAAAGCGACAACCATATGGCTCCTGCCAGTTGCCGATAACTTCGGTTACAAAACATGATCATCTCATACAATATAGCATCATGTCTTGACCATATCACATCACAACATGCCCTGCAAAAACAAGTTAGACGTCCTCTACTTTGTTGTTGCAAATTTTACGTGGCTGCTACGGGCTTAAGCAAGAACCAATCTCACCTATGCATCAAAACCACAACGATACTTCGTCAAATAGACTCCGTTTTAACCTTCTCAAGGACCGGGCGTAGCCACACTCGGTTCAACTAAAGTGAGAGAGACAGACACCCACCAGTCACCTTTAAGCAACGAGTGCTCGTGGCGGTGAAACCAGTCTCGCGTAAGCGTACGCGTAATGTCGGTCTGGGCCGCTTCATCTCACAATACCGCTGAACCAAAGTATGACATGCTGGTAGGTAGTATGACTTGTATCGCCCACAACTCACTTGTGTTCTACTCGTGCAAAACATCAAACCATAAAAACCTGGCTCGATGCCTTTGTTGGGGAACGAGTAATTTCAAAAATTTCCTACGCACACGCAAGATCATGGTGATGTATAGCAACGAGAGGGGAGAGTGTTGTCTCGTACGCACTCGTGAGACCGAAGCGGAAGCGATCACAACGTAGAGGAAGTAGTCGACGTTCTCCTCGCGATCCGACCGATCCCGTGCCGTTACTCCGCGCCCCGAGTTCTTGACACACGACAGCTCGATGACGCCTCGGCTCCAATCCAGAGAGCCGGGAGGGAGAGTTTCACAAGACGATGGCGCAGGACGATCTTGATGTTCTACGGCGCAGGCTTCGCCTAAGCTTTATGACGATATGACCGAGGTGGAATATGGTAGAGGGGGGCACCGCACACGGCTAAGGAACGATCTGTAGATCAACTTGTGTGTTCTAGGGTGCCCCCCTGCCCCCGTATATAAAGGAGCAAGGGGGGGAGGTGCGGCCGGCTTGGAGGAGGCGCGCCGGAGGAGTCCTACTCCCACCGGGGTAGGACTCCCCCCCTTTCCTAGTTGGAGTAGGATTAGGGGAGGGGAAGAGGGAAGGGGGGGCACCGCCCCCCTCTCCTTGTCCTATTCGGACTAAGGGGGGAGGGGGCGCGCGGCCTGCCCTGGCCGGCCCTTCCTCTTCTCCCTCATGGCCTACTAAGGCCCAATGACCCCCGGGAGGGTTCCGGTAACCCCCCGGTGTTCCGGTAAAATCCCGATTTCACCCGGAACCATTCCGAACTCCAAATATAGGCTTCCAATATATCAATCTTTATGTCTCGACCATTTCGAGACTCCTCGTCATGTCCGTGATCACATCCGGGACTCCGAACTCCTTCGGTACATCAAAATACATAAACTCATAATATAACCGTCATCGAAACCTTAAGCGTGCGGACCCTACGGTTCGAGAACAATGTAGACATGACCGAGACACGTCTCCGGTCAATAACCAATAGCGGGACCTGGATGCCCATATTGGCTCCTACATATTCTACGAAGATCTTTATCGGTCAGACCGCATAACAACATACGTTGTTCCCTTTGTC
Organism: Aegilops speltoides; assembly: GCA_021437245.1. Taxonomy (NCBI): domain Eukaryota; kingdom Viridiplantae; phylum Streptophyta; class Magnoliopsida; order Poales; family Poaceae; genus Aegilops; species Aegilops speltoides. The sequence goes on from CM038142.1 coordinate 22,212,629, forward strand.
ATCGGTATGTTACTTGCCCGAGATTCGATCGTCGGTATCCAATACCTAGTTCAATCTCGTTACCGGTAAGTCTCTTTACTCGCTCGTAATACATCATCTCACAACTAACTCATTAGTTGTAATGCTTGCAAGGCTTGAGTGATGTGTATTACCGAGAGGGCCCAGAGATACCTCTCCGACAATCGGAGTGACAAAACCTAATCTCGAAATACGCCAACCCAACATCGCCTTTGGAGACACCTGTAGTACTCCTTTATAATCACCCGATTACGTTGTGACGTTTGGTAGCACCAAAGTGTTCCTCCGTAAACGGAGTTGCATAATCTCATAGTTACAGGAACATGTATATGTCATGGATAAAAGCAGTAGCAACATACTAAACGATCGTGTGCTAAGCTAATGGAATGGGTCATGTCAATCAGATCATTCTACTAATGATGTGACCTTGTTAATCAAATAACAACTCTTTGTTTATGGTTAGGAAACATAACCATCTTTGATTAACAAGCTAGTCTAGTAGAGGCATACTAGTGACATATTGTTTGTCTATGCATTCACACATGTATCATGTTTCCGGTTAATACAATTCTAGCATGAATGATAAACATTTATCATGAAATAAGGAAATAAATAATAACTTTATTATTGCCTCTAGGGCATATTTCCTTCACCTACTACCTAGCTGCTAGCAGTCATCATGCTTTAGCTTCATACTATGGCTTGTCTTGTGTAGTTCATCTTCTGCTGCATGTTGATAGGTCATGTTTTCGTGTTTGTCTTCGAAACTTTCATGTTTTGAAGACTTTCATAAAAATCGCCTATTCACCCCCCCTCTAGTCGATAACTAGCACTTTCAATTGGTATCAGAGCAAGGTACTCCCTTGTTCTGTGTGATTCGGTTTAACCACCTGGAGTTTTAGCTATGTCGACTGCAGGATTGAGGAACGTATCTTGCCCCACCTTTGACGGTCATGAGTATCCTCGGTGGAAGGCCATGATGAAGAAGCGACTCATGGCTATGGATAGCAAACTGTGGACCGTCACTGAGATTGGTCTTACCGATCTATGCAAGATGGCGGAGGCTGATGACATTTGCAAGTACACTCTACTGAACCTCACGGCAAAGGATATCATCTGCTCCTGTCTGTCTCGAAATCAGTTCAGGAACGTCATGCACCTCAATCACGCGAAGCTAATCTGGGACCGGCTTTCTAAGGTCTATGAAGGCCATCGTACTCTTGATGATCCTTGGTTTGAGGATTACAAGGAGTGAGGGAGTCCTGGACTAGGGGGTGTCCGGATAGCCGGACTATCATCATCGGCCGGATTCCAAGACTATGAAGATACAAGATTGAAGACTTCGTCGCATGTCCGGATGGGACTTTCCTTGGCGTGGAAGGCAAGCTTGGCGATACGGATATGTAGATCTCCTACCATTGTAACTGACTCTGTGTAACCCTATCCCTCTCTCGGTGTCTATATAAACCGGAGGGTTTTAGTCCCAGGGACGGACAACCATTACAACAATCATACCATAGGCTAGCTTCTAGGGTTTAGCCTCCTTGATCTCGTGGTAGATCCACTCTTGTACTACCCATATCATCAATACCAATCAAGCGGGGAGTAGGGTTTTACCTCCATCGAGAGGGCCTGAACCAGGTAAAACATCGTGTCCCTTGTCTCCTGTTACCATCCACCTAGACGCACAGTTCGGGACCCCCTACCCGAGATCCGCCGGTTTTGACACCGACATTGGTGCTTTCAATGAGAATTCCTCTGTATCATCACCGATAGGCTTGATGGCTTCTTCAATCAACAACAACACCGTCCAGGGTGAGACTTTTCTCCCCGGACAGATCTTCGTGTTGGCGGCTTTGCGCTGCGGGCCAATTCACTTGGCCGTCTGGAGCAGATCGAAAGCTACGCCCCTGGCCATCAGGTCAGGTTTGGAAGCCTAAACTTCACGGCTGACATCCGCGGGGACTTGATCTTCGATGGAGTCGAGCCGCAGCCGAGCGTGTCGCACTGTCACGATGGGCATGATCTAGCTCTGCTGGCAGACAGTACCCTGGAGGCCGCACACAAGTCCGCTCTGACCCATAGTTCGGACCCGACAGCGCAGATCGAGGACAGGTGGTTGGACACCGCCTCGGGGGCTGCAACTTCTACAGTGATAGAGCCGAATACCGACCTTGTCCCTTACAAAGCTTGTGATTCCGAGGTGCCGGACTCCTTGCCGGACTCCGAACCTCCGGTGCCCCTGCCAATCGAATCCAATTGGGCGCCGATTATGGAGTTCACCGCTGCGGACATCTTTCAGCACTCACCCTTTGGCGACATCCTGAATTCGTTAAAGTATCTCTCGTTATCAGGAAAGCCCTGGCCGGACTACGGCCAGGATGACTGGGATGCGAACGACGAAGAAATTTGAAGCCCACCCACCACCCACTTTGTAGCCACTGTCGACGATCTAACCGACATGCTAGACTATGACTCCGAAGGCATCGACGGTATGGACGACGATACCGGAGACGATCAAGAACCAGCGCCTACAGGGCACTGGAAGACCACCTCGTCATATGACATATACATGGTGGACACCCCAAAGGATGGGGACGGTGAAGAAGCAGCGGAGGCAGATTCCTCTAAGAAATAGCCCAAGCGCCGACGTCAGCGGCGCCGCTCTAAATCCCGCCACAACAAGAATGGAGATTCCGGCACCGGAGATAATAACACCCCAGAGAGTGCCGAAGACAACCCCCTCCAGCACAATTCAGCACAGGAGGACGGAGTAGCCAGCCCTCAGGAGAGAGCGGCAGACGAGGAGGACGAAAATTACATGCCTCCCTCCGAAGACGAGGCAAGCCTCACGATTTATTTAATTGCCGTGCCCGAGGATCCCGTCGAACAAGAGCGTTTTAAACGCAGGCTAATGGCCACGGCGAACAGCCTAAAGAAAAAGCAGCAATAGCTTCAGGCTGATCAAGACCTGCTGGCCGACAGATGGACTGAGGTCCTCACGGCCGAAGAGTATGAACTCGAACGCCCCTCCAAAAGCTACCCAAAACGCAAGTTGCTCCCCCGACTAGAGGAGGAACCATACAAACCTTCATCACCAGTGCACAATATGGCAGACCGACCACCTCGTGGCCGCGACAGAGAGGCATCCAAGCCCTCCGACAGAGCCGTACCCCGGCACCGCTCGAAAAGCACGAAGCCACGGGGGAATGCGCCGGACTTGCGGGATATATTGGAGGATAAGGCAAGACAATCAACATCTATCTACGGATCACGCGGGCGCCCCACGACCCACGACGACTACCGTCGCGCCGGATACAGCAATCCCGGCCGGGCCGAACACAGCAGACAAAACTCTCTTGAGCTACGTCGTGATATTGCTCAATATAGAGGCGCCGCACACCCACTATGCTTCACAGATGAAGTAATGGATCATCAAATCCCTGAAGGGTTTAAACCCATGAACATTGAATCCTACGATGGCACAACAAACCCCGCGGTTTGGATCGAAGATTATCTCCTTCATATCCATATGGCCCGCGGTGACGATCTCCACGCCATCAAGTACCTCCCACTCAAGCTTAAAGGACCAGCTCGGCATTGGCTTAACAGCTTGCCAGCAGAGTCAATTGGGTGTTGGGAGGACCTGGAAGCCGCATTTCTTGATAACTTCCAGGGCACATATGTGCGACCACCAGACGCCGATAACCTAAGCCACATAATCCTGCAGCCAGACGAATCGGCCAGACAGTTCTGGACACGGTTCTTAACAAAGAAAAATCAAATCGTCGACTGTCCGGATGCAGAGGCCCTAGCAGCCTTCAAACACAACATCCGCGATGAGTGGCTGGCCCGGCACCTAGGACAAGAAAAGCCGAAATCCATGGCAGCCCTCACATCACTCATGACCCGCTTCTGTGCGGGAGAGGACAGCTGGCTAGCTCGCAAAGAATAACCTCGGCAAAAATTTCGGCAGTCCGCATAGCACGGACCGCAATGGCAGGTCGCGTCGCAACAAAAACAAACACCGTGTCAATGGCGATAACACTGAGGATACGGCAGTCAACGCCGGATTCAGAGGCTCTAAACCCGGTCAGCGGAAGAAGCCATTCAAAAGAACCACTCCGGGTCCGTCCAATTTGGACCGAATACTCGACCTCTCTTGCCAGATACATGGCACCCCCGAAAAGCCAGCTAACCACACCAACAGGGATTGTTGGGTATTCAAGCAGGCAGGCAAGTTAATTGCTGAAAACAATGACAAGGGGCTGCATAGCAACGACGAGGAAGAGACCCGGCCGCCGAACAGTAAAGGACAGAAGGGTTTCCCCCCACAAGTGCGGACGATAAATATGATATATGCAACCCACATACCCAAGAGGGAGCGAAAGCGTGCACTTCGGGACGTATATGCGATGGAGCCAGTCGCCCCGAAGTTCAATCCATGGTCCTCTTGCCCGATCACTTTCGATCGAAGGACCACCCCACCAAGATCCGCCATGGTGGATTCGCGCATTGGTTTTAGACCCAATCGCCGATGGATTTCACCTCACTAGAGTCCTCATGGACGGTGACAGAGCCTGAACTCGCTTTATCAGATATCTTTATGCGCAAGATGGGCATAGACCCCTCAAGGATTAAACCTACAAAGATGACCTTCAAAGGCGTCATACCAGGTGTTGAGGCCAATTGTACAGGCTCGGTCATGCTGGAAGTGGTCTTCGGATCCCCGGAGAATTTCCGAAGCGAGGAGTTAATCTTCGACATAGTCCCGTTCCGGAGTGGCTATCACGCCCTGCTCGGACGAACCGTGTTTGCAAAGTTCAACGCGGTGCCGCATTATGCATACCTCAAGCTCAAGATGCCAGGCCCTCGTGGAGTCATCACAGTCAATGGAAACACTGAACGCTCCCTCCGAACGGAGGAACACACAGCGGCTCTCGCGGCAGAAGTACAGAGTAGCCTCTTAAGGCAATTTTCGAGTCCGGCTGTTAAAAGACCGGACATGATTAAACGCGCCCGGAGTAACATACATCAAGACCACCTGGCACGTTCCGAGCATGCGTAGCAATGTAGCCCCAACCCCAGCCCTTGCATGATTGCAAGACAAGCTCCCCGCATACATCATTACGCTCTGGAGATACCTTGGGCATAGGGGGAGGGGCACGACCACGACAGGCCCAGAGTGCGGCTCAACCACACCAGGGGCTCCTAAGTGTGTCGCTCTTTTTATTTTCCTTTTTTATCTTATCCACAGGACTCCGTTTACAAGAGGCCCTGTCCGGTAGTAGATCTGCCGAACTCACGATGCAACAGCCATGGAGGAACAAGGGCTACGACGAACACTCAGGTGGTCTCCATTACGAGCATTAAATCTGTTTATTGCACCATTCCGCAGCCTACCCCTAGAGGGGGACATGTCTAATAGTCCAAACCCTTGCTTACCGCACTTTTTGTATCATTCTACACTCACAGCAGAACTCCTTGAATAAACAATGCATCATTTTTCGCTTATAACTGCATTCCCTTTATTTATATATATGTTCATTTATGACATCTTGCATCCGTACAATTTGGTACGGCTGAATACACCAGGGGCTTATGTTCCCCGCATTATGGTGTGAAGTCCGAACACTTTCACAAGTGCAGCACCCTGAACTTATAGCACTATATGCATCGGCTCCGAATCATGTCTTGGGTCAATAGTTGGGTTTGCCCGGCTCCCATGTTTTGGTACCTTACGTTCCGTTCTGTCGGCTAAGGAGCACTGGGAGAACCACTGCGATTGCGCCCCGGTTGAGCTGGGTGAGCGCCTAAGTGGAGAAAGCTAAAACTGACCGTCATGATAAGGCGAGAGCTGGTCGCTGTTCGAGAGGTCTTTCGAGTCCCTGAAGACTTATGCCGCTTAGAGCGAGGAACCGGCTGTGTCCAGCCCAGGCGTGGATAGCGCCCCGAACTCGGTCTTCCGAATACTAGGGGCTTCGCCGAAATTTAAAATTATAGAATTCTATGGCTAAGTGAGGGTGTTCAAGCATTATAAGTCTGGTTGCCTTATTCGTTGTGTTGAGCGCCTCCCTAGATGGACCCAAAAATGGGAACAAGAGCGCTCAAGTTTATCCTGAACACCCCAGCACTCGTGGCATGGGGGCTGAAGCCGACGACTTGCCATCTCTCAGATTTGATAAACAGACGCACAGAAGGTAATATTTTAAATCAAATAAGCGTTGCTTAGCGCATATGAACAAGGTTTTCAGTGCACATGATAACACATTGCGAGTCTACTCAAAAATTACATCTCTGGGACACTCATCCACAATCTTGCGGGCACCCTTCAGGATAGTCTTATAGTACATTTCGGGCGTACGATACTCCTTGCCCGCTGGCGGCGCGTCCGTCAGAAGCCTCTCAGCATCCAGCCTGCCCCAGTGCACCTTTGCGCGGGCAAGGGCCCGACAGGCACCTTCAATGCAGGCGGAGCACTTGATGACCTCCACCCAGGGGCACGCATCCACTAGCTGCCGCACGAGGCCGAAGTAGCTCCCAGGCATGGCCTCTCCAGGCCACAGCCGGACTATGAGGCCCTTCATGGCCTTCTCGGCTACCTTGTGGAGCTCGACCAGCTGCTTCAGCTGGTCGCTAGGGGGCACCGGATGTCCGGCCTCAGCATACTAAGACCAGAAGACCTTCTCCGTCGAACTCCCCTCCTCGGCCCGGTAGAATGCGGCGGCATCGGATATGCCGCGAGGCAGATCTGCAAACGCTCGTGGAGAGCTCCGAATCCGGGTAAGTAACAGGTAATTTACATTCACATGCTTGCTTTGCATGAAAAATGCCTTACCCGCCGCTATTTTCTTCACCGCCTCAATCTCCTGGAGGGCCTTATGGGCCTCGGCCTTAGCGGCTTTGGCACTTTCAAGAGCCGAGGCAAGCTCGGACTCTTGAGTCTTCGAGTCGCGCTCCAAACTCTCATGTTTTTTCATGAGAGCTTGGAGTTCTTGCCGCACCTCCACCACCCGCGCCTCCTGCCTCTCTCGCTCATTGCTCGTTCAAGATTATGCTCGGTCAGGACACGACCTCCTTCAGGGTCGCCACCTCGTTCATGGCCCCTGCAGTACCCATGTTATCCTTGTTATTTCCATTGCAACCAAAATCCTTTTCTGTAAGGTACAAATTTAATACGGTGGTACTCACCTTCTTTGTCCTCGAGCTGCTTCTTGGCAAGACCGAGCTCGTTCTCGGTCCGCTCGAGGTCCTGCTTCAAAGCACCGACCTCCGCAGTCAGAGCGGCAGAGGTCAGCGGTGCAGCCTGCAAACCCATATCGACATAATTTTTAGAACTCCTGCGTATATCTTTTTTAGATCCTCAGTTCGGTTTTTCTTTCCGAACACCGAACCGAGCATCAGGGGCTACTGTCTATGCGGTATTACATTGCATATTTTAAAGCTTCTTACCTCAAAGCCTATTAGAAGGCTGCTGCAAGCTTCGGTCAGCCCGCTCTTGGCGAGCTGAACCTTCTGAATCACCGCACTCATAATAGTGCGGTGTTCTTCCTTGATGGAAGCGCCATTGAGTGCCTCCAACAAGTTGTCCGGCGCCTCCGGTTGGACGGAGGCTGCCAGTGTCACGGTCTTGCCCTTCTTACGAAGGGGCCGCCTGCCGGACTCCGGAACCACTGCGGGTTCCGGCGCGGAGTCCGGGAGGTTGCCTTGTGGCACCTCCGGAGCCTCCCCCTCCTGGCGGGTCCCCTCCTGGGATCCCACCTCGGCGTCCTCAGCATCGCGAGGGGTGGAGGCGGTCGGAAAGGAATCTACATCCGACGGTGCCAAGGACCCGCTGGATGAACCGGGAAGATCCTCCTCGGCCGGGCTACAGATAGTATGCGGCATTAGAAGGACACTATGTGGCACGAAAAAGAAATTACAAATCACTCAGGAGTCTGGATACTTACGATCTTGCCAGGGGCTTGGCCCTTAGGGCCACTCCTCGTCGCCGTTGTTGGCGTTGGCGGAGCTGTCCGGAGGAAGGGTCCTTCCCGTCTTGGACCCCTCGGCCTCTCCCGTTGGGGAAGCCTTCCTCTTCCTCTCTCCCCCCTCCTGGGGAGAGTCTTCTTTTTCCTCCTCGCCTTCGGGGTAGGAGTCCGCCTCGGAGTCATCGGACGATGTGTCCAATACCACCTGGCGCCGGGAACTCCTTCGGGTTCCCGTGGCCTTCTTCTTGGCCTTCTTCTCCGGCACCACATAGAGTGCCGGGACTAGCAACCCCGTTAAACGGGCATCCGCTGGTTCTTCGGGAAGGGGAGCCGGACAGTTAACCTGTCCGGATGTCCTCTGCCAGTCCTGTTAAAGGCATTGGGAATTTTAGATCCCACATAGAGTCAAACTATGAAAGAAATATGTGTCCCATAAAGGATAACTTACCGCACCGGCCGGGCGTTTCATGCTGAACCCGCGATCTTTAGTCGCGGATGCGGGGGCTTCTCCCTCCTTGAACAGCACCCTCCAGGCAACTTTGTATGTCGTGTCGAAGAGCCCTCTCAGGGTCCGGTGCTGTGCCGGATCGAACTCCCACAGGTTGAAGGCCCGTTGTTGGCAGGGGAGAATCTGGCGGACGAGCATGACCTAGATCACGTTGACAAACTTGAGCTTCTTGTTCACCAAGGTCTGGAGACAGGACTGGAGTCCGGTCAGCTCCTCCGAACTGCCCCATAGCAAGCCCTTCTCTTTCCAGGAGGTGAGCTGCATGGGGGAACCAGATCTGAACTCGGGGGCCGCAGCCCATTTAGGGTCACACGGCTCGGTGATATAGAACCACCCCGATTGCCACCCTTTGATGGTTTCCATGAAGGCGCCCTCGAGCCAGAGGACGTTGGGCATCTTGCCCACCATGGCGCCTCCGCACTCCGCTTGGACGCGCTTCACTACCTTCGGCTTGACATTGAAGGTTTGTAGACACAAGCCGAAGTGGGGCTGGATGCAGAGGAAGGCCTCACACACGACAATAAACGCCGAGATGTTGAGGATGAAGTTTGGCGCCAGATCGTGGAAGTCCAGGCCGTAGTAGTACATGAGCCCCTGGACGAAGGGATGAAGTGGGAAGCCTAGTCCGCGGAGGAAGTGGGGAAGGAATATGACCCTCTCACAGGGCCTGGGGGTGGGGATGAGCTGCCCCTTGTCAGGCAGCCAGTGCGCGATGTCGCTGGACAGGTATTCGGCACCCCGCAGCTTCTCGATGTGCTCCTCCGTAACGGAGGAGGTCATCCACTTGCCTCCCGCTCCGGACATGGCTGGAGGAGGTTGAGACGAGATGCGCGGACTTGGGCGCTGGAGCTCGAGTGCGCGGAGATGGATAAGCAAAGGAGGAAGAAGGCGTAGGTAAAAAAGGTGGATCCTTATCCCCTTATATATGGACGGACGAAGACTATGCGTCCCCACCGGCCTGGTAAAACTCTCTTATCTCCCGAGCGCCACCATCAATGGCGCGGTTGGGTTACCCACGTCCGTATTGATGAGAATCCCGGAATAAGGGGAACACGATCTCTGCTTCGACAAGACTTGCCAAGGAAACCGCTTCGCTAAACGCGCTGAGGTGGTATAATAAAAAACAATTCAAGTAGAGGCTTGGTAGTGGCATGACGTCGTGCCACGAAACGCGTCAGCAGATTGAGCTTGGGCGCATATTATTCTCTCTACGGTGGAATGTGGAATTTATTTTGCAGAGCCGGACACTATCCAGGTGTTCACAATCTTCTATGAATTATTCGGAGAAGGAACCCGCCTTGCAATGCCGAACAATATGCGCGCCGGACTCATCGTCATTGAAGCCTGGTTCAGGGTCTACTAGGGGGTGTCTGGATAGCCGGACTATCATCATCGGCCGGACTCCAAGACTATGAAGATACAAGATTCAAGACTCCATCCCGTGTCTGGATGGGACTTTCCTTGGCGTGGAAGGCAAGCTTGGCGATACGGATATGTAGATCTCCTACCATTGTAACCGACTCTGTGTAACCCTAGCCCTCTCCGGTGTCTATATAAACCAGAGGGTTTTAGTCCGTAGGACGGACAACCATTACAACAATCATACCATAGGCTAGCTTCTAGGGTTTAGCCTCCTTGATCTCGTGGTAGATCCACTCTTGTACTACCCATATCATCAATATCAATCAAACAGGAGTAGGGTTTTACCTCCATCGAGAGGGCCCGAACCTGGGTAAAAACATCGTGTCCCACGTCTCCTGTTACCATCCGCCTAGACGCACAGTTCGGGACCCCCTACCCGAGATCCGCTGGTTTTGACACCGACAAGGAGTCTCTCAAAGAGATGACCTTTTCACCTGAATCATCATCATCTTAACCATGCCTCATGGCAGGGGGTGCTAAGGTAACTGAATGCTACCTTTCTGAATCTAGTGATGATGAATCAGGTGATGAATTTGGCCCCAGCTATGTCAAACTTGCTTCCCTTGCCACTAAACAACAAAGAGGCTTGGAAAAGGTTCAATACATGCTTAGTAAGAGTGATGATATGTTGGGTGACGAAATGGATCAGTCAAAAGCATTGGCTGAGAGTCATCAAAGACTTCATTCCAAGTTTGACACCCTCAAGATCAACATAATACTCTCTTGTCTGATCACGAGAAGCTTTCTTCTGAATGTCTTCAAAGAAAGCAAGATCTTGAAAAGCTAGGAGTGGATTATGAAGATCTTTAGAAGGAGCACGATTCATTACTTGCTCAACAAATCAGCGTTACACAGGAAGAATTTGTTCCGCCATGTCTGAAGTGCATTGAACGTGAAACTACTGATTCTTCACCTGAATGTTCAAATGCTTCTAATGCTACAAATTCTTCATATGTCTCTGTTGTCACTAATTCCTCATCTGAGGACAATGCAAGTATCACTAATGATGCAGGGCTGAAGGAATTGTACATGACAGGCATGTACAAAAGCCTCAAAGGGCATCAGACATTATGTGATGTCCTCAAAAAGCAGATTCTGAACCAAAACCCTAGAATAGAGGGTATTGGGTTCGAGAGAAAAATGAATGTTGATGGGTCGTACTAGAAGCCTGAGCAGTACCCCAAAACCACATGGGTTGCTGCAAAGGAATCTCCAATAGATCCATCCAACTTATCTGGTTTCACTTGCACCAACCCTATTATCATTGATGAATCCTTTGATGCAAACTATAAACTGTTTAAGAATCAGAATGGTGAAGTATTTGCCAGGTATATTATTACTAACTGCAGGAATGGACCACCTGTGAAGAAGATCTGGGTACCTAAAAAGTGTATTGAGGATCTTCCTGTGAATGTCATCATGACACAGCCAAGGAAGAAGACAAACCCCAGACCTATGGCTTCATATGGCCCAAAGGCTTCATACAGATATAGGACTCACCTGAGTCACCCTAACACCAATGTTTTGCACGGAAACCATACTCAGACATATGAATATGAGCGTGTGTCTTCAAACCGCTACGTTCATAGAACTAAGAACTTTTCTGCTTATTCATATGAGTATCGTGCTTCTCCTGCAAGGCTATTTGCTAGGGCTCCACAGCCGAAATTCTCAGATGCTGCACTTAGACTCATTGCTTCTAAGCCACCCCTGAAGATGTGGGTGGTTAAGCACATTATGGGACGCAAGATAAAATGCCCAAATGGTCTTACTATGTATTTTGTGTCTGAATCGCTTGCCAGTCATACTATCAGTCCTAATCTTGATCTAAGCTTTGATAATCCTTTTGTGAGTCAAATGTTTATGCTTCACAATACTCTTTGTGAAGCCTATCCTCCTAACTGCACTGTAGGGTATGACACCTCGTGCTTCAGAATGGATTATGGACAGCGGATGCACTAACCACATGACTAGTGATCGAAGTCTTCTCATGGACTCAACCTTACGTCCATGTGATAAAAGTCACATCACATTCGCTGACACTGGTAAAAGCAAGGTATTGGGCCTAGGTAGAGTTGCAATCTCAAGGGATCAGCACATGGACAAAGTGATGCTTGTTGAATCTCTTGGTTTCAACTTAATGTCTGTCTGTGACTTAAACATGATTGTGCTATTTGGAAAATATCGTTGCCTTGTACTAATGGAATCTGACAAGTCTCTAGTCTTCGAAGGGTACAGGAAAGATGATCTGTACATGGTAGACTTCTCAGCAGGACCACAGATGGCCGTATGTCTTCTAGCCAAGTCTTCAGAGTGCTGGCTCTGGCATCAAAGGCTAGGGCATGCTGGCATGAGGAACCTACACACTCTCACCAAGAAGAAGCACGTCATAGGCATCGAAGACATCAAGTTCAAGAAAGATCATCTATGTGGTGCTTGTGAAGCTGGGAAGATGACAAGGGCTAAGCATCCCTCAAAGACAATCATGACTACATCTCGACCTTTTGAGTTGCTCCACATGGACTTGTTTGGTCCCACTCACTACTCTACTCTCACTGCAACTGCTTGTCTCTATGGTTTCGTTATTGCTGATGATTATTCAAGATACACTTGGGTGCACAATTCTCTTCAAGACTGAAGTGTAGGATGTCTTCAGACGATTCGCCAACCACGCCATGAGCAACTATGGCGTCAAGATCAAGCACATTAGGAGTGAAAATGGCAAAGAATTCAAAAACACAGGCCTCGACCTCTATCTTGACACCTTAGGCATCACTCATGAGTTTTCTGCTCCTTACACACCTCAGCAGAATGGCATCATGGAGCGCAAGAACAGAACCCTTATTGAGATGGCTCGTACGATGCTTGCGAATACAAGACTCCAAGAAAATTCTGGCCTGAAGGCATTGATACTGCATGCCATGTCATCAACCGTGTTTATCTTCACAAGCTTCTGAAGAAAACATCCTATGAGCTTCTAACTGGTAAGAAGCCAAACGTAAGCTACTTCAGAGTATTTGGTGCTAGGTGTTGGATCAAGGATCCACATCACACTTCAAAATTTGCACCGAAAGCACATGAGGGTTTTATGCTTGGTTATGGAAAGGACTCGCACTCCTACAGAGTCTTCAATATCTTTCACTATAAAGTGGTTGAAACTGTGGATGTGCGGTTTGATGAAACTAACGGCTCGCAAAGAGAGCACCTGCCAAATTTGCTAGATGAAGTACCTGCCAGTGAATCAATCAAGCTAATGGGAACAGGAGAGATCATACCATCAGATGCCCAGCCTGAAGAGGAACTCATTATTTCTGCACCTGATCAACCTGAAGACATTGCTCAGCCTGAAGACAATCCTCCAAATGATGACAATGATCAGCAGGAGCAAAATCTTCGTCCAGTTCATCCTCATGTTGCAAATGAAGTACAAATTGAGAATATGATCGATAGCATCAATGCACCTGGTCCACTCACTCGTTCAAGAGCAACTCAGCTAGCAAATTTCTGTGAGCACTTTGCATTTGTCTCAATCTCTGAACCCAAGAAAGTTGCTGAAGCCTTCATGGAACCTGAATGGATTCAAGCTATGCAAGACGAGCTTCAACAGTTTGAGCTGAACAATGTATGGGAACTTGTCAAGCGTCCTAATCCTCGCAAGCATAACATAATAGGCACAAAATGGATATATCGCAACAAACAAGATGAGCATGGTCAAGTAGTCAGAAACAAAGCATGGCTCGTTGCTCAAGGATACACACAAGTTTAAGGAATTGACTCCGATGAAACATTTTCTCCAGTGGCTAGGCTCGAAGCCATTCGCATATTGCTAGCCTACGCAAATCATCATAACATCCTTCTGTATCAAATGGATGTGAGGAGTGCCATTCTCAATGGAAAGATTGAAGAAGAAGTATATGTTGCACAACCACCTGGCTTTGAAGACCCAAAACATCCTGATATGGTATACAAGCTCAACAAGGCACTGTATGGCCTCAAACAAGCCCCTCGTGCTTGGTATGACACACTCAAAGACTTCCTGAAGAGCAAAGGCTTCAAACCTGGTTCTCTAGATCCCACTCTCTTCACGAAGACATATGACGGTGAACTGGTTGTGTGCCAAATCTATGTGGATGACATTATCTTCGGTTGCACCAACAAGAAATACAATGATGAATTTGGTTACATGATGCAAGAACAATATCAAATGTCCATGATGGGAGAGCTGAAGTTCTTTCTCGGTCTTCAAATCCGTCAGCAACGCAATGACATCTTCATATCACAAGAGAAATATCTCAAAGATTGCCTGGAGAAGTTTGGAATGCAAGACTACAAAGGATACACGACGACAATGCCATCCAAAAGTCATCCAAGCCCCGATGCCAATGGTAAAGATTTCGATCAAAAGGTATATCGCTCCATGATTGGCTCTTTACTTTACTTATGTGCATCTAGAACAGATATCATGCTTAGTGTTTGCATGTGTGCCCAATTCCAAGCGGCACCAAAGGAGTCGCATCACTTAGCTATGAAGCGAATTCTTCGATATTTGGCTTACACCCCAACACTAGGATTATGGTATCCAAAGGGCTCAGAGTTTGATTTGGTTGGATTTTCGGATGCTGATTATGCTGGTGACAAGGTGGATCGCAAGTCTACATCAGGCACATGTCACTTTCTGGGTCAATCTCTTGTCTGTTGGTCTTCAAAGAAGCAGAACTGTGTATCACTCTCAACTACTGAATCTGAATACATTGCTACTGGATCTTGCTGCGCTCAGATTCTGTGGATGAAGCAAACTCTTAAGGACTATGGCATCCATCTGATGCATGTGCCACTCTACTGCGATAATGAAAGTGCTATCAAGATTGCCAATAACCCAGTTCAGCACTCGAAGACAAAGCACATTGAAATTCGTCATCACTTCCTCAGAGATCATGTTATGAAAGAAGATATTGATATCATTCACGTCAAGACAGAAGAGCAGTTGGCTGATATCTTCACTAAGCCCTTGGATGAGAAATGGTTTTGCAAGTTGCGATGTGAGCTAAATATCTTGGAATCCTCGAATGTCCTGTGATTAGGCACACATCCTAACACTTATGCAGTTTGATTACTTAGATGTGCAACACACGAAGTAATATATATCTTCAATCAATGAAGACATACACTCTAAGTGTGAATACATTAATGTGGAAATTGACTTCAGAGCGCCACGATAATTGTGCGCCGTGTCTGGGTCTAATACTTCCTATACGGTGGGTAACGCCACCACCAAACTCTTATGAAGTGTTTCCTCATGGCGCCGTATTTGCAAAGTCTTTGCAATTGATTTAACTTCAACATTAATTTGATTTCGTGATTACTGATTTGGCTTTACTCGGTTATATATATACTGTTTTCTATCCTCTACAGCATTCACTTATGGCTATGTCTTCTTGTTTGAATCTTTTGAACTAAGTGAATGTGATCGGACCCTAACCTCTCTATGCTTTCTACCTCAAGCTCTATCTATCCAAATCATATGCATTCTGTTGAAACTATCGAATGTCTTCTCTGCGTCCTTGTCAGCAGAAGATACAGAGACAAACATTTATATCTAGTTTTAATGACATATCCATTTGCCTGAAACCCGGAGAATTCGGAACGACCACCCCGACAATCCAGGCGTGCGTGGGAACGTCGAACAACTCTCAATGAGTTGCATGCTCGCCACGTGTCCATCATATGTGAACCGCTAGGGGCACCTGTGTAATTTTGCTGTGTTGTCTCTGTCCTTATAAATGCCTGTCTCGTCTCGGTCAAAAATCCTTCTTCCTCCTTCGCCATCTCTCACAAACCCTAGCGCCTACGCTAGCTCTCGACGACGCCGACGACGAAGCGCTTAGCTGCCGCGACCTCCTAGACGTTGTCCTCACGCCGGCCGCGGACCTCGTCTTCTCTGCTGTTGCCATAGGTGTCTTCCGTCGCCAAGTTAGAGCACGGGGGATCGAACTGCTCGGCATCCATCATCTCTCCGTCTAGCAGTTCTTCGTGTGGTAATAAAAGTTTACTTTTTACCGTCTTTTTGATCCTATAGATTCATTCCTTCCTACCAAAAGTGGTTTTTAGATCTTCGAACATGAATCTATCTCCTACTGCATCTCATATTCTGCCAAGTATATTCACTTATGCTTCTTCACAAGTTAGATTCCTCACTTGTACTTATTCTTGGATTTGTACAACTCTGGAACCAACTCTCATCATATAAGTGAATGTCTTCGCGTTATGAGGTCAATGCCTTCAAACTGATTTATCTTCGAAATCTTCTGAGAATGCATATGACCTCTTCCCCTTCTCTCGCACCTTTAGTTCTATCACAGGTACATGTCCGTGGGAGAATCCCTTGGTTCTCATAGTCTGCATTCGTTTGCAGAATTCTTGCAGAGTCACATCAACTCACTTGAAGCGAGTTCCTGTCAGTCCAGCCGTTTGAAGCCATTGCACGTACTGAAGCCTTTCAGTTTACACTTCATGGCAATTGAAAAATCAGCAATAAAGGGAGGCAGACAGCGTCGTGGTGACACTTCCAAGGACTTACCTCCAGATTTGCACGAGATGTACAAAACTTACCCAGAAGAAACCTATACTGAACGCAAGAATCAAATCCAATGGATTCGAAGATATTAGGCAGAAGAATGGTTCAGATATCGCTTCATCACTAAAGAATATGCAGAGAAGTATGCCATCAAGGCACCCTGGGGTGATATTTTGTACAAAAATCTTCCACCCAGGACTCAGGCAGAAGCTATTGAGCAAGGCTTCTATCCTTTTTTGAGAACTGATGACAGTGAGCAACTCTCACTACCTTTTATATTAAAATAATTAAGGTTAGGGGGGTGTCAGAGTGTCCAGGACTGTACAAAGTTACATGTTGTGTGAGAGAGAGGTGGGGGGGTTGTTAGCTATACAACACAACCGAAAAGAAAATCAAAGCAAGTTGACAATAGAAGTGATGCAAGGAGCCAACTCCTACTTAGCTCTATGAACCAGCATAGCAAAATCCTTTTTGAACATGTTCCTCCAAGAATCAAAGGAAGGCTGGACCCCCCTGAAATTTTTGTCATTCCTCTCCTTCCAGATCCCCCAAGCAGCAACCGTGAAGACTTCCAAGAACATCGGCCTTGTCCACCTGTTCTTGCCTTCGTGCACCATTTTAATCCAGTCAGGATCACTTTGCCAATGTATCCCCAGCGCAGCCCAGCACCTCTGACTGAAAGGGCAAGTGAAAAAGAGATGAGCAATGTCTTTCTCGGGCGGCTGGACACAAAGTAGACAGGTATAGTCATCATTGCGGATTCTGAAGTGTCTCGTCGAAGCATATTCTCGGTATTGATCATCACCAAAGAACAGCCACAGAAACACCTTCCATTGCATCGTGCATTTTGTTTTCCAAATCAGACCAAACACCTCATCTGCATGAGCTTGACTAAAGCAGTACTCATAATATTTGGAAGATCGAAAGTTTGTTCCTCCCCAAACACAGGACCATACGTCCTTGTCCTCAGTCAAAGCCATCTCGAGCGTATCCAATTGTATCTGAAGAACTTCAGTCTTGGCTTCTACTGAAAGCGGCAGATAGAATATCTCTGCCAGTCTTTCTGAAGACAGGAGATGTCTAACAGACACATCTGGGTTTCGAGCAAACGAAAATGGCCTCGGGTATTTGTCTTGAAAGATATCTGTGCTCCAATTATCCTTCCAGAATAAGATCGTATCACCAGAAAGTACTTCAGATTTAGTAATTCCTCTGTATATAGCAGATATCGACATAAGGTCTCTCCACCAGAAGGATCCACACGGGTCAGAGGCATGAGGTACTTTGTCCACATAGTATGAGTCCCAGATCAGTTTGACCCAGGGGACATCATGCTTGTTATAAAACTTGTGAAGTTGTTTCAACAAGAGCCCCTGGTTTTGTGTTCTGAGGTCAATGATCCCCAGGCCACCTTTGCTCTTGGGTTTGCACACCATATCCCAGGCTGCCAATGAGCTACCCTTGAGCCCATCATCAGATTTTCTCACCCACAGACACGATCTCCTCAGCTTATCAAGGTGCTCAATGATCCTGGGGTTTATCTTGATGTAGCACATGGCATAAACAACCAGGGAAGTGACCACAGAGTTGAGCAGCGTAAGCTTGGAACCATAGTCCAGAAGCGAGATTGCAGCAGGCATCTTACGCTGAACAGAGGCTACCATTGGCATCAGATCATTCAAGCTCGGGCGTGTGGTGCCCATGGGCAGACCCAGGTAAGTGAACGGCATGTTGCCGATGGAGCAACCAAAAATTGCGTCAATCTCTCCTGCCAGCGCCGGGTCAGAGTTGATGGGCACCAAGGTCAACTTGTGGAAGTTTATTTTGAGACCCACCGATTTCGCTAGTCGACTAGGATGGATTTCAGAACTTGCGCCTGCGCGACTGAAGCTGGGAGCACAGCGATCGTGTCGTCAGCATACTGAATGACAGGGTAGTTGCTGTCAGAAGTGGGGATAGTTAGCTGGAGCAGCCCATTCCGCATAGCATCATTGATCGCTGACTGCAGCAGGTCCGCTGCGAGGACAAAGATCAAAGGGGACACGGGGTCGCCCTGACGGACCCCACAGAGGTAATCAAACTGTTTTCCGGGGGTTCCATTAAGCAAAACTAATGAACTACCAGAAGAGAAAATGCATTTGATCCATCCCAACCACCTTTCGTCAAAACCCATATGCTTCATGATCTCAATCATTGGTTCATGCTGGATGGTATCGAAGGCCTTTGCAAAGTCCAATTTTAGGATGCAACACGCACTCCCCGACGACTGGCACTGATGTATGTACTCAAACGCCCATGCCAGGCAATCCTGGATCGATCTCCCCTTTAAAAAACCATACTGGTTCCGATGTATGATTTTGAGAACCAGCTTCTGTAGACGGTTAGCCAGCAACTTAGTTATAAGTTTCAGGCAATAGTTGACTAGCGTGATGGGTCGGAAATCATTGGCGGTTTCAGGCGACTGGGTTTTTGGGATGAGCGTTATGAACCCCGAGTTCAGGCTTCTGAGGTCAATGGCACCCTCGTAAAAGTCATTGCACAACCTATAGAAATCATGTTTGATAATATGCCAGCATGATTTCAGAAAGCACCCGTTGAAGCCATCCGGGCCAGGCGCTCTATCTGACGGCATCTCTCAAACCACAGTGTCAATTTCCTCATGTGTGAAAGGCGTGGTCAGTTCTTCCAGTCCCTCCACTTTCTTGATGATTCTAGACAGGTCAAATTTCATCTCAAACTCGCCTTTCGTGCCCAATCTCTCTCTGTAGGTACTGAACAGCTCACATGTTTTTCCCACATGATCTGTCACCAACGATCCATCTTGACGTTTCAGCAAGGATATGGAATTCTTGCGATATCTTTCTGAGGCCGCCGAGTGAAAAAATTTGGTGTTGTCCCCCCTACAGGAAAACCATCTTACTGTATATCTCTTTTTCCAATATTCTCGTTTGTAGTCAAGGAGGGTGACTAGATGGGTTTTAAGAATATTTTTGAAATTAGCTTCTGGGACTGACAGCGGCCTTTTGTCCTCGATATTGTCAAGTTCCAGGAGAGCCCAGTTAGTGTTATCAATACAAAGGTTCAGCCTAGAGATCCGTTTACTCCAACGTTTAAGGGCCTTAGGTTTTTAAATTTCTTGCACAAGAGCTGAGCTGAGTTCGGTGCATAACAGTGTTTCTCCCATGTTGAACGAACCAGCTCAAAGAAACCCGGATGAGAAATCTAGAAGTTTTCAAACCTAAAGATCTTACTCTTAGGTACAGAGGATTCAATCGAGATCACACATGGCGTATGATCAGAAACTCGTTTGGGAAGGGGACCCACTGTGGTGTTTGGATAGTTGGAGGTCCAGTTAGACGAGGTAAAGAACCAGTCGATTTGTTCTAGCAGTGGATCAGACTGCATATTGCTCCACGTATATTGCCTGCCCTTAATTGGTAATTCAACCAGAGCCTGAGCATGTATGAAATCATTAAACGTGAGCATATCGTTGGCATCCCCTCCTGGCTTGTTGCGATTGTCTGGCGCTCTAATATAATTGAAATCCCCACAAAGTAACCAGTCCTCATGGTCAGGCATATCTAGATCAAACAGCCAGGATGTGAAATCGGATCTGCCTTGCCCCGTGCAAGGTCCATAGATATTAACAAGTTTCCAGGACTTGCCATTGTGCACAGAGGTTAGCTGGATGCCCAATGCAAAAGATTCAGAGCAGAAAACACAACCAGAGAAAATAGAGCTATCCCAAAGCACAATAAGACCACCAGAGGACCCTTGGGAGGGCACAACTTCAAACTTATCAAAAACTTTCGGGCAGAATAGTTTAACAAAAGCTAGATCGAAAGTAGCACGCTTAGTTTCTTGCAGACAAATAACTGAACACCCACTAGAACTGATACCATTGCGCTGCGCCAAAAGTTTCTTGTCGGAGTTAATCCCTCGGACATTCCAGCATAGAACTTTCCACTCCTTAAGCTGCATCCTGGCCACCAGTGTTGCTCTTGTGCTTCTGCTGCGTAGCAAGCAGTTTGTCTTCATTCAACTGGCTCGGATGAACACCACACATATTAGTCCCAATGGACTGAATAGCATGGATAGAAGTGGGGGGTGGGACAGTATCAGATACCTTTTCATTCTTCCTAGCAGAGGAAGAGCCTGCAGTAGAAAGGCCGGTAATAGAAGGGTCCTTCCTGGGCTTGACCTTGGAAACTGGCAGTTTCTTGTCAGACATCGGTGGCACCCTGAACCCATCATATTTTTTTGCGCGTGCACTGCGACGAAGGAGAACCGTGTCCACA
Organism: Aegilops speltoides; assembly: GCA_021437245.1. Classification (NCBI taxonomy): domain Eukaryota; kingdom Viridiplantae; phylum Streptophyta; class Magnoliopsida; order Poales; family Poaceae; genus Aegilops; species Aegilops speltoides. The sequence continues at coordinate 22,233,419 of CM038142.1, forward strand.
TTGGCTGTCTCCGTGAGTATCATACGCGGGGCCAGCATCATGATCCACAGAGTCACGGACTTCCAGGTTCACATTTGTGTCTAGCCTCGGGATGTCAATCAAAGGCAGATCGGATGAAGGTTTGTCAAACCAAGAAGACAGAACAGTGACATTACCCGGTTGGAAAATTGAGCCAAAGATGCGTCCGAAGACATCAACTTCAGGCTTCACATTAGCAAGCACAGCCAATCGCATACAGTCAAAATGGAGCTGAATACCAGTGAAAGGGTTAAGCGGAAAGCATGCAGATTGAGGGATCTCAGCAGGTAATATAGCTCTGGTGTATATCCTCTTTAACATCCCTCCCATCCATGAGAGCAACTCACTGTCGGCGGCAATGATCAGAGCAGAAATAGAGCCTCCCGCTCGGACAAAGGCATGGGCTGCGGAGGGGGCGCCATTTATGAAATTATCAGCCAACTCTTCGACATAAGAAATCTCCGACCACACATCAGACAGATTGTCAACCAGATTATGTTCTTGATGCACACCATCCATCAGAGATGGACCATCATACTCAAAATAGGTTCTGAAACTGAATCATGTGTATGGTGGTGGCACCACTGGCCACGGGCTCCAGCCATTAACATGATCCTGGTCCTGGTCCTGCTGATGACCATTCCATGCTGCCTCGTTAGCTGCCTGTTGTGCCTCCATCTCATTAATTCTAGCTTGTTGCATGATTGTGTAGTATGGCAGAGCGTACGGGTGTGGAGAGGCATTCAGGAGAGGGGGAGTATCCTCTGTCCCTTGCAGACCAGGTACAATATCTCTTCCATTCAGAACATACACGGGGACAGACCAAGAGCGGCCTAAACCCGGCAGCAATCCAACTTTAGTGACTAGCAGACTATGGGGGACTTCCGCAATATCCTTAATGTGGCACTTGACTAGAACCCTACCTTTGTTCTCATTCGGTCTTGGCCACGACAGCAATTTACCAAAGCGCGAGACCGCCTTATGAACATAGTGATCAGTCATGTAATCCATAGGAAAAGCAAGCATCAAGATCCAGACTTCATATTGAAAAGCAGGCATGCGCATGTTAATCCCCTCGTCATGGGGGATTAGTGTGAAGTAGGAATCCTCTGTCAGTGCGTGCGGCCCCTCTCTAATGGCATCATCTCTACTCTGAACATCAACGAAAGCAACACAACCCACAGCTATCGGATAGACAAACTCATCCTCAATCTGGTACTCTAGATCCTCACTAATAATCCGGCAGACTTCTTCTAACCAAAACCTTTTCTGATGATCTAGAACAGGGGGAGTGATCTCAATCAGAGCATACCTCTCATGGTTCAGCGGCGCCTCATCGACCACCATGGTGCTCCTCTGCAGGCGATGATCTGGCCCTCGCTCAATGTGCGAGGCGACGGGAGTGAACGCAAATGGGCTGACTGGAAAGTTCGCCATGGCAATGCTAGTAGGGTTTTTCGGCCTTGGAGCAGAGGATGCAGAGGCAGAGGAGAAGGAGGAGGCGGATGAAACTGGGAGGTTCTGATTGGGCCCCTGGGGCGGTGGAGTTGACAGCTGCAATGGGGGGGGGTATTCGGAGTGTCAAGCAATGGGGAGTGGCCATGTCAGAGGTACATGGGATTTTCTGTTTCACCTTCCATAACAAACCCTGGTTTTTACCGTGTATATCCCGCTGGCCCTGGCAGTTGATATCTTTCCGTTCCACTAAATGAGGCCTAGGCAGTTTGAAGTTCTTAGGCCGCCAGTAGTATGCAGGCCCAATCCAACCCCCCCGACACGCAACATGGCCCAACAAGTTACACGGGCTGCATCTCTGGATGCCAGGACAACTACGACTTAGATGTTCCTTGCTGTTACACGCTAGACATGTTGGAAGCTTATGGCCCAACATGCATGCGTCGGCCCGATCAGGAAGATATTCCGAACATAAACATTGATCGATAAGACAGATACAACGTTGGCAAAAAGTACCTGGGCAATCCATGTGAAGGTGGCCATGACATGTGCATTTAGAGCATTTGAGCAAACGAGAATCAATATAGTCTTGAGTTGGGACATCAACAATCTGAACCATAGAGGCGACATCAGCATTAGAATATCCCGCTTGCCAACCGTCCATAATATGGAATAACTTTTCATCCGAAATGGAATCCCAATATGAGTCACGAAAACGATGTCCCTTGAAAGAAGGCAGGACATGCAGATTTTGCTTCGCAGAACAAACAAAATCTCCCAAACGGATATTCAGCTCCTGATCCGCAATTACCGAAAATTTGAACTGCCCAAAAAAGATTCCATCGGCGGTTGGCTTCTATCCTTGCATGGTGCACGGACCACAGCCTAAGAATGCTGACCCGTCTTCACTACTCTGGTGTCGTGAAGACAATCTGTTCAAGCGTAACTACCTGTTCGCCAAAGACTCAGCTAAAAGGAACAAGAAGGATCTGGGGCTTGACTTCAACCCTGGTCCCTCCTCTCCTCGGGACAATGGCACCCGTGAAGGCAATGAAAACAGAATTGGCCCCTTCTACAACCTTGCTAGCCTCATCACTCACATTACTGTTCGAGGTGCCAAAGTGGATCATTCTGATGATGATGATGCTGACACCGACGAAGCTCCAGCTCCTGCTCCAAAGCCTAAGAAGCAAAAGAAGACTAAAGCTTCAAAGTCATCTGCTGCCCCAAAAGCTTCGAGACCGAAGCCATTGGTAACTGCCCCTTCTGCTCCCAGCAATAACTTTGAAGATCTCCCTCGCATCTCCAAGAGGCGTGAGAAGCCACAGAAGACACCAGCTCAGCAACTGAGTGATGCACTGACACATGCAGCCATTCTGAGGAATGAATCTGAACCCATTGACTTGTCTTCGGATGAAGAATTTGGTGAAGATGCTCTGGAGCAGCTAATCAAGAGCAAGCAAGAGGCGGAGATCTTCAACGATCTGCCCCTCTTTGATGTAAATATTCTGAAGAACTTCATTGATGAGTGGTTTGATAATCAAGATCTCAGCTTCGATGACCTTCAGCTTCCCATAGGCGTCAGCGTTGCTTTCCAAGGCACCATTGCTCCTGAGCTTGCTCTGGCTCAGCGCATAGTTGAACTGAAGCGAAAGATAGACTTCGAGAAGGAACAGTTCAAGAAGCACGTAGCCAGGCTGAATGTGTCTGATGTGCAAAAGTTCAAGGTGATGCTTAATGACCTCAAGGAGTCGTTTCAGAAGAAACGCGAGGAAGCCAAAGGCTCAAGAGAGCGCATGAAAGCACTTACAGACAAATGCGTTCAAGCCTACAATGAAGCTGAAACGCGCAAGACACTTGGCCGCCTTGGCATTGACCCCTCAACGGGTGCCAAGAAAAAGAAGTCATCTGAAGCCAACACTGAAGCACCACGGCAGGAAGAACCACACATTGTCTTCCTTGCCAGCATGCGCGGCTTGAAGCCCAAGGCTCCTTCAGTGGCTTCTGAACAGAAGAAAACCAAGGCAGCTGAAGCTGAAGCCAGGAAGCGGAAAACCAAGCGCAACACTGATGAAGCACCACCCCCTAAGAAGAGAAAGATCAAGAAGAGAGATCGGGCTGCTCCTACAGAGCCCCTTGTTGTTGAACCCCTTGACTTTGTTCCTCCTCCGTCTGCAAACCAAGAGCGTCGGATGATTATTCATGAGCCTGCTTCCACAGAGGCTCCTGAAGCTCAAGAAGTTCCAGTCGTCGACCCCATCGCGACTGAAGACATTGTTCAAGATGATGTAGTTCTTCCTTAGATCGAGCGCCCAATGGTATCATTGCCTGTTCGAACAAACAGTGAGCTTATCAGTATTGGTCGTCCTTTGACGCCAATCTCACAAGATGCATTGTGGGCTGATCGCCCCCAGCAAGCTACCCCACATCAAGACTCGCCAAGTACACCCCAGCCATCATCTGTGCCCGTCATCAGCACATGTCCAATGATGACAACTACATGGAGACATCACCATCACCAAAGGTGTTGCCCATATTCCAACGGCTTTGCAAAGGCTTGAGGCCATCTGCCTCTATGACCACCATCACAGAAGAGGGCTCCAACTTGTCAAGTTCAGTGGCACGTCAAGTGTTCTCTGAAGACAATCCTTCTGTGATGGTTCCTGTGTCTGAAGCCAATGCTGCTGAAGACCCTCCGGCTGCATCAACCGGAGCAACACAAGAAGAAGAGCATGTCGCTACTCCCCCTGCAACTCAAGAAGAAGTTAATGAAGAGAACCAGTCTATGCCAGAACCTCCAGCTATTGAAGTGGAGGGTGAGAATCTTGAGGCTGCCACAAATGACATTCCTGAAGCCAATGACATTGTCATGGACGAAGCCAATGTGGAGCCTACTGTGGCCAATGCACCAGCGGCCAATGAAGCTAATGAAGCCCATGAAGCAGATGAAGTCAGTGCCGCACCTGACACAAATCTGCAGCCTGAAGTTAATGCCACTGCTCCTGTTCCGCCTCCAAGGCCACATACTATCGAGAAAGCATACAATTATGGCCGGCTTGTCACTGTTAGATGGCCTATTCTGATTCCTCCACCTGCTGCTGGTCCTCAATTTGATTACCATGTCGAGCACATGCCTCAGGTTCAGAAGCCAAAGCCAAGACTGTCCAGATTTCCAGGTACTGCCACTTCACCAGGATCCTTCAATGTCAACGGCTTCATTGCACACAACACCTTCTTCGATAGCGACAAGAACCCCTACACCAGGCCCAAGATTTCATCTGACCGGTTCTGGAGTTATCAGTAGCGCAGCTATTATTCATGCATTCTGTATAACCAAGGCCGCATATTTCCACATATGCGCCTTGATACTGAAGCCATAGCTGGCCTACCCTGCTTAGAAGAAGCTCTCAATTGCTTCAAAGAGGCTGGCTTACTGCATTTCATCACTGATAAGGAGCACTGGAATGAAGAGCTGTTGCTTCAATTCTATGCCACCCTTCATATCCGAGGCTACAACAGGGATCCTAAGACTTGGGTCCTTGAGTGGATGACAGGAAATGTCCATCATGAAGCCAAAGCATTTGATGTCACTGAGCTTACTGGCCTTCCCACTCCAGGTGATCTTTATGAACCTGGTTGTCAGCTTCACACTACAGCTGTGTTTCATAATCTAGAACCCGACATGAGCCAGATGCTCAGTATGATGAAGCCATTGCCTCCAGATGTAGAATATCCTACGGAGTTCTTTGTTGAAGACCTTGAGTATCTGCCACACACAATCTATCACATTATAAGGCGAACTCTCTGGCCCATCAAAGGACATTCTCCAAAGGCTAAGCTAGAAGGATCTGACATTTTTGGCTGGAAGTTCTATGCTCCATGGATCATGGGTCTGATCAAGCTTCACACTGCCTTCAACTATCAGCCATTTACACGCAACCACATTGTCTTCTTGCCAAATGTCGATATGTCTATTGAAGCCATCTATCCAGAGCCTGACAAGGAGCCACTTTATCTTCATAATGTTGATTGTCAGACCTTCACTCAGCCCATTGAAGGTGTGCTAGCTGCCACTCGAGTCTATCCGTTGGCTGGTACTACATGTGCACCTCACCGTGCCCCAACCGAAGCCACTAAAAGCACAATTGCTCAACGACCTCGAAAGCGATCTCGTGTTCTCAATGACCGAGAGCTTCTCGTTGGCCTACATCAGAAACAGGATAGGCATCATGATTGGCTCAAGCGCCAGATGCAGAGCATCATGACTGACGTCAATCGCATTCACAACCTTGCAACCAAGAATGCCTTTGTCGCGCATGAAACCTGTCGACGCACATGGAAAGGGCTGACGCTTATGTGTGCTGAGAAAGATCTTCAGGACGATGGCTACTAAGAACGATTCAAGTTTGATTCCACTCCGCCCAGAAATGCTGTTCTGTGGCGCACTCCATCTCTTGAAGACTCAGAGTACTCCTCTTCTGCTGCGACCGTGAATGCATGTGTGATCGATGATCAAGATGATGCTACTTCGCCACCTCCAACATGTATCAACACTGCTCCAAGTTCGTCTGCATCGCCAAACCTCAACACCAACCCTGCATCTTCTCCTACTCCTTCTGGGAACGAGTAGAGGCTCAATGTCTTCAACCCTTTTGGTCCCATCGACAAAGGGGAGAAGCTATGAGTTGATAGTCTTCAAGCGGGTTCATATGGGCGGTTGCACTATATTTTTCCTAGTGTTTACAACTCTTGCTCTTGATACATTTGGTTCCCTGAGTTGTAACACTTAAACTCGATGGTCGTCTGCTACATATTTGCTATTTTGTGATGCGATGATAAATTCCACATGTGCGATGATAACTCCCACACTTAAATCATTTTGCAGACGTCCATTTTTCATTATGTATGTCATTATCTTCGTTACATCGAATCATGCGTGATGAATTGTCTTCATAAGTTCAAGAGGATCTCCACAAGTAGAACCTGCCATGTGCATTTGCATTCCAAAAGCAAATCATTTATATGCACATCTTCAGGGGGAGCCTTTTGCTACTTACGAAGACAATACCTCATCCTTTACAATTTCACATATTTATATCCCCGTTGAAAACTTCAACCAGTTTGTCATCAATCACCAAAAAGGGGGAGATTGTAAGTGCATCTAGTGCCACCCCTAGTTTGGTTTTGGAGTATTGACGACAAACGTGGTTGAGGGACTAATGTGTTTGTGAGAATTGCAGAATAACACAGGTAGTAGTCCCTCCTTGATTCGGTTTACCTACCGGAGATGACCCCTAAAAATGTATGAAGACATTGAAGATAATGGTGGTACGTGAAGATATTCACATTGAAGACTATGACAGAAGAAGACATTGAGTGAAGACTATGGAACGCGAAGACTTAGTAGTTTCGTTGTTTCGTTTCTTCTTTGTTGAGTCATAGGAACCACCGCACTGTTAAGTGGGGTCCAAGTGAACAAAGTCAAAGTGACTGAAGTGATGCTCAACCAAAATCCTATGTCTTCGAGCGAAGACAATGAGAGACATTCTTATCCAGAGTCGGATAAGTCAGCTTTACTTGTAGCCCAAGTCAACCTGTTGCGTGTGTTTGAAATCTGACTGTTATGACACGTGTCAGTTCCTTAGTGACCCAGGGTCATTTCGGACAAATCAGGTCGGGTTGCCCAGTGGCTATAAATAGCCCACCCACTACACCATAAATTGGTGGCTGCTCAGAGTTAGTGCACGGCTTTTGTCGTTGAGAGCAACCCACCTCCGAAGAGTTTGAGAGAGAAATCCTTGTGAGGACAAAGCCCAAAACACCCAGAGCCCAAAGAGTGTTTGGCATCATCAAGTCTTTCGTCTCGCGTGATCTCAAGACTTGTTACACTTGAGGACTGTGAATCCTCCAGCCGGTTAGGCGTCGCGTTCTGAGCATCCAAGAGTAATTGTGGATCGTCGGTGAACGAAGTCTGTGAAGGTTTGGAAGTCTACCTTGAAGACTTAACAGAGTGATTGGGCAAGGACTGTGTGTCCTTAGCTCAAGGGGAATAAGGTGAAGACACGGTCTTCTGAGATCAATCTCAGCCTCCCTAACCAGACGTATAGTTGTCATAGCAACTGGAACTGGTCGAACAAATCGTTGTCTTCAAAACACACCGGTTCTATCTCTTACTCCTTACTTACAGTTTGTCTTTGTGAAGTCATTGCCTTATTGCTCTGCCTACTTGACTTCACTGTGTGACTACTTGTTCTGATTGGCTTCATACTATCTTCCATCCTGATCCTACTACCTAGCTGCTAGCAGTCATCATGCTTTAGCTTCATACTATGGCTTGTCTAGTGTAGTTCATCTTCCGCTACATGTTTATAGGTCATGTTTTCGTGTTTGTCTTCGAAAATTTCATGTTTTGAAGACTTTCATAAAAATCGCCTATTCACCCCCCCCCCCTCTAGTCGATAACTAGCACTTTTCACTTCACATCTACCATCTCTTCAACCTTTCGGGTGAAATTATTGTAGACACGGTAAGTGTGAGAGTTTGAGCCATAACCAAGTAGGAAACCTTCATGAGACTTAGGAGCAAATTTAGAAGGACGATGCTTATCAAGAATGTAGCACTTTGAGCCAAATACTCGAAAGTATCCAACTTGGGGTTTCTTACCGGTGAGGATCTCGTATGCCGTCTTGCCGAGTTGCTTGTGAAGATACAAGAGATTTGTTGCGTGACAAGCTGTCTCAACCGCTTCCGCCCAAAAGTGCTTTGGCGTCTTGTACTCATCAAGCATCATTCTCCCCATTTCGATGAGCGTCCGGTTCTTCCTCTCAACAACTCCATTTTGTTGAGGTGTGTACGTAGCCGAGAACTCATGTGAAATCCCTTATTCGTCAAGAAAGGTGTCCACATTTGCGTTCTTGAACTCCGTTCCGCTGCCGCTGCGAACCTCCTTGATCTTCACTTCAAATTGATTTTGGGCCTTCCTAGCAAAGTTTTTGAAGATCTTTTGGGCCTGCGATTTATCATCGAGAAAGAACACCCACGTAAATCTTGAAAAATCATTAACTATAACTAGACCAAAATAATTTCCACCGAGGCTTTTGTAGGCGTTGGGACCAAAAAGATCCATGTGAAGTAGCTCGAGTGGCCTCCTTGTGGTCATGATGTTCTTCACGGGATGCCTTCCTCCGACCTATTTACCTTCTTGACAAGCGCTGCAAAGTCTATCCTTATCAAATATGACATTGTTAACGCCAAGGATATGATTTCCTTTAATAAGCTTGTCAAGGTTTCGCATGCCTACATGACCTAGTCATCTATGCCACAACCAGCCTTTAGAGGATTTAGCAATAAAGCAAGTTCTAGGTTGAGCCTTTTTAGTGAAATCAACAATGTAAAGATCACCTCTACGTATACCGGTAAAGACCGTTTTATGATTATCTATACGAAACACTTGGCAATCTACTTCAGTGAATAGGACATTGAAACCGAAATCAGCAAGTCTAGATACTGAAAGTAAATTGCAGCCAAGAGATTCAATGAGCATGACATTTTGAATGGAGCTATCATGTGAGATGGCCACCCTACTGAAGCCAACCACCTTACCCTTTGAGTTATCACCAAAAGTGACATACTTGCGAGGGCCGTCGTTTTCAGCAAGCTCACGAAACATATCTTTATCTCCGGTCATGTGATCGGTACATCCACAATCAAGAACCCATTCCTTTCCTCCTGCCATATATCCCCGAAGATTTGCCATAAGACCAAAGTGTCTCATTGCATCATCAAGAGCAAAGTAACTATCATCATCCTCATCATAGTATCCATGTTCAACATCGTCATGTGGTGGATCAATTCTTAGAGAGGGTGATTCGTTAGAGTGGGTTTGACAATGATCTTCTTTATGAATTTTAATAGCTTCGGAAATAATATCACTAATAATTCCAACATCTCCTTTGGCACGCATAAGGTTTGTAAGCTCAAATAGACAATCACCTAACATAGGATCATTGGAATTCATCTTACTCAAGGCAATAGACTTATGAAGAATTTCATCTAGATTTTTCAAGGAATAATTTGGAAAACGTTCTTGAAGAAATTTCCATATAGTGTAGGCACACTAAGAGTAGGCAAACATCCAATAAAGTTTCTAGGCAAGCCTCTAGTGATAAGATTTATAGTTCTAAGATTGCGAATCATGTCAATTGACTCATCAAGGGTGGGATGCATAGGATCAACATGAGGTGCACAAGGGCTAGCAATGTACTTGTTCAAATGATATTCATTGAAAATCACAAGCATATCATTTTTCCACTCATGAAAATACTCTCCATCAAGTGTAGGCACTCTATGTCTAAGACTCCCCAAAGTAGACTCATCCATCTTCCTCCAATGGTGTTTAAACCAAAGCAATGGAGACCAAAGCTCTGATACCAATTAAAAGGATCGAGAAGAGGTGTCTAGAGGGGGGGTCATTAGGCACTAAGTGAAAAAGTTGTAGTTTTTAATTTCTTTAAGTTGAAGTCGAGTTTTGGCACAAGTTTAACATTCACAATACATATCAAGCAAGCATGCAGAGAGTGTATGAGCAGCGGAAAGTAAAGCATGCAAATTGCAAGAATGTAAAGGGATAGGATTGGAGTGTGCAAACGCAATTTGGAGACACGAAGATTTTTGAGCCATGGTTCCGATAGGTGGTCCTATCGTACATCCACGTCGATGGAGACTTCAACCCACGAAGGGTAAGAGCTGCGCGAGTCCACGGAGGGCTCCACCCACGAAGGGTCCGCGAAGAAGCAACCTTGTCTATCCCACCATGGCCGTCGCCCACGAAGGACTTGCCTCACTAGGGTAGATCTTCACGAAGTAGGCGATCTCCTTGCCCTTACAAACTCCTTGGTTCAACTCCACAATCTTGTGGGAGGCTCCCAACTGACACCTAGCCAATCTAGGAGACACCACTCTCTAAGAAGTAACAAATGGTGTGTTGATGATGAACTCCTTGCTCTTGTGCTTCAAATGATAGTCTCCCCAACACTCAACTCTCTCTCACAGGATTTGGATTTGGTGGAAAGAAGATTTGAGTGGAAAGCAACTTGGGGAAGGCTAGAGATCAAGATTCATATGGTAGGAATGGAATATCTTGGTCTCAACACATGAGTAGGTGGTTCTCTCTCAGAAAATGAATGTTGGAAGTGTAGGCACGTTCTGATGGCTCTCTCCATGAATGAAGAGTGGGTGGAGGGGTATATATAGCCTCCACACAAAATCTAATTGTTACACACAACTTCCCAATCTCGGTGGGACCGAATCGTGAAACTCGGTCGGAGCGATTTAGCAAATAATGTGACCGTTAGGATTTTTGGTGGGACCCACATGCAACTCAGTAGGACCGATATGGTTAGGGTTAGGGCATAACATAATCTCAGTGAGACCGATTAATACAAACTCGGTTGGACCGATTTTGGTAATAATCTAACCAGAGAGTTGGTCAGGCAAACTCAGTGGGACCGATTCATTCATCTCGGTTGGACCGAGAAGTTACGAAGAGGAACATAGAGTTTGCATTGTAATCTCGGTAGGACCGATCACGCAAACTCGGTGTTACCGATTTTGGTAATGGATACATACAGAGAGATTACAATCCCATCTCGGTGAGACCGAGATCCCTATCGGTGAGACGATTTGATTAGGGTTTGTGGCAGTGGCTATGACCTCTGAACTCGGTGGCGCCGGATAGAAAGAATCGGTGGGGCCGAGTTGGACTTTTGGTTTGGGTCATATGTGGATGTGAGAAAGTAGTTGAGGGCTTTGGAGCATATCAGTAAGCACTTTGAGCAAGCAAGCCATTAAGCAACACCTCATCCCCTCTTGATAGTATTGGCTTTTCCTATAGACTCAATATGTGATCTTGGATCACTAAAATGGAAAGAGTAGAGTCTTGTGCTTTAAGCTTGAGCCAATCCTTTGTCCTTAGCGTCTTGAAGGGGTTCCACATCCTCTAGTCCATGCCACTCCATTGTTGAACTTATCTGAAACATACTAGGTGAAAGTATTAGTCCAACAAGAGATATGTTGACATAAATTACCAAAATCACCCAGGGAGCACATGTTCTTTCAATCTCCCCCTTTTTGGTAATTTATGACAACATACATCAAAGCTTTAGATAAAGATATAGAGAATAACAAGTAAAGAACTGGAAAGACATGTAACATGCATAGGCTCCCCCTACATGTATGCAATCATGTAAATATGGAATATAGGAGCATGTGAATGCGTAAACATGACAGAGTAAGCAATGTGTTACATGTATCTTGGCTATATGCATCGGAGCAAATGATGTGAATATGGGAAATGTACCTTCATGCTCATGAGTCCTTCTTGCAAACAGTATGTACACCAGCAAGAAATCCTCATACACATGACTATGATGCATATACTTACCTTGTGGTCTTGAGTTGGCTTAGGATGGAAAGAACCTGCGTAAACAAGGTTAGATAACATAGATGCACCTACTAGCTAGAGCAAACAGAGGAAACCACAAGAGAACCAAGACTGGGATGACATGTAGAGAGTGAGTACTGAGTACCACATTGGATAAAGACATGTCCCCAAAGGTAAAGATGTGCAATGAATTTAAGGATTTCCTTCCCTTAGATGTCTTGCTCCCCCCTGAATCTAGCATCGGATACTGGGAGAAGATAGGGAATAGAAAATCAGAGCTCAAAGAAAATAAACAGATCTAATGCAAACAAACAAATATGAACATGTCTTTCCCCTCTTGAAGACATGTGACTTCTCTCCTCCTGAACACTAAGCATCTGGGGTCCTTGATGATTACTCTCTCTCCCCTTGAGTATTCTCTCCCCCTATAGATATTATTAAGCTTTGATGTGATCTCTCTCTCCCCCTTTGACATCAATTTCCAAGAAGGGTTCTTATGGATTTTTGTCACGATGGGTTTGGTCCTTGAGTCACAGAACAAAGCAGTAAGTCGAATGTGATGCTGGTAGAGGACAAGAATCATAGAGTGGAGCTGGATCAAAAGGAATGCAGGAACAAGTGGCAAACTATCTTTCCTGTAGTGAAATCAGTGGCACCGAGTTGTGTGCTTTGGTTGCGCCAAAAGGATTCGGTTGGACCGAAACTAACAGGCCGGTGGGACCGAGTCCATCACAGAGAAAACACTTGACACCTTAGCTCACTAGACAAGTAAGATCTCACAAGGATTTGCAAGGAATTAACTAAAAGATTTGCAATGAATTGGATGCAAGGAATGTAGAACAAAAAGAAACAGAAAAGAAATCTAGATGAAGTTTTTTTTGAAAGGGGAAACAAATATGCATGAGACAAATGCAAGAGCACAGAGAAGAACACAAGAAACCTTCATCTAGAGTTGGTCGGCGACAAAGTCACCTATGTTAGAGTATATTGACTTAGGAGACAAGTGAGATCACTTGATCATGGGTCCCACTCATCGTTTAAGCTCAAAATGGGGTTACCATTTTTTGTTTAAGCATCTTGATGTATTCACATCTTATCGAGTTTCTTTGACTCATGAATTGGAGTAAAGCTTATCTAAGATGGAATAACATACCTTGGGTGGTGGTGTTGATCATGATCATGTAGTTGAACTTATGTGGGTTGCTCACGGTTGATGTAGCTCATCAAGAGTTGGGGGCACCACTATGGAATTTGAGTTCATCTTCCTACATAGGTTAGTTTTTGCAAGGAAGAGCACTTGTGTATCCATAATGACAATCATGGTACTCAAGAACAAATTTGTCAAAGGATATGTTTGAATGGTTTCGTGCTTCCTTGTCTTCAACCACCATTGTGTAGAGATTTGGTGATGTACAGATTGCTCAAGATATGAGTGAGTTGCAATCTCATGGATTTAGATTCATCCAAGTACCTACACGGGTTAGATAACATGCAAGGTGCAAATATATCCAAGACATAAGATTATCATCATAAGAGAAATATCAAGGATTAGTCATAGGCTCATGTCTTGCATGTATCAAATGGAGTTCCTACTCCAAGTTTGAAGCATCAATGATGTTCAATTCACCTCTTAACCTACAAAACACTTTCTTATCAAGTGATTTAGTGAAAATATCCGCTAATTGCTTATCAGTGCGAACATGTTTAAGATTAATGTACCCTTTGGCAACATAATCTTGAATGAAATGATGACAAACTTCAATATGCTTAGTTCGAGAGTGTTGCACGGGATTGTGAGAAATCTTTATAGCACTTTTATTGTCACAAAGCAATGTAACATGTTTCACATATATCCCGTAATCTTTAAGAGTTTTGGTCATCCAAAGTATTTGAGCATAACATGAACCAGCGGCAATGTATTCCGCTTCGGCGGTGGATAAGGATACCAAGTTTTGTTTCTTAGAAGAACAAGACATAAGAGATCTACCAAGAAATTGACAAGTACCTGAAGTGGACTTTCTATCAACCTTGTCACCGGCATAGTCCGAGTCGGAGTAGCCAACAAGATTAAAAGAGGCCCTCTTTGGATACCAAATACCAAAATTTGGTGTCTGAATTAAGTATCTCACTATCCTTTTCACGGCCTTAAGATGACATTCTTTAGGAGCGTCTTGATATCATGCACACATGCACACACTTAGCATAATATCGGGACGAGAAGCACATAGATATAACAATGAACCAATCATAGAGCGATAAACCTTTTGATCAACCGGTTCACCATCTTTGGTCAAATCAAGATGTCCACTAGTAGGCATGGGTGTAGTCATACCTTTGCATTCTTGCATATTGAACTTATTGAATAAGTCCTTGGTGTACTTTGTTTGAGAGACAAATGTACCTTCCCTAGTTTGCTTGATTTGCAAACCAACAAAGAATTTGAGTTCACTCACCATAGACATCTCAAACTTCTCTGACATTAGCTTGCCAAACTTCTCACTAAAGTGAGGGTTAGTTGAACCAAATATAATATCATCAACATAGATTTGGCACACAAATAGTTCTCCATTAACCCTTTTAGTGAAAAGAGTAGAATCAATCTTTCCAATTTCAAAGCCTTTTTCAATAAGGAACTTGGTCAAGCATTTATACCACGCTCTAGGAGCTTGTTTAAGACCATAAAGAGCTTTGTGAAGTTTGTAAACATGATTAGGTTTCTTAGGATTAACAAAGCCGGGAGGTTGCTTAACATAAACTTCCTCCTCTATTTCACCATTTAGAAAAGAACTTTTAATGTCCATTTGGTACAAGGTGATATCATGGTGATTAGCATAGGCAAGTAAGATGCGAATGGACTCAAGTCTAGCAACGGGGGCGTATGTCTCACCATAGTCCATACCTTCGACTTGAGTGTAGCCTTGAGCGACGAGACGTGCTTTGTTGCGAACTACTTGTCCATCTTCATCTTGCTTGTTGCGAAACACCCATTGGTACCTATGATGTTGTGGTTGTTGTCGGGCTTCTCAACCAATGTCCAAACTTGATTTCTCTCAAAGTTGTGAAGCTCTTCATGCATGGCGTTTATCCAATCCAGATCTTCCAAAGCTTCTTCAACCTTCATAGGTTCAATGCTAGAGATTAATGAATAGTGTTCACAAAATTTAGCTAAATGAGTTTTAGAGCGAGTGATTCTCCCGGTTTGGATATCATTGCAGATTTGCTCGATAGGATGGTCTTTAGCAACTCTTGCTCGAACTCGAACGCTTTTGCTTGGATCTTGGTGGAACATCTTCTTCATCTAGTTCTTCTTCTTGGCCTTCTTCATTGTTGACGTTGTTGTTCTCTTGTCGTGGTGGAGAAGGAGGTTGTTGACGTTCATCTTGGTGTACTTCCTCATTTTCTTCATCTTGGTGTGTCCCACTTGTTGATGCTTCCGTATCAACTCTTGGTTCACCTTGTCGTGAGGTAGAAGCTTCCACTTGGACGGACGAGGTACTCTCCTTCACCTGTGTTGGGTGAATCTTCCCAATAGACAAGTCTTCGATTGCTTCCGAAGGGTCTTTGTCTCCTACATCAATTGGCAATTGCTCTACTTGCGAGCCGTTACATTCATCAAACTTCACATCTACCGTCTCTTCAACCTTTCGGGTGAAATTATTGTAGACACAGTAAGTGTGAGAGTTTGAGCCATAACCAATTAGGAAACCTTCATGAGACTTAAGAGCAAATTTAGAACGACGATGCTTATCAAGAATGTATCACTTTGAGCCAAATACTCGAAAGTATCCAACTTGGGGTTTGTTACCGGTGAGGATCTTGTATGCCGTCTTGCCGAGTAGCTTGTGAAGATACAAGCGATTTGTCGCGTGACAAGCTGTCTCAACCGCTTCCGCCCAAAAGTGCTTTGGCGTCTTGTACTCATCAAGCATCATTCTTGCCATTTCGATGAGCATCCGGTTCTTCCCCTCAACAACTCCATTTTGTTGAGGTGTGTACGTAGCCGAGAACTCATGTGAAATCCCTTCTTCGTCAAGAAAGGTGTCCACATTTGTGTTCTTGAACTCCGTTCCGTTGTCGCTGCGAACCTTCTTGATCTTCACTTCAAATTGATTTTGGGCCTTCCTAGCGAAGTTTTTGAAGATCTTTTGGGCCTGCGATTTATCATCGAGAAAGAACACCCACGTAAATCTTGAAAAATCATCAACTATAACTAGACCAAAAGAACTTCCACCGAGGCTTTTGTAGGCGTTGGGACCAAAAAGATCCATGTGAAGTAGCTCGAGTGGTCTCCTTGTGGTCATGATGTTCTTCACGGGATGCCTTCCTCCAACCTGTTTACCTGCTTGACAAGCGCTGCAAAGTCTATCCTTATCAAATATGACATCGTTAACGCCAACGATATGATTTCCTTTAATAAGGTTGTCAAGGTTTAGCATTCCTACATGACCTAGTCGTCTATGCCACAACCAGCCTTTAGAGGATTTAGCAATAAAGCAAGTTCTAGGTTGAGCCTTTTTAGTGAAATCAATGATGTAAAGATCACCTCTACGTATACCGATAAAGACCATTTTATGATTATCTCTATGAAACACTTTGCAATCTACTTCAGTGAATAGGACATTGAAACCGAAATCAACAAGTCTAGATACAACAACAACAACAACAAAGCCTTTAGTCCCAAGCAAGTTGGGGTAGGCTAGAGGTAAAACCCATAAGATCTCGCAACCAACTCATGGCTCTGGCACATGGATAGCAAGCTTCCATGCACCCCTGTCCATAGCTAGCTCTTCGGTGATACCCCAATCCTTCAGGTCACTCTTAACGGACTCCTCCCATGTCAAATTCGGTCTACCCCGCCATCTATTGACATTCTCCGCACGCTTTAGCCATCCGCTATGCATCTGGAGCTTCGGAGGCTCATACTGGATATGCCCAAACCATCTCGAGGCGATGTTGGACAAGCTTCTCTTCAATTGGTGCTACCCCAACTCTATCTCGTATATCATCATTCCGGATTCGATCCTTCCTCGTGTGGCCACACATCCATCTCAACATACGCATCTCCGCCACACCTAACTGTTGAACATGTCGCCTTTTAGTCGGCCAACACTCAGTGCCATACAACATTGCGGGTCGAACCGCCATCCTATAGAACTTGCCTTTTAGCTTTTGTGGCACTCTCTTGTCACAGAGAATGCCAGAAGCTTGGCGCCACTTCATCTATCCGGCTTTGATCCGATGGTTCACATCTTCATCAATACCCCCATCCTCCTGCAGCATTGACCCCAAATACCGAAAGGTGTCCTTCTGAGGTACCACCTGACCATCAAGGCTAACCTCCTCCTCCTCACACCTAGTAGTACTGAAACCGCACATCATGTACTCGGTTTTAGTCCTACTAAGCCTAAACCCTTTCGATTCCAAGGTTTGTCTCCATAACTCTAACTTCCTATTTACCCCCGCCCGACTATCGTCAACAAGTCTAGATACTGAAAGTAAATTGTAGCCAAGAGATTCAACGAGCATGACATTTTGAATGGAGCTATCATGTGAGATGGCCACCTTACCGAGGCCAACCACCTTACCCTTTGAGTTATCACCAAAAGTGACATACTTGCGAGGGCCGTCGTTTTCAGCAAGCTCACGAAACATATCTTTAACTCCGGTCATGTGATCGGTACATCCACTGTCAAGAACCCATTCCTTTCCTCCTGCCATATATCCCCAAAGATTTGCCATAAGACCAAAGTGTCTCATTGCATCATCAAGATCAAAGTCACTATCATCATCCTCATCATAGTATCCATGTTCAACATCGTCATGTGGTGGATCAATTCCTAGAGAGGGTGATTCGTTAGAGTGGGTTTGACAATGATCTTCTTTATGAATTTTAATAGCTTTGGAAATAATATCATTAATAATTCTAACATCTCCTTTGGCACGCATAAGGTTTGTAAGCTCAAATAGACAATCACCAAACATAGGATCATTGGAATTCATCTTACTCAAGGCAATAGACTTATGAAGAATTTCATCTAGATTTTTCAAGGAATAATTTGGAAAACGTTCCTGAAGAAATTTCCATATAGTGTAGGCACACTAAGAGTAGGCAAACATCCAATCAAGTTTCTAGGCAAGCCTCTAGTGATAAGATTTATAGTTCTAAGATTGCGAATCATGTCAATTGACTCATCAAGGGTGGGATGCATAGGATCAACATGAGGTGCACAAGGGCTAGCAATGTACTTGTTCAAATGATATTCATTGAAAATCACAAGCATATCATTTTTCCACTCATGAAAATACTCTCCATCAAGTATAGGCACTCTATGTCTAAGACTCCCCAAAGTAGACTCATCCATCTTCCTCCAATGGTGTCTAAACCAAAGCAATGGATACCAAAGCTCTGATACCAATTAAATGGATCGAGAAGAGGTGTCTAGAGGGGGGGTCATTAGACACTAAGTGAAAAAGTTGTAGTTTTTAATTTCTTTAAGTTGAAGTCGAGTTTTGGCACAAGTTTAACATTCACAATACATATCAAGCAAGCATGCAAAGAGTGTATGAGCAGCGGAAAGTAAAGCATGCAAATTGCAGGAATGTAAAGGGATAGGATTGGAGTGTGCAAACGCAATTTGGAGACACGAAGATTTTTGAGCCATGGTTCCGATAGGTGGTCCTATCGTACATCCACGTTGATGGAGACTTCAACCCACGAAGGGTAACAGCTGTGCGAGTCCACGGAGGGCTCCACCCACGAAGGGTCCGCGAAGAAGCAACCTTGTCTATCCCACCATGGCCGTCGCCCACGAAGGACTTGCCTCACTAGGGTAGATCTTCACGAAGTAGGCGATCTCCTTGCCCTTACAAACTCCTTGGTTCAACTCCACAATCTTGTGGGAGGCTCCCAACTGACACCTAGCCAATCTAGGAGACACCACTCTCCAAGAAGTAACAAATGGTGTGTTGATGATGAACTCCTTGCTCTTGTGCTTCAAATGATAGTCTCCCCAATACTCAACTCTCTCTCACAGGATTTGGATTTAGTGGAAAGAAGATTTGAGTGGAAAGCAAATCGGGGAAGGCTAGAGATCAAGATTCATATGGTAGGAATGGAATATCTTGGTCTCAACACATGAGTAGGTGGTTCTCTCTCAGAAAATGAATGTTGGAAGTGTAGGCACGTTCTGATGGCTCTCTCCACGAATGAAGAGTGGGTGGGGGTATATATAGCCTCCACATAAAATCTAACCATTACACACAACTTACCAATCTCGGTGGGACCGAATCGTCAAACTCGGTCGGACCGATATAGCAAATAATGTGACCGTTAGGATTTTTGGTGGGACCGACATGCAACTCAGTAGGACCGATATGGTTAGGGTTAGGGCATAATGTAATCTCGGTGAGACCAATTACACAAACTCGATTGGACCGATTTTGGTAATAAGCTAACCAAAGAGTTGGTCAGGCAAACTCGGATTCGCTCATCTCGGTTGGACCGAGATGTTACGAAGAGGAACAGAGAGTTTGCATTGTAATCTTGGTAGGACCGATTACGTAAACTCGGTGTGACCGATTTTGGTAATGGATACATACAGAGAGATTACAATCCCATCTCGGTGAGACCGAGATCCCTATCGGTGAGACCGGTTTGATTAAGGTTTGTGGCAGTGGCTATGACCTCTGAACTCGGTGGCACCAGATAGAAAGAATCGGTGGGGCCGAGTTGGACTTTTAGTTTGGGTCATGTGTGGATGTGAGAAAGTAGTTGAGGGCTTTGGAGCATATCACTAAGCACTTTTAGCAAGCAAGCCATTAAGCAACACCTCATCCCCTCTTGATAGTATTGGCTTTTCCTATAGACTCAATATGTGATCTTGGATCACTAAAATGGAAAGAGTAGAGTCTTGTGCTTTGAGATTGAGCCAATCCTTTGTCCTTAGCGTCTTGAAGGGGTTCCACATATTCTCTGATTTAATGTTCATGCTTAACGCTGGCACCAAATAACAATTATTCAGGTCTAAAACTAATCCCGAAGGTAGATGTAGAGGTAGCGTGCCGATCGCGATCACATCGACTTTGGAACCATTTCCCACACGCATATTCACCTCGTCCTTGCCCAGTGCTCGCTTATTCCGTAGTCCCTGTTTCGAGTTGCAAATATTAGCAATAGAACCAGTATCAAATACCCAGGTGCTACTACGAGCTCTAGTTAGGTACACATCAATAACATGTATATCACATATACCTTTGTTTACTTTGCCATCCTTCTTATCCGCCAAATACTTGGGGCAGTTCCGCTTCTAGTGACCAGTCTGCTTGTAGTAGAAGCACTTAGTTTCAGGCTTAGGTCCAGACTTGGGTTTCTTCTCTTGAGCAGCAACTTGTTTGCCGTTGTTTTTGGAGTTCCCCTTCTTCTTCCCTTTGCCCTTTTTCTTGAAACTAGTGGTCTTGTTGACCATCAACACTTGATGCTCCTTTTTGATTTCTACCTCCGCGGCTTTTAGCATTGCGAAGAGCTCGAGAATAGTCTTATTCATCCCTTGCATATTATAGTTCATCACAAAGCTCTTGTAGCTTGGTGGCGATGATTGGAGAATTACATCAATGACACTATCATCGGAAGATTAACTCCCAGTTGAATCAAGTGATTATTATACCCAGACATTACGAGTATGTGTTCACCGATGAACTATTCTCCTCCATCTTGCAGCTATAGAACTTATTGGAGACTTCATATCTCTCAATCCGGGCATTTGCTTAAAATATTAACTTCAACTCCGGGAACATCTCATATGCTCCATGACGTTCAAAACGTCGTTGAAGACCCGGTTCTAAGCCGTAAAGCATGGCACACTGAACTATAGAGTAGTCATCAGCTTTGCTCTTCCAGACGTTCCTAACGTCGTCAGTTGCATCAGCAGCAGGCCTGGCACCCAGCGGTGCTTCCAGGCGTAACTCTTCATGTAGCAATGAGGATAATCCTCGAGTTACGGACCCGATCCGTGTAATTGCTACCATCATCTTTCAACTTTGCTTTCTCAAGGAACGCATTAAAATTCAAAGGAACAACAGCACGAGCCATCTATCTACAAACAAACATAAACAAGCAAGATACTATCAGGTACTAAGTTCATGATAAATTTAAGTTCAATTAATCATATTACTTAAGAACTCCCACTTAGACGGACATCTCTCTAGTCATCTAAGTGATCACGTGATCCAAATCAACTAAACCATAACCGATCATCACGTGAGATGGAGTCATTTTCAATGGTGAACATCACTATGTTGATCATATCTACTCTATGATTCAGGCTCGACCTTTCGGTCTTCGTGTTCCGAGGCCATATTTGTATATGCTAGACTCGTCAAGTTTAACCTGAGTATTCTGCGTGTGCAAAACTGGCTTGCACCCGTTGTAGATGGACGTAGAGCTTATCACACCCGATCATCACGTGGTGTCTCGGCACGACGAACTTTGGCAACAGTGCATACTCAGGGAGAACACTACTTGATAATTTTTTTAGTGAGAGATCATCTTAAAATGCTACCGTCAATCAAAGCAAGATAAGATGCATAAAGGATAAACATCACATGCAATCAATATAAGTGATATGATATGGCCATCATCATCTTGTGCTTGTGATCTCCATCTCCGAAGCACCGTCGTGAGCACCATCGTCACCGGCGCGACACCTTGATCTTCATCGTAGCATCGTTGTCGTTTACGCCATCTATTGCTTCTACGACTATCGCTACCGCTTAGTGATAAAGTAAAGCAATTACAGGGCGTTTGCATTTCATACAATAAAGCGACAACCATATGGCTCTGCCGATTGCCGATAACCGGTTACAAAACATGATCATCTCATACAATAAAATATAGCATCACGTCTTGACCATATCACATCACAACATGCCCTGCAAAAACAAGTTAGACGTCCTCTACTTTGTTGTTGCAAATTTTACATGGCTGCTACAGGCTTAGCAAGAATGAAAGTGCAAGTAATCCCCGGGTGGTTTTGGTAATTAATAACAACATATATATCATTGAACTAATAGTTACTTGAGAATCATTTCAGAGAGTTCAATGATATGGGTATGGCAAGGATCAAGAAGTGGACCCCCAAAATGCTAAGGCAAGCATTGGCAAAAGCTCAAGACTCCATTTTGGTTTAGTGATCCAGATCACATTGAGTCCATAGGAAAAGCCAATACTATTAAAAGGGATGAGGTTATGATGATGATCTGGTTGCTCAAGTGCTTAGTGATACATCTCCTAAACTATCGCAACATTAACTGCCATAGACACTCATAAGTAGTCTCGGTCCCACCGATATTCCAAACTCACCACACCGAGATGAACCACCTCAGCCATAAGCCAAACCCTAGTAAACTCGGATTTTCCGATTCGAACTCGGTCTCACGAAACATGAGTTGCCAAGTTTCAGAACATACATCATCAAATCGGTGTCACCGAGATGATGAAGTCGGTCCCACCAAAACTGGCATGCTCGTGTCATTGCACGAATCGGACTAACCGAGATTGTATATTCGGTCCCACCGAAAATCCCAACGTTCATATTATTTGAACTATCGGTCTCACCGAGTTGTCCACTTCGGTCCCACCGAGATTGCTCAAATGTGTGTAACGGTTGGATTTTGTGTGGAGGCTATTTATACCCCTCCACCCCTCTTCATTTGTGGAGAGAGCCATCGAAAGAACTACCACTCCTACCTTACATTTCGAGAAGAGAACTACCTACCCTTGTGTTGAGATCAAGTTGCTCCACTCCCACCATATGAAGCTTGATCTCTAGCCTTCCCAAGTTGCTTTCCACTCAATCCTTTCTTCCACCACAGCCAAATCAGTGAGGAGAGTTGAGTGTTGGGGAGATTATCATTTGAAGCACAAGAGCAAGGAGTTCATCATCATCTACAACATCTATTACCTTTTGGAGGTGGTGCCTCCTAGATTGGTTAGGTGTCGCTTGGGAGCCTCCGTCGTCGAGATGTGGAGTTGAACCAAGAAGTTTGTAAGGGCAAGGAGATCGCCTACTTCGTGAAGATCTACCCCGAGTAAGGCTAGCCCTCCGTGGGCGTGAGGCCATGATGGAATAGACAAGGTTGCTTCTTCGTGGACCCTTCGTGGGTGGAGCCCTCCGTGGACTCATGCAGCCGTTACCCTCCGTGGGTTGAAGTCTCCATCAACGTGGATGTACGATAGCGCCACCTATCGGAACCACGGGAAAAATCACCGCATCTCCAAAATTGCGTTTGCTCTTCTCCACCTCTCTTTACTACATGTGCAATTTACTTTCCGCTGCCTATACTCTAGAATTGCATGTGTAGGGTGATGCTTGACTTGATCATAATTGTGAATCTGCCAAAAACTGTTCTTTGTCAAAAGGCAGAATTTTTATATTGACAACTAGTCTAATCACCCCCCCCCCTCTAGACATACTTTCGATCCTACAAGTGGTATCAGAGCTTTGGTCTCCATTGTATTGGTTTCGATTGCATTGGACTCCATAAGCTTGGTTTCGCAACCTAGGAGAGTATGGCGTCTAGTGAGGGTAATTTATGTAGAGGTCCTTACTTTGATGGTACAAATTTTGCTAGTTGGAAGCATAAAATGAAAATGCATATTCTTGGTCATAACCCAGCCGCATGGGGCATTATTTGTGTTGGTATGCAAGGTGAATTCTTGAGGAAGGAAAAATTCGGATCGCGGCTACACGGAAGAATTGCGGATGTTGCAAAACAATGCTCAAGCTTGTGACATTCTCTTCAATGCCTTGTGTCCCGAGGAGTTCAACAAAATCAGCCGTCTTGAGAATGCAAAAGAGATTTGGGATACTTTGGTTCAAATGC
The DNA here is from genome assembly GCA_021437245.1 of Aegilops speltoides. NCBI lineage: Eukaryota > Viridiplantae > Streptophyta > Magnoliopsida > Poales > Poaceae > Aegilops > Aegilops speltoides. Next base: position 22,257,213 of record CM038142.1, read on the forward strand.
ACGAAGGTACCGAGTCCGTGAAGGAATCAAAGCTAGATATTCTTCAAGGTCAACTTGACAAGTTCAAGATGAAGGATGGTGAAGGAGTCGCTGAAATGTACTCTAGGCTTGCTCTCATCACAAATGAGATTGCCGGCTTAGGAAGCGAAGAAATGACCGACCGATTCATCATCAAGAAGATTCTCAGAGCTTTGGATGGAAAGTATGACACCGTGTGCACTTTGATCCAAATGATGCCAAACTACAAGACTCTCAAGCCAACCGAAGTCATTGGAAGAATTGTTGCTCATGAGATGACACTTAAGGATAAGGAAGAGCTTCACAACAAGTCAAGTGGTGCTTACAAAGCTACAAGTGATGCTCCCACAAACTCAAGTGACAAGTTAGTTTCCAATGAAGAGATAAGCCTAATGGTCAAGAACTTCAACAAATTCTACAAGAATAGAGGCAAAGAGAGAAGCTCAAAGTCTAGATCATATGATGAAAAGAGATCTTCTAGTCGTGATCGAAACTGCTACAATTGTGGAAGACCCGGACACTACTCAAATGAGTGTACGGCTCCCCACAAGAGAAGAGAAGAATCTCCAAGAAGAAGAAGCTCAAGAGATGAGTCACCTCGGAAAGAGAGAAGGAGCTGAGATGATCGTTATGAACGAAGACCCTCTCGGAGAAGCAAGGATTCGGAGAGGAAAGACAAGTCATCAAGGAGCTACACAAGAAGAAAACATCAAGCTCATGTAGGTGAATGGGTCTCCGGCTCCGACTCCGACAATCAATCCGAAGGAAGCTATCACTCCGACTCCGACTACAGTCAAGATGAAGGTGTTGCCGGTCTTGCTCTCGTATCCTCCAACTCCAACTCCTACGACTTATTTGATTCACCAAATGAGGGAATTGGAAGATGCTTCATGGCTAAAGGCCCCAAGGTATCACACCCTGAATTCATTGACTTGATAGTGATGAGGATGACTTGCTTGGTGAAGATGAGCTCTTGCATGATAAATCCAGTGAGCCTAGTAACGATGAACATGCTAGTAGTCTTTATAGTCGAGAAGAGTCGAATGACAATGCTATGAAGGAGATTGAGCGTCTAACTAAAGAACTAAACACTCTTAAGTTAGCGCATGAAACAACTAGAGAGCTCCTAAGATCTCATGAGAAGCTACGCTTCGAGAAGCTCACTCTAGAGCAAGAACATGAGTTTCTAAAAGCAATCAATGACGATCTTCGAAAGAAGAGTTCTTCATATCTTGCCAAACGACTTCTCTTGTCTAGTTTCTTGCCACCCATTAAGACTAAGCATGACAAGCATAAGAAAAATTCTTCCTCTAGCAGTAACAATAACCATGCTAAATCCAATGTTGTTCCTTCTAGTAGTTCTCTTGATTCCACTAACAATGTTTCAAGCCAAGTTACACTTGAGCAAGAGAATAGTTTATTGAAAGGGATCATAGAGAAAGGTGTCTACAAGAGTCTTGCGGAAGCAAGAACTTTGAGGAAATTGTTTGCAAGCAAGGAAGGCACCGGAAGAATCAAGGAATTGGTTTTGAGCGAAAGTTCAACGCGTAGGCGTTGATGGGAAGAAGGTCAATATCCTACTCCACAGTTTGTTCCTCAAAAGGAGAAGTATGATCCTACTTCTTCCAATGTGGAACAAGCTCAAGATGACCTTCCACCACAAGACCACAAGCTAAAAGGCAAGGACAAGCTTCAAGAGGAGATTGATGCATTTGTTGAACCACCTCAAGCCATGGTCAAGTGGGTTCCCAAGGAAACGTCAAGTTCTACTTCGTCAAGCTCAACTACAACCCCAAGGATTCCCATCAAGATGATGTGGATCCCGAAGAAGAAGAATTAGAAAGTTCTTGAGGGTGACTCCGCCAACATACTTCACTCACATTCATTTTGGCAAAAACTTGTGCAATCAACTTCCACGTCGTGCACTAGTTCATGGAGTCACAAACCCTCTTGTTGGTAAGTCAAGGGACAAGGAAATCATTGCTTTCATGGACATCATCCATTGTGAACTTCAATCTATGTCCATGGATATCCTTGTTTGTTCCTTGTGGGACTAACCCATGTAGGTATTGAAAGTGCCCGAATCCAAAGGATAGCTCCCAACTCTTGATGATCTCCATCAACATTGAGCATCCACATCTTCAACATCTACATGAAGTCTTCTACGACAACCCAAGGTTAGTTTGACCCTTTAAAAGGGTTCTCACATCTAGGGGAGCTTTGCTCTAGAAAATTGAGCTAAAGCATCTTCAAATGATGTGAACACATCAATGCTTTATGTAAAAGTGGTAACCCCACTTGTGCTTAAACGATGAGTATGACCTATGATCAAATGTTCTCATTTGGCTCCTAAGTCAATATACTCATATAAAGATGACCTAGTCATCGACAAATTGTGTGTTAGTTGCTAGAGTTTTGGTTGTGCATGTTTGACACATATTTCATTTGCTATCTTATTGTGTCAGCATGTTGGATGCATGATTTTATCCATTCGAGGACATCCATTTGTTGTTTTGGTCGTTTTGATTTTCCTGACCAAATGGATGGACAAGAATGCCTAAGTACCTCCCCTAGCTATCTATGCTTTCTTGTCTCAAATTCTATTCATGCTTACATCACAAATTTTGAACATGTCATTTTCGGACCCTTCAGGTGAGGAGCACTCGGAGCCACCGATCCGTCAAGGGCTAATTTCCAAAACCTTCTAATTGATTTCGGTCAGACCAACTCACTCAAACTCGGTCGAACCGAAAGCATTTAGACTGATCTAGGTTTTCATCTCGGTGAAACCGAGTTGTGATTTTCGGCGTGACCGAAGTGCATAAACGCCTAGCAGTTATCCTCGGTGCCATCGAGTTTACAACTCGGTCCCACCGACAATGAGGGGTATATATTCCGAGGGCGCTGCTGATTCCTCCTTCAAACGTTTCGCCCCCACCCCTTGCTGCCGTCGCCTTGGTCTCCGGATTGTCGCGTAAATCGCCTCAGGCGCCTCGCCGCAGTCTTAAATCGCCGTCAACGGCCATCTCCTCCTCGCCGTTGCCGCCGTAGAAAAACTCCACCAAGTTAGGGTGAGTTTTGAACCCACTCGTGCTCCCATCTCTGATTCAATGCACGTTTGGATTGCCTAGTATCTTGCCACGATTGAAATCCTCATGTACACCAGATTGGTTCGTTTGAACTAGATTCGAGTAAAAGTTTTAGGGTTAGGTTTCTGCGGAACACATCTCGGTGAGACCGATTTTATATTTTCGGTATGACCGATTTGGCCTATGGCCATTGCACTGCACCCTTCGGTCCAACCGAGTTGTGCAAAATCGGTGTGACCGAAATGAAGACTCTGTGAAACCCTAGTGTTTTCGGCAGGACCGAAACCCACTTCGGTCAAACCGAAAGTGGTGTGCCAAGCTCTGTTTAACACTTCGGATTCACGAACCTTAAACTCGGTCGACCGAAATGTCTTCGTGAAAACTTAATACTAGAATTTGAACTCATTTTTTTGCAAAACTTCGCATTTTGTGATGACTCTTCTTCTCTGCCTACACCTTATCTATTCACGGGTTGTCAGCCATGTCGATGCCGGTGATGGTGAGAACAGGTCGAGACACCCATTGCGAGACATTCCAGAGGCAGGCACTAGTCCTGATCCTAGTAGCTCATCTGATGATGGTGAGAGGAGTACACCAAGTGGCATGCCTCCTGCAACCACCAGAGCTAGAAAGAAGAGGAATTCAGATGATGAGGATTCAGATTTTGTTGTTGAGGAAGAGGTGACCTCAAAGCCTAAAAGGAAGGTTGTTGCCAAAGAGCAACAAGATCAACAATCTAAGAAGGGCACCAGCAAAGTCAAGCATCAACTGTTGCTAAGAAGCTGAATTTGGGAGAGGCAGCTGCAAGCAAAGTGAAAAAACCACCAAGAGAAAGAGGATAGTGCATGTGTCGAGCTAGAGCAGATATGTATATTGATCCTCATGCAGATGCAGCAGAGAGGATGAGGATGAGGAAGCACCCCAGCCTCCTCCTCGAAGCCAAGCTCATGGGTGATGCCATTAAGGCTAGAGCCACATCAAAGCCCAAGAAATCTGCTCCAGCTAAGGCAGCTCCAAGAAAGCTCGCTGCCAAGCCCAAGAGGACCATCGAAACATTCCAGCGTCTGAAAAGAACAAGGATGATGTGCCACCAGCTAAGTCGACGATGAAGGACCAGTTTTATGAAACTTCGCCCAAAACTGCCACTCCATAATGATGCTCATCCTCAAGCCGAGGATATGAAGGCAAGGAAAGATAGAGGTCTCGGGCTATGGAGACAAACTGACCCATATGCCGTGAGGAGAAGAACATTGTAGATCCCAGATTTCACACCGAGAGCAGCAGGACTTCTATGAGACCGTCTTGATGGACAAGAAGCCCATAGTCGCACACACCAGATATCTTGTTGGAAGTACATTGACAATGAAGAGCACAGAGATTTCTTTCCACATGTGCATGAAAGTTTCACTTGCATGTGGAGTTGCAGATTTTGTAGGTCGAAATTGACCAGTTGGAACAATGAGATGATAATGCAATTTTATGCCACACTCACTTCTACCCCGATGGAAAGATTATGTGGATGGTGAAGGTCAAAGGTTTTCTTCTTCGTTGAAGAATGGGCAGAAATTCTGAATGCTCCGGCAACGAGAAGATGATATTGTTGTATATGGGATTCCAAAGAAGAATCATGAATCCATGAAAACATGTACAAAGAGGTTCCGGCAAAGGTTTTGGAAATCTGGAAGCTCGGCTCGATCTACCATCTCGTGCAGGCTTACCTACCACTAATACCATTTTGAGGCATACCTTGATGCCCAAATCTGGAGATGATCGCATGATCGAGGATACTCTATCAACATGCTGCACATACTTGATGAGAGAGCACCTTTCAAGGTGATGGACTTGATGGTAGAGACCATTAAGAGGACTGCAGCTGACGAGAAAAGGTCATGTGGATTTGCCCCGCAGATTCAGATGCTTATCAATGCCAAGTTTGGCATGGGCACATTCTTGTTGGATAGAGAACATTTACCGTTGCAGCCAGAGCATGAAGACAATGTTGTTGTGATGGATGAGGAGGATCCGACATCTGTTGAAGGTCAAGCCAAGATCGCAGCTGCTAAGAAAGCCAAAGCTGACAAAGCAGCAGCAGCAGCTAAACCAAAGAGTTTCGGAGAGCAAATTCTTGAAGCTACTCAAAGGATTGAACAACGCCTGGCCAGCATTGAACAGTCTTAGGAGAGCTTAGAGAGGATTGTTGACGAGATGATCCACGCTCTGGACGTGAAGCTGACTGAAGTACAAGTGACCATCAACAAGCTCGAGGCGACATTGAGGAAGCAAAGAAGGACAAGGCAGAGCTTATGCGTGAGTTGCAGGATGACTTAGTCCAGATTCTCATCGACAGATCGCTCCGGTTCCCAAAGGATCCCGATCAGCTGCTATTCCGAAGGATCGACACGGGACTACAGCCGGCACCTCCACAGTTCCAAAGAGTTGCTCCTACTCCAGCTCCAGCTCCAAAGTGTCCACTCCTCCAAAGAGACATCACTGAAGTCTTCGCCGATGTTGTCATATCCATTCCGACATCAACCTGCACGGAGCCGCCAGCAGAGTCCACAGTGACGCTTAGCTCTATGCTTTTTCGAACTTTTTGGTAACTTGTTGCCAAAGGGGGAGAAATTGTATAGATCATAGGGCTTCGAGAGAGAGAGTGTTGTTGTCTTTGCGCTTTTGCTCTTTCGTTCTTTTGCGGTTTCTTTGAGATACTTTTGGTATTCGAGACATTCAGTGTGTTTGATACTCCGTTTGATTCTACCTTAATGAGTGCTTGGTCGTACTATGCTTTAATGTGTGCTTAATGCTTATCATATGCCATTCCTATCTCGTATGACCATTTACTCATGTCTTGGTGATTGGGTGCATGCTGTTCATTCTTATCATTTTGTGCGCTCCACCAAGATGTATGTGACATGGAAGAGTGACCCATGATCCTAGTCGATTGTGCATTTGCATTCAAACGCAAATCTTAAATAATGCACAAATTTAGGGGGAGCTCTTGCTTATCACATACTTCTCAAAGCGATTTATATTATTCATTGATTATATCCTTTGTCGAAGCTTTGATCTATATGTTGTCATCAATTACCAAAAGGGGAGATTGAAAGTGCAACTAATCCCGGGTGGTTTTGGTAATTAATAACAACATATATATCATTGAACTAATAGTTACTTGAGAATCATTTCAGAGAGTTCATTGATATGGGTATGGCAAGGATCAAGAAGTGGACCCCCAAAATGCTAAGGCAAGCATTGGCAAAAGCTCAAGACTCCATTTTTGGTTTAGTGATCCAAGATCACATTGAGTCCATAGGAAAATCCAATACTATTAAAAGGGATGAGGTTATGATGATGATCTGGTTGCTCAAGTGCTTAGTGATACATCTCCTAAACTATCGGCAACATTCACCGCCATAGACACTCATAAGTAGTCTCGGTCCCACCGATATTCCAAACTCAGTCACACCGAGATGAACCACCTCAGCCATAAGCCAAACCCTAGTAAACTCGGATTTTCCGATTCGAACTCGGTCTCACCGAAACATGAGTTGCCAAGTTTCAGAACCTTCATCATCAAATCGGTGTCACCGAGATGATGAAGTCGGTCCCACCAAACTGGCATGCTCGTGTCATTGCACGAATCGGACTAACCGAGATTGTATATTCGGTCCCACGAAAATCCCAACGCTCACATTATTTGAACTATCGGTCTCACCGAGTTGTCCACTTCGGTCCCACCGAGATTGCTCAAATGTGTGTAACGTTTGGATTTTGTGTGGAGGCTATTTGTACCCTCCACCCCTCTTCATTCGTGGAGAGAGCCATCGAAAGAACTACCACTCCTACCTTACATTTCGAGAAGAGAACTACCTACCCTTGTGTTGAGATCAAGTTGCTCCACTCCCACCATATGAAGCTTGATCTCTAGCCTTCCCAAGTTGCTTTCCACTCAATCCTTTCTTCCACCACAGCCAAATCAGTGAGGAGAGTTGAGTGTTGGGGAGATTATCATTTGAAGCACAAGAGCAAGGAGTTCATCATCATCTACAACATCTATTACCTTTTGGAGGGTGGTGCCTCCTAGATTGGTTAGGTGTCGCTTGGGAGCCTCCGTCGTCGAGATGTGGAGTTGAACCAAGAAGTTTGTAAGGGCAAGGAGATCGCCTACTGTGAAGATCTACCCGAGTAAGGCTAGCCCTCCGTGGGCGTGAGGCCATGATGGAATAGACAAGGTTGCTTCTTCGTGGACCCTTCGTGGGTGGAGCCCTCCGTGGACTCGCGCAGCCGTTACCCTCCGTGGGGTGAAGTCTCCATCAACGTGGATGTACGATAGCGCCACCTATCGGAACCACGGGAAAAATCACCGCGTCTCCAAAATTGCGTTTGCTCTTCTCCACCTCTCTTTACTACATGTGCAATTTACTTTCCGCTGCCTATACTCTAGAATTGCGTGTGTAGGGTGATGCTTGACTTGATCATAATTGTGAATCTGCCAAAAACTGTTCTTTGTCAAAAGGCAAAAAAATTATATTGACAAGTAGTCTAATCACCCCCCCCCCCTCTAGACATACTTTCGATCCTACAAAGAACCGTTCTTACCTACGCATCAAAACCACAACGATAGTTCGTCAAGTTGGTGCTATTTTAACCTTCGCAAGGACCGGGCGTAGCCACACTCGATTCAGCTAAAGTGAGAGAGACAGACACCCGCCAGCCACCTTTAAGCACGAGTGCTCGTAACGGTGAAACCAGTCTCGCGTAAGCATACGCGTAATGTCGGTACGGGCCGCTTCATCTCACAATACCGCCGAACCAAAGTATGACATGCTGGTAAGCAGTATGACTTGTATCGCCCACAACTCACTTGTGTTCTACTCGTGCATATAACATCAACGCATAAAACCTAGGCTCTGATACCACTGTTGGGGAACGTAGTAATTTCAAAAAAATTCCTACGCACACGCAAGATCATGGTGATGGCATAGCAACGAGAGGGAAGAGTGTTCGTCCACGTACCCTCGTAGACCGTAAGCGGAAGCGTTATCACAATGCGGTTGATGTAGTCGTATGTCTTCACGATCCGACCGATCCAAGCACCGAACGTACGGAGCCTCCGAGTTCAGCACACGTTCAGCTCGATGACGATCTCCGGCCTCCGATCCAGCCGAGCTCCGGAGATGAGTTCCGTCAGCATGACGGCGTGGTGACGATGATGATGTTCTACCGGCGCAGGGCTTCGCCTAAACTCCGCGACAATATGACCGAGGTGGAATATGGTGGAAGGGGGCACTGCACACGGCTAAGGAACGATCCGTAGATCAACTTGTGTGTCTATGGGTGCCCCTGCCCCGTGATATAAAGGAGGGAGGGGGAGGCCGGCCGCCCTTTGGGCGCCAAGGGAGGAGGAATCCTCCTCCTAGTAGGAGTAGGACTCCTCCTTTCCTAATCCTACTAGGAGGGGAAGGAAGGGGAGAGGGGAAGGAAGGGCGGCCCCCCCTAGTCCAGTCGGACAGAGGGGGAGGGGGCGCGCGGCCCATGCTGGCCGCCCCTCTCTCCTTTCCCCTAAGGCCCATAGGCCCAATACTCTCCCGGGGGGTTCCGGTAACCCCGGCACTCCGGTTTTCTCCGAAATCACCCGGAACTTTTCCGGTGTCCGAATATAGTCGTCCAATATATCAATCTTTATGTCTCGACCATTTCGAGACTCCTCGTCATGTCCGTGATCACATCCGGGACTCCGAACAAACTTAGGTACATCAAAACTTATAAACTCATAATAAAACTGTCATCGAAACGTTAAGCGTGCGGACCCTACGGGTTCGAGAACTATGTAGACATGACCTAGAACCATTCTCGGTCAATAACCAATAGCGGGACCTGGATGCCCATATTGGTTCCTACATATTCTACGAAGATCTTTATCGGTCAAACCGCATAACAACATACTTTGTTCCCTTTGTCATCGGTATGTTACTTGCCCGAGATTTGATCGTCGGTATCCAATACCTAGTTCAATCTCGTTACCGCAAGTCTCTTTACACGCCCGTAATACATCATCTCATAACTAACTCATTAGTTACATGCTTACAAGGCTTAGGTGATGAGTATTACCGAGAGGGCCCAGAGATACCTCTCCGACAATCGGAGTGACAAATCCTAATCTCGAATTATGCCAACCCAACATGTACCTTCGGAAACACCAGAGAGCACCTTTATAATCACCCGATTCGTTGTGACGTTTGGTAGCACACAAAGTGTTCTTCCGGTAAACGGGAGTTGCATAATCTCATAGTTGTAGGAACTTTGTATAAGTCATGAAGAAAGCAATAGCAATATACTAAACGATCAAGTGATATGCTAACGGAATGGGTCATGTCAATCACATCATTCTTCTAATGATGTGATCCCACCAATCAAATGACAGCACATGTCTATGGTTAGGAAACATAACCATCTTTGATTAATGAGCTAGTCAAGTAGAGGCATACTAGTGACTATAGTTTTGTCTATGTATTCACACATGTATTATGTTTCCGGTTAATACAATTGTAGCATGAATAATAAACATTTATCATGATATGAGGAAATGAATAATAACTTTATTATTGCCTCTAGGGCATATTTCCTTCAGCCATGACTTTGCTATGCTTAATGCTTGTCACTAGGGCCCAAGCGCCATGATTTTAGATGTGAACCTATTATGTTTTCATGAATATATGTGAGTTCTTGATCTTATCTCGCAAGTCTATAGTCACCTATTATGTGTTATGATCCGACAGCCCCGAAGTAACAATAATCGGGATACTTCTCGGTGATGACCGTAGTTTGAGGAGTTCGTGTATTCACTAAGTGCTAATGCTTTGTTCCGGTTCTCTATTAAAAGGAGGCCTTAGTATCCCTTAGTTTTTATTAGGACCCCGTTGCCACGGGAGGGTAGGACAAAAGATGTCATGCAAGTTCTTTTCCATAAGCACGTATGACTATATTCGGAATACATGCCTACATTACATTGATGAACTGGAGCTAGTTCTCTGTCACCCTATGTTATAACTATTACATGAGGAATCACATCCGACATAATTATCCATCACTGATCCAATGCCTACGAGATTTTCACATATTGTGCTTTGCTTATTTACTTTTCCGTTGCTACTGTTACAACTACTACAAAATTGCTATCGTTACTTTTGCCACTGTTACCATTACTATCATACTACTTTGCTACTAAATACTTTGCTGCAGATACTAAGTTATCCAGGTGTGATTGAATTGACAACTCAACTGCTAATACTTGAGAATATTCTTTGGCTCCCCTTGTGTCGAATCAATAAATTTGGGTTGAATACTCTACCCTCGAAAATTGTTACGATCCCCTATACTTGTGGGTTATCAGGGGGCGCGGTCCCCCTTTCCCTCTCCCTCCCTTCTTCCCCTCTTCCACCAAGGGGAATCCTACTAGGACTTGGAGTCCTAGTAGGACTCCTCCCTCTTGGCGCGCCCTACAGGGCTGGCCGGCCTCCCCCTCTCCTCCTTTATATACGAGGGCAGGAAGGTGCCCCAAAGCACAACAGACAATCTCTTAGCCGTGCGCGGTGCCCCCCTCCACAGTTTAACACCTCGGTCATATCGTCGTAGTGCTTAGGCGAAGCCCTGCGCCGGTAACTTCATCACCATCGTCACCACGCCGTCGTGCTGACGGAACTCTCCCTCGTCCTCAACTGGATCAAGATTTCGAGGGACGTCATCGGGCTGAATGTGTGCTGAACGCGGAGGTGCCGTACGTTCGGTACTTGGATCAGTTGGATCGTGCAGACGTTCGACTACATCAACCGCGTTAACCAACACTTCCGCTTTCGGTCTACGAGGGTACATGGACACACTCTCCCCTCTCGTTGCTATGCATCTCCTAGATAGATCTTCCTCATAGCAATTTTTTTTGAATTACTACGTTCCCCAACAGGTCATTCTTTATGCGGTATCTTAGTGGCTGGAGGAACACTATTTCTATACACATGTTTAAAACATTTTCAAATACTTGATTAATAATTTTAAAATACAAGATTAACATTTTTCTAATAAATGGCGAAAATTGGGCTTCTGTAGTATCCCTAATGCCATGTTTTTTGGTAGTATTTGAGAAAGAAATGTTGACCTCTTTTTTCTAAATAAAACTGAGAAAAACTTGTACATATTTTATTAGAACCTAAAGTATTCACTGCCTAAGGGGAGATGCTTAGTAAAATAAACCGAGTTTTTCTCAAGTAGCAATGGTTATCTATCTACTATATACTATACTACTTATATGAGCACGAGTTTGCTGAATTTAAATGATCCAAGCCATTCAACCATCTATATCCAACATCTCACGCTCCTCCAATGATGTATCCATCATATCATCAATAATTTAGAAACATGTTAATTGCATTACTTATAATTTGGAAACGACATTAGTTGCATTAAACACAACTAGAGATTTCAATAAGGACTACTCCCTCAGAAATGTAAGTCTTTTTAGAGATTTCAACAGGGACTATATACCGATGTATATAAATGTAAGTCTTTTTAGAGATTTCAATAGGGACTATATACCGATGTATATAGACATATTTTAGTGTGAAGATTCACTCATTTTGTTCCGTATGTAGTCTGCATTGAAATATCTTAAAAGACTTATATTTAGGAACGGAGGTAGTATACGGAGCCAAATAAGTGAACCTACACTCTAAATTCTAAAATATGTCTATGCATATCCGTATGTGATTCGTATTGAAATCTCTAAAAAAAACTTATGTTTAGAAACGAAGGGAGTAGTTTCTAAAAAAATACCTAATTAAGCATCTGCCCTTCTAAAAATAACCATCGATACTTAAGAAAAAACAGTTTTTTTCTAAGCACCTATGCTAAGCCCCTTAGGCCTAAGCGGCACGAATGACGATGGTTGCGCCCGAGTGTGGTATTCTTTATTCTGGTTTCGGCCATATAACTCCGGGTCTGTGGGCTACAGTCTCCCCGCACCACCAGCCGGGCCCAGCCAATGGAGTGCGCGAGGGTGGGAGCTGCCCGGCCAATGGAGTCCCGCCGGCCGCGCCACCTTCTCCGATTTCTCCGGCCGAACTACTTCTCCTAGATTCACTCGTTTCGCCGATCGAACACCTCTCCTCAAACGAAGAGGTTCCTGGGAGCAACACCTACGAGATGGGAGGAGGGCTCCCGTGGTGGCTAGTCACCACCGGGTGTACGCCGCCGCCCTCGTCAGCTCCTTCGTCGGCACCCTCGTGTTCCTCCTCCTCTCACCGTGCCCGCAGCGCGCGCTCCTCAGCGCCATCGACCTCTGCTTCCTCTTTGTGCTAACGGTGCACCGGTCCCTCGTTGCACATCCAAAAATATTTGGAAAAATCCGGAAAAAAATTAGTGTATTGAGACAACATCAATGTACTTGTCACAAAAATTCAAATCAAAATTGAAAACATTGCTCGAGATAAATAAATGATAAATTTGACACTGAATAGTACATAACACAAGTTGGGCTTCAGTTCTGGCTCATTAGCACATTAATCTCAAATTTGTCATTTTTGCATCTAAAGCAATGTTCTGAATTGATTTGAATTTTTATGATGTTGTGTCAATGAACTAAAAAAATTTAGATATTTTTCGAACATTTTTGAATGTGCAATGGGATCCGGTGCACCGGTAGCACCAATTGCCCGGCTGCACTCAGACGGCATCAATCTTGACGAGATGCGTGGATGGTGGATTTTCGGCCGGTCGGTAAAAAAAATCTATTTTGTGAGCCGCGTTCTCCGATTTCTCCGACCAACTGCTTCTCCTAGATTCACTCACTCGTTCCTCCGGTCGAACACCTCGCAAACCAAGAGCAGGGCGTGCGAGATGGGAGCAGGAGGAGGGCTCCCGTGGTGGCTGGCCACCACCGGGTGCTCGCCGCCGTCGTCCGGCTCCTTCGCCGGCGGGCTCGCGTTCCTTCTCCTCTCGCCGTGCCCGCAGCGCGCGCTCCTCGGCGCCATCGACCTCCTCTTCCTCGCGGCCTCGCTCGTACTCGCCCTCTGCCGCCGTGGCGCCGACGGCGCGTCTCCTGAGAAGGAGCCGCTGCTGCCGTCACCGACTCCGGCCGCGCCGTTCCGGGCATCCGGCCGCCACGCCGTTGCGCTCGGTGCGTCCGCCCTCACCGCCGCGGCGTCCGCAGTCCTCCTCGCGCTCGCGATCTTCCTCCTGCCGGCAGCAGGCACGAAGCCGTGGCGCGTCGTGGAGTCCGTCTTCCTCGCCGTCCACTTCGCCGCGCACGCCGCGGCCGCGTGGACCGTGGTCGCCTCGGCGAAACGAGCCTCCGCTGCGGGCACCTCTCACCCTCCGCACCTCCGCGTGTTTTGGGTCGCCACCGCCCTCGGCGCCGCGCTGTTCTCCGTCTCCGCGGCCGTCCGCTGCGCGGACAGCTCGCCGCTCCTCCCCGACGACGTCCTCGCCTTCGCCGGCCTGCTCGTGTCGCTTCCTCTCGCGTACGTGGCCATCACCACCTGCACGGCGCCGGCGCGTGATGAAGAGGACGAACACGAACAGGACCAGAACCCCAGCGCGGCGGTGGCGGCGACGGCAACGCCGTACGTGACCGCGTCGTTCCTCTCGCGTGCGACCTTCAGCTGGATCAACCCGCTCGTCTCAAAGGGGCATGCCAACGAGTCCCTGGCCGACACCGACGTCCCGCCGGTGTCGCTGGACCACCGCGCCGAGTCTGCGTACGCTCTGCTCGCGTCCAACTGGCCGGCGGCAGCGGCAGCGCGGGGGTGGCGCAGCCCGGTGGGCGTCGCGCTCTGGCTGTCCTTCTGGCCGCAGTTCCTGCTCATCGCGGCGCTGGGGCTTGTGCAGCTCGCGGCCATGTACGTCGGCCCGTCGCTCATCGACCGGTTCGTCGAGTTCATCCGCCGGGGCGGCACGCCATGGGAGGGCCTCCGGCTTGTGGCCATCCTGATCGCCGGCAAGGCGGTCCAGACGCTGGCGTCGCACCACTACAACTTCCAGGGCCAGCTCCTGGGCATGCGCATCCGAGGCGCGCTGCTCACGGCGCTGTACCGCAAGTCACTGCGGCTGTCCACCGGCGCGGCGCGCGCGCACGGCGCGGGCGCCATCGTGAACTACATGCAGGTGGACGCGTCCATGGTGTCCGGCGCCATGCACGGGCTGCACGGCCTGTGGCTGATGCCGCTGCAGATCGTGGTGGCCTTGTTCCTCCTGTACGCGTACCTGGGCCCCGCCGTGCTGATGACGCTCGCCGTGATCGGCGCCGTCGTCGTGGTCACCGCGTTCGCCAACAAGCTCAACCTGGGCTACCAGTTCAAGTTCTTCGGCGCCCGCGACAGCCGCGTGAAGGCCCTGACGGAGATGCTCGGCAACATGCGCGTGATCAAGCTGCAGGCGTGGGAGGAGACCTTCGGCGGCAAGGTGCGGGAGCTCCGGCGGGCCGAGGTGGGGTGGCTGAAGAAGGTGATACTGTTCGTGTGCGCCACCAACGTGGTGTACTCCAGCGGGCCCATCGCCATGACGGTGCTCGTGTTCGGGACGTACCTCGCCGCCGGAGGGGAGCTCGACGCCGGCAAGGTGTTCACGGCCACCGCCTTCTTCCGCATGCTCGAAGGCCCCATGAGCAACTTCCCGCAGACGATCGTGACGTCCATGCAGGCGTTCGTGTCGCTCGGCAGGCTGGACAAGTTCCTGGCGGACGCCGAGATCGACACCACGGCGGTGGAGCGTCCTGGCAATGGCGGCGCCCGGGATGAGGTGGCCGTGAAGGTGCAATGTGGGGTGTTCGCATGGGACATCCAGGGCGGCGATGGCGAGGAGAAGGATGGCGGAGGGGAGGAGCCGGTGCTGAAAGGGATCAAGGTGGAGGTGAGGAAGGGGGAGCTCGCGGCGGTGGTCGGAGCGGTTGGCTCCGGCAAGTCGTCGCTGCTGTCATGCATCATGGGAGAAATGCATAAGGTCTCCGGCAAGGTGAGTGGATGTACTCTTGTCTACTCCATCTCATTTCAAAATAATTGAAGTTCTAGTATTTTCATAAGTCAGACCTTTTTAAGTTTGACTGAGTTTATAAAAATCCACAAAGATCTACAATATCAAATATGTATAATGTAAAAATTGGTCTTGCTAAATCACATCTATAAAAGTATATTGCATATTGAATCCAATGAAATTAATTTGGTTTTATAGATGTTGATACATTTCTATATTAGACTTGGTTAAACTTAATGAAGCTTGACTTAGAACAATCCTAGAACTTCAATTATTTTGGAACAAAGCTAGTACAATATCCAATAATATGATTTGATTATGAAAGAATTTTGAATTTGAGTAAAAACTTGAGTTTTATTCATGAATCTTTCATCTTACAACAAACAATTATCACAAAAGCTTCACTGGTGAAATTTCCTTCTATTTCTTTTATCATTCCACCAAAAATTAGGGATCACTTTAGATAAGGTCATTGACCAAAGACTTTTGGTACAAGTCTTGATACTTTGGTGGACTAAGATGCTCGGTTAGTTAGGTTCATTATGGCGGAACCTGCCCACCTGGATTCAAGCATTAGCACTAGCGCTTGCATTTCCTTATATTTATTCTACTTTTCAGTGTAGAACTTGCCACAATAATTTACTGGCTTAGTCTCTTGAAGATAATTTATTGCGGTAGGATTGTGTTTTTGTGTTTATAGGTCATAATAGAGCATGTGATGATTTCTCAATTTCAAGATTTACTGACTCAGTCTTTCAAAGTTACTCATAGTGGTAAGGTGTGTGTTTATTATGTGTTCATGGATCATAGGAGTGAGTGTTCGTATGAGGGTCCGCGTCTACATTGTGATCTAGAAAAATAGTGATAGTTTAAAGCACACATTTAATCGAGATTTCATTTCCGTCACAGGAGATATATTCCTTGAGCTAGTAAGTTAGTTTTATTCTAGGGGGAAGAATATCAATTAGGGTAAAAAAACGCGTAGTTGGACTAGTCAAAACCACAAGTGCAAAGTAAACGAGAACAACTTAGTTTAGACCAAGAGATATTCTACTTTTCTTTGTAGTTGTTTGGTCCCTTAGCATTGGAATATAGTTACAACACATAGTGTTAGATCGCTTATATGGCTTACAATATGGCGCTGTGTTGTAACATGTAAGACATATTTAACACCTAGCGTTATATAGTTTAAAGAGAGGAAAACATAAGGTAGGACCTCGGGTTTGGTTTTCTCCAAAATTCCTACCGAATAGACCATTTCATCTCTATTCTTAATGGAGCAGTGGTGAATAGTCTCCACGGCTTATTTTTGCTGGGTTTTTTGTCTAAACTATACCAAAGAAATTTTTTCCTACGTGAATCTTCTGCTTCAAAATTGAACTTTCACTAAAGTAGCCATAATTAATATGGATCGGAGGGAGCAACTCTTCTCCTTTGTTTGAAATGGGGGCATTAGTGGATTCTAAAAATAAACCGAGGTAAAATAAATCATCTCCAAATTTTTTTTTTGCTCCATTTTCTATGAACGAAATGGACGCCCCAACGCCAACCCAACCCCTAGTCCCCATTCCCAACCCCACCGCGGCAGTTCTCAACCGAGGGCGGCTCTTCCTCCCCCCAACGGGAAAAGTTAATTTGTTCCGTCGATGCAGCTGGGAGCTTTATTAGCCTTGGATCTGATGTCTTTTTCCCTGTGTGTTGGTGCCACCTTCTCGCGGTATCCGACCAATTTGATATTACATTAGAAGCCGATCGGTCCAAAGCCTTGACCCGGGAATTTCCGATGTATCCTATGAAGAGATCCTTGACCCGTAATGTGGATGCTAGTTGAATCCTGGAAGCTCAATACTTTTAAATATCTGTGGTCGAGAAGAATCAACAAGTAATATGATAACCAAGAATCAAACAAGCAGGCAAGGCGTAGGCATGATTCGCTATCCTTTAGAAATCTGTAGACTAATGTATAAATAGTTAAATACAGAGGCATATGCCAGACGCATGTTCTCATACGGAATCCTCCGAACAGCGCAATCTGTTGTAAAATATGGCATGCATATGTCCTTCATTCAGAGCTCTAGTACCCCAGAAGGCCACAACGATGCTACGCCTTGTCGGAAAGTGTACAAATCCAAGAGGTCTGTAGAAAATTGTTGCGGACAGTTGAGAGTTGCAGTACAACTTAGAAGACACTCCGGACACACTCTGTCTATGTATTTTCCGTTTTGTTTTTGGTTTGCAGATAAGCTCTGTTGGAATAGACGTTGAGCAGGAGAGGGTGCATAATTGTCTAGGAAAAATCATCATACAGATAGTTAGCTCTACTAGCAGCCTGTCTTTTTCTTGCTACTTGGTCATACTTTACCGATGATGATTTCAGCATTCAGGAGAAAAAACATGGAATTATTACAATGGCACTGCATCTGCTTCTTGAACTTGTCAATCGACAAGAGTAGCCTTTATCTGCTTCCTGTACTGTAGCTGAATTACATGTACACACAGCAGCATCACTATCTTCTTTTCAAACCAGTTTAATTGCTTTTCTGTGTTATTTATGTATTTTTTGTTTTGGTATATATAGGTTAGCGTGTATGGGACCACAGCATGTGTCACTCAGACAGCTTGGATCCGGAATGGAACCATTCAAGAAAACATTTTGTTTGGACAGCCGATGCATCCAGAGACATACAAGACAGTCTTACACGCTTGTTGCTTACAAAAAGATCTAGAAATGATGGAGTTCGGTGACCAGACTGAAATAGGAGAGCGAGGGATCAACCTCAGTGGTGGCCAGAAACAGCGCATCCAGTTGGCTAGAGCAGTTTATCAAGATTGTGATATATATCTTCTTGATGACATATTCAGTGCAGTTGATGCTCATACTGGCTCAACTATCTTTAAGGTAAAAATCTTATTGTCGTACGTCCTTTTTCTTTTCATGTACTGTTTCATAATTCACATAGTTGATTAAATTTAGGATAAATGCAACAGTAACAAATTTTAAATGTTCATGGGAAGTACCTGGAAGATACATTTTCAAAATGATAAAGTGGGATACCAGCTGCCACAATATAGATGGTTTAGAAAATGTTCAGATATGAAAATTGAGATCTTGAGAAAAGTGTATTCTTGTGACATATTCAATTAATTGAGCAAAAAAAGGATGCTGCATTTGGCCATTGAATTATAATTTGGTTGATACTGGTCATCAAATATTTTGTTCTTTCAAATCTTTTTTTTCTAATGCTATTTATTTAGCTTCCTCATCACTACAGCAGTGCGAAAAGAAATAAAGGTTTGTGTGAAACTGAAAGTATAGGGCTATGACTAGAATATTGCTAGTATCTTAGCCAATTACTATTAAGTAGAACTAACAGGTAACCTTTTCCTGCAGGAATGTCTCAAGGGCCTACTCAAGAATAAGACTGTTTTGCTTGTTACTCACCAAGTGGATTTCTTACGAAATGTGGATGCTGTATTCGTAAGTTCCATTTTTCAACTGCGTGTACTACTTTAAGAGGAAATAGAGTAGACATATATTCTTTCTGTAGAAAGAAGTGACTAAGATATTGCGGAGTATCCATAGCAATGTTTTGTTTTGGTTCAGGGAGTAGGGAAAGAACTAATCTAGTGTTCATACCTATGGTCCCTAAGAACTTTCTTTGTATTTTTCTCAAATCTATTTTTCATTTTCTTTACCTATCAACATTATCCATACTTCATATACTATGCGAAAGATACCTTGCGGATGATATTGACAGATAACAGAGATGAAACGGCATTATGCAGGTCATGAAAAATGGGGCGATCATTCAGTCAGGGATCTATGGCGATTTGCTAGATTCATGTTCAGATTTTTCAGCTCTTGTTGCTGCTCACCACAGTTCCATGGAAGCACCAGGGGTGCAACGCCACACGGTTCAGAACACCGAGAATTCTCCAGCCACGGTTAACTCCAAACCCATTAAAGAAAACAGCAATACGACTGCTATTGCTCCGAGCAATGAAGCAGGTTCTTCTAAGCTAATTGAGGAAGAGGAAAAGGAGAGTGGCCAAGTGAGTTGGCATGTGTACAAGCTGTACATCACACAGGCTTGGGGTTGGTGGGGAGTTGTGCTCATTCTAGCTATATCTGTGCTGACAGAGGGCTCCAGAATGGCCAGCAACTACTGGCTGTCATATGAAACATCAGAAGGCACCATATTTGACATTTCCATGTTTCTTGGTGTCTATGCATCAATAGTTTCCGCTTCGGTTGTATTTCAGTTTATCAGCCTTCTTTTCATCGCTTTTTTGGGGCTTAAATCAGCCCAGGCCTTCTTCGGTAAGATGTTCAACAGCATTCTACGAGCTCCAATGTCATTTTTTGACACGACTCCTTCAGGAAGGATTCTAAGCCGGGTATGTCTTGTGAAGACATCGATTTTGTTTGTTACTGGGCACATCCACATGTACCATCTTCCATTGAAGTATACCCTTGTGTATTCTTTCTGCAGGTATCCGCGGACCAAACTAAAATAGACACCGCCCTTCTATTCTATATGGGTATCGGTGTATCAATGTGCATTTCGGTGGTTAGCAGCATTGCAGTCACCTGCCAAGTAGCATGGCCGTCAGCCATAGCGGTGCTTCCCCTGCTGCTATTGAACATTTGGTACCGGGTATAACTCAGCTACTACAATGCATCTTAGAGGACTCATTCTTCATATTAACAACCCCTAACTGAATAATGAGAAAGTTGGTTTCTAACTTTTATTTATCTTTCAGAATCGTTATATTGCAACATCCCGAGGGCTAACTCGTCTCCAAGGAGTCACAAATGCACCAGTTATTGATCACTTAACGGAGACCATTTTGGGTGCTCCAACTATAAGGTGCTTTGGGAAGGAGGATGGATTTTACCAAACAAATTTGGACAGAATTAATTCAAATTTGCGTATGTCCTTCCATAACTACGCAGCTAATGAGTGGTTTGGATTTCGCCTGGAGCTAATTGGCACTCTTGTGTTGTCCATAACTGCTTTTCTCATGATCAGTTTGCCTAGCAATTTCATCAAGAAAGGTATTATTAAGTCTCCATTAATTGAGTATTTATAGGATTGCATTCCATATGACAGAGTAGATTTTATGGTCCTCATGTTCTATATGTTTTCTTGGTCTAAATTACTTGTTTTCTCGAATCCAATATCAATTCTGTAGAAAATTGAATCTTGTGCCAATTCTTATTCAGCATTGAAAGGTATGTCCAAATCACCAGGGTCACGAATAGAGAACTCCGATTTATGAATCGGAGTCAGTGAATCACAATTACTATATTCTTCAATTGGTGGCCGGGTTCGCAAACTGGAGAGATCCATCAAACTAGATTCTTACGAAGTGATGGGCAGTGAACCGAGCAAACTAAATCTGCAACTCTCATGTTACTCAAGAACAAGTCAACTCATTTAGCACAAAAACTAACTTCGTTAGTTGTATATACAAAGGAACTATTCTAGTTTGATTATGTGAAATGTTTATTAGAGGGGGTAGCCCAGTGCACGTAGCTCCCGCTTGCGCAGGGTCCGGAGAAGGGTCCCACCACTTTGGGTCTATAGTACATAGCTTTTCCCTTCATTTCTGCAAGAGGCTATTTCCAGGACTTGAACCCGTACCTCATGGTCACAAGGCAACAGCTTTACCGCTGCACCAAGGCTCCCCTTCCCCAAACCCTGCACAAGAGTTTCGGAACGCACCTAATTGTAGCACATTCATATCTGTGATAAACTAAATCGTGCAACAGCTATGCTTGTGGACTAGCTAGTTGGTAGCAATTACCAATTGAGATATGAAACCAGCCTAACACTTGCTGATTGTAAGACAACATTAATTAATGATTGGGCTAAGCCTTTTCTGCTGTATTTGAAGTCTTGAACCAACAAGACAAGTTTAGTGCTAGCTGTTCTGTGTACCATAAGAAGTGAAGAAGTGCTTGCTTGGTGGAGTGGCAAAGATTTTGGCCCTGTTCAAGAATTTGTCTGATTAACCAGTTAACTTGCCGATTAGTCCCTACTTGTAGGTTCACCAAGTAGCCGATAAACTGATAAATCATCCGATTAATAGACTAAATAACCAATTAGCCTATTAATCCTCTACACGCCAGCCAAACAAGCAGCTACCAGTTAACGATTTCCTTAATAATGGATTTTGGACTGGTGAACATAGGAACTGGACAAATTTTCTTAATGTTTGTATTCAGGCACTGTATAGTTAGTTCTTTGTGACCTGCAAATGCATCAGGTCATCCCGTCATTGATATTTACTGTTTCTGATGTAGAATTTGTCGGCATGTCCCTTTCCTACGGCCTTTCTCTCAATTCCCTGGTGTACTTTGCAATTTCCATAAGTTGTATGCTAGAAAACGATATGGTGTCAGTGGAGAGGGTGAATCAGTACAGCGCTCTTCCTTCTGAGGCAGCATGGGCAGTGTCAGATTGTCTCCCCTCGGCAAATTGGCTGCAGCGAGGAGATATTGACATAAAGGATCTAGAGGTCAGTTTTCTTTTTCTTTTTCTTTGTTGATTCTTCCTTTAGCAAGTGTTTCTTATCACTATTATTTTCTAGGTTATTGATAGAAGTTAGCCATAAAATACTATTCTTTTCAGGTTAGGTATAGACCAAACACGCCACTAATTTTGAAAGGCATTACGATAAGCATCAGGAGTGGAGAAAAGATAGGAGTTGTGGGAAGGACCGGCAGTGGCAAGTCAACCTTAGTCCAGGCATTGTTCAGGCTTGTGGAGCCTGCAAAAGGCCAGATTGTCATCGATGGAGTAGATATTTGCACTTTGGGCCTTCATGATCTGAGGACTCGCTTTGGTGTGATTCCTCAAGAGCCCGTCCTCTTCGAAGGAACCGTGAGAAGCAACATTGACCCAATCGGCCAGTATTCTGAGGCCGAGATATGGCAGGTACAGGACGTTGTGTGCTTCACTACATAAATTTCCCCTTTGATATGCCGAGTAATTCATGTGTTCTATTGGTCTTAATTTGATTGTTCCTATGCAGGCCCTTGAGTGCTGCCAGCTAAAAGACACTGTATCTGCAAAACCTGAGAAGCTTGATGCACTAGGTATGCTTATCAATGGGAATCTCGATTCTATGCAGAAATACGACCAAGTGATACAATGCAAAATAGTAGTCCAGGCTTTATAATCTTTAGAATCACGACGTTTGAGGTCTGATCGTATAGTGATCCTGATCTTGAAATAGAAAAATTCAATTCTTGCATAGATACAGGTCCATCAAATGGTAATATATTTTGCAGCAGGGAACAAATGACACTGTTATTATAGATTGATTACTGCACAAATTTGATGATTTTCAGTGCGACCTACGCAATAATTTCCTATTCTTTGGTAATAACAGCAGACAAATACTTGTTGGTTGTTGTTTGTAGTCGCCGACATGGGGGAGAACTGGAGCGTGGGACAGAGGCAGCTTCTCTGCTTCGGCCGAGTCATACTGAAGCGCAGCCAGATCCTGTTCATGGATGAGGCGACCGCTTCCGTCGACTCCCAGACGGACGCGGCCATCCAGAGGATCATCCGTGAGGAGTTCCAGGAGTGCACCGTCATCAGCATCGCTCATCGTGTCCCGACCGTCATGGACAGCGACAGAGTTCTTGTGTTGGATGCAGGTACGATCTGGCTTTACACGGATGATCTACTTGTAGCTTCTTCAAGAGTGATTTTCCAACAAGAAAATTGTGCTTCTGTTTGAATTTTGTATGAATTTTACTGTTTCAGGGTCAGTGAAAGAGTTTGATGCTCCATCCAAGCTGATGGGAAGGCCATCACTATTTGGGGCTATGGTTCAGGAATACGCGAACCGCTCTTCTAGCGAGCAGGCAACCGATGGATGATGTACATGTCTTCGTGGCAAAGCAGAATAATGTAGATTGAGATACAAGCAGCACAAGTTTAGGCATACAATTAGGGGTACGATAGATGATTTCTAGAGGAAAATGTTGTTAGTTTTGCTGTCATACGTGTAAAATCAAAAGAGGAAGGAATGTCTCTTATTCAAAGTAAAAGAAAAGCTACTTCATGCTTATTCAATGAAAGGTGCTTTTTTGTCCTAGACATATACATATATTACTGAGAACATAGTTTTCTCTAATGAAGCTCTCTGGAAGCCTTTTCTGTTCCTAGGTCAATTATCTCTTTACATTGCGAGGTACATGCGTTTTATAACTGCTCGCACTGAAATTATGACCAGAGATAATTTAAAGAAAATACAATATACGAGGTCACAATATTTCTTAAAGTACATGAACCATTTTTTATAAATTCGTGGGCACTTCTAAAATTACAAGATCAATTTTTTAAATTCATGAACCCTTCTTAAAATTACACGACATTTTTAAATGTTAGCACAAAATTTTAATTATGTGGTTTCTTTGTTAACATTTTAAAAATTACATGTATATTTTTAAAATGTAAGAAAACTTTATAGTTGCATGATAAAGTTTCACATTATTTTTTAACCGGTTAAATAAGATTGATACATTTTCTTGAAATATTATTTTTACTGTTTCAAAATGTATACAAAAGGGGGGCGAAAACAAAATAGTGAAAAGGATAAAAAGGAAGCAAAAAGAAAAGGGACCTACGCCACTTTTTTTTACTGGTTCGGCCTATGTGAGCGCGGGTTGTTGTAGCATAAATACCTTCACTCGTAGATAGTGTTCTCAGGCCGTAAATGTTTCAATTTTTACTTAACACTGTATCCATTTGCGAACAGAACATAGCTGCCCCCTAAATGGGCTCGCCCAGCACGGGAGAAGCACATAGCCTCGCTAAGCACGCTTTTGGTCTGTGTTTTGGGCGCCATGTGTGGCTACTAAACCCACCAGATCTTCGATGTATCCCTTTGAACATTATTGAGCAATAATAAAGTGTGTTTGGACTCAAAAAAAAGCACGGGAGAAGCGCTGGCTCTCCCGCGCATGTTTCTTTTTTCTTATTTTTTACTTTTATTTTTAAAATGGGAAATTATTTTTCAGAATTTTACCAAACGTTCATAATGCATTCAAATATGTTTATGCAATGTAAAAAATATTCATTCCACTCGAAAAAAAAATGTTGATAGCATTCAAAAAATGCATGTGGCATTTTAAAATGTTCACGTATTTCAAATGTTCGTGATATTTTTAAAAGTGTTTATACGATGTAAGACAAACATGTTCTCATAATTCAAAAAATGTACGTGACATTTTCGAAAAATGTTCACACGTTTCAAAAAAAAAGTTCATGACATTTTCAAAACAAAGTTTTACAATGTAAAACAATATTTCACCGTTTTTTGGATCATGTACTTTACTAAAGTAGAGCTACAGATCAAAATTACAATAAATTAATTTCCATTCATAAGTTCTTGCCACACATACCATGTGGTAAATGTATGCGTATTTTTAATAAGTTTTTTTCCATTCAAAAACATATGTGATATATTTTTAAATTGTTCATGTGTTATAAAAATAATAATATAATGGAAAAATGTTTGTGAAGTTCTAAAACTGTTTTAGGATATTAAAAAACGATCAATATGTGTGTGAATTGTTTTAGCATTGATATTTGAAAAATGTACATTATTTACCTGAAAAATGTTGGATGTGTATAAAGAAATGTTCTACATGTATAAAAAAAATAGAATGTGTATTGAAAAAGTAGACATGTATTGAAAAAGGGAAAAAAATATAAAACAAAGAAGAAACTTATCAAACCAAAAAGAAAATAAAGAAAAATTGATGAAAACCAATACAGAAAAAAAGAGAAAATACGACGCTGAAGCTTTTAAAACCGGTCTGAACTGTTTTTTTAGGGATAATACCAACTTTTATTCATCAAATGCCAGAGTGTGTGGGATACAAATTGGATCATGGGGTTGGCCATACCAGAAAGGCACCCCTGACCAAGAGAAAGGGAGTACTTGGCTAGACTATGTGCTTCACCATTGACAACACGACCTTCAAAAATAAAAGTACAATTAAACGCAATTGCTTTAAGTCTAATCTCACTAATAATAGCACCGAAACAACCTCGCGAGCCCTTCATGATATCTGAAACAACTTGCTTGCAATCTGACGAGATGACACAATTCTGCACATGGAGATCTTCAGCTAGTGAGAGTGCTTCCTAACACGTGATGGCCTCAAGTGTAGTTGGATCGTCCACCCTTGGTATGACCAGTGCGGCGCTCCCTAGATAGTTCCTTTTACTATCACGGCATACGGCCGCTGTTGTCCCTCCTCGACATGCACGAACACCAGCGTCGACGTGGATTTTCACAAAACCAGTCGGCACTGCCTTTGGTCGTATCTGTGCACTTGCGCGTGGCACAATGGCATGATGAATCATCGCTTGGCAGTTTTCCTTGACCAATCCAAGCTCCTCTCAATGAACCTTTTTATGAAAATATTGGTTGCCTAGGGACTCTGAAAGATCCCCTCATGGATGGCTTTACGTCATGCCAACCAAATGGCCCACAAAGTGACTAAAAGGCTGACAAACTGATCATGTGGCAGCATCTCCATGAGAGTAAAGAGCCATTGCTTAGTACTTGACTCCATTGTAGTCATCATTTTATGTGCAATCTCTTCATCTGCTAGAGCCCAGGTACTTCTAGACATGGTGCACTCAACCAAGGAATGCTTACAAGAGTCGGGCGCTCCATATAGCCTCCACACATTGGAATCAGATATATGCCTACGAGCTTTGACATCCTCTGTTGGTAATGAGTATTTTGATAACCTCCATAAGAACATGTGGACCTTTGCTGCCACCTGGATATTCCATAACTGTTTCCATGCCTTCTCCGCACCGGCCCCAAGGTCCGAACTGGTGATTGAAGCTTCTTAAAACCAGCTCCCCAGGAATCTTTAATGGGCTGGCCCATACGCGGATGCAAGGAGGGAAACAACATGCGAAGTAGTGGAGCTCGTGGTAAATGATACACAACTCCCACGATCAGGCATGCCCATTATCTAATCCTAAAAAAACTAATCTTTGCCCATCAGGAAGGTCCAACCTAGAAGGGGAAATAGTGGAGGCTTGGAGCTCCATGGACAGAGTGACACACAAGTGACGGTATGGTCCCCAAAAGAAAAAAAAGTGATGATACTTGGTTAAGCTTGCACATATTTATCCTACGGTTTATCTTTGGAAGATTTCATGCATCTTTCGTATCAACTTACACTCATTGTTGATATGCTAAGAAAACCACACAATCGCCTACTTCTCTAGGAATTTGAAAGCTTGAAAATCCAGGGCCAAAAACAAGTTCCTTCACAGAGATTCCGAAGTCCACGTGGAATGGCCTACGATTTCTGAACCGAGGTGGACATTTTCAAGTCCTGACGCATGCCTTAAGGTGGCCACAGACGTGTTACGAACATTGCAGCCAATCATCGGTGACGATGCTGGGGTTCACTTGTATATATGACCGAGGTTACATTGGTTGTCTGTGTTAACGTTCTTCGAAACTTGCCTACCTATATTAGTTAAGTACTCAGTTACATACTCATCATCATTGTGTTTTAATTAATGTTATTCCAAACGTTATTCCATTAACTTAGTTTGAAGGTAGCTGAGAAACAAAGCTACAGCAACGGAGAAGTGATGCCATGGCAACACAAAAATTGTTGCCACTTCCACGGAAAATGCTGCCATAGTAGCGTTTTTGGCCCCCTTCAAAATACATTAATGGTGTGTGGACAAAGGCAACACCACAAATGTTGCTAGTAGCTTGTGGCGTGGGGATATTTCGAACACCACCTTTATATTTACCTCTGGTGGAGTGCACTTGTACGCCATGCCATTGGTATCTATATTAGTGGTGGCGTGGGTTGCCAATGCCACCACTAATCTTTACCAGTGGCGCCATATTTGTGACGTAGGTGCACCACACCACGAAGGCATGTTTCCTACTACACCAGTGGTACACACAATATATCCTCACATGGAGGGTCCCATGCACAATATACACAATTCCGTTCAAAGTAGTACCTACCCAATATTTATCTCTCCCTAGATCTGGACCTGTAAGCACCGGGTACCTGCCCGTAAGTAGGTGTCTCCATGTGCCGGACGTCCTCTCTCGTAAAAATACATCACAGTAACACTACCTACATTAAGAACAAACGAAGTTCTGAAATATGGTGACATGGTGTTTTCAGAAACGTCACAACAATTATTGCCCGCAAACTAGCATGATTCAAATTATTTACCTAACAAGAGATATTTTACTTAACATAACCTTGTACGCTGCTATAGAACCATATGATTCAAAATTCCACATATTTAGTATCTACGAAGTCATAAATTTATGTCACAAACATGTTCAATACGATAAAGATGATGCCCTTGCATTTGCGAGAGCCACATTCCTAGTTAGTATGAAAGGAAACCGATCCTTGGGCCTCATTGAAGAATCTCTTAGGTAACGGCTGGATGCCAGAGATTGCTCATGCTTAGAGAGCAGGTCGATGACATCTTTGATAGATGGCCGATCGTCACGCCGGCTCGACACACGCCAACTCGGTGACCATGACACGCTCCATCTGCCACCACCACTGATTCAACTCCCCTCTCGGCGAGAAGAGCCACTAGTAAACTGGCTAATAAAACTGCCGTGACAGCAAGGAATATCACCCACATTTTTGTCTCAGTGTGAGATGGATCTGCTAGCAAAATAAAAATCAATTACTGTCTTATTTTTGGTGCTAAATGGTAAGGTCATTATAAAAAGATAAATCCAGCTTAACTTTAACTGTAACAATAACCTCACACAAAATTTAAAAAATATAGAAAGTCCATTTCTCCCTCCTAAAACATTGGCTTGGCTATTAAACTAATTCTTTTAGGATCACCAAACTCTCTTAATCATCATGTCCCGGTTTGCCAACCATTGTGACAGAAAAATTGTTGTTGTAAAATGTTAGAATATGACCGTATTTAGACAAATCTAAGACAAGAATTTTGAGACGGAGGGAGTAGTTTATACACACATTCTTACAAAAAGTATGACCATCTACAAACTATGCAAAGAAGAAAAAAAGATATTTACCGCATACGTCACAAATGTTAATATTTTGTAACCAATATGCACACAAATATACATCATCTTGTAAACTACATGTATTAAAAAATCAAAGTTTTTTGGACTTGTTAGCATAATTTTGTTCTTACATAAACCAGTCGGTGGGTGTGAGAACATAAGAGGGAGTAAATTGCTCTGTGGTATGCTACTTTCAGAGGTTAAGGTTTAGTTTAAGGTCGCTAAATGATGTTGTGATGTTACTATGAAATTTTTGCCAAAAAGAACAGAAAAGTTGTTCAAACAACCACGAAAATAGAAGGAAATGGATTGGGTACACTGGATTATGATTTACAAGAATCCGTAATATCAAACGCGGTCTAAGTGAGCCAAAAGAAATGTGAGCCAAGCCAGTAGTTTCGCTGGGAGTGAATTTCTTCCCTTTTATAAAGGATCCTCTTATCTGGCTGACGTTCGCTGGGATGGGCCGGGCGGCATTTGTGAACATTTTGATGGAAGTTTTAGTTTGTTGAGGGGTGACAGTTTGTTCAGATGAACATGTCATTTTCCGGAAAGAAGGCTCAAAACTGCCATCCTCCCAAAAAAATACCATGTTGCTCTGAAGAAACTGCCACCCCCAGTACAATTAAAATTGTCAGGAAAAACGTTTGAAATGCCATGCTCTCCCAGCGAACGCTAGCCAAATAAGATTTTCACTTTAAAATATGTTCCTCTTTCTCACATAACCAAAATTTAACAAAAAAAGGAATAACTCCAAAATTGCATTTAAGCATCAATCTATTTAACAATATGGATTTCAACATGGTCCCCTCAATCTCAGCTCTAAGATCTTAGGAAGCGTGATGTGGACTGTCAATTGAAGATTAAGATGATTGACCGTATAGACGCGAGAGTCCGGGCAGGTGCACATGATGACATGATGTTGCCATGCAACATTGGCAGGGTGGTACATTTTGTCATGGACCAGCAGGAAACTAGCTAGTCCACGCACATACGCTATAAAAGAAGCTTTCTGTTTTTATTCTCGTGGCATAGGGATAAGATCGATAATAATGCAATCAAGAACCTTGCTTGGTGATGTGTAATGTTCTAGAAGGAGGTCGATCAAATGGGGTCCACACCAACATTAGGGATGGTTATACTTGGTTAGGTTTATTAATTCAGTTATTGCCTATATGCAAAAGAAAATATCAAATTACCGAGGGAGTAAATCAATAGATGAAAACATCAACTTTGACATGTGATTATTTGGGTTGTGCTATGTTTCTCCCGAAGAAAAATAAAATAGAAGAACATGTAGTAGATCTACATTAGTGAAGAGGGAAAAGGCAGCCAAATTCAGATTAAGAGGATAAATACGTGGGTGGTAAGTTTTAAACTTGTCTGTCAGTGAAGAGGCTAGCTAGAGACACGAGGCATAATTTTTGGGATGAGTAGTTGGTTTGGTTTATCCTAGTTAAGTTTAGATTGCCTAGATGCAACTATATAAAAAAGGAAAATTCATATACAAGCCATTATAATGTGCTGGGTCGTTTCGGTATGGATCAAAGTGAAGTTTGCCGTGCGGACGGGCATGCCACGTGGCCATTCATATACGAGCCATTAAAATTCATATACAAGCCATTCATATACAACGGCTACTCTTTGCCGTGAGCGGCCCTCGGCGTCTGCAGGGTTTGCCGTGTGGTGCCTCTTTGCCGTGAGGCAGTGACGGCAAAGAGTGCAGTTTGCCGTGAAGGTGGGTTTGCCGAGAGTGACACTCGGCAAAGCTTTGCCGAGTGTCCGTGTTTTAGCATTCGGCGAAAAGCATTACACCCGGCGTACGTGAAAATTCCAGTAGTGGCATATGCCATTATATAGTACCGGTCTGCGGACGATGTGGATTGAAAAATAGACACTTAGGTCAGGTTTGAGGGTCCGTTTTGAAGATGCCTGACAGCCTGAGGGCACATGACACACGTGTACATATGGTTACCTGTTGAGTGGAAGGACCAAGCGAGCAGCTGGTGCGACTCACATAGGACACCGGTGGCCGCCGAGAACCCGACAGCGACATCCTGTACAAGGCCGGCGTCGTCCCTGAGATCCATGGTGGCGTTGAACTCGTACGTGGTGGTCGACTCTGACGCCAGCTCGGTTTTTCGAAGCCCCACCTTCATCACCTTGGACTCGCCGTCGTACGTGACGCTCGCCCACATGATTGCATGTAGGCTCAACGGCGGCAGGATTCTGGTCCGGTTGGACCTGATGCCGTTGACGTCGACGCCGATGTGGTCGCCACCGCCGGCGCCGTCCCCGTTCGAGGGGTCCTAACCGTGGTTCCAGCGCGTGTCGAACTCGACGGCGAGGGTGTGCGGCGGGCGGCGCGAGTCGGCGGTCCCCGTGCTGTTGGGGTTGCTGAAGAGCCCGAGGAGGCCACTGTCCGAGCCAGAAGGAGGGGTCGTCACCGGGAAAGGCCCGAGGAAGAACGCCATGCCGTCGCCCCGTGAGAGGTTGTCCGTCCTGTTGCTGTCCTGGAGGATGGCGAAGCGGAAGCTGGTGGTGAAGCTAGCCCTCCTGCCGGTACGCTTGTCCCAGAGGCGCACCGGCTTACGGTGCACGACGCGGCCGGTGAGGTTGGAGCTGTCGTCGGTGAGGATGATCCGGTCGCGGCCGGCGTAGGAGGCGTTGATGAATTTGAGGTTCTCGCGGTCGCTGGGGACGGTGAAGTTGTAGTCGAAGGACAGCGTGGCGGCGCGAGGTGTCGTGTAGGCGGCTAGAAACAGGTAGCAGCTGATCAGGTAGTACGTGGGTAGGGGGATGCTTCTTGCATGGGCCATGGCTGCAGCTAGCAGAGGGCAGAGGGAGTTAAGCTAGTGATCAGCACATGTCAGCTCGTTTGCTCATGCAGGACGATGCTGGGGTACGGTGGAGAAGTATTTATTAGTTTGATTCAAGTAGACTGGACTAAGACCCTAGAGACAATTGCAAGCTTGACGAGGAATACTATTTGTGTTAGTCAGGTCAAACTTTTACATGTAATAAATAATTGGAAGGATACCTAAGAGAATATATAAATGGATTTGCTAATTCTTGTCTAGATAAGAATTAATAAAGTCCCCTGCAAAAAAGAGAGAGAAGAATAAAGTCCCCTACAAAAAAAAGAATTAACAGAGTCTTGTCTAGCTTTTACACTACTTGATTAACCGAATAAAAAATAAAAGAATAAATCACTGTGAATATTCGCGTTAAATCCAAGAGACAATACATAGTTATTTCTTATCTAGATGAGAGCTAGACAACCCAAATAATTTTTTAGGCCGTTAGATCTTCATCCAACGGCTGATATCGTCTGACAATTGTTATTTAATCTCCATTTACCTTTTTCCCCGCACGATTTTCGTCATGCTGTGCCACCTCCCAACCCACCGCCATGCGCAGGCCTCCGCCCCATGCTCCCCTTGACCCCCCAACCACCATCGTGCTTGCCGCTATGAAAGGCCATCCTTCTAAGCCTCGCCCCTCCCTCCACCCTGACCTCCTCGCCTCCATCCCTAGCTACCGCTCGCAGCGTCGTCCCCGTTTCCAGCGAGGTCCTGGCTCAGCCTTGCCAGAGTTGATGCTCACTGCTAGGCTCCTCGCGTTGCCATCGTCTTCAGCCTCGGTGGAACCGACTGATGCTTGCAAAAATTTCAGGCATCTGATGTATAGCAAATCCGAAAAAGAAAAGTATACCCCTCGAATTGGCATGTCATGATAGCTTCACCTATGTTTCTAAATCACCTCATTAGAAAACCCCATTTTGGGATCGACTCTTTAATAATGAGTAGCATGTTGGTACCATTTTTCATGTCAAAATTTGGCATTTTTGGGGTTTGTTTGATAGTATATTGAAGTCATTTAGTGCATATAATTAATATTTGAACTACATTTGCATGAAAAGATGGTAAAAGTAGTTTGAAAAACTGTATTTCTATTCTTGAGTCCATGTTTAGGCCTTATCCAAGAAAAGGAAAGGAATTCCAAACCTTATGTTGCCAAGACTCGATTCTGAACATGGAGGTTATTGGTTTTTAATTCTAAAAAATGCAAACAAAGTCTGAAAAAACATGAAATTTGGCATGGTGTCATCATATGACATTAATATGTCATGATAAAAATTGAGAAGATTTTTCAAAAGTTGTGACGTACACTTCTTGTCTGAAACCAGACCATATCTGAGGAAGAATCTAGGTTTCGAGAGGGAACGTGTCATATGTGAAGGTGAAGTGACAATTTCTCTTACTACTTTGTTTTGATCATCGTGAGCTCAGAGATTGTTGACCTTCTTCTAGAAGTCACTGAGTACAAGCATTGGAGTGTGAATTATTTTCCCCAGAATGCAATGAAAATAAGTTAAAAAGCATAATGATGGTACTCATATTAATAGTGACTTGGGCTATCATTCACAGGGGCCTAGTGGAAGGAGGTGAGTTAGAAAACACATAATAAGTGATTATGTCTTTCATTTTGTTTATCTTATATTTCAGCAAGGAACTTTCATTTGCCTCTAAGCAACAAAAAATTGCTGACTAGGGGAAAGACAACCTCACTACCTTGTGGGACATACAATGAGAGTCTATTCGCCATTAACTCTTAGAGTGTGAGGTTTCGGTCATGGCTGTGACGTGGTTGCCCATACTTTTGGTATTGATAGACGTTGGCCACAAATTACTAATGAGTGGTCCAATTTTGGTTGCTACATAAACATCATACATAGATCTCTGAATATATGCAGTTAGTACCGCAACTTTTCGCCGCTGGTCTTCGGAAGTATGAAGGAGTTATGTAGCCTTTGAGGTATACGGTGCAACGTGGATGGACAAGAAGAGTAAGGAGGAATATAAGATGGAATTCCGCGTCCATGGAGAGGGACGTGCATGGTCATGTGCATGGAGACTGACCATTTCCATTGCCCAGTCAAAAAGAAGCGCTTACACACTGCATGATGGAGATGATGGACGCAGCTTGCCGGCTATAGATGTCGTTGGGTGTGTGAGCTCTCAGTCTGGGAGATGACGGATTGTGCTGATCATTGCCTTACGTAAAATAATTCAGGGCCTGATGTTCAAAACGTAGGAACATAAAAAAATTATAGGATTGGAGTGGCATGTCCTCATCCTATAGGATTAGGAAGTCACAAGAATTTGTAATAAAAGTGTTTGCTACCCACGAGAAAACAAAGAAAGTTTACCCTTCAAAATGGTGTGCAAAGCAATCCTTCGAAATTTTCCTCAGGATGATTTCATTCCTGGAGATCAAACAACCTACATAGAAATAATCTCGAAGGATCCAAATCCTATGAAGATCATTTGAATGAAAGAAGTCCTAAAAAACTTTGTGTGCGCTGAGCCTGAGCCTTGCCTCTTTCTGCAAAAGAACACAGCGCGCTAATATGTATGTGGTCCGGAAGTCATTTTCCAACTTAATGTTACATTTTAGTCTGTACGAAATGTCTGCCATAGATTTCAGTGTGGTCCTTCCGCTCTTGCCGAATGTGATATGTGTGTGGACATACGTTGACTGACTTTGGTATGGATAATACTTGGGACTAAATCGATTTAGATGCCCAACAAAAGGAGGATTGATGAATTGAGATGGAATATTGCTTCAAGTGTTAAATCATCAAGAGAGTGTCACATTGTTACATTTGTTTTAATTCCAAGAAAATATGTCAAATTGTTGTGCCACATCGCGCTGAGAAGCAAATTATTGCGACATGGACATATTGTCTATTAGGGGGACCAGTGGAAGAATTGCCTACTGTATTTGCATTAATTAAAAAGGGGTTTATGCAAATCAAAAACGAAAGGGAAACGTATATCTTTCGTCCATGAACTCTTCCGAAAGTTTATACATGGTCCTTCAACTCCAAAACCAGGAAAGCTTAGTTCAACTTTCAAAACTGGATAAGTTTAATCCCTCGTGCCGCTTCGGGCAGTTTTCATCTGACCCATACTCTAAATCAACGAACAATAAACTAAAAACAACAACAAAATTATTAGAAACTTAATTTTCCTGACATCAAAGATACTTGCTGTCAGGACCCCGACTCAATGCCACATCGATCTAGCATGTAACACCTCATATCACTTTGCGGCCTCACGCACGGTATTCCCACGGGTGTCGCCTTACCTTTGCCCGGGACCGTTTGCGCCTTTTGGCACACGTATATGATAGTGTCGCTAGCATCCATATGATAAGGAGCCCAGGCTGACATGGCTAGTCGTAAACCCAAAGTGGCACAAACTTACAGGGACAGGCATCCATGACCCAGCATCGAACGTGTCGGTCATCAGCGAGTGAATCCAGGCTGTAGCACTGGGCTAGCAGGACTCCGGTGAACCGGGCTGTAGCGGGCTAACAGGACTCCGGTATTCATCGCGTGACATTTCCCCGAAGGGACAGACACAGGAACGAAGAAGGACACATGCCGGCCAGCCTAAGTGTTCCGGAGCAGTAGCAAGCTACCATGGCTCGGTGGAAACACTAGGAGACATTTCCCGGTAAGAGAGGCTACTAAGATAAACAACTAGATAGTCAGATCCCACACATACCAAGCATTTCAATAACATACACACAATATGCTCGATATGTGCAAGTACAACATGGCATCACAACATGACTCTACGACTCAAGTATTTATTCATTAGGCTCCGAGGAGCGAGATATTACAAACAGGGGTCTCATGACCCAACATTCAGAGCATACACATCAAGGCACTAGCGGAAGCTAACATGTCTGAATATAGACATCTACAAATGAAAAAGGCTGAGAAGCCTGACTAACTACCAGATCCTGCCGAGGGCACAAGATCGTAGCTGAGGTAACAAGCTAAACGTCGAAGTCCACGCGGAACTACTAGCGAGACTGAAGTCTCTCTGCAAAAACGTAAAATAGGCAAACGTGAGTACAAATGTACCCAGCAAGACTTACATCAGAACTAACTACATATGCATCATTATCAATAAAGGGGTGGTGGAGTTTAACTGCAGCAAGCCAGCTTTGACCCTGTGGCTAACCTGAACTACGACTGCAATGTAACTCTTTTGAGGTGGCGCACACGAGTCCACATATTCACCATATCAATACACCACTATCGATCCGCTCCCGTCTCCCTACGAGAACGCCATCCATAGCACTCACGCTTATCTTGCGAGTTTTAGAGTATCCACTTTCACTTATCTATGAACTATACAAGGGGCCAAGTTTCCATATCCGAGGAATCCGGCTATTCGAATAGATAATGATAACCCTGCAGGGGTGTACTTCTTCACACTACGCTCGCCACTTATCGCAGACACGTCATGTACCTCGGCAACCTTCAAGCGGAAGCCGGGCGAGGGAGTCGGCCACGGCCTACCTAAACACTCAAGTCTCTCGTCCAGGTTTATCGCCTATTCGGGTTCCATCCGCAAGGAGATCCGGCCGGGGTGTCGCTCATGGCCCCAAACGATGTGTGCAGGGTTCCCAAGCCCACCATCCGGGTCCCACTTGGTACACCAGGCCACTGTGCCTAGTCTGTCCCAAGCCCACCTGTACCGGGTGCCACTTGGTAGACTACTAACACTACCTACAAACACCAGAAACTAGTTGCAACTCCTGGACAGAGAACAAGGGTGATTAAGAAGCCGAGAGGGTCAATTAAGGATCCCAATGTGTGGTAGTAGCTGTTCATGGATCACAAACACAGAACTCAGTTCCTGAGGACGGCTGCAATGAGACAACCCACCATGTACTCCTACATGGCCTCTCAATGCTACCTTTACCAAATCGTGTTCACACACTTAGCTCTCAACAGTAGGACATGTTCACCACTTTCCAATTCATCTCTAATGAATCAGACCTGACACAACTCTAAGCAATAGCAGGCATGACAAACAAGCATGGATGAGTAGGCACATCAGGGCTCAAACAATTCCTACTCATGCTAGTGGGTTTCATCTATTTACTGTGGCAATGACAGGTCATGCAGAGGATAAACGGGTTCAACTACCGCAGCATGTAACAGTTGAAACGTTGTTGTCCTAATGCAGTAAAAGAGAGCAGGAGCGAGAGAGTGGGATTGTATCGGAATGAACAAGGGGGTTTTGCTTGCCTGGCACTTCTGAAGATAGTATAGCTCTTCATCGGTGACATCGAACTCATCGTCGGTACACGCCTATCGAGAGGGGACAATTACCGGCAAACAAGGAAGAACACAATCAATGCAATGCGACAATATGATGCATGAATGTGACATGGCAATATGATGTGGTTTGAGCTAATGCAACTAGCAACAAGGTTAAATGAAGTTGGTTTGAACCCTAAGTTCAAATCCAAATTCCATATGTGTTTATTTAAATGCCATTATATGATTTGTGCTAAACAGCAGCTATAAGTTGTTCTAACATGCATGAAAATGGTACAGGTGGATAGATTGGATTTTTCTGATCATTTTTCATATATAATTTATTTCAATCTGAGCTACGGTTGAATTTCTATGAATTTTTGAAGTTTAGAACATTTTCTGGAATTTCCTGTATAAGAATAATTCCAGTAAATGATTATTGCGTCAGCATGATGTCAGGGTGACGTCATCATTGACCAAAGTCAAATCTGCCTTGTGGGGCCGACCTGTCAGTGTAACAGTGCTAGTTATGTGACTATTTAATTCCTAACGAAAATAATTAGCTCGCGGGGCCCGCTGTCATTGACCCTGGGGGTTAATTAGCGGGGCTGTTAACAGCTAATGACGAGCCATGTCATCTAAACCGGCGACTAAACGCCGGCGGTAAGCAGACGCGGCGGCGCCTCGTCCGCCAACTCCGCAACGAGAGGTTGCGCTGGTGGTGGCGTTCGAGAGCGGCTGCGGGGCGCTTGGTGGTGGCCGTGGCAAGTGCGGGGGTGGGGCGTGGCGAGGCGCGGCGAAGCGAAGCGGCGGCGGAGCTCGGCTCAGCGAAGCGCGGCGTGTAACGCACAAGGGAGCAGGCTGGGCGAGCGAAGGGCACCGGGAGGAGGCCCTCACTCGCGCGCATCCAACGGTGGCCGTGGGGATGCCAGGGACGGCGTGTAGCGGCGGCGGCGAGCATATGCGGACGGCGGCGCTCGGCCAAGTTGGGGAAGCTAGCTAGGGGAGGGGAACGACGGGGATTCCAGGGGGGAAATGGAGAGTGGCTCACGGAGGGACTAGCAGAGTCGACGACGAGGTCGGGAAGTGCTGGAGCCCGCGAATCGACTGCGAGGTCACCGGCGGCCGGAGGTTGAAGATGAGGCCGGGGATGACGTTGCAGGGCTCCCGTGGTCGCATCCGTCAGTGTGTAGCTCCACGGCGTCGTGGTGGAGCTCCTCGCCGTGCTGGTTGGGCGGGTGGTGGCCTATAGCCACGGCTACGGCAGAACGGGCGTGCTCTCGGGCTCGCAGGAAGAGAGGGAAGAGGGAGCCAGAGGAGGGGGAGCGGTCCAGAGGGAGAGGGGAGAACGAGGGAAGGCTCTGGGTGTCTCCGTGGCGTCGCGAGGATGTCGGGGAGGCTGCCACCGCGAAGCAGGAGGTGGAGGCCTCCAGCGTGCTGCAGTCTTGACCGCCCTGCCCTCTTGGCAGAGGTTGAAGACGACAGCTTCGCCCTGGTGGGTTGGGCCTCAGCTACAGTGCTGGGCCAGCTAGGCTTCGGTGGCGCCTGTAAGCTCTCTCTCCTTCCTATTTGTTCTATTTCAGTTTTTCTATTTTGTTCTGTTTTGTTTTGGTTTAGTAAAAATACTAAACCATTTTATAAAATCCTGAAAATAATTATGTGGCTAGAACTGAAATATACCAAACCACATAAAATGTTCCAGAATTATTGGACATATATTAATTATATATAAAATATATATCCAATGCAAATAGTTATTGAATTAATTCAAAGGCCCAAAACAAATGTTTCAGTCACTCCAAAATATTGGTTTGCATTTTACCTTATGCCAATATTTTTTTTACAGAATAATAGGAACATTTTCTTGGACTCATTTGAAGCAATTTATTTAAGGTTGATCATTTTTAGAAATGATCTATGAGGCTTGAGAATTTCCCTCAATTCAATTTCACTGGAAATTCAGACATGATGCATGGATGCCACTCACTGATGCAACTAATTACAAAGCAGAATTCTAGGGCTGTGACAACTCACCCCCACTAAACAAGAATCTCGTCCCGAGATTCAAGATGTGAGGTAAGAAGACAGAGGGGACACGAAGTTAGCACAATCTTCACGATCCAGGTTGCACTCCATAAGAACCTTGATTCGATCATCATCTTGTCTCGACGTCTTGCTTTGGAGATCTGCATCCAACACGAGGACAGAGACACTCTACAAGGATGGATCATCTTAATGATCACAAGATCAACTCACGGAATGAGATGTAGAACATCTCTTGAGCTGAGAGGCAAAACACACATCATGAAGGGCGGAAGTAACAATTTGACGAGGTTTCAAAGTAGCGAGGAAAATAGTTGGCATGATACCACAATGAGACACCTTGGGAGAGGTGACTCGTAACATTGTTCCCTCAGGTGGCAAAAAGAATTACTTTTGATACATAGACCATTGGAACTCTCCTCACCAGCCTGAGGTAATTTACGAACGATCGTTTAACAGAGTTCGGGAGGACGACACACTCGGGCTAGAATGGATGATGTGGATTACCTTGTTGAAAACAACACAAGGGATGATTTTAGTAACTGGGGAGAAACTCAACAGTAGAGGGTGGGTCCACTATTGGAATGGTTATAGAATGACCGAGGAAACTGAGAGCAAACCTAGTTAGTGCCGATGATAACACCTAGCGCTTGTGTGTGCTCTCAAGAACTTGAGCATTTCCACATTCGTCAAGGTCTTACCAACATCCGTGTCAAGGATCCTGGCAACACAACGTACTACCACGATGAATAGCGATGGACGATGCAGATGCAAAGGAAGATAACACTTTCTCAGATTTCACCTTAGCGAGGCCAAGGTGACGAAATCTGGATGATCGACCGAGAGACATTTAGCACTCCGCTTCTAATGTTCTCCTTGATGTACTAGCGTATCCCATTCATTGAAATGGTCTGGTATCTAGAACATCAAATAAAGGTCGGACTTCGGAACACAAAAATCC
Source organism: Aegilops speltoides (assembly GCA_021437245.1). Lineage (NCBI taxonomy): Eukaryota > Viridiplantae > Streptophyta > Magnoliopsida > Poales > Poaceae > Aegilops > Aegilops speltoides. Next base: position 22,296,562 of record CM038142.1, read on the forward strand.
ATAAGGGACAACTAGGGAGTAGATCCTTCGAAATCCTTATGGGGAGGTGGCCAACTTCCTCAAACAAGATACTACAATAATAGGTCTTCCGGTTGGGTGTGTTGGCCACGACATCCATTTTACCGGGTTACAGAAAGGTCAATATTATAGTTCTTGGAAAATGCTCCAACCATCATATCTGCCTGAGATTCAGATATGGTTGGTGTTAGAACAATCCAGACTCATCGAGTCTAGAAAGAAAAATGAAAGTTTACAACACAAATCGACGAGATGACGTTGCAAGATTCTCAGGGAATGAACTACGATAGCAAACTCCAAGGCATGAGCTGGTTCTGCTACACACATGTGAACACAATGTCCTATACAAGCATGACAACGTGGTAGTCTTACAATAAAACACTACCGAGTTCTGGTTGGGAACCATCACCGCGGATAACGAGGTCCTAGCATAAGTCATATGATTAGCTCTTATGAAGGAACTCTTTCTCCTTGAACAAATCAACCAGTGGCTTGGTGTGCTAAGGATACATATGGAACGAAGGTTGCAAGTCTCCAAACCACAGAATACTTCGCACATATGCATGACTGATTTGGGATGATTCCAAAGGAAGCAACAGACTGTCTCGAGTCCACGGCGGCAACTTGCATCAAATGCACATGAACTGGAGGAAATCACTTCTTACATCCGAACATATGCTTCATGAGCTAGCATGAAGAAATGCTTTCAAAAGTTTCCAACACTAGCTTAATGTTCAACAAAATCATGGAGAAGACAAGGATGTTGTCGATGGGCTCAACAACAATTCATCCAGATTCCATGGAGATGGAATTCCATAACTATGTGAACAAGGTGATAGTATTGGTCAGACCCAAAAGATATAATGGTGTATGCTCGAGGAAACAACCACGAGTAAGACAACATTACGGACATCGTTGGTTCTGACTTGATTTGAGGATAGCCCACACTCAAATCAAAGGTTGACATGACAATAGACACAAACAACTCATCACGAGGATCAACCAATGAATATCATCTTTCTTCAACACACACACAAGGATATCCCTTTGGAATGAACTGAGTCGAACAAGCTTTTATCTTCCAACTCTCCAAGTTGTTGTTTAGCTTAACCAACTAGCTCAGGGTATCCAACACGAATCCTTGGAGAAAGGGTGGGTTCGAAAACCAACTTGATCACGAGCTCAACATAGCGGTCAGGTGACAACCTGGTGATACTTTCGAGAAGATAATCGGAAAATCAGGAACCACCGATATGTTACTAAGCTCGGGAACAACCTTGCTTTTCAGGGCAAGATGATATGATCAAAAGAGTGAGGGATTGACACAATCCTGGATATGGATGAGGTTCTGGAGTTTGTTTCTCCTAGTCATCCTGGAATAGAATGGCTTGATGGACCACAAGAGTAATAGGCATCGATGAACGAATGCACACATGCTCTTGACTATCAATTGATAGACGAGGGTCAGAAGACAACTAAAGAGGGACAACTCAATGGAACATACAATTTCCTGAGTTGTGGATGCATAGATTAGTATGTCGAACCAAGTTCAACATTTCTTCCGGATAACCCATGCGGAAAGGTAGGACTGGCAGATTCACAACACAGGATAGGAAACTCACTGAGAACACTCTTGTTGTGATCTTTCGGTTCAAGAGAACTTCTGCCAAAATGGTTCATGGCATTTGGAAGAAGGGAATACCACGGACCTCGAGGGCTATCGCAAAGGTTACTAATAACCTAAGGGAGCTAGCAATTACTATCAACATGAAGTAGGTAGGGTGAATCTTAGGCTTCAAAACCCAGGAAAAGAATACCTACTACTAAGTGGCATCACGGGATGCTTTCGAGAAGGAAGGCCAGAATCATCACACTGGGAACACAAAACATGGCTAGATTACCTGGCGATCCTCTAAGACACCTAGGGTCATAATACTAGCTCCAACATATATGTCGAGGCAATAGAGTACCTCAACTCACCGATTAGTGTGCTTAATCTGGCCCAAAAGGACATCAGGAACGGGAGGAAGGGATTTGCAAATGCTTCAGAGTATTTAGAAACCTGGGATGACTCGGACAGCATAACGGCAGTAAATGCTCGAAAAGATTGGAGACATGCTACAACATGGTGGCATAACCACTCGATCACCACAATATCAAGGTTTCGAGATCAACAATTAACATACGGAGGTAGTAGGAACTTAACTGAGGCTTGAAACCAACAATCCTATAAGTCTACGGATTAGTAACACGTGATCCTGATAGAAAGAAGAGAAGCCTAGCTCTTAAACCCCGTAGAAGAGAAGAGGATGACTCAGATCAGAAGGCCATGAGGTATAAGGAGTAAAAAGAGCCTTACGTTCCATCCCACAATCAATTCCCCTACATATAACTAAAGAATTTCTAGACTCAACTTCACCAGTTTGGCTTGGTAATCCTCACAGCATCAAAGCTCGATACCAAAGCTGTCAGACCCGACTCAATGCCACATCGATCTAGCATGTAACACCTCATATCACTTTGCGGCCTCATGCACGGTATTCCCACGGTGTCGCCTTACCTTTGCCGGGACCGTTTGCGCCTTTTGGCACACGATATGATAGTGTCGCTAGCATCCATATGATAAGGAGCCCGGCTGACATGGCTAGTCGAATCCAAAGTGGCACAAACTTACACGGACAGCATCCATGACCCAAAGATCGAACGTGTCGGTCATCGCGAGTGAATCCAGGCTGTAGCATCGGGCTAGCAGACTCGGTGAACCGGCTCAGCGGCTAACAGGACTCCGGTATTCATCGCGTGACATTTCGAAGGCGACGCATACGAGGACGAAGAAGGACACATGCCGGCCAGCCTAAGTGTTCCGGAGCAGTAGCAAGCTACCATGGCTCGGTGGAAACACTAGGAGACATTTCCCGGTAAGAGAGGCTACTAAGATAAACAACTAGATAGTCAGATCCCACACATACCAAGCATTTCAACAACATACACACAATATGCTCGATATGTGCAAGTACAACATGGCATCACAACATGACTCTATGACTCAAGTATTTATTCATTAGGCTCCGAGGAGCGAGATATTACAAACAGGGGTCTCATGACCCAACATTCAGAGCATACAAATCAAGGCACTAGCGGAAGCTAACATGTCTGAATACAGACATCTACAAATGAAAAAGGCTGAGAAGCCTGACTAACTACCAGATCCTGCTGAGGGCACAAGATCGTAGCTGAGGTAACAAGCTAAACGTCGAAGTCCACGCGGAACTACTAGTGAGACTGAAGTCTCTCTGCAAAAACGTAAAATAGGCAAACGTGAGTACAAATGTACCCAGCAAGACTTACATCAGAACTAACTACATATGCATCATTATCAATAAAGGGGTGGTGGAGTTTAACTGCAGCAAGCCAGCTTTGACCCTGTGGCTAACCTGAACTACGACTGCAATGTAACTCTTTTGAGGTGGCGCACACGAGTCCACATATTCACCATATCAATACACCACTATGGATCCGCTCCCGTCTCCCTACGAGAACGCCATCCATAGCACTCACGCTTATGTTGCGAGTTTTAGAGTATCCACTTTCACTTATCTATGAACTGTACAAGGGGTCCAAGTTTCCATATCCGAGGAATCCGGCTATTCGAATAGATAATGATAACCCTGCAGGGGTATACTTCTTCACACACGCTCTCGCCACTTATCGCCCTGTACACGTCATGTACCTCGGCAACCTTCAAGCGGAAGCCGGGCGAGGGAGTCGGCCACGGCCTACCTAAACACTCAAGTCTCTCGTCCAGGTTTATCGCCTATTCGGGTTCCATCCGCAAGGAGATCCGGCGGGTGTCGCCACGGCCCCAAACGATGTGTGTGGGGTTCCCAAGCCCACCATCCGGTCCCACTTGGTACACCAGGCCATCTTGTGCCTAGTCTGTCCCAAGCCCACCTGCATCGGTGCCACTTGGTAGACTACTAACACTACCTACAAACACCGAAACTAGTTGCAACTCCCGGACAGAGAACAAGGGTGATTAAGAAGCCGAGAGGGTCAATTAAGGATCCCAATGTGTGGTAGTAGCTGTTCATGGATCACAAACACGAACTCAGTTCGAGGACGGCTGCAATGAGACAACCCACCATGTACTCCTACATGGCCTCTCAATGCTACCTTTACCAAATCGTGTTCACACACTTAGCTCTCAACAGTAGGACATGTTCACCACTTTCCAATTCATCCCTGATGAATCAGACCTGACACAACTCTAAGCAATAGCAGGCATGACAAACAAGCATGGATGAGTAGGCACATCAGGGCTCAAACAATTCCTACTCATGCTAGTGGGTTTCATCTATTTACTGTGGCAATGACAGGTCATGCAGAGGATAAAGGGGTTCAACTACCGCAGCATGTAACAGTTGAAACGTTGTTGTCCTAATGCAGTAAAAGAGAGCAGGAGCGAGAGAGTGGGATTGTATCGGAATGAACAAGGGGGTTTTGCTTGCCTGACACTTCTGAAGATAGTATAGCTCTTCATCGGTGACATCGAACTCATCGTCGGTACACGCCTATCGAGAGGGGACAATTACCGGCAAACAAGGAAGAACACAATCAATGCAATGCGACAATATGATGCATGAATGTGACATGGCAATATGATGTGGTTTGAGCTAATGCAACTAGCAACAAGGTTAAATGAAGTTGGTTTGAACCCTAAGTTCAAATCCAAATTCCATATGTGTTTATTTAAATGCCATTATATGATTTGTGCTAAACAGCAGCTATAAGTTGTTCTAACATGCATGAAAATGGTACAGATGGATAGATTGGATTTTTCTGATCATTTTTCATATATAATTTATTTCAATCTGAGCTACGGTTGAATTTCTATGAATTTTTGAAGTTTAGAACATTTTCTGGAATTTCCTGTATAAGAATAATTCCAAGAAATGATTATTGCGTCAGCATGATGTCAGGGTGACGTCATCATTGACCAAAGTCAAATCTGCCTTGTGGGGCCGACCTGTCAGTGTAACAGTGCTAGTTATGTGACTATTTAATTCCTAACGAAAATAATTAGCTCAAGGGCCCCTGTCATTGACCACCGGGGTTAATTAGTAGGGTGTTAATGACTAATGACGAGCCATGTCATCTAAACCGGCGACTAAACGCCGGCGGTAAGCAGACGCGGCGGCGCTCCTCGTCTGGCCAACTCCGGCAACGAGAGGTTGCGCGGCTGGTGGCGTTCGAGAGCGGCTGCAGCGGCGCTTCGGGTGGTGGCCGTGGCAAGTGCGGGGTGGGACTGTGGCGTCGGCAGCGGCGAGCGAAGCGGCGGCCGGAGCTCGGCTCCGAGCGAGCGCGGCGTTGCAACGCACAAGGGAGCAGGCTGGGCGAGCGAAGGGCACCGGGAGGAGGCCCTCACTCGCGCGCATCCAACGGTGGCCGTGGGGATGCCAGGGACGGCGTGTAGCGGCGGCGGCGAGCATATGCGGACGGCGGCGCTCGGCCAAGTTGGGGAAGCTAGCTAGGGGAGGGGAACGACGGGGATTCCAGGGGGGAAATGGAGAGTGGCTCACGGAGGGACTAGCAGAGTCGACGACGAGGTCGGGGAAGTGCTGGAGCCCGCGAATCGACTGCGAGGTCACCGGCGGCCGGAGGTTGAAGATGAGGCCGGGGATGACGTTGCAGGGCTCCCGTGGTCGCATGCGTCAGTGTGTAGCTCCACGGCGTCGTGGTGGAGCTCCTCGCCGTGCTGGTTGGGCGGGTGGTGGCCTATAGCCACGGCTACGGCGACGGCGTGCTCTCGAGGCTCGCAGGGAAGAGAGGGGAAGAGGGAGCCAGAGGAGGGGGAGCGGTCCAGAGGGAGAGGGGAGAACGAGGGAAGGCTCTGGGTGTCTCCGTGGCGTCGCGAGGATGTCGGGGAGGCTGCCACCGCGAAGCAGGAGGTGGAGGCCTCAGCGTGCTGCAGTGATTGACCGCCTCCCTCTTGGCAGAGGTTGAAGACGACCGCTTCGCCCTGGTGGGTTGGGCCTCAGCTACAGTGCTGGGCCAGCTGGGCTTCCAGGTGAGCGCCAGGTAAGCTCTCTCTCCTTCCTATTTGTTCTGTTTCAGTTTTTCTATTTTGTTCTGTTTTGTTTTGGTTTAGTAAAAATACTAAACCATTTTATAAAATCCTGAAAATAATTATGTGGCTAGAACTGAAATATACCAAACCACATAAAATGTTCCAGAATTATTGGACATATATTAATTATATATAAAATATATATCCAATGCAAATAGTTATTGAATTAATTCAAAGGCCCAAAATAAATGTTTCAGTCACTCCAAAAATATTGGTTTGCATTTTACCTCATGCCAATATTTTTTTACAGAATAACAGGAACATTTTCTTGGACTCATTTGAAGCAATTTATTTAAGGTTGATCATTTTTAGAAATGATCTGTGAGGCTTGAGAATTTCCCTCAATTCAATTTCACTGGAAATTCAGACATGATGCATGGATGCCACTCACTGATGCAACTAATTACAAAGCAGAATTCTAGGGCTGTGACACTTGCATGCGCAAGATGGGTGCAAATTTCCGTGGTGTTTGGATGTTGACGAGCTCGTGGGAAAATGTAGAGGAAATCTGCCCTAGGGTAAACAGTAAACTAAAAAAAATAGCAAAACAATTTAAAAAATAAGATATTTTTGGCATCATTCTCGGGTGCGTAAGGTGTGTGAAATGTTTTGTGCTTAAATGAAATCGAGGAGCTCTAGCAAAAAAAAACATAGTGCACCTTTTCAAAGTTTCTTTCTGAGCCAAATTTTGTTCTTTTTGCCACGGGCTCCTACAATGTGCACACACCACGAAAATTTTCATGCAGCTTGCCCACCCAAGAATCTTGCCCGAAAAAATAAATTGATATTTTTTTCGAATTGCTTTGCCATTTTTTAAAATTTGCTATTCACCCTAGGGCAGATTTCCTCTATATTTTCTATCACAAGCTCATCAAATGTCCAAACACCAAAAAACTTTGCACGCACTTTGCACACCTGAGCATCTTCAATGATAAAAGATTTCAGATTTTTATGCTGTTTTTTGAAGTTACTATTTACCAATTTATTGTTCGCGTCGTACGGAAACCACCCAAAGCAGCATGAGGTACTAAGGGGGTGTTTGTTTCCAGGGACTTTTTGATGTAGGGACTAAAAAAGTCCCTCTTAGATACTTTTTAACCAAACAGGAGGGACTACTAGGGACTAAAAGTTGCTTTTTGGGACTAAATGAAGAAGACTCTCAAGAAGAGTCTTTTTTGGGACTTTTTCAACAATGCCCCTCCCTGCACCCATTGCCCCGCCGCCCCATGGTGTTGTTTGGTTGTTATTTTCCTATATACTAGGGGTAACATGGTTATTTAATAACCTATATGGAGGGACTAGGGACTTTTTAGTCCCTAGAAACAAACAGGGAGGGACTTTTTAGGGACTAGGGACTTTTTAGTTGGGACTAGAAAAAGTCCTAGGACTTATGAACCAAACAGTGCCTAAATCTATCCAGTTTTGAAAGTCGGGGGACTAAGTTTTGCTGATTTTCCAGTTGAGGTACCATTTCCAAACTTTCGGAAGAGATGAGGGGCGAAAAGATAAATTTACAAACTTTTCTTTCAACCCTATGGGTTTCCATATGCTCCAAGCTACCACCGCAATGATTTCCATTAAGCAAGGTACACTAGGAGTATCCCTAAACATTATGATTTAATCAAGAGATACCGCTATTGCTTGAAGACATAGAAGCTCCCAATATTGTTAAGCAAAAATTCCCAAGTTAATTGATGTTTTTTCAGCATGTTTTTTTGGCTGAAACACATATATAGCTGATCAGATGTCTTTTCTTCCTGCTCAAATTTTTTTCGGCGTTCACAGTATCAGTGGGTAGGAGCCAAAAATAACACATTGTGATTGAGTTGATATGTTCTTTTCCATAGCCATTTGCACTGAGGGGACTATCTTGATGATCTACTAAGATCTTACTAAAAGAATCATTGAAGAAAAATTAATGGGAGTTGCAAACATAAGTACACTTATCAGGTTGTCGTTATGTTGGATATTTTCCAGTTTTCTCTCTCTAGAAAACGCAAAGCTTGCATCTCAAAGTCTTGATGCATTGATAAAACAAATAATAATTACAAGCCGACTAGGCCAAAACAACTGTTCCATCCGAGCGCGTTTCAGCCTATTCAAATTTTCCGTACGTCTCCACAAGGTAAGCCATGCCGGTAGTACGCTGAACTAGGTAGATTACTGATTATTGAACTGTGGATAATGGTTGCAATTTTCATGGTTATAGCATAATTAAGTTCTGGTTCCAATTAGATTTCAGCTTAATGAACTTCACAAGGTACACTACACGAGACAAGACTCTTGGATTCTTCCACTGTGTTTGGAGTTCCTGGGCGTTTCCTGCTTGCTTTAGGGCCCATTAGAAATTGTCTTTGTTTGGTGTGTTCCAGAAAGTATACACATTTAATCAGAAATACAGGTGGGTCACTCACCCCTATTTGTACCATTGGTGAATTGGATGAATATATAAGCGCTGAACTTGAAAATTTGAACTGTATATGTATTAGAAGTCCACTCCATTCACCATCAAAGGAAATGATGGTACCTTTCAGGTGTTCAAAGTATGACATGTTGCTCCAATTTGTTCTTGTTTCTATTTCAATGTGGAAAATTTGAGCTAAATTGTTTGTTTTGAACCGTGCAGATTATTCTTTTTTGAACTGATAGGGCGCTATCCCATTCAATTTTTATGCTATTCCATATGGAGTGTAACTTTCTTGAACAGTTGTGAGGTAGTGGACTGTTGCAGAAATAAGATAAAAATTCACAAAATCTTGCTGGTGTATATATTTACAATGGTCACAGAAAGAGAACCACTTGATAGGCCCGATGCAAGACTGAGTTGATTAAGGAAATTTTCTTGTATAGAAGCTAACGCTGCAACATGAATTGTTCTGTTTGCACGGCTGATCAGAGTTTGAGGGACACACATGCTGGACTACTTTGATATATTATATCTGTAAATAACTCTTGCTGAAATTTTAAAATTGTATTGTATACGGCCTGCAACTCCGGGCACCTGCCCTGGCTCAAGTGGAGTGTCCATTAAGCATCCACTAAGAATCAGCATCAATATATGGGTTAGCAATGCTGTTTTTTTGGGCAAACACCAGCCGGCGGCGTCACAAATACACTTTTGCCCATGCTCGGCAACTAAGTTGGCCCCGCCACTGATTGTACGGCTAGATGGGCATAAAATCATGTTGCAAGACTGAAACTTAGGCATTGTATTATCCAATTGATTCTGGCATTCTGCATCTCATGTTGGTTTGATCTTTTGTATTCTCTTAGTTGTCAATTTAGAAACTTTCAATACTCATGTAGTCATGTTTCATGAATGCTGGTTACAAAATATCAGTAGTAGCTAGAACAAAAGACTGATCATGTGGTCATATTTCAGCATTCTAAGCATCATATTTATTTTGTTTTAGCTTGAACAAAAGAGTCAGACAGATAAAACTGGAGCGGGATACTTTACACTATGGTTCTAATTTCGTTTCGACTTTTGCCAGATTGCTTTATGAGTAACACTGAAAGTTGAAGAGGAATAACTCTGGATCTTGAGAGAATACCACGTACTACTGCGCAAAGGGTAATTCCATTTTTCTCTTTTGTTGCTGAGATGCCACCCTTAATTTGTTTTGGTAGTGGTATAGCCTACACGATAAGTATTTCCTTGAGGGATATACAGTACTACACTCAAGCTAAAATTTCTATATATTATGCACAATAAATATGAGAAATTCATTCAACTTGAAACTCTACTTCTTCCAGGAAAAGAAAATTACAAAAATAATCATGATAGAACTAATGGTACAAGGTTAATGGATGCAAAAGACACTCTCAGGTTACTGAAAAGTTGGGCTAGAGTATATGTATGAAAGGATCAGGTACAAACAATTAGGCTAGATAGTAGTAACAAATTATATGCTCAAATTGGAGACCTGCTCTGTACCCCAAATCAGTTTGTATGTAAGCTTGGTAGATTTTGTCTTTGGACTCTATCATGGACGAACCACAGCTATGAGTGTTCTTTTGATGTATGACAAATAGCTAAGCAGGGAGATGTCACACTTCAATATATTTGACTGATATTGTGCTAGCACTTGAAGGCAATCAAAGAAGCAAGGCATTAACTCCTGGGAAAGATGCCATTAGGTGGCTCTTACACGGGCATCTTACTAGTATTTTAAAACATGTAAGTGATTTAAATTGTCTAAGATAAAATAAATTATGGACTTACTTGGGAGGGAGAGAGAGAGGAGAGACGTATGAGTAGTGTACGTCACTGACAAAAGTATTATTGCTTGGCCCATCGAACTGAGTTGATCTGATTAAATAAAAATACCAGAAACTTTTTTTTTTGCGAATAAAAAAAAATACCAGAAACTGAGAAACAAATACAAAGAATATACATGTGTGTGGGTCATAGCTAGCACGAATCACAAAACTAAATGTGTGGTGGCAGATGTACCGCTACATACCGTTACCGCGCAAAACGACTTTGCGGACGTTAGCCTAGATGCGCATAGAACTGGAGTGTGCCGCACCAGATACGTACTTTCTCATCCAGAGAGCTGTGGTCCTGTCTCATCTTTAGCCTGGCTTTGGTGGGCATATATAGCATACCTGTCGCCCGAATCGCTGCTCTCTTCATGGCTTCTACTGTGTGTATGAAAAAAAGCAAGTACTGTATTCTAACAGAACCTGATCTTCCTATCGTCCCGGCTAAGATGCCCGCAGAACTGGGTTCCCTGAAGAATAGCGTGCCACTAAATAATTGAGGGATCATATTCTCACGTTGCTTAATGCATGGCACAGATATTTGTGAGGCATGGAATAACAAGGAACATGATAGGATAGAGCATCATTCTTTCCCCTTTCATATATGTATGGGGGTAGTTCCACCCTGCAGCCAGAGAGCTTGCAAACTCCATACACAACAATGTCTTCGAGTGCATCCGCGAGCGCATCCGCGACCGCTAGCGTACCTTGGGGCGCTTCCTCGAGTGCATCTGCGAGCACACCTTCGGGCGCTTCCTCGAGTGCATCTGCAAGCACACCTTCGGGCGCTTCCTCGAGCGCATCTTCGAGCACACCTTCGGGCGCTTCCTCAAGTGCATCTTCAAGTTATTTCTTTCATGATCGCGTTTCATCAGTCTGTGTTGCTCATGACGGTGGTTCCAACACTCTCACACCCGAACAAGAAGAGCACAAGAAGATCCTGGAGCAGCTGATGGTGTTCACAGTGGTGCTAATGACCATCCTCGGTGCTTCCCTCTTCATCATCGGACTCCGGCGCCTAATCCATGGCCGGTACACCCTTCATCCCGTCGTGCGTGTCCTGTTGCACTCTACCCTTGTCCTATTCCTCCCCCTCTTGTCCTATGTCTTCTCGCACACCAAGGGGGGGCAGCATGAGCTTCTCCTCATGGTCCTCTGGATGCTACTCATAGAGCTCATCCGCAAGAAGGTGCAGGCAATGGTGCAACCAACTGATGGCTCCTCCTTCTCGAGGGGCATTGGTCGGTTCACGTTGATGGATTACTCTGATGAACTGGCTCGCTTAGTGTGGATTGGATATCTTATATACTCCCACTTATCGGTAGGGGAGGGCAAGCTATTAGACACCATGTTTGTTGTCCTTTGGTCACTAGGACTAGTGAAACTAGGCCAGAGGGTGTTAAATACCTGGATGGCCCAGGATTCTTTTGCTGCAGCCAAGAACGCTCACCTTATTGCAGGATACATGCAACATGTCATGTTGCATGATCAGGCGAAGAATACTGGAGAGGGTGTTGCTAATGAGTTCCACTCCAAAACTGCATCTGTCATCATGGGCACATGCATGTATACGGTGATGGGGGAGGAGAAGATTGTTCTCACAAAAAAGGAAAGGAAAGATAAAGGTGGAGGAGATACCCCCACAAAAACAAAAGGTGGAGGAGATACATGCACAGTCACAGAGCCAAGGATACTCACTACCCCAAGCGGCTACAATGTGGGATACTTCCCTCATGAACATCATATTAATCATGGACTTCTCTCCATTGACCTCAAGAAGGTCAAGGGCTTGGTTACCGTGTCCACGATCTGGGACCTAGCCAGAAAGGACAAGGTGCTCTTCTTAAAAAATGCAAGGCGTCGGAGCCTCAAGAATCTGTGCCTTTCATATGCTCTTTTCAAATTGCTGCGTCGCCGGTTCGAGCATTACCCAATGGTGGAGATTGGATCAACCATGGCGCGTGAGCTAATGCTTGAGGGACTACTTACTCTCGACGACTGTCTCGAGAGCAGCCATGATGAACTCTCTAATATCCTTGAAAAAGAAAAAGAAGAGGAAGAAGGCCTTAATATCCATCTCAAGAGCAGGAGCAGCCATGACCAGCTCCCTAATAATATCTCTGAAAAAGAAAAAGAAAAAGAAAAAGAACTACTTAAGCTTAATGCCAAGAGGGCTTTTCAAGTTCTTCAGCTTGAGCTCAACTTCCTTGAAAACTACTACCAAGCAGTCGTCCCTGTGGTGATGTCTAATCCATTTCTTTTTGTTGGCAACTTCCTCTTGTCTCTTCTCTTTGTTGCCATATACCTCCTTGCCGTTGTGGCGATGAGCCAAAATTTTGATGAGATATATTGCACAAATCTTGGCCAAGGACGACTCTCAACCCGAGATCAGCTTATCACCATCTCTCTTGGGATCATCCTCCTTACCATTGAAATCATCGAGTTCCTCTCCCTCTACTTGTTCTCCAATTGGCTCCTGGTGCGCCTGCTGTGCTTCTACGTGCGAGCTGCAAATCGATGGAACAAGTGGCTTGCTCACTGGATCATTGTAGCTGCCATGTGGGTTAAACGACGTGCCTTGAGGGATGGGGATGCCTGCATCAAGATCCAGCAGGTATCCATTCTTCAACTTTGTGATACTATTGACACGTTGTGGGCACTGACGTCACAAGCGCTTGCGGCCAGAGTTGTTGGGCCACAGCGGTCTGTGATGGTGAGCGTGGAAGCTAAGGTTGCCATTGTGAAGGCCTTGAAGGAAGCCGTCGGCCCAAGAAGTACTGGACACATTAGCTGTCCACATGTTAGTGGCTTTATCGAGTGTGGCAGTATTACCGAGACCATCCTGGCATGGCACCTTGCCACTGACCTCCTTGTGTTTGAGTTTGAGAATAATGTAAGAGTATCAGATGACCAGAAGGTCGCGACTATGCTGGCACGGTACTGCATGTACTTGGTAGCTAACATGCCTGAGCTGCTGGTGGATGACAAGGCATGGGCAACAGATGCATACCAAGGTATGAAGGACTACATAGAGAAGTTGCCACCGCAGTGTTGTGTTATGACAGGAAACACATCGAGGCGGCGACGCATGGCGTTGATGATGGCCAAGAATGCGGGAGACATAGAAGAAAAGACGACAAAGCGGGGCATGGAGGTGTTTGATGAGCTCCTCAAGAAGCGAGCCCGAGAAGGAGATGCTGCAGTGTGGAAGAGTCTAGCTGATTTCTGGACAGAACTACTCATCTTCATGGCCCCATCTGACAACGTTCAAGGCCATGCCAAGACATTGGCCACCTCTGGTGGTGAGCTTATCACCTACCTTTGGGCCTTCTGCACTCATGCCGGCATTTCTCGTCGGCAGGAGGAGCTTCGGGGCCAGCAGGTGTAGTACTCTACTCTACTGGAGAGCTGCTGGCTTGTGTTGAATTGAACATCGACATGATGGTGATGGGTTTTATTACATATGCCAACCTGTTTCCCTTGATGTACAGACCTATACTGTATGGTTTGTTTAATTCCCAACTATACGAATCTCAGGCAGTATGTGTATGTCTGGTTTGTGTACGGGCTTGTATATTGTACAACTCTATTTTGATTAAGGCAGACTAGAGGATACTCAAGTCTCCTCTAGTTTGATTTGGATGTGAAGTTACTGTTTCATCTCATCTATGGTCCCTTTGTTGTTTTGGGAGCTGAATTTGTTCATTACAAATCTGGATGCTGCTTATGCTATAAGCCTTTTTTTACACATTTGTCATAAGTTTTTACAACAACATAATTGGCATGAACATTTATATATCTAAACATTGCAGGACTTTTTTGGCGTTTCGAAAATTATTATTTCCACCTTTGAATTAATCTGGGTGAATGTCTTCTTTATATTTAACAAACTACCCGTGTATGCCATTAACATGGTCCATTCTACCAAAAATACAAGGGGGGGGGGACATAACAACTTGTCTAGGGTAAAGGTACCATGCAGGGATAAGTAACTAAGTATGCATTAATATTGCAAAATTTTGAGGACCTGGTTTGAGGGGCCATCTTCAGCATCCAGAGTAATTTTGAGCCTTTTCTTCTCTCTATTTTGATCGAGACTTTTCTGTCTGTCCAACTTCTTTTGGTGACGGATGTACTCCAATTCATCAAGGATGTCTTCCATGTTATGGAAAACATATTTGAGACCCCTCACCATCTCCTCAAAGAGTTTACTTTGATTAATGGCCTCAACTGCTTTTTTTCAACAAAGGAAATATATTAATATCAAGGAGATACCAATTACACCCAGCCTCTGCAACAATGAAATGTCGTAAAGACATCACAGATGCACACAGCCAAAAGACAAAAAAAAAGAAGAAAATAAATGAAAGATCCCGCTATAGTGATCAATTCCTTGTAGCTACAGCACCAACCACAACCAAGACAACACCCAAAGTCCAAATTCCTCAAAAGCGACGCCTCCAAGAAGGAAACAGTGCACAAGCACCATGATCGCCTGATCATAGATCCTAGGTTTTCACCCTGAAGAAAATCCGCACTCTCAAAACAATGCCTTCAACAAGAACACTGCCAGGCACAACCAATTAAGGCCAGACCTTGGGTTTTCACCCTGAAAGCTAAGACTTTGTACTTCGCCTGTGTTGCCGCCCCCATTTGCCGCTGCCACCGCTACAAGTCACGAATCCCTGACCTCCTTGTGTTTGAGTTTGAGAATAATGTAAGAGTATCAGATGACCAGAAGGTGGCGACTATGCTGGCACGGTACTGCATGTACTTGGTAGCTAACATGCCTGAGCTGCTGGTGGATGACAAGGCATGGGCAACAGATGTATACCAAGATATGAAGGACTACATAGAGAAGTTGCCGCCGCAGTGTTGTGTTATGACAGGAAACACGTCGAGGCGGCGACGCATGGCGTTGATGATGGCCAAGAATGCGGGAGACATAGAAGAAAAGACGACAAAGCGGGGCATGGAGGTGTTTGATGAGCTCCTCAAGAGGCGAGCCCAAGAAGAAGAAGGAGATGCCGCAGTGTGGAAGATTCTAGCTGGTTTCTGGACAGAACTGCTCATCTTCATGGCCCCATCTGAAAACGTTCAAGGCCATGCCAAGACATTGGCCACCTCTGGTGGTGAGCTTATCACCTACCTTTGGGCCTTCTGCACTCATGCAGGCATTTCTCGTCAGCAGGAGGAGCTCCGGGGCCAGCAGGTGTAGTACTCCACTCTACTGGAGAGCTGCTCGCTTGTGTTGAACTGAACGTCGACATGATGGTGATGGGTTTTATTACATATGCCAACCTGTTTCTCTTGATGTACAGACCTATACTGTATGGTTTGTTTAATTCCCAACTATACGAATCTCAGGCAGTATGTGTATGTCTGGTTTGTGTACGGGCTTGTATATTGTACAACTCTATTTTGATTAAGGCAGACTAGAGGATACTCAAGTCTCCTCTAGTTTGATTTGGATGTGAAGTTACTGTTTCATCTCATCTATGGTCCCTTTGTTGTTTTGGGAGCTGAATTTGTTCATTACAAATCTGGATGCTGCTTATGCTATAAGCCTTTTTTTACACATTTGTCATAAGTTTTTACAACAACATAATTGGCATGATCATTTATATATCTAAACATTGCAGGACTTTTTTGGTGTTTCGAAAATTATTATTTCCACCTTTGAATTAATTTGGGTGAATGTCTTCTTTATATTTAACAAACTACCCATGTATGCCATTAACATGGTCCATTCTACCAAAAATACAAGGGGGGGGGGACATAACAGCTTGTCTAGGGTAAAGGTACCATGCAGGGATAAGTAACTACTAGCAAAAATACCCGTGCGTTACAACGGGGGAATAATTGATTTTGTTTCTTGCTGATAAGCATAACTCAAAGCTCTCAATAGGTCCATGTCATATATTTGAACACATCACCCCACCTTTAGTCCCTATCCTCCTTCCCACCCTCACCGACAATGATATTGGTGTTCACCTAATCACGACATATCCGAATGTGGGCAATCCCATGACACTGAGCTCGACCCCACATGTCGTACATGTCATTGCACCCCCGCAAAGGAATATTTCAAAACATTAAAACACTAATATTATTGAAATGGGCGTGATGGCTATCCTGCAAGATTCACTCCGTGCATCTGGTCCATACGCCTTCCCTCATATTCCTACCCGTTTTTGCACAACACCCATGATTTACTTATGAAATCATGATTGGTCGGATCGAGGAACCGGGTCACAACACATTGCCGGGGATGGAAGGCACACTGAGAGCAGAGTCGGTCAGTGGGAGGGTAGTACGTAGAAGCCGGAAGGGGCATGGCAGGATTAGGAGTTTGGCCATTCCTTCAGATGTTGCAATTGTTACCAATTATGGTAATTTCATATACTTGCAGATGGCATCCCCTCCTGGCAAGCTAGGTATGGGCGTAGCCTGCAAACGAATACAACACAGATGCAATACCGTAGCTAAACAAAATCTATGACTGAAAGTATGTCCTTGTGTTTAAATTTGAGGTAGATCACGTACTCCCTCCGTAAAGAAATATAAGAGCGTTTAGATCACTAAAATACAGAGGAAGTATCAATGGCATGCCCCTCAGGCCTCCGGTGGCTCGTTTCCTGGCTCGTTTCCCTCACGGAGTCTCGTAGTATACTACTCAGCCGCTCCTTGTTCTATGGTCTGTAGTCCTCTACCTGCGCGTGACCATGACATGCTTTTAGGGCCACATGCATTCGTATGAAATACATGTGCGACCGGCGAGCGGTACAGGGGACGGGGCGAGGAAGGCATGGTTTTACAACGGACAATACTGTGTGCTATGATGTGTTGGTGCTGTGCGCCATGGTGCGCTGGTGCTGGAGTACATGCCTGGCGGCACCCTGGCCGACCGGCTCCACTACATGACGTGGCCGTTGCGCTGGAGCACCACCACGACGACATCTCCATGGTGCATGGCGACGTGTCGGCCTCCAAGTACGTGCTCCTTGACGACGATGGACGTGCGAGGCTCTGCGACCTGGGGCCGGGCGGTGAGGGCACCTTCCCGGCCACCGTCGCGCCCGCCTGGGGCGCGTAAACAATGGGATCGCCAGTTTACGCAGACCCCTTCTTCCTCCGCACAGGCATCATGTCCAAGAAGTCTGAATTTTACGGCTTCGGCATGCTGCTATTCGAGGCCGTCACTGGCTCGCCGGCTACTGGAGCACCGGGCCAGGACGTCAATGGGAAGTACTTTGTGGCAAAGATGTCGCGCGTGACGGCGGTTGGGGTGGCAGGGCTCATGGATGGCATGTTGGGTGACGACCACGACGTCGTGGAGGCGGGCGACGTTGCGCGGACCACTGGCGATCCCGTCGCGGCGCAGGTGCGAGCAGCCCTCGCGGAGAAGGTGGCGATGGCCATCGCGGGGATGGACGACAACGATATGCATCGGTGCCCGTCGTGTACCCGACGACCCACTTTAGCGCCATTGTGTCCCGATCGCCTTTCGCTAGGGGCCGATTACCAGGGTATTGTGTTGATCTCGGAGAGGTGTTTAAGAGATGGGAAACTCCAGCGTGAAATTTTTCCTACCTAGTCGGACGGACGAACGTGTTGGGATGGGCTACTAAAACCATACGACGAACAAAAGAAAACGACGGCCGAAAGCATAGATTTTTTTTTGGAGAAAACAAGCGAGCTCATCAGTGCAAAACTACATGGCCCAGGTCGGCTTAGTAATGCATGTGTGTGAGCGAACCCATCGACTACATGGCCCACATGGCCCAGACCGGCTTAGCGTGCGTGCGTGCGAACGAACCCATCGCGTAGGTTCCCCAAATTAGTACCACCTCGCTTATAGTTTTAAATTCAAAGTGAAAGCGTAAACTTACGGGAAGAAGCGTATTGTGACGGTGAACCCGGAGACCCAATCCGTGCTTTATTATTAGGGAAAGAAGTATGCATTAATATTGCAAAATTTTGAGGATACCAAGAAAGGACCTGGTTTGAGGGGCCATCTTCAGCATCCAGAGTAATTTTGAGCCTTTTCTTCTCTCTATTTTGATCGAGACTTTTCTGTCTGTCCAACTTCTTTTGGTGACGGATGTACTCCAATTCATCAAGGATGTCTTCCATGTTATGAAAAACATTTTGAGACCCCTCACCATCTCCTCAAAGAGTTTACTTTGATTAATGGCCTCAGCTATTTTTTTTTCGACAAAGGAAATATATTAATATCAAGGAGATACCTATTACACCCAGCCTCTGCAACAATGAAATGTCGTAAAGACATCACAGATGCACACAGCCAAAAGACAAAAAAAAGAAGAAAATAAATGAAAGATCCCGCTATAGTGATCAATTCCTTGTAGCTACAGCACGAACCACAACCAAGACAACACCCAAAGTCCAAATTCTTCAGAAGCGACGCCTCCAAGAAGGAAACAGTGCACAAGCACCGTGATCGCCTGATCATAGATCCTAGGTTTTCACCCTGAAGAAAATCCACACTCTCAAAACAATGCCTTCAACAAGAACACTGCCAGGCACAACCAATTAAGGCCAGACATTGGGTTTTCACCCTGAAAGCTAAGACTTTGTACTTCGCCTGTGTTGCCACCCCCATTTGCCGATGCCACAGCTACAAGTCATGAATCCCCAAGCGAAGTCATCATCGCCTCAAAGTCTCGATCCGCCATTATTAGGCCTCGGATCTCAGCCAACATGACATTCTCCGCTACTGTCTTCACCATGAAAATCGAAATACCGACATGTCCCATAATGTCAACAAGCAACGAAGCTTCACATCACATGCTCCTGAAGCCACACGGGATGAAATTGGGGCGTACGCGACCGAATCCATTCCGACCAGTAATCTACAAGCATCAAGCATCCAATGAAGATATCTGACGGAGCATTCCGGAACTCGTCAATGGTCAGATCAAAGAGGGTCGACATCTCGCAGAACACCATTTTGGAGCAAGAAGAACCCTACGAGCGGCAGATGTTGGAGCAAGAAGAACCCTACGAGCGGTAGATGTTGGAGCGAGAAGAACCCTACGAGCGGCAGATGGCGGCCACGGCAACCCATCCGGATCCACGACCTCCATCCTGCCCAGATATAGGCAGAAGCGAAGCACCTCGGGCAACCAGCTCTCAACCCACGGCTGGGCTAAGTGGCCGCCGACCCCCTGGCTGCAATCGGCCAGGACGGGTCACCAGCGCGGACACGCCCCCAGGAGACAGGGCATGGCACCCGCCCTTCATGCATCGACGGCCACTCCGGGGCGTCAGCACCACGAGAACGTAAGTGGGGAGTTCCACCGGCGGCGAGCTGCACAGGTTGCATGGCGGAGAGAGATGGGGGAGATGGGGAGGAGAGGAGGCTGTGGAGCGCCCCGCCGCCGCCTACCCACGCCACGACTTTGCCCGGCGGGGCTAACAGGCAGCGGTGAGGCGGGGAAGGGAGGGAAGGTGGGAGCAGGTGGCGGTGATTTGGGGCTCCGCCGACGACACGGGGGCAGGGAAAAACCTAACTTCCTCCGTCCTCCCTATGCTACGATTATAGTCCAGGGAGAAAGTCTGTCAACAGGCGGTACAGTGTCTCTGGTTTGTCGGGTTTGTGGTAGGATAAGGTTCTGTTTCCAGAAGCATGGAGATGATAGGCAACATGATCCAGTCTGCAACGCCCCATGGAACACTCCCCATCACCATTGAGGCTTTTCAGGCAGGAGAAGACATGGGAGAATTAGGGCATGATGTTCAGAGAACCAATCCATTTGGTACAGAGGAATCATAAACCCACAAGAGTGGTTTTTCAGCTCCCAGATGCCCCTACACCCTGTATGAACAATAAATCATACAGCTCCCGGGTCGCCGGATATGGGCAAAGTTTCTTACAGGAAAGCATATGAAATCGCTGGAGTTCCGAGCAGCGTGAGAGACGAAGTCACCAATGAGTTTGCAATGTAGACGCCAGAACAGTAGCTTTGTGATTGCGATTATGGGATCAGTCGTTGTAGCAGGCTTGGTCCTCTAAATTCTTCTCCAAAGTAGCAGGGTAGGACAAAATCAAAACCACGAACTAAATTAGTACTACTAATCAGTGTAAAGAATTGATAAGGCTTGTGCCCCCGCTCCCTCACGGGCCATACCTGAAATGAGATACTAGTGAGGACCAGCTGGATCTCAGATTTTTCTAGGTGACTGGAATGGTGAGAACAGTTCAGATTCATTGATGAAAGGTTAGGATCCACCAAGACATATCAATTTTGGGATTTGACGCATTCCTCTGAATAGCTGCCAAGTCTTATTTTACAAATAAATTAAAATTATAATATAGACTACTCGTCTAAAAAATGTCTCCAAAATGGACATTACCACCTTGGAATGGCTATTTTGCTGAAAACCATCCGATATTCTTTTGATGATTAGCCAGAACGGTCATCCTTTTCGTGGTCATATCCCCTGCCAGAGTATATATTCATCAACATCATTCCATCACACAGCCAGCGCTCACATCAATTCGTCACACATTATTTCATATATAGCTTAGTAAACAAAGATTCAGTCCAGGTCCAAGGTAAATATGCATGCTTGGACATCATTAGTACTGGCGTTCTTGACTTACTGAGGGGCATTTTGTTCAAGTCTCCTCTGGCAGATAGCCATAGATATCGCGTTAATGATAATATTGGACCATTGGTGCTCACCAAGCATACGGAGCGGCTGCATGTGCGAGCATAATCCATGGTGAAAAGTTGTAAAAAAACTTGCCCAGCGTCGACCCCGGCGACCTGTGCGGCAACGCAAGGTCGGCCTCTAGCTCCCCTCTCCATCCTACCCCCACGCGCCGCCGCCAGGGGAAAGCCCCTCGTGGTGGCTGGCGGCGCGGCACCTTCTCTCCATCTCCCCTAGGTGGCAGAGGGAGCGGGTCACCCGGCCTGGGAAGAGGCGTCGAGTGGACACGGAGCTCGGTGGCGTGGTGACGTGGTGGCTGGTGCTGCACGGCGGTGGTGGGGTCCAGATCGGGATCCCAGGGCCTAGGGTGGTTCTGGTAGGCCTTCCTCGTCGGCTGCCTTGCTGCTGGCCGGCCGGCAACAGGGGAGAGGCACGCCTATGCGCGACGGCCCGATCTGGCCGACAGGTGGTGCGGGCTGAGGTGGCTATGGCTGGAGTCTGTTGTCTTGCCTCCCGGCAACAGGAGCTGATGGCGGCAGTGATGCTCTTCCTTGCTCGGGGGGTTTCCAAGCCCTCAGCGAGGCAGGGCGGCGGTGTGGGCCTGGGTGGGCTTCAACGGCACGACGCCAGGGTTCTGCAGATGGGTTGTGGTGTTTGCCTCCTTCCCCTGGATGTGAATCGATGATGGGCAAGGCTGGGCGAGTGCCGATGGTGTCGGCCGCACGCGTAACGAGGAAGGTTCAGATCTAGGTTTCGTGCTCGGGTGGGCCAGTTCGGAGCCCGGGGCGGATTGGAGCATGTGCTTTGGGTAGGTGTGGTCGGGGGTAGCCTGGGATTTGCTCACGGGTGGTGCTCATGCTCTCCTCATTGGTAAGGTGGCCGGTGGTGGTGGCCATGATATCGTGGCATCGGTGAGCGGATCGACGCCGGTGGCCACGGACATGGCATCGTGTCAAAGAAGGTCAAGGAAGAATTCCCACTTGACCGGGTCAAAGGACGTCAAGCTTGAAGAGAAGGGCCGGTGTCTTGCATTTTTGCAGCCGACGGGCAAAGTTCCGGACAAACATGAAGTTGTCGTGGATACTACGTCTCTTAATGAAGGCACTTTGGGCGTTGGAGACCAGGGCGTCCATGTGAGGTGCTAGTCGCAGGGATAAGATTTTTGCAATGATCTTGGCGACCGCATGAATTAGGCTAATGGGCATGTAGTCAGCGACGCCTACTGCGCCCTTTTTCTTGGGAAAGAGCACCACGTTTGCATAGTTAAGGCACGGGATGTTGTCGGTGTGGAGGGAGTTAAAACTCCAAATCACCCTCATGAGGTCATGTTTAATGGTTCCCCAACACCTCTTAAAGAAGAGCCCCGCCCAGGGGCCTTGTCACTGAGCATGTCCATGATGGCTTCCCAAACCTCCTACTTGGAGATAGCGGCATCGAGGCCATGCAAATCCGCGGGCTCGATGTTGAGTTCATCCCAATTAAAGTCCATGTTGTTCCTATGTCCTTTGCCCATGACGACACAAAAGTGGTCGTGGATGATATTTTTCTTCTCTCCATGCTCGGTGACCCACCCTTGTGCATGCTTGAGCCTATGGATATGGTTTTTCCTTTCGGCGGCCATTGATGCGGCGATGAAAATATTTGGTGTTGGCGTCACCGGCTTTCAAGTTTGCAACCCGCGCGCATTGGCTCTTTCTAGCCCTCTCCAGAACAGACAGACTAATGACCCTTCACTTCAGCCTAGCACGGAGGTCCATCTCCTCAGGCGACAGATGGCGCTCCTCCTGGGCTATGTCAAGCCTCAGGATGACAAGGTTAGCCGCATGAAAGTGCATCTTCGAGGTCCATCTCTCCAGGCGACAGATTCCAGCCACCATTAGTTACATGGTAACTTCAATTTGCTTAACAAAATCTGACAAACTATTTACTATCAAAACAAAAGATTAAGCCCCAGATCACCCTGCTCTATAGGAAGATAAACTTGCTTCCACATCACTTCATGATACTTCTTGCAAAAGAAAATGAGCTCTGAAAATATCCAACTAGTTCACACGTGTCAGTAGTAGATTATCTATCTGGACGAGCTATATGTAATCTTGTTTCCAACCAATTTGGTCGTATTTTGCTGTAAACCTTTTGGTACTCGATGACTTGGACTTACTTAATGTTTAATGAAGAGGTAATTACACATGTGGTGGTTGAACTTGTCACAGATGTTCACTTTAGTGTCTAAACTTGTAAAATACATCGATCTGGTACATAATCTTGCCTGGCGCGTTTAAATATGATGCTAATCCCATCTGTAGACGTAAAGTATGCTGACATGGCACCGTATTTGGCTGATGTGGCACGAGATCCACTTGTAGCAACGAAACAAGGGTCGAACAGGGCACGTCAAGCTAGCAGGCAACCTATGCTGGCCACCAAGCCTAGTAGGTCCTTATGCCAAGTGTGGTTCCTAAGGCTTAATGTACTTTAACCGAAAATGCTTGTGGTACTTAAATGGGCTGCAGTGCCCATTTAGCACATGTTGATTTCTTTAAAATGAAATGAAATACGCTAGTCAAGGTTTTTTTTTGCGGGGTGCGCTAGTCAAGATTAGGAACAAGTTCAATGTATTTTACAAGTTCAGGCACTATAG
Organism: Aegilops speltoides; assembly: GCA_021437245.1. NCBI lineage: Eukaryota > Viridiplantae > Streptophyta > Magnoliopsida > Poales > Poaceae > Aegilops > Aegilops speltoides. The sequence continues at coordinate 22,320,294 of CM038142.1, forward strand.
TACATCCGTGACAAGTTCAATCGTCACATGTGTAATTACCCCTTGAATAAAATGGTTATGTGCACCGTTTGATGCAGAGGTCAGGGTTATCCCCTTTTTTTTGAAAAAGAAAAGAAACGAGCAGGAAAGCGTGAAACCAAGCAACAGTCAAATCAGTAAGTTTACATACTGGTGGATCCAAAAATCTTTACCGTTGGGGTTATCCATCCAGTAAACTAATCACTTAATCAGCAAGTTTTACATCCCTAGTAGGCCATCCAGTAAAGGTATGGCAGATATCCAAACCTTACATCTTTCGGCGACGAAGAAAGAAGCCCAACGGATAAACCTAAAGAGGCGAGGATATAGGGCATCGATCCTCTGCAGGTAGTCTGGTGAAACGCCATTGTCGGAATCCCTTGAGGTGTCGATCGAGCATCAGATATATGCGCCGGCCATATCTCTTGCCTACATTCTATTCTAGGCTTGTGAAGCTGCGTGTAACATGCTTGTGAAGATATGTGGACCGGGCCGGGGGAACTTGATGCATCCATATCTTGCTTGGATTATTAATCCCAAGCTGCGTGTGATTCCTGCCTACAGGGATTGATTATTGGTGTATATGCTTGTGAAGATGCCACTCGTGTATCTGCTTGCCAAGATGCCATTCTCCATCGAATGGCTCGGATCAGCCACGTATACGTGACTTTTTTTCCGGTGAGATAAAGTTTTAAATAGCGTGCAATGGCAAATAATGGCAGCTAAATGAAATTAGATCTAGTTTCGCTAGGACACATCTAGATGTGCGGGCTCTAGGTATTGCATATCTAAATTCCATGCCATTGATTTAAATTAGATTTGTTGATATAACAAGTTACCGGATGGTAACCACAAGTCCCAGTACCGAAATCATTTTACCGACCCAAAAATATAAATTTTATCCGGATTCAAAATTCGTTACAAAAATCATCAGTATTTACTATTTACGGATAATCTCGGTGCCACATACTCCCTCCGTCCGGAAATACTTGTCATCAAAATGAATATAAGGGGATGAATCTATACATATTTTAATTCTAGATACATCCTTTTTATTCATTTTGATGACAAGTATTTTCGGACGGAGAGAGTACGAGATATTTTCTTCATGTGGGAACCAAAACCTTGACCTTACGTGCCTCAGAATCAGACAGATGCCGAATATTTTGTTTCCAAGCCGGATTATTTATGCGCCCACAGGCTCCTCCTATCATAGTTCCATACAGATACATACACGTTACATTCTTCCCTCCCAGCTGGAAAGAAAACCACCATCACCAGAGCTTCAAGTACGATGGCGCACAGAGCGCTGGAGGTGACCCTGCTGTCGGCCAAGGACCTGAAGAACGTGAACCTGATCACGCGCATGGAGGTGTACGCGGTGGCGACCATCTCCGGCGACCCCATCACGCGGCAGTGCACCCCGCCGGACCCGCACGGCGGCCGCAACCCGACGTGGAACGCGACGCTGCGCTTCAGCGTCCCGGCCACCGCCGAGGAGGCCCGGGGCGGGTGCCTCCACGTCCTCCTCCGCGCCGAGCGCATGTTCGGCGGCGACCGCGACGTGGGCGAGGTCATCGTGCCCCTAGAGGAGATCCTTACGGGCGGCGGATTCGGGGCCACCAGCTCGCCGCGGTTCGCGTCCTACCAGGTCTGCAAGGTGCACCGCTCCGAGACGCGCGGCCTGCTCTACCTCACGTACCGCCTCGGCCCCGTCGTCCCGCCGTCGCCGCCGCATGGAAAGCCGGCCGACGGGTGGCCGGTCGTCGGGTACCCGGCGCCGCAGGTGATGCCGCCTTCGCCTGCAACACCGGCCGGCCATGGGGATGGGCCGTTTTCGCCTGCAAAGCCTTATGGGTACGGCATGGCGCCATCAAAACCAGAAGGGCATGTGACCATGCCGCCGTCTCCACCGGCAACCGCTCAGGTGGTGTCCATGACAACGTCTCCAAAACCAGTCGGGCGTGTGGTGTCCATGCCACCGTCCACAAAACCATCCGACCAGTTTGTGTCTATGCAGTCTTCTCCAAAACCAGTGGAACATGTGATATCATCCATGCCGCCATCTCCGAAACCAGCCGGGCGTGCGGTCTCCATGCCATCTTCTCCAAGGTCGGCCGGGCATGAGGTGCCCATGCCGCCTTCTCCAAAATCACCGGGTGGGCATGTGCCGTCCCCGAAATCAGCCGGTGGGTATGTGCCGTCATCTCTGAAACCATCCGGTCATGTCGTGCCACCATCTCCAAAACCAGACACGTCTATAGCCATGGCGTCGTCTCCAAAGCTTGCCGCTGGACATAACATAGCCATGCCGTCGTCTCCGAAACCATTCGGCGGGCACGCGTTCGTGCCGGCGTCCCCAGCACCATATGGTGAGGCGGTGGGTGAACGCATTTTTACCATGACAGAAATCTACCGGTGCCCCATTATCCAGCGAGGAGCTGCCACATCCCCTAACTAGTTCCCGAGTACATGTTGAATGAATGACAAGAGCGTGTCGGCACATCACCTAAATATAAGTCGGCAAGGCTTCCATAGCTTAAGGTAGTCATGATCTTGTACTGCACTAGTGATAGTTTGTTGGCTGCACTGCTCGATAAGAGCAAGCGTACCATGAGGTACTAAAACCTAGCACATGTTTTAGTGGTGTTTGTAAGTCGGTTGTAAAAGCAATAACAGCAATCAAGCTTCAAAGCCTCTAGTACTTGAGCTGCCTCACTCGATGGCGATTGTGGAGACAGGCCCACCTTCAGCTAGGAAGGAGTATCTGGCTCGAGCGCAATAACAGGGTCTTCGACAAGATTGTTGTCATGCCATCAGTAGTCGTTCGCGCATCCGTGCCGACTTTGCCTTGTGGAAACTAGCTAGGGCTAGATGAGGTGGGCCTGAAGGAGGGTAGCCCTTATGTTCTTTTTTCTCTTGTGGAGCAGGCCATAGCTTGTGGTGTGCTTGCTTGTAACTTTGTGTTGCTCCTCCTATCTTAATAGGGGTTTTATCAGTTTTTGCCGCAGTTGCGCCATGATGCTCAGTTTTGCCACCAAAAAGTTTCAACCGTTTTAAAATGTCATCGTTACAAAAAAGCCATGCAAGACCGTTAGCATTAGGTCAAAGCTCGTTGACCGCATTATATGACCAAAACATCCCTAGACCCACGTGTCAGAATTTGCTATCTTTCTCTCCATTTCTTTATGATGTGCGGACCACTTGTCTGGGAAGATGCAAAGAAAGAAGAACTAAAACTTGCCAGCAAGGTGGTTTGAACCACTGTTTTAAAACAGTGCGCTACGGCGTTTGGAGATTCTGCATCCGCGCTACGAAACGTTGGTCCTAACACATGAAGTGAAGTTTGAAATAGCGCTCTATAGCATTGCTATAGCATCACTATAGTGTTTAGAGAGGTATGCTGCTAAGAGGCATAGCCCACTAGTTTTTTTTTCTTTTCGAAAAGGAGGTTCAAACCCCAGCCTCTGAATCATTGTGATGCACACATCCATTTTATTAATTATTAAGAAAAGTACATAACAATTCCTCATGTAAGAACTTGCTTTGTTAATGATTTTCAGAGGTGTTCCTTTACGCAAAAAATTATGCTAAACAATTGCTTCGGGTACCCCCCCCCCCCCAGTTTACACAAATTTACTTAAAAGGGTATCACCATACTAGCTTGCATATGAAACATATTTAATAAATTGATGACTGATTTGGATACAAAACAATATACTACCCTTTTTGATTGAAGGGGTGACTTCTAAACTCTACATTGAAATTGCTAAACTTGTGCGTGTGCTCACGGGGGTTTGGGGGAGGGGGGAGGGGGCTTTACAAAAGTGGTAGGTTTCAGAGAAAAAGGTAAATGTTGTAGTTTTCTGAGACTGATACATGTAAAGTGGTACTTTTTGGTTAAATACTCTTTCTATGTAGATGAAGTCAAATAAAAATACGCAAAATGTGTGTGCCTGTTGAGGAGAGCCATGCATGAAATGGAAAAAAAATACGCAAATTGAACAAAGAAGTTCATTTTTCTTGTATTGCTCAATCCATTGATATAATTACAGAAAAAGATCTACCTATCCAAATTGAACAGAGAATTTCATTATGTGGTATAGATTGATCGATTGATATAATTACAGAAAAAGATTTATCTATCCAAATTGAACAAGAGAACGATACGGTAGAACCCGCAGGAGGGGTATATATGCATGCTTGTGTGTCCGAGCGAGGTAAAGAGAAACAAAGAATATTTTACTTTTGAGCAGCCACCAGGGGGAGAGCTCCCCACATCAATTTGATTTCATTCAAAGAAACAAATTGCTCTAGTTTATAAGGGAAACCGGATAAAAAACCCAGAACAAATTTAGTGATTTTTCCGCAAATATTGGTTCTGATACTTATGATAGCTTATTGGTTATGAGATTGAGAGGGAGATGCTCTGCTTTTTGCAGGATTTTCTAGTATAGTTTTTTTTTGAAACATTATCCATTCAATATACAACAGATAGAGTCAAGAATTTCAAGATTATGCTACATCAACGATGTATTTCTAGCTATTACACGTAATAATGATCAATTGTATATTATGGGACCATATGTATCGTATGCTTAATATAAGGAAAAGTGACAACTGAGTAATATATATTTCTTGCATGGATGCGTAACGTTCAAGATTTTTCACTCTTCAAAGAATAAGACGGACATACTTGGGCAGCTCACTTTAGTAAGGAATTATATTCGAAGTACGTATATCTATTTGCATTTTTTGTTCCCAAATAACAAATATGGCTGGCTTTTCATTATTTTTGTACTTGAATTAGTAATATTCTTGTCTTTTCATTGTGTATAGAGCAGTTTATAGACTGGCATATATTTTTATGGATTTTACTTCAAAAATATGGAGCATATTATTAAACCGCTAGCAGGAGGGCCGCGCCTGCCTGAGGCCCGACGCCTCCACCCTCGTCGCGCTCCTTGCTCTGCTCGCCGGGGAAGTCTTTGCATGCCTACAGCGTCCGCGCCTCTCTCCACGACAAGGACGGGGTGCTCGTCGGCACCACGCTGCTGGACATGTACGCAAAGTGCGGGAACTTGCTGTACGCTCACAGGGTCTTGGAGGCCATGGCCGTTAGGAACGATGTTACTTGGAGCGCCATCATCGGAGGCTTTGTGGTGTCCATACTGTTAGGAACGATGTCCAGAAACCTCTCTCTGTAATGCCTTGATAGATATGTATGCAAAGAGTGGAAGGATTGATCTCTCCAGGCAGATTTTTTATGTGATGCCGTCTAGGGGTATCGTGTCATGGAATACCATGATAGCAGGATACAGAATCCATGGGCTCGGAAAAGAAGCCACTGCACTGTTCTTACTTCTTAGACATGAAGAGTCACGCTTGCGAGCCCGATGGCGTCACTTTCATCTGCCTAATTTCGGCGTGCATCCATTCTGGGCTCGTGACTGAAGGGAAACGCTGGTTTGACACGATGGCCCAGAAGTTTGGTATAACTCCGAGGATGGAGCACTATATCAGCATGGTTGATCTTTTGGCCAGGGGGGTTTCCTTGATCAGTTTATCCAGAGCATGCCAATGAAAGCAGACGTTCGTGTATGGGGAGCATTGCTTGAAGCTTGCCGGGTTCATAAGAACATTGATTTAGGAAAGCAAGTGGCTAGGATCATCCTGAAACTAGGGCCTGAGGGGACTGGCAACTTTGTTCTGCTGTCCAACATATTCAGCGCTGCTGGGAGGTTCGACGAGGCAGCAGAAGGAGAAGGGGTTCAAGAAGAGCCCTGGCTGCATTTGGATCGAGATACATGGCTCCCTACATGCATTTATTGGCGGGGACAGATCTCATCTGCGGTCACCTGAGATATATCAAGAGCTGAATAACATCCTGGTAGATACTAATAAATTGGGTTACCAGGCTGATACCAGCTTTGTTCTGCAAGATCTTGAGGAAGAGGAAAAGGAGAAGTCACTTCGATTCTTCATCACAGCGAAAAGCTGGCAATAGCTTTCGGTATCCTCACTCTCAGCAAAGATAAGGACATTTTTGTTACAAAGAATCTCCGTGTGTGTGGAGATTGCCATACTGTTATCAAGTACATGAGCTTAGTCAGGAGAAGGGATATAATTGTCAGAGATGCCAACAGGTTTCATCATTTCAAGAATGGACAATGCAGCTGTGGAGATTTTTGGTGACAGCAAAACTAGAGTCTGGTTCATGACCTCTCAGTTTTGTCTTGTATCAGTCACTCAGTTGCTTGTCTTGAATAGTGGAGCTTTTGAAACTTCCTCCGAATGCCCTTTGAGGTGCCAAGTTTCTACCTCCCAGCAAGTTTTGCCCCCACAAAGGGTTATCCATTCCAAAGTGATGTTGTCATGGAGTCAAAAGGAAAATCCCAAGGTATGTAAAGGTGCTATCCAAAATGAAACAAATTCAATACAATGATGGCATGATCTAAACAAGATCTGATTCTGTAGATTTCAATTTGCAAGCCAAGATGACACTGAATTGCCGTTGGCGCTGGTGCTTTCGCTCCAGGTCACAGGACATTAACGATGTTACAAAGGATTTGGTACGCAGTCAAGCTAGAGTGACACAAATAGAACTTGCATCTCTAGTAGAAATCCCAGAGGTAGTATCATCAGTTGTAGAATTCTGAACTATCAGTTGGTCCAGTTGATGAAATAAAATGGTGTCTCAAATATGATACTGTGCACTTCCCAATCCTGGAGACTGGAAAAGGCAATCAGCATAGGTAGACTCTTAAGCGTCATAATTAATTATTTCTCCAGTTTCTCAACCTTTCTCTCAATATCATTAGTGGCTTGCAGCTCAAAAGCATCATCAGAGGCCTAATGCTACCTTATTACAGGAGAACATGGATATGCGGGGTATTTACTGCAGCTCAAAAACATCATTGCAGCTCAAGAATTATGGAACGGAGGGAGTATATTGGATTTGATGAGCAAAATATTCCTGGGATCCTTGCCCCAGCCCAAATTAGGAAGACAAAAAGTTCATTTAAGGTGCAACATGAAAAAGCTACAGTAGTAGAAAATGTGATCATCATTTGTAAAATGGTTCAGCTTTCAGATGCTGGGCATAACCATCTGGGGGCCAAGACCTCTCCCTGTCGGTTAAAGGGTCCAAGGGGCACAAACATTCCTTTCTTTTTTGAATTCTTTCAGTGATAGTAGAGCCCTACCGTAGTACATGTCAATTGGCCTGGCTGAGTCTGACCATCTTCTGAAAATTCCATCATGTCTTTCATTAGACTGAAGCACTTGCTGATCCGTCTTTCTATTTTTTTTTCTCATTTTCTGCAGGTACTATCTCTTCTTTGTTGCACCTTTGAGTGCAGAATGATCATATACCTTATTGAAAGCAGTCACCCAATAAGCCCGTCTAGCTCAGTTGGTAGAGCGCAAGGCTCTTAACCTTGTGGTCGTGGGTTCGAGCCCCACGGTGGGCGCATTTACATCTTCTTCTTTTTTTTTTACTTTTACTGTGCCTGCTGCTAACAAAAATGTAGCTTCTCGGCAGGCCTGTCATGTTTTTCACTTTCAGAAAACATAGGAGCCGCCATGGACAGGAGAACAGCAGCTGCTGTCGGGAGAGGAAGACGACTTCAAGAGTAACAAAGGGCAATGTTCTAAAAAAACAAAATTGCTATGTGGTGTATATAGCCCAATCTTGCAGGGAGCTTGGCATCAACAGCTACACTCCAAAATCCTCAGCTACATGAACACTTGTAGCATTACAAAGATTATGAGACTTCAGAAGTGCTAAAGGGAGTTCAGTTGAGAAATAAAAAGTGCAAAAGAAAGGGCTATGTACAACCAAGGATCCTCCCGAAATCTCAACTTCGCACCAGCATCCTGCACCTTGAGATTACATGGTAACTTTTGCTGAAAAGATTAATCATTAAACTACAGACTACACTGCTCTGTACGAAGAATGGAAAATAAAACACTTGTAGCATTAGAAACATTATGAGACTTCAGAAGTGCTAAAAGGAAGCTGAGTTCAGAAATAAAAGGTGTAAAAGAAAGGGCTGTGTAGAACCAAGGATCCTCCCAAAATCTCAAATTCACACCACCATTCGGCACCTTGAGCTTACACGGTAACTTTTGCTTCACAAAATTTGTTAAAACTCTTCACTGCTGAAAAAATTAAACTACATACTACCAGTACCCTGCTCTGTTGGAAGGATGGAAGAAACTTCCCCTCCCAAATCACTTCATATTGCTTCTTGCAAAAGAAAATGATCTCAGAGAAAACCCAACCGTGTTAACAGCCTTGCCATAAACATTAAGTAGCATTATATATACCTCCTTTCCCAGGAAAACAGAAGTAACTCTACCACAGGAGGGCAGCATCTTACCTCCCAGCATTCCATACTCTTCTCAAGGTCTATATTAAATAGGATTCCACCGTGATTTTATTATTTGCCTTCTTAGAGCAGGAGAAACCAGAATAATCTTTGCGGCAACACAGCTTCTACGGAAGCAACAAAAGATAACATGGTTTACAAATACATGGATAATCGGAAAGCAGATTGCTACTTTACACACCATCACTGTTATTCAGTAGCACACACACTCTCTCTCACTACATATTATAGTTTGACAATAACACGCTGCCCAAATGGATGGCAGAATGTGGAAGTGATAGTGGCCCAAAATGCCAAGACGAACGAAACGCCGGTGACCACGGAGAGGATCGGGTCAGAATCATCAGGCGCACTTCCTACAGTAACATTCCATGCCACAGGACCTGAACTGGAAGTGCATGATCGAAGGTTGTTGTTCCCTCTGGAACAGTCCATACCGAATGTGCTGAGCTGACCAGTGGCTGGTAGACATCCTGATAAGTTATTGTATGCCACAGAGAACACCTCTAGGGATGATAGCCGACTTAACTGCCATGGTACTGATCCATTCAGCCTGTTTCCTGATAGGTCTAAGCTTTCAATCTCGCTCATGTTTGCGAAGCTTGCAGGAATCGGTCCAGTCAAGAAATTATTTGACAGGTTGAGAGATTTGATATGGCTCAAATTCCCTATCTCCTTTGGAATCTCGCCTGACAGCATGTTTGCAGAGAAGTCAATGCCAGACATCGACATGAAGAAGTTACGTCCGTATGTGTATGAGTTCCCTTTTAGTTCTGAAGGTGAAGCCTGAGAGGTCATACTCACTGTTATACAGGAAGTCCACAGTCCACACCATAATCCCCCGATCCAAAGGTACTACTACCACCTGAGGGCAAATCATCGTATTCATAAGCATCAAGGGATCCAAATGGAATGCCACCAATACATGGTGGTATGGAACGCGAAAGTACGTTGTTCGAAATGTCAATTATACTCAAGTGTTGGAGGTTACACAGATTTGAAGAGATCTGCCCCTGAAAGTTATTTCTGCTTAACAAAAGTACACTGATTCGAGTAAGATAAAGTGTCCAGTCAAGGTTGCCTGTGAACTGATTATGGCTGAGACCCAAAGCTGTAATGTAGGTGCTGTTGAAAAAGACACTTGGCAAGCCTGACAGTGAATTCCCAGACACACCCAGAAACTCGAGGTATAATGAAGTGCTGCAGTTTGGCATACGCCCTGTAAAGTAGTTGTCTGATCTAACATGTCAAGAAATGTTAATTTGCAAATACCTCGGTGAATGCCACCAGTTAAACCATTACTAGCAAGGCTCAAAGCACGCAGTTCAGGAAGATCCCAGAATGAAGTGTCCAGTTCTCCTCACATCTTATTACCATGTAAATCCATGATGGCTACAACCCCATAAAGATTTCTATGGAGAGTCCCTTCAAATTTGTTGTTGTCTAGGTATATTCCCCACAGGTCAGCAGAAGCTACTAGCTCCATCAAATATCTTGCCCCCGAGAGTATTGTTTGAGAGCTTCAATATATCCAGTCTATGGCAATCAGTGAACAAGCAAGATGGCACTTTTCCTGTAAATTTGTTATTTGATAGGTCCATAACTGATAAGTTGCTCACGTGGCACAGTGATGGTGGTATTGTTCCAGAAATAATATTGTGGGAAACATCAAGAACAACCAGATTAGGAAACATCAAACTGATGTTGGCTGAAAGCTCTGTCCTTCAACTAGGTTCAGTGATATGTTCACCAGTTTGAGATTAGTTTGGTGTTGCCATATCAGATCTAATGATCCAACTAGCAAGTTATTTGCAAGATTCAGGTAAATTAGTGTCACTTCATTTGTCAACAGCCAACTGGGCATGCTTCCAGGTAAATTACTGTTGGACAAATCAAGAAACTTCAGACGATGTTGTGTGCGTAGGAAATGTGGTTCTGTAATGATGCTCTTGTCAAGGTTACACCAAGAGAGCTTTAGTGTTCTCAATCTAAATTTAGGTACCCAGCCGTGCATTTTCACTTGAACAACCAAATCGGTATTCCTAGACAGATCTATCTGTTTGAGCTTCGTGCAGTTTCTTATCCAAAAGAAATCAAATGTACTGTTTAGCTTGTTATCAGATAACCTGATAGTTTTAATTAAGCAACGAGGAACATTTCCAAGACGAGTTTATAGGTATAGGTCCTTGCAAGAAGTTTCCTGAAAGATCCAAGTACTCAAGGTATAGGGGTGCAAATAGGGATGCTACCACTCAATTGATTGGATGTCAAATAAAGTTATCGCAGGTTCCAAGATGAGTTTATAGGTATATGACGTCCTTCAAAGAGGTTTTCTGAAAGATCCAAGTGCTCAAGGAATGGAAGCGCAAATAAAGATGCAGGGAGGCTACCACTCAATCGATTGGATCTCAAATGCAATTCTCGTAGGTTCCGGAGATTTTGGAAACCTGTCACGTATTCATGCATTAAATCAACTAAAAACAATAATTTCACCAACTGAAAGGGAATGTTGAACTCATCGTACGTACCTATATTCTGAAGAGCCCCACCCATGTTGTTTCGATTGAGATTTATGGCTTCCAAAGAAACCAATCTGCCGATGGATCTTGGGATACCCCCGAACAATTGGTTGTCACTGAGGTCAACATACTTGAGCTTACTCAATCCTTGGAGACCTGAGTAATTGCTTTTTAAGAATAAAATGATTCGTGATCAAAACTACTGGAAAAAAATAAAATTAGAGTTGCATGCATTGCCATATGACTTACATACCCTCGAAATTTTGTAAATTAGCTTGTTGTCCAGAGAAATCCAGTAGCTGAAGCTCCCGAAACGAAGAAAAAATCTTCAAGTTAAGATTCCAGCATTCATTTTTCATACCAGGCGAGTATTGGGGCAAGTCCTGGAAAAGGTCAAGATGCGATACTGGTCGCATGCTACTGTTGCATGTGACCCTTTCCCACGAGCAGCATTCAAATGAAAAACAAATCCAAGATGATACCATAAGCGAGGACACCCTTTGGCCGATTCAGAGTGGGAAGAATGATACATTGAAATTGAAAACATGATCTAGTCCATGCTCAAGGAAATATTTTCAGGCGCCAATGCTTCCTAATACTAGCTAGCAGCCCATTTCAAAGAAAGGGGTTTTAACTTATTGCATTATGTTCAGCTGGGATTTACTCCCTAAAGTTAGTATAAAGTTGAGTCGCTTATTTTGCGACGGAGGAAGTAGTATTTTCAGTACATACTTGTTCTGCTCCTTGTGGGTTTATAATTGGCCGACCCAAGATATAATAAACTTGATTCGTAAAAAAGTTTAGTCCATGATCAAGGAAGGCATGCTTGGATTGGAGAACAACTATAGATAATGGCTCACTGAGTGACATTTTGTTTGATAAGTCTCCACCAAAAACATCACATTAGTGGACAAACTTGGACCATGACCGAACATTAAGCACTAATCTTGGGCACATATAATATTATCTTGCAGGCACTTTATGGACTTGACTGACAAAGCTCTTGCGCTCGATATGGAGGCTAGGAGGGGCCCGAAATATGCACGAACTTCCGAGTTGGCCGCAAATCACAGCTAGCTCTCTGTCCTTGGTCCTGGGTGCAGAACCAGTAGCCAATGCTACAGGGTTTCGGTTGCATTTCAGTATGCCTCAACCAGACCCTTGGTACTGGGTGCAGTGCTTGGTCCTTGGTACTCCCTCCGTCCGGGAATACTTGTCCTAGAAATAGATAAAATGGATGTATCTATAACTAAAATAAGTCTAGATACAACCATTTCTAGGACAAGTATTTCCGAACGGAGGGAGTACTTGGTACTGGGTGCAGAACCACCTACAGTATGCCTAAACCAGATCCTTGTAGCCTGTACCTACTACTACAAGCTTTTATCCGAATCATTCTGAGCCTCAGGTCATTCAGAATATGACGGGAATGGCAATGCCAATTTGCCAATATACATTAGATATTCAGTTAGCAACACTATCTCAAGAATAGCTGCATGCACATGTTATCTGAAAAAAGGAGAGTGTGAATTCATATATATCAACCTAAAGCGAGAGCTCCGTTCCAAGTACTCCTTCTGCAGTCTGGGTACTGTACGGGATTGTGCTCAATGAGATGCCGCCGCCCAGTATGGGATTGTAGCTATATCTCGCTTATTCCGAGACCTATGCTTCTCTCGCCTTCGGCGACTTTTAAGTGGGCCGGCTGAATAGCTCCTACAGTATGTACCAGCAGTAGGAGCGTTTCCGAAAGGTTCTATATTACGAAACCCTTAAACCCTATGTTTTGTCTGGTTTATTTATTTATTTTTCTGTGTTTTCTCTTCTAGTTTATGATTTTTCTTTTCTTCTTTGTTTTTCCTTTAACTTCTTTATTATTATTATTATTCGTTTTTCTCAATTCTTTATTATTATTCCCATTTTCTAAATATGCGATGAATTTTTTAAATACTGGTTTAACTTTTTAATACATATAAATCATTTTTAAATACATGTTGAACATTTTTAAAATGGACATTGATTTTTTAAATAAACAGTGAACATTTCGTAAACGTACCTTGAAATTTTTTCAAATTCATCATGGACCTATTTTTCTATTCATGCGATTCTAAATATCATGAACATTTTTTTGAATGGTATCAACAATTATTTTATATTACGCTAACAGATTTATTTTAGTATTTCACAAGTATTTTCTAAATGTGATAAACATGGTTTAAATGTGTGACTTTTTTTTTCTAATGTTACGAACATTTCTGAACTGTCTGTATTTTTTATATATTACATTGATAGGTTTTATGTGTGATAATCATTTTTAAATAACGTAAGCAACTTATATATATATATATATATATATATATATATATATATATATATATATATATATATATATATATATAAGTTTTCAAAAAAAAGTAGAAACAAAAAAGAAGAAAGAACGAAACAGACCTATGATAACAAACCAACATTATTGAATGAAATTTATTAAATTGCATTGAAATGGAAAGCCACCATACTAGCATGCCGAGGGCGCTGGCTGGGCTATAGGGGGCTATGGGGTGCCACCGGGAGATGGTGGGCGGTGACAGACGACAATCGTTGGAGTGCCCGCCAAAAGACAAGGTTAACAGGGGAATAGAGAGAGGATTTGGGAGCCTCATCAAACTGCCCAAATGTGAGCAGGGAGAGACAAGTTTGAGGATTTGTTCTTCAAAATTTTGAGTGGTTAAATCATTTAAGGAAAAGGCTAGCTCGCTGTTAATAACATCTCCAATAATATACCTAAATTTTGGCTCGAGACCTAAAAACTGAAATTTCGGGGTTGTTGGCTCAAAAAATGGTTCCAACAACACGCCCAAACCTGCATGGGGTCAAAAAAATGGGTAGCCACCAAAAATTTGCTACCAAGGACCTATATTTGGTTGTACCTACCGCACTACAAAAAAAAACACCAAAACCGGTTGCAGGAAAGCCAACCGCTCGGGCAGGAACATTCTGTCGTGCTGCATCGACTGGTGCCGTGACTACCGCCAGCCACCGGTAAGCCGTGGAAGGCATCTCTGATGTGATCATCGCTGCCACCGACCTCCCTGCTGTCATACCTCCCGTGCATACCGCCACCTCTGGGACGAGCCAAAGGTCGTCTGCCACCTAGGGCTTGCACATCCACCAACGGCTGTGCGGCCGCCAAAGAAGCGACACAAGACCCCGCTGTCATCGTCAGGGCTCCCCCAAAGGCGAAGAAGCTCGCTAGGAACTGGCAGCTGCTCGATCCAGCGGTCGCGGCGGCGACTCGCGCGAAGAAGAAGGTGAAAACTGTGGCACAAGCTCGCCATCGATCGTCCCTTCCCCGCGCTACGGGCTCCTACTACATTGCCTCGCCCCCCTTCTCCTCCCCTCCCACCGCTGCCTGAGATTGAGCCGACATTTCCTGTCGCCACGGCCGCCCGGCACCCCCAACTTATTTGATCAAATGACTGAGAGTTAAAAAACTATTTTCTCATTGAGTTCCTTGTATTTTTGTTGACATTTGATATATGTAGTGTGAATGATGACAACGGAAACAATGGTGACAATGGTGCCATCGGAGAGAATGCAAGCACTAGTGGTGGCAATGGAGGTAAATGACATTTGAGAGCTCTATGTATTGTTGTTTGCATTCGTGATGCACAGTGCTTATGATTTTAGGGTTAAATTTCAACTTGAATTAGAAATGTTGTCAATTATGTGCGGTGTGATGTTGAAAATTTCAAATTATCATGGCATAAGTTTTTGGGCATGCATGTGATTATGGAGTATTCCCTACGTCCCATATATAAGAGCGTTTTGGCACTAGTGTAGTGTCAAAAATACTCTTATATTATGGGACGGAGGATGTAGAAAATACAAACGTCAAAATATAGGTATTCAGTTTTGGGTATGCTGTAAAATCAGAAAAAAAAATGATTACCCAAAATTTGGCTATCATGTTAGAATTTAAATGAACTCGTACGTGGAATGGAAGACCTGTCAAACGTGTTTTTTAACCCGTATGTCATAATCAGTTGGTGAGAACCTCGATTGAAATTCGAATTTATATTATTTTTTACCACGTTGCCACAGTAACCCAAAGGCACAGAGGAAAAGAATTTGCCACAACATGCGGACGCGAGAAAACAGGGTCGTCAGACCAGCGAACGAACCCAGCTCGTCTCTCCTTCGCAAGTTTGTCCACGCGACCTCGCCTCCACTCCTGTCGGATCATCAAAAGATTCAAATGATCCGCTAATTCAGCCACCACCCAAGCTACTACGGCCGGCCACCATGTCGTCCTTCGACTCCGTCGCTGCCATCGCCGGCGACGACGAAGCGCTCACACATTCTTCCTTCGGCATCTCCGACGGCTACAACGCCGAGGGCAGCCGGGGCCACGGCATGCACCGCGGCCACCGCTTCGCCACGTCCTACTCCTCCTTCGGCACCGCCCTCTCCGAGGACGACCTTGCCGGGATCGCCGGCGAGGGGTTTGGCAGCGCGTATGGCGCGTACACCATGGCGCCCGACTCCAACGGCAGCGGCTACATCGGGGTCGAGGAAGTGCTGATGGGTAGCCTGCTCCAGGGCGGCATCGGTGGCAGCATGGATGACGACCTGTTCGTCAGGGCTGTCGACGACCGGGCCGTCCTGCCGCCGCCCGAGGCCATGAGAGACGAGGGCCTCCTCCGGCGCGAGTGGCGCCGGTGAGCACTATATACAATCTCTCTTTACATGTACTATTTGATGATCCATGCATTAGGCCGCCGTGTACACAGATCTCCCATGCATGCATGCCACTTACTCTTGATCGCCAACATTTTTGTGGTCTCTGGACTGAACTGGAGATTTCAATATTTCATTCATCTGGCAGCCAAAACAGGCTGAGGCTGGAGGAGAAGGAGCGCAAGGAGAGGGAGCGGCGCGCCGAGATCATCGCGGAGGCCGAGGATTTCAAGAAATCCTTCCTCGAGAAGCGCAAGCTCAACTGCCAGAGGAGGCACACACACAACAGAGACAAGGAGAAGGCATGTTCCACTTCCATCTTCTTTTTTCTCGGTTAGACTACATGTTTCACTCGCATGATCAAAGTCAAATGCAAATGGCAGGTGATCATGGCGAACCAGGAGAAGTTCCACAAGGAGGCGGACCAGCAGTACTGGAGGGCGATCGCGGAGCTGATCCCGCACGAGATCCCGGGGCTGGAGAAGCGGGGCGCCGCCGGCAGGAAGAAGAAGGAGCTGGAGAAGAAGCCCAACATCGTGGTGGTGCAGGGGCCCAAGCCAGGCAAGCCGACGGACCTTTCCCGGATGCGCCAGGCCCTCGCGAAGCTCAAGCAAAACCCGCCGCTGCACATGGTGCCGCAGCCCCCGCCGGCGGCCAAGGAGGAAAAGGACGGCGGCAAGGACGCCAAGAAGGACGATGGCAAGGATACAAAGCAGGCGGATGAAAAGAAAGACGGCAAGAAGGTAGCTGGGGCGCGCGAGAAGAAGGCGGCGGCCGGCGGGAAGGCTGCGACAGGTGGTGGCAGTGCTGCGGCCGCCGCTCCCCCGGCGGATAAGGCAGCTGGACCACCAGCGGCGAAGAAGTGACTGTGGTAATAGATGCTCGGGAGAGGTGCTCAGGACCCCTCCATTGCGCTGGAGCACATTCTCTTCTTCTGACAGCGATTTTAACTTCAGTTCAGTTTGTTTCTGTTTTATACTGTATGTTATGCATAAACTGTTTCGAGTCGGCCCTTAAAGAATTGATTAAAGAGGTTCATGTTTTGGTTCATGGAGAGCTGTAGGGGTTCACTTATATATGTTTCATCTTTGGAAAGAACGAATTTAATTTACAAAGAAGTTGAATTGGTGAGTAAATAGCGAACAAACACCAGTATTGTAGTTATGATTTTAAAAACTACCGGTTTAAACTTTTTTGTAAAAAACTACCCGTATTGCGCCTGATTTTCACAAAAAAACACTAACGAGGCAGTTACTTAATTTTGACCCCAACTGTGACAAATGTGGCCCACTCGTCAGGACCTGATACCGATAAAGGAATGACCAAAAGTTCATGATTTAAAAAATGTTCATGAATCTTTTTATATACGAGCGGGTGTGTTTACCCCATCTATAAAGGAAACTTTGCAAGGCGCATATTCTATATATCATTAATTGGCGTTTTGCCTCCTCCAATGCACCGGTGCTTATATGAGGTGCTAAGCACATGAAAAAGTTTAGCAACTAAAGCCCCCAATGCATTGGTACTTAACTTGTTGTAGGTAAGCATCCTTCATTTAATGATTTAGAAACTAAAGTTTTTCATGCATTGGTTGGCTTCTTTCATTCAAGTGTTTTGCCTTGGTTCGCGCGCTTGGCATTGTTTCTTTCTGGGTCACCACACTCATCTCTCTCCTCTTAATTACCTTGCCACTTCACACTTTTCCCCTACGTGGCAGCCTTAGCACCTGTACAAGCTGGAGCATTGGGAGGGGCCTTAACCAAGTCAAGAAACCCCTCCCTAGTAAGCCATTCTAGCTCAGATTTTAACTGTGTCTAGTTACTACTTGGAGGGGTATGACCAAGATCAGTTGGCAATGGAACATGATCTGGCATCATTTTTTTTCCGGCGCCCATACCAAAGATGAAGGTGGACTAAATTTACGCCTTGATCGCGAGCACATATAACAACTTTTGGTTTTGGTCCCACGTACCCAGCACACACATATATAAGGAAAGGGGGGGGGGGTTGTTATAGATAACAGAACCACTATCAAAGCCTCCTAACTGCCGATCCTAAACGTGTGGTGAGGTACGTGAAGTCCATCAACCACCACCGGCCGCCGTGAAGGCAGTGCCGACGCCTTCCTGCTGCCATCGGTGAGGCTCCTGGACCAGCTGTTGCATCTCCACAAGCGCCTGCTGCCATCTACGTCACCCAGGTGGTGCTGCCCTTCTTCCTCGGGCATGTCTTCTCTGCCAGAGACCCTAAGGTGCAGCCATGGGCTATCTCCCGCTGATCCCTGCCAACCACGGTTAGTCACTACTATTCCGCATAAGAGGTGTTCTAATCACGAGATTGAGATCATGCGTTAAGTTAATCTAAAGGAATTATTTCTAACATTGGTATCTAGAGCAAGGTAAATCTCGGCTAGAACCCGAACTTGGCTTCTGCTTAATATAATTACTATCATGAACGCAAACTCAACTGCCAGAGGAGGCGCACACACACAACAGGGACAAGGCGAAGGCATGTTCCACTTCCATCATTTTTTAATCTCAGTTAGGCTACATGTTCCACTCGGATGATCAAAGTCAAATGCAAATGCCAGGTGTTCATGGCAAACCAGGAGAAGTTCCACAAGGAGGCGGACCAGCAGTACTGGAGGGCAATCGCGGAGCTGGTCCCGCACGAGATCCCGGGGCTGGAGAAGCAGGGTGCCGCCGGCAGGAAGAAGAAGGAGCTGGAGAAGAAGCCCAACATCATGGTGGTGCAGGGGCCCAAGCCAGGCAAGCCCATGGACCTCTCCCGGATGCGCCAGGCCCTCGCGAAGCTCAAGCAGAACCCGCCGACGCACATGGTGCCGACGCCCCCGCCAGCAGCCAAAGAGTAAAAGAAGGACGGCAACAAGGACGCCAAGAAGGACGGTGGCAAAGACCCAAAGCAGCCGGAGGAGACGAATGACGGCAAGAAGGTAGCTGGGGCAGGCGAGAAGAAGGCGGCGGCCAGTGACGGCGGCTGCGACAAGTGGTGGCAATGCTGCTGCCGCCGCTCCCCAAGCGGATAAGGCACCTGAACCACCGGCGGCGCAGAAGTGACTATGATTATGATAAAAATGCCCGGGAGCAGTGCTCTGTACCCCTCCATTGCGCTGCAGTACATTCTCTTCTTCTGGCAGTGAGTTTAACTTCAGTTCAGTTTGTTTTTGTGTCATATGTTATGCATAAACTGTTTCGAGTTGGTCCCTAAAAAATTAATTAAAGAGATTAGTGTTTTGTTTCATGGAGAGGGTGCACTTATAAACATCTTCATCTTTGGAAAAAATTGATTTGGAAATAAGATGGAATTGGTAACTAAATAGCGAACAGACACCACAATTGCAGTTATGGTTTAAAAAACCACCGGTTTGAATCTTTTTGTAAAAACAACCCGTATTGTGCCTAATTTTTACATAAAACACTAATGAGACAGTTACTTAATTTTGACCCTAGTTCTGACATATGTGCCAACTCGCCAGGACCTGATAAAAGATAAGGGAATGGCAAAAAGTTCATGATTAAAAAATATTCATGTATCTTCTTATATATGAGCGGGTGTGTTTACCCCATCCATAAAGGAATCTTTGCAAGCCACAAATTTTAAAATTTCATCATTAATTGGTGTTTTGTCTCGGGGGTTGCATGGCGCAAACTTTCTAAACCAAGTTAGGGAACCCCTCCCTAGTAAGCCATTCCAGCCCAAATTTTAACTGTCTGGTTACTACTCTTTTTTTTTGCGGGGAGAAAGGAAGTTTTATTCCACAACGAGAGGGTTACAATCACGCGACAACAAGTCCTCACACACAGAGGAATCGAGTTCAACCATACTGCAGTACAAACTTCAATGCGACTGTAGTGTGCCAATTGATGTGATACTCTATTTTGATATCTGCTAACTTTTAGAGGAACAAACTTCCTAACTACCATACGAGCTTTAATCTCAGCAGCTAGATGACCATAGGCCGACCTGAGGAGATTGCTGTTGGAAATATGCCCTAGAGGCAATATTAAATTAGTTATTATTATATTTCCTTGTTCATGATAATCGTTTATTATCCATGCTATAATTGTATTGACAGGAAACTCAGATACATGTGAGGATACATAGACAACACCATGTCCCTAGTAAGCCTCTAGTTGACTAGCTTGTTGATCAATAGATGGTTATGGTTTCCTGACCATGGACATTGGATGTCATTGATAACGGGATCACATCATTAGGAGAATGATGTGATGGACAAGACCCAATCCTAAGCCTATCACAAAGATCGTAGTTCATATGCTAAAGCTTTTCTAATGTCAAGTATCTTTTCCTTAGACCATGAGATTGTGCAACTCCCGGATACCGTAGGAATGCTTTGGGTGTACCAAACGTCACAACGTAACTGGGTGGCTATAAAGGTGCACTACAGGTATCTCCGAAAGTGTCTGTTGGGTTGGCACAAATCGAGATTGGGATTTGTCACTCCGTGTAAATGGAGAGGTATCTCTAGGCCCACTCGGTAGGACATCATCATAATGTGCACAATGTGACCAAGGGGTTGATCACGGGATGATGTGTTACGGAACGAGTAAAGAGACTTGCCGGTAACGAGATTGAAGAAGGTATCGGTATACCGACGATCGAATCTCGGGCAAGTACAATACCGTTAGACAAAGGGAATTGTATACGGGATTGATTGAGTCCTTGACATCGTGGTTCATCCGATGAGATCATCGTGGAACATGTGGGAGCCAACATGGATATCCAGATCCCGCTGTTGGTTATTGACCGGAGAACGTCTCGGTCATCTCTACATGTCTCCCGAACCCGTAGGGTCTACACACTTAAGGTTCGATGACGCTAGGGTTATAAAGGAAGTTTGTATGTGGTTACCGAATGTTTTTCGGAGTCCCGGATGAGATCCCGGACGTCACAAGGAGTTCCGGAATGGTCCGGAGGTAAAGATTTATATACGGGAAGTCCTATTTTGGCCACCGGAAAATGTTCGGGATTTTTCGGTATTGTACAGGGAAGATTCTAGAAAATTCCGGAGTAGGGCCCACCTGCATGGGGGGACCCACATGAACGTGGGTAGTGGGGGCAAGGTCCCACACCCCTGGTCAAGGCGCACCAAGATCCCCCCTTAGAAGGAATAAGATCATATCCCGAAGGGATAAGATCAAGATCCCTAAAGAGGGGGGATAACAAATCGGTGGGGAAGGAAATGATGGGATTTCTTTCCTCCCACCTTGGCCAACACCCCAATGGACTTGGAGGGCAAGAAACCAGCCCCTCCACCCCTATATATAGTGGGGAGGCGCATGGGAGCTACACACGAAGTTCTGGCGCAGCCCTCCCCCTCTCCCAAGTCCTCCTCCTCTCCCGCGGTGCTTGGCGAAGCCCTGCAGGATTGCCACGCTCCTCCACCACCACCACGCCGTCGTGCTGCTGCTGGATGGAGTCTTCCTCAACCTCTCCCTCTCTCCTTGCTGGATCAAGGCATGGGAGACGTCACCGGGCTGTACATGTGTTGAACGCGGAGGTGCCGTCCGTTCGGCACTAGGATCTCCGGTGATTTGGATCACGACGAGTACGACTCCTTCAACCCCGTTCTCTTGAACGCTTCCGCTTAGCGATCTACAACGGTATGTAGATGCACTCTCCTTCCCCTCGTTGCTGGTTTCTCCATAGATAGATCTTGGTGACACGTAGGAAAATTTTGAATTTCTGCTACGTTCCCCAACAATTGTCACTCGAGAGAATGGCCAGAGCATTTGAAGAATCTGATTGAACTTCGTGTGTAGACTCACTCGAGAGAATGGCCAGAGCATTTGAAGAATCTGATTGAACAATCACTGGCTTGTCCGAATGTTAAACGGACAGTGATGGGTATGACCAAGATCAGTTAGCAATGGAACATGATCTGATATGGCGTCAATTTTTTTCGGCGCCCATACCAAAGATGGAGGTAGAGTAAATTTATATGCCTAGTCGATGCCACTAGCATCCAGTCAAGTTTGTCATAAATACCAGCCATAGTGAGCTCTCGGAAATTCAACATTGAACATGAAAGGTCACCGATAGCCAAATTGGCCGTTGCTTTTCTTCTATGCTAATAATGAAGGATGCTCACAAAAGAGAAATATCTTAAGTACTTTACTAAGTCTACCATTCCCTCTCCAATGAACCACCTATATGTTGTACTAAATGTCATCTTAGCTATAGGGGTCCTATTTCGGTAGCCAGGATGGAGTAGACACGAGTCATCAACAGATTAGCAAACCCACTGTTATATGTAAGTCTGGTGGAAACAGAGGTAAGAAGGAGTTGTAGATTGAAAAAACTTTCTAAAGGATTCAAAAAATCTGTGTGTAGAGCCAAAGAGTGTCTTGCATGTCATGCTGCTCCACCAGTACTTTCAGCAAAGATCATTAAGAGTTTGAATACCTCCTTTTGCAAGGTTTCTGAGAAGGACACCACTGTGGAGTTGCTGAATAAGAAAGCCAAGAAGGGCCAGTCTGGTGGCCCATCTCTGGAGGGAGACAAGAAGGCCAAGGACAAGAAGAAGATGTGGGTCTGAAGCTTAGAGACCTTCTCACAGCTTGGGAGTTAGAATACTTTTGGGATTATGAGAAAGCTGCATTTTGTGATATTTATGTACTTAAGCTATTCTGATCCTCTCTATTATTCCCAGAACCTCTCTTTTGTAACCATGAATGGTTTAGTTGCTCTGTTACAACCTGGCAAGACAAGTTTGGCTTTGTTTTCTGTGTTCTGTCAAGTGGTTTTCCCATGCCTCCGCAAGCTAGAGATTGGTCCATCCTAAATTGGAATATTAGAGGGCTAGGTGACCCTAAAAAATGGACTGCTATCTCTAACAAGATTGATGAGTCCAAAAGCTCCATCCTTTGTCTTTAAGAGACTAAAAAAGAGCTCATTGATCCTTTCTTTCTCAAAAATTTCTATCCTAGAAGCTTCTCTAAGTTTGAATTCTTGCCTTCAGTTGGGGCCTCTGGAGGCCTTCTTGTTGCTTGGAATGATCAGGTTTTTTCTGGTGTACTCTTCCATATCAATGACTTCTCCATCTCCATTCATTTCACTTCCAAGCATAATGGAGACTCCTAGATTCTGTCTAATGTTTATGGACCATGCCAGCAAATTGAGAGATTAGTTTTCCTTGACTGGTTTCAAAACTTTCAAGTGCCTGATGATACTGAGTGGATTGTATTGGGAGATTTTAATTACATTAGATATCCTCATAACAGGAATAGAGATGGGGGGAACATTAATGATATGCTTTCCTTCAATGAGGCCATCAGTAGACAAGCATTGATTGAAATCCCTCTCAAGGGAAGGAATTTCACTTGGAGCAACATGCAGGATGCTCCTCTTCTTGAAAAGTTGGACTGGTGCTTCACTTCTGAAGCTTGGACTCTTAGATACCCTGCCACTTTTGCCTACCCTCTGGCCAAAACCACTTCAGACCATGTCCCTATCAAAATCGGTTCCCACATCCCTAAATCCAATATCTTTAGATTTGAGAACTTCTGGCTTGAACATCACCAATTTAGAGATATTGTCCAAACTATTTGGAACCGGCCAGTTAATGAACTAGACAATGCCAAGATTGTTGCTACTAAATTTAAGAGGCTCAAAAAAGGACTTAAGAATTGGTCAAGGGGGTTGTCTGACTTAAAAAAGATTATTGACAACTCTAACTTCCTGATTCTATGCTATGACCATCTTGAAGAATTTAGATCTCTTTCTGAAGAAGAATCTAATGGCGGAAACATTATTATGGCCAACCTGGCAAACACTGTGGAGAATCAAAGGAAATACTGGAAGCAGAGAGCGACTATTAGAAAGATTAAGATGGGAGAGGCCAACACCAAATATTTCGAAGCTAAAGCCACAATTAAGTTCAGAAACAATTGCATTGCCATGTTAAAGGATGAATCAGGTTTTGAACATCATGATCACCAGGCCAAGGCTGCTATACTCTTCAGAGCTTTTAAGGACAGGTTGGGTACCCAGGCAGACACCCATAATCCTTTGGTTATTCACCAACTTCTGAATTCTCTGGATGACCCTACTGAACTGGAAGTTCCTTTCACCAAGGAAGAAATTGACAAGGTGGTCAAACATATGCCAACTGATAAATCTCCAGGGCCTGATGGTTTTAATGCTGCTTTCCTTAAACACTGCTGGGACATTGTGGCTCATGATTTTTACAATCTCATCAATGACTTTCATGCTGGGAATGTCAATTTATAGAGCATCAACTACTCTTTTATTACTCTTATTCCTAAGAATGACAATGCTTCCACACCATCAGATTTCAGGCCTATCTTTCTGCTAAATTGTACTCTCAAGATCATCACTAAGCTCCTGGCCAACCGATTACAGAAGGTTATCTTAAAGCTAGTGCATAAGAATCAATATGGTTTTCTGAACAATAGGTGCATTCAAGATTGCTTGGCCTGGGCTTATGAGTATGTGCATCAGTGTTTCCAAAGCAGAGAAGAGCTCTTCCTCTAAAATTGGATTTTGAGAAGGCTTTTGATATGCTAAGTCATGATACTATTATTCAAGTCCTTCAGGCTAAAGGTTTTGGACACAAATGGATACAATGGATTAAGATGATTTATGGTTCTGGTTTTTCTTCAGTCCTGCTCAATGGGGTCCCTGGCAAACAATTTCTCTATAAAAAAGGTGTGAGACAAGGCGATCCTCTCTCTCCTTTGATATTTGTCATTGTTGCTGATATTCTATAGTCTATAATTAATGAAGCCATGCACAATTCTATTATCAGCTCACCTTTAAGGCACACTTCAAGCCCAGACTACCCTGTTATTCAGTATGCAGATGACACCATTCTGCTGGCTCAGGCAGACATCAGACAGGCTCAACAAATCAAACATTTACTCAACTTCTATGCTGAATACACTGGGATCAAGATTAACTACTCTAAATCCACATTGATATCCATCAACACTCCTCCTGAGAAGATGCAACAGTTATTCAATCTGCTTGGTCGTAATATTGGTACTCTCCCTCACAAATACCTTGGTCTGCCCCTCTACACTGCCAAACCAAGTGTCGGTGTCAAAACCGGCGGATCTCGGGTAGGGGGTCCCGGACTGTGCGTCTAGGCGGATGGTAACAGGAGACAAGGGACACGATGTTTTACCCAGGTTCGGGCCCTCTCGATGGAGGTAAAACCCTACTCCTGCTTAATTAATATTGATGATATGGGTAGTACAAGAGTGGATCTACCACGAGATCAAGGAGGCTAAACCCTAGAAGCTAGCCTATGGTATGATTGTTGTAATGGTTGTTCGTCCTACGGACTAAAACCCTCCGGTTTATATAGATACCGGAGAGGGCTAGGGTTACACAGAGTCGGTTACAATGCTAGGAGATCTACATATCAGTATTGTCAAGCTTGCCTTCCACGCCAAGGAAAGTCCCATCCGAACACGAGACGAAGTCTTCAATCTTGTATCTTCGTAGTCTTGGAGTCTGGCCGACGATGATAGTCCGGCTGTCCGGACACCCCCTAGTCCAGGACTCCCTCAGTAGCCCCTGAACCAGGCTTCAATGACGATGAGTCCGGCGCGCATATTGTTCGGCATCGCAAGGCGGGTTCCTCCTCCGAATAATTCATAGAAGATTGTGAACACCAGGATAGTGCCCGACTCTGCAAAATAAATTCCACATTCCACCGTAGAGAGAATAATATGTACACAAGTTCAATCTGCTGACGTATTCTGTGGCATGACGTCACGCCACTGCCAAGCCTTTACTTGAATCGTTTTTTATTATACCACCTCGGTAGCGTTTAGCGGCGGTTTCCTTGGCACGTCTTGTCGAAGCAGAGATCGTGTTCCCCTTATTCCGGGATTCCCATCAATACGGACATGGGTAACCCAACCGCGCCATTGATGGTGGCGGTTGGGAGATAAGCGAGTTTTACCAGGCCGGTGGGGATGCATAGTTTTCGTCTGCCTATATATAAGGGAATAAGGATCCACCTTTTTACCTACGCCTTCTTCCACCTTTGCTTATCCATCTCTGCGCACTCGAGCTCCAGCGCCCAAGTCCGCACATCTCGTCTCGACCTTCTCCAGTCATGTCTGGAGTGGGAGGCAAGTGGTTGGCCTCCTCCGTTACGGAGGAGCACATTGAAAAGCTGCGCGGCGCCGGATACCTTTCGGCGACATCAAGACTTGGCTGCCGACGAGGGCAGCTCATCCCCACCCCCAGGCCCCATGAGAGGGTCGTATTCCTTCCCCACTTCCTCCGCGGACTGGGCTTCCCACTTCATCCCATTGTCCGGGGGCTCATGTACTACTACGGCCTGGATTTCCACGATCTGGCGCCGAACTTCATCCTCAACATCTCGGCGTTTATCGTCGTGTGCGAGGCCTTCCTCTGCATCCGGCCTCACTTCGGCTTGTGGCTCAAGACCTTCAATGTCAAGCCGAAGGTGGTGAAGGGCGCTCAAGCGGAGTGCGGAGGCGCCATGGTGGGCAAAATGCCCAACGTCACCTGGCTCGAGGGGGCCTTCGTGGAGTCCATCAAGGGATGGCAATCGGGGTGGTTCTACATCACCGAGCCGTGTGACCCTAAATGGGCAGCAGCCCCCGAGTTCAGATCTGGCATCCCTATGTAGCTCACCTCCTGGAAAGAGAAGGGCTTGCTATGGGGTAGTTCGGAGGAGCTGACAGGACTCCAGTCCTGTCTCCAGACCTTGGTGAACAAGAAGCTTAGGCTTGTCAATGTGATCCAGGTCATGCTCGTCCGCCGGATTCTCCCCTGCCAACAGCGGGCCTTCAATTTGTGGGAGTTCGATCCGGCACAGCACCGGACCCTGAGCGGGCTCTTCGAGACAACGTACGAAGCTGCCTGGAGGGTGCTGTTCAAGGGCGGAGAAGCCCCCGCGTCCACGACTGAAGATCGCGGATTCAGCACCAAGCGCCCGGCCGGCGAGGTAAGCTTTGTTATCCTCTATGGGACAGTTATTTTCTTTCATAGTTTAATTCTATGTGGGATCTAAAACTCCCAATGCCTTTGACAGGACAGGCAGAGGACGTCCGGACAGGTAGACTGTCCGGCTCCCCTTCCCGAAGACCCAGCGGATGCCCGTTTAACGGGGCTGCTAGTCCCGGCACTCTATGTGGTGCCGGAGAAGAAGGCCAAGAAGAAGGCCACGGGAACTCGAAGAAGTTCCCAGCGCCAGGTGATATCGGACTCATTGTCCGATGGCTCCGAGGCGGACTCCTCCCCTGAAGACGAGCAGGAGAAAGAGGACTCTCTCCCAGAGAAGGGAGAGAGGAAGAGGAAGGCTTCCCCAACGGGGGAGGCCGAAGGGTCCAAGAGGGGAAGGACTCTTCCCCCGGACAGCTCCGCCAACGCCAACGTTGGCGACGAAGAGTGGACCTCAAGGGCCAGGCCTCCGTCAAGATCGTAAGTATCCGGATTCCTGAATGGTTTATAATATCTCTTTTGTGTCACATAGTGTCCTTCTAATGCCGCACACTATCTATAGTCCGGTCGATGATGATCTTCCCGCTTCGTCGAGTGGGTCCTTGGCTCCATCGGACATGGATTCCATTCCGACCGCCTCCACCCCTCGTGATGCTGACGACGCCGAGGTGGGATCCCAGGAGGGGACCCATCAGGAGGAGGCTCCGGAGGTGCCGCAAGGCAGCCTCCCGGACTTTGCGCCGGACTCCATGCCGGAACCCGAAGTGATTCCGGAGTCCGGCAGGCGGCCCCTTCGTAAGAAGGGCAAGACCGTGACGCCGGCAGCCTCCGTCCAACCGGAGGCGCCGGACAATTTGTTGGAGGCGCTTAACGGCGCTTCCATCGAGGAAGAACACCGCACTATCATGAATGCGGTGATTCAGAAGGTTCAGCTCGCCAAGAGCAGGCTGACCGAAGCCTGTAGTAGCCTTCTAACAGGCTTTGAGGTAAGAAGTTTAAAATATGTAATGTAATACCGCATAGATAGTAGCCCCTGATGCTTGGTTCGGTGTTCGAAAAGAAAAACCGGATCGAGGATCTAAAAAAAATATACGCAGGAGTGCTAAAAATTATGTCAATATGGGTTTGCCTGTTGTCTTTCTGACCCTGCCAGACCTTGTTGTGGAGGTCGGTGCTTTGAAGCAGGACCTCGAGCGGTCCAAGCAAGAGCTCGGCCTTGCCAAGAAGCAGCTCGAGAACAAAGAAGGTGAGTAACACCACTTTGAAGTTTGTACCTTACAGAATAGGATTTTGGTTGCGATAGAAATAACAAGGATAACGTGGGTACTGCAGGGGCCACGAACGAGGTGGCAACCCTGAAGGAGGCCGTGTCCGCGGCCGAACGCAATGCGGCCGCAGAACGGGCGGAGCGAGAGAAGCAGGAGGCGCGGGTGGCGGAGGTGCGGCAAGAGCTCCAGGCTCTCATCGAAAAGCATGAGAGTTTGGAGCGCGACTCGAAGACTCGAGAGTCCGAGCTTGCCTCGGCTCTTGAAAGTAACAAAGCCGCGAAGGCTGAGGCCCATAAGGCCCTCTAGGAGATTGAGGCGGTGAAGAAAATAGCGGCGGGTAAGGCATTTTTCATGCAAAGCAAGCATGTGAATGTAAATTACCTGTTACTTACCCGAATTCGGAGCTCTCCAGGGGCGTTTGCAGATCTGCCTCGCAACGTGTCCGATGCCGCCGCGTTCTACCGGGCCGAGGAGGGGAGCTCAACGAAGAAGGTCTTCTGGTCTCCGTACGCTGAGGCCGGACACCCGGTGCCCCCTAGCGACCAGCTGAAGCAGCTGGTCGAGCTCCACAAGGTAGCCGAGCAGGCCATGAAGGGCCTCATAGTCCGGCTGTGGCCTGGAGAGGCCATGCCTGGGAGCTACTTCGGCCTCGTGCGGCGGCTGGTGGATGCGTGCCCCTGGGTGGAAGTCATCAAGCACTCCGCCTGCATTGAAGGTGCCCATCGGGCCCTTGCCCTCGCAAAGGTGCATTGGGGCAGGCTGGACGCTGAGAAGCTTATCACGGACGCGCCGCCAGCGGGCAAGGAGTATCGTACTCCCGAAATGTACTATAAGAGTGTCCTGAAGGGTGCCCGCAAGATTGCGGATGAGTGCCCCAAAGATGTAATTATTGAGTAAACTCGCAATGTGTTATCCTGTGCGCTGAAAACTTTGTTCATGTGCACCAAGCAACGCTTAATGATTTAAAATATTACCTTCTGTGCGGCTGTTTATTAAATCTGAGAGATGGCAAGTCGTCGGCTTCAGCCCCATGCCACGAGTGCTGGGGTGTTCGGGATAAACTTGAGCACTCTTGTTCCTATTTTTGGGTCCATCTAGGGAGGCGCTCAACACAACAAACAAGGCAACCGGACTTATAATGCTTGAACACTCTCACTTAGCCGTAGAATTCTATAATTTTAAATTTCGGCGAAGCCCCTAGTATTCGGAAGACCGAGTTCGGGGCGCTATCCACGCCTGGGCCGGACCCAGCCGGTTCTTCGCTCGAAGCGACATAAGTCTTTAGGGACTTGAAAAGACCTCTTGAACAGCGACCAGTCTCTCGCCTTATCATGACAGTCAGTTTTAGCTTTCTCCACTGAGGCGCTCGCCCAGCTCAACCGGGGCGCAATCGCAGTGGTTCTCCAGTGCTACCTTAGCCGATGAGCGGGCGTAAGGTACCAAAACATGGGAGCCGGGCAAACCCAACTATTGACCCAAGACATGATTCGGAGCCGATGCATATAATGCTATAAGTTCGGGGTGCCGCACTTGTGAAAGTGTTCGGACTTATCACACCATAATGCGGGGAACACAAGCCCATGGTGTATTCTGCCGTACCAAAATGTACGGGTGCAAGATGTCATTAATGAACATATAAAAAAAGTAATGCAATTATAATTCTGCTATGAGTGCAGAACGATATAAATAGTGCGGTAAGCAAGGGATTGGACTAATTAAACATATCCCCCTCCAGGGGTAGGCTACGAACTGGTGTTTTTAACAAAATTAATGCTCATAATGGAGACCACCTGAGTGTTCGTCGTAGCCTTTGTCCCTCCTTGGATGTTGCATCGTGAGTTCGGCAGATCTACTACCAGACAGGGCCTCTGGTGAACGAAGTCCTGTGGAAAAATAAAAAAAGAATAAAAAAGAGTGACACACATGGAAGCCCCTGGTGTGGTTAAGCCGCACTCCGGGCCTGTCATGGTCGTGCCCCTCCCCCTATGCCCATGGTATCTCCAGAGCGTAATGATGTACGCGAAGAGCTGGTCTTGCAATCATGTAAGGGCTGGGGTTGGGGCCGCATTGCTACGCGTGCTCGGAACGTGCCAGGTGGTCTTGATTGATGTTACTCCGGGCGCGTTTGGCCATGTCTAGTCGTTTAGCGGCCGGACTCGAAAATTGCCTTAAAAGGCTGCTCTGTACTTCTGCCGCGAGAGCCGATGTGTGTTCCTCCGTTCGGAGGGAGCGTTCAGTGTTTCTGTTGACCGTGATGATTCCACGAGGACCTGGCATCTTGAGCTTGAGGTATGCATAATGCGGCACTGCGTTGAATTTTGCAAACACAGTTCGTCCGAGCAGAGCGTGATAGCCACTGCGGAACGGGACTATGTCGAAGATTAATTCCTCGCTTCGGAAGTTATCCGGGGATCCGAAGACCACTTCCAGTGTGAGTGAGCCTGTACAATTGGCCTCAACACCTGGTATGACGCCTTTGAAGGTCGTCTTTGTAGGTTTAATCCTTGAGGGTTGATAAAGCAGGTTCAGGCTGCTGCCGCCGTCCATCAGGACTCTAGTGAGGTGAAATCCATCGACGATTGGGTCTAAGACCAATGCAGCGAACCCACCATGACGGATACTGGTAGGGTGGTCCCTTCGATCGAAAGTGATCGGGCAAGAGGACCATGGATTGAACTTCGGGGCGACTGGCTCCATCGCGTATACGTCCCTAAGTGCACGCTTCCACTCCCTCTTGGGTATATGGGTTGCGTATATCATGTTTACCGTCCGCACTTGTGGGGGAAAACCTTTCTGTCCTCTACTGTTCGGCGGCCGAGTCTCTTCCTCGTCGTCGCTGTGCAGCCCCTTGTCATTGTTTTCGGCAATTAACTAGCATGCCTGCTTGAATACCCAGGAATCTCTGTTGGTGTGATTAGCTGGCTTTTCGGGGGTGCCATGTATCTGGAGAGAGCGGTCGAGTATTCGGTCCAAATTGGACGGACCCGGAGTAGTTCTTTTGAACGACTTCTTCCGCTGACCGGGTTTAGAGCCTCTGAATCCGGCGTTGACTGCCGTATCCTCATTGTTATCGCTGTTAACGCGGCGTTTGTTTTTGTTTCGACGTGACCTGCCATTGTGGTCCTTAGTATCCGGACTGCCAGCATTTTAGCTGAGGTTGTTTCTGTGAGCTAGCCAGCTGTCCTCTCCCGCACAGAAGCGGGCACTACTAGGGAAAAGGCTAGCAGCAGCGCGGGTTTTCAGGCTAGCAGCAGCGCGGGTGGCCGCGCTACTAATAAGGCGCTACAGCTAACTCATAGTAGTAGCCCGGCCCCAACCAGTGAAGGAAATATGCCCTAGAGGCAATAATAAAGTTATTATATATTTCCTCATATCATGATAAATGTTTATTATTCATGCTAGAATTGTATTAACCGGAAACATAATACATGTGTGAATATATAGACAAAGCAGTGTCACTAGTATGCCTCTACTTGACTAGCTTGTTAATCAAAGATGGTTATGTTTCCTAACCATGAACAAAGAGTTGTTATTTGATTAACAAGGTCACATCATTATTTGAATGATCTGATTGACATGACCCATTCCATTAGCTTAGCACACGATCGTTTTAGTATGTTGCTACTGCTTTTATCCATGACATATACATGTTCCTATAACTATGAGATTATGCAACTCCGTTTACGGAGGAACACTTTGGTGCTACCAAGCGTCACAACGTAACTGGGTGATTATAAAGGAGTACTACAGGTGTCTCCAAAGGCAGATGTTGGGTTGGCGTATTTCGAGATTAGGTTTTGTCACTCCGATTGTCGGAGAGGTATCTCTAGGCCCTCTCGGTAATACACATCACTTAAGCCTTGCAAGCATTACAACTAATGAGTTAGCTGTGAGATGATGTATTACGGAACGAGTAAAGAGACTTGCCGGTAACGAGATTGAACTAGGTATTGGATACCGACGATCGAATCTCGGGCAAGTAACATACCGATGACAAAGGGAACAACGTATGTTGTTATGCGGTCTGACCGATAAAGATCTTCGTAGAATATGTAGGAACCAATATGGGCATCCAGGTCCCGCTATTGGTTATTGACCGAGAATAGTTCTAGGTCATGTCTACATTATTCTCGAACCGTAGGGTCCGCACGCTTAAGGTTTCGATGACAGTTTTATTATGAGTTTATGAGTTTTGATGTACCGAAGGAGTTCGGAGTCCAGGATGAGATCGGGGACATGACGAGGAGTCTCGAAATGGTCGAGACGTAAAGATCGATATATTGGACGACTATATTCGGAGTTCGGAAAGGTTCCGAGTCATTGGGTATTTTTCGAGTACCGGAGAGTTACGGAATTCGCCGGGAGTATATGGGCCTTATTGGGCCATACGGGAATAAGGGAAAGAGGCCAAAAGGAAGAAGGGGCGCAGCCCCCCTCTAGTCCGAATTGGACAAGGGGTGCAGCCCCCTTTTCCTTCCTCCTCTCCCCCTCTTTCCCCTTCTCCTACTCCAACAAGGAAGGAGGGAGTCCTACTCCCGGTGGGAGTAGGACACCCCTTGGCGCGCCTCTCCTAGGCCGGCCGCACCCTCCCCCCTTGCTCCTTTATATACGGGGGCAGGGGGCACCTCTAGACACACAAGAGACACAAGTTTGATCTACGGATCGTTCCTTAGCCGTGTCGGTGCCCCCTCCACCATATTCCACCTCGGTCATACCGTCATGAAGCTTAAGCGAAGCCCTGCGCCGTGAAACATCAAGATCGTCACCACGCACGTCGTCTTGTGAAACTCTCCCTCGACACTCGGCTGGATCGAGTACGAGGGACGTCATCGAGCTGTACGTGTGTCAAGAACTCGGGCGCGGAGTAACGGCGCCGGATCGGTCGGATCGCGAGGAGAACGTACAACTACTTCCTCTACGTTGTGATCGCTTCCGCTTCGGGTCTACAAGGGTATGTAGACAACACTCTCCCCTCTCGTTGCTATTCATCACCATGATCTTGCGTGTGCGTAGGAAATTTTTTGAAATTGCTACGTTCCCCAACAACCAGCGCTACTACTATTGAACGATATCAGCAGCGCTTTTTAGGAATGCGCTACTATTAACTAGCTGTAGCGATTTCTTCATCCCACGCTACTGCTATATCTTTCATCATTTTCCCTTTCAGTTCTCCTTTCAGATGCTAGAAACTAGGTACTACTAGTACATATCAAATTCATAAACCATTACTAGGTACGGTAGTACTCCCTTCATTCCAAATTACTCGTCGTGGTTTTAGTTCAAACCACGACGAGTAATGAAACGAAACGGGAGTACTAAGATAACAATTTCATGCATAGCCAACATGCATCCTCAAGCAGTACATGGTCATATCAACGGCCATCATCATATGTAGTTCTAGATGATATCGACGACGATCATCATATGTAGTTCTAGATGATATAGCCACACACACATATGTAGTTCTAGATGATATAGCCACACACACATATGTAGTTCTAGATGATATCAAAGACAATCATCATCCTCAAGCACGGGCGGTTGGTGTTCTGATAGTAATTAGGATGGCCTGTCCAACACGAAGATTCTTGCCATCGAGGAATTTCTTCCACCCAACCGAGCTTAAGTGTGTGCGACCGTCCGTGTCCACGCTGTAAGTACAGAGTTGTGACGGAGCCCCTTGCGATAAGGCGTAGTCCAGCTGAGCCTTCTTCATCAGGCTCGATACCATAACTCACAGATATGCTCTTTGCCAATTTCTGAATAAGAAAAACATATCAATTAATAAGCATGTGATCGAACTCTACACTAAAACATATATATCATCGACTAGATTCCACACAACATATACCATATCATTGGACTGTACACTAAGTAATTCACACTATTAATTTGCATTTGTAAGTATAACATACCATATCATGTCGATCAACCATGGTATTTGTCAAGCGGGTCACGAATGGCACCCCGACAAAGTCAGCACGTGGCGGAATTATGTCCCACAGGTTGGACACCTCCTCCTCACTCAGCCTTGTTCTTTGAGCTACGATGGCTTCATGAAGTGGGTCCTCATCATCTTCATCGAGTGGGTCCTCATTTTCTTCATCATCTTCATCATCTTCGTCATCTTCATCATCTTCCACCAGGTTGAGATAAATGACAGCTAGCTTGGGTCTTTCTGCTCGGAAGTTGAAGCTGATCAACTCACCACCAGTAAGATGCATGCGAGTGATGAAACGGGCCCATCCATCTCCTCCAATCTACGACATATTGCGTCCTTTCTCGACCTCCATAGTGTACGCCCCAGAGCCTCAAATGTCACGGTGTCTCTGTCGACTTGTTGAATTTCAACCTCACATTGCATGGGACGATCTGTGTAAACTAAGCAAAATGACACAATGCGATAATGCCAACACTAAATAAAATAGTTATTACATTTCATCTAATTTCTTTCCGCCGATGACTTAAAACTTCGCCGAAGTAGATGCCGAACAACTTGCCGGTTGCAAGGCTGTGGCGCATCTTCACTTGCACGATTGACATAGTGGTGGTGGTGGTGGCGCCATTCTTCCTAAAGCAATATGAGCAAAGGATTACTAAATCAACTAAATCAAAATGTTCCTAAGTCAAGTAAATGAATTAGCCTACTAAATCAACTAAATCCAAATGTTCTAAGTCAACTAAATCAACTAACCTACTAAGTCAACTAAATCAAAATATTCTAAGGCAACTAAATCAACTAGCCTACTAAATCAACTAAATCAAAATGTTCTAAGTCAACTAAATTAACTAAATGAATTAGCCTACTAAATCAACAAAATCAAAATGTTCTAAGTCAACTAAATCAACTAACCTACTAAGTCAACTAAATCAAAATATTCTAAGGCAACTAAATCAACTAGCCTACTAAATCAACTAAATCAAAATGTTCTAAGTCAACTAAATCAACTAACCTACTAAGTCAACTAAATCAAAATATTCTAAGGCAACTAAATCAACTAGCGTACTAAATCAACTAAATCAAAATGTTCTAAGTCAACTAAATCAACTAGCCTACTAAATCAACTAAATCAAAATGTTCTAAGTCAACTAAATCAACTAGCCTACTAAGTCAACTAAATTATATCAACTAAATCAAAATGTTGCATATGAGCAGGAAGGAGAAGGAGGGCGACTCGAGGAGGGAGAAGAGAGTAGGATGGAGGAGGAAGGCAGAGCGCAGAGGGGCCGGCCGGCGCGGCCAGTTGAGGGAGGAAGGAGGAGGAAGGCGGAGCGAGGAGGGGCCGGCCAGCGGCGAGTGGAGAGGGAGGACGGAGGAGGAGGCCGGTACCGAGTCCAGCAAGGAGGAGGAGGTGACGGCGCGCGGCGCAGACGGAGGAGCAGCGACGGGGGCGCGCGGCGCAGAATTTGTGGCTGTGTGTGTGAGTGGATCCGAAGGGAGGAGATCAGAGAGATGGATGGCTTAGCAGTAGTGCTCTTCAGCAAAACGCGCTACTGCTAAGCTATCTAGCAGCAGCGCTTTTCACGATAAAGCGCTACTGCTATATGTCAGCATGCAAAAATACACATTGATCATCAAAGATCTTTTTGTGTACAATCTGATTCGACAATATGAGTCCTCACCGGTTTAGGAACAGGTGAAGACTCATATTGCAGCCACAAATTCTGCACATAGAGTTCAATGAAGATCAAGTGCTTGTCAAAGTGTGAGAAGTAACATATTTAAGGTGGTAGAAACTCTCTTCACGGAGCGAGGTGGGACTAAATTTTTGTAGGAAACTTAGCAGTAGCGCTTGTCTGGGAAATGCGCTGCTACTATGCTACCTAGCAGTAGCGCGTGTCCTATTAATGCGTTGCTGCTATAACTAGCCTCGCGGCAGCCTCGTAGGAATTATAGCAGCATCGCGTCTTTGGGTGGACGCGCTACTGCTATATTTGTATCAGCAGCGGGTTTCAGTGGCCCGCACTACTGCTAGTTAGCAGCAGCGAGTTATTTTGAGACGCGCTACTGATAAGATTCTGTGTATAGGCCTTTCCCTAGTAGTGGGGTCATGAGTGATGTGAGGGCTGCCATGGATTTCGGCTTTTCCTGTCCTAGGTGCCGGGCCAGCCACTCGTCGCGGATGTTATGTTTGAAGGCTGCAAGGGCCTCTGCATCCGGATAGTCGATGATTTGATTTTTCTTTGTTAAGAACCGTGTCCAGAACTGTCTGGCCGATTCGTCTGGCTGCTGAATTATGTGGCTTAGGTCATCGGCGTCTGGTGGTCGCACATATGTGCCCTGGAAGTTATCGAGGAATGCGGCTTCCAGGTCCTCCCAACACCCAATTGACTCTGCGTGCAAGCTATTGAGCCAATGCCGAGCTGGTCCTTTAAGCTTGAGTGGGAGATACTTGATGGCGTGGAGATCGTCGCCGCGGGACATATGGATATGAAGGAGATAATCTTCGATCCAAACCACGAGGTCTGTGGTGCCATCGTAGGATTCAATTTTCACAGGTTTAAACCCTTCAGGGATTTGATGATCCATTACTTCGTCTGTGAAGCATAGTGGGTGTGCGGCGCCTCTATATTGAGCAATATCACGACGTAGCTCGAGAGAGCGTTGTCTGCTGTGTTCGGCCCAGCCGGAGTTGCTGTATCCGGCGTGACGGTAGTCGTCGTGGGTCGTGGGGTGCCCACGTGATCCGTAGATAGATCTGGATTGTCTTGCCTTGTCCTCCAATATATCCCGCAAGTCCGACGCATTCCCTCATGGCATCGTACTTTTCGAGCGGTGCCGGGGTACGGTCCTGATGGAGGGCCTAGATGCCTCTCTGTCGCGACCACGGGGTGGTCGGTCTGCCGTATTGTGCGCTGGTGATGAAGGTTTGTATGCTTCCTCCTCTAGTCGGGGGAGCAACTTGCGTTTTTTGTAGCTCTTGGAGGGGCGTTCGAGTTCATACTCTTCGGCCGCGAGGACCTCGGTCCATCTGTCGGCCAACAGGTCTTGATCTGCTTGAAGCTGTTGTTGCTTTTTCTTTAGGCTATTTGTCGTGGCTATAAGCCTGCGTTTAAAATGCTCTTGTTCGACGGGATCCTCTGGTACGACGAATTCGTCGTCGTTGAGGCTTGCCTCGTCTCCGGAGGGAGTCATGTAATTTTCATCCTCCTCGTCTGCCGCTCTCTCTCGAGGGCTGGCTTCCCGTCCTCTGTCTGAATCTTCTTTGGAGGGTTGTCTTCGACACTCTCTGGGGTGTTATTATCTCCGGTGCCGGAATCTCCATTCTTACTGTGGCGGGATTTAGAGCGGTGCCGCTGACGTCGGCGCTTGGGCTGTTTCTTAGAAGAATCTGCCTCTGCTGCTTCTTCGCCGTCCCCATCCTTTGGGGTGTCCACCATGTATATGGCGTATGACGAGGTGGTCTTCCAGTGCCCTATAGGCGCTGGTTCTTGATCGTCTCCGGCATCGTCGTCCATACCATCGATGTCTTCGGAGTCGTAGTCTAGCATGTCGGTTAGATCGTCGACAGTGGCTACAAAGTGGGTGGTGGGTGGGTTTTGAATTTCTTCGTCGTCGGCGTCCCAACCATCCTGACCGCAATCCGGCCAGGGTTCTCCTGATAGCGAGAGATGCTTTAGCAAATTTAGTATGTCGCCAAAGGGTGAGTGCTGAAAGATGTCTGCGGCGGTGAACTCCATGATCGGCGCCCAATTGGATTCGATTGGCAGGGGCGCGGGAGGTTCGGAGTCCGGCAAGGAGTTCGGTGCCTCGGAGTCACGAGCTTCATAAGGGACAAGGTCAGTGTTCGGCTCCATCGCCGTAGAAGTTGCAGCTCCGGAGGCGGTGTCCAGCCACCTGTCCTCGATCTGCGCAGTCTGCTTCGGACTATGGGTCAGAGCGGACTCGTGTGCGGCCTCCAGGGCACTGTCCGGCGACAGAGCTAAATCATGCCCATCGTGACAGCGCGGCACGCTCGGCCGTGGCTCGAATCCGTCGAAGATCAAGTCTCCGCGGACGTCGGCCGTGAAGCCTAAGCTTCCAAACCTGACCTGATGGCCAGGGGCGTAGCTTTCGATCTGCTCCAGATGGCCAAGTGAATTGGCCTGCAGTGCAAAGCCGCCAAACACGAAGATCTGTCCGGGGAGAAAATTCTCACCCTGGACTGCGTTGTTGTTGATTGAAGAAGCCATCAAGCCTATCGGTGACGACACAGAGGAACTCTCAATGAAAGCACCAATGTCGGTGTTAAAACCGGCGGATCTCGGGTAGGGGGTCCCGAACTGTGCGTCTAGGCGGATGGTAACAGGAGACAAGGGACACGATGTTTGTACCCAGGTTCGGACCCTCTCGATGGAGGTAAAACCCTACTCCTGCTTGATTGATATTGATGATATGGGTAGTACAAGAGTGGATCTACCACGAGATCAAGGAGGCTAAACCCTAGAAGCTAGCCTATGGTATGATTGTTGTAATGGTTGTTAGCCCCACGGACTAAAACCCTCCGGTTTATATAGACACCGGAGAGGGCTAGGGTTACACAGAGTCGGTTACAATGGTAGGAGATCTACATATCCGTATCGCCAAGCTTGCCTTCCACGCCAAGGAAAGTCCCATCCAGACACGGGACGAAGTCTTCAATCTTGTATCTTCATAGTCTTGGAGTCCGGCCGACGATGATAGTCCGGCTGTCCGGACACCCCCTAGTCCAGGACTCCCTCACCAAGAATTGAAGATTTTGTGCCTCTGCTAAAGAGAATTGAAAACAGACTGTTAGGCTGCTCCACCTTGCTTTCCTATGGTGACAAACTTACTCTTATTAAGTCAGTATTCACCAGTATGCCTACTTTCTTCATGTGCACGCCGCCCCCGACCCCGACCTCGACGCCGCCATCTGCCGCGCGCCCGAGCCCCGACCCTGACCTCGACGCCGCCCTGCCCCTCCCTCATCGCAGGCACCCGAGGTGAGCACGCCCGCTCCTCCCTCTCCCCTACCTCTGCCTAGGGTTTCTTTATATTTTAGTTGCATCAAATTAGTTAGGGTTCATGTAAGAGTGGAAACAAATCGGATGCGGCTCAAATGAGTTAGGGTTCATGTAAGGGTGAAAACGAATCAAATTTCTAAGATGAATCATAAAACGAGTAAAATTTGACCACTTATTTCACTTTATAGTTGGATAGTTGGATAATTTCTAGTATGCCTCTATTTATAGTAAGTTTATTTTTAGTAAGAACTAGTTGAATTAATAGAACTAGTTAGTAAGAACTTGTTGCTATTTTTTAATTAAAGCAATCTTTCCCGCCTCGACGTGGACGATGCCTATCCCGCATCCTCGTCGTCGAGTCTGCGGAGGACGACACCTGCTTGACCAGATCAGCAATATCCGGGACTGGGCTCCGCCGGGGTTGTACTGGGAGGCGCTACCTATCAGGGGGCGCAGGTTGGTGAGGAGCCAGCCTGTCGTTGACCCGAACCTTCTTTGGTGGCGGTCGCGTGGACCAGTAACGGTCCAGAGGCTCGAGGACTCCGCGGAGGTGGTGCGTCACCTTGTCAGTGAGGACGACGCACACGTCCGTCGCTACTTGTTTGCGTTGGAGCACAGGTCGTTCTCTAATACCTGGCAGGTTCTCCGGGGATCTCATTGGAGCTATGATCCCGTGATGGTTCCTTCTCTGTGGGTGTCCACCGCCCGCGCCGATACGCGTCGTGTGCTAGGGTTTTAGTTGTATTAGTGATGTTATATGTATGACACTATTCGTGATGTATTAGTGATAATATTCGATGATGTATGGACGCATGAGATGATTTACTTTTGCTTATTGAATGCATGCTAATTTGAGTCCTATAAGATATTTTGAAATGTATATCTTGTGTTGCTCAATATCCAAGTGGCCGGTCATGTTTGCAGGTTACACCTCTGAGTGGCCTATGTTTTGCCGGAGTGTTGATTCATTTCCGTTCCGGCAAATTTCAGGCGCTCGATATGTCCTATTTTAGCAAAGGTCATGCCGGATTTTTCCGTGAATTTTGGCATGACTTGTGCCAAAATATGTAGGAAATATCGAGTGCCCCGGATTTGTGTGTTGAGTATCCTGGTAGTTGTCTTCGATCGATTTTCAATTAATGTTTTAACTATAAACATAGGAAATGTCGGCGACGAAAAGGATTTGGTATTTGCAAATCTGCGAAGACGAAGCGCTGCCTGTGTCGACGGAATCTTCCTAGATGATGATAGGCGCTTCAGCATCAAGCTGGACGAGAACTTCGAAGTGGATACAGTAAGTCACAACGACAAGTCTTTTTTCGTAATTAAGCATTACATCTACTTCATTTCTTCAACTTATATATTTTTTACTATTCTACTAGCGTATCCCCTGCGATGCAAGAGTTTTTGTATTGGATAAGATAGGTTTCAGTCATACTTCGGAGGAAAAGAAAGTGTACTTGAAGACCTAGCATGGTTATATTTTCCATGCAAAATTATACAATTCAGAAGACTACACCTATTTTGGATGCAAAACATGGCAAGCACTATGCAGGACTTATGCATTTGAGCCTGATATGGTTATCACCTTTGATATTCGTCCGGAAGATGATATTGAAGGTAATACCGACATCTGGGTCGATGTGCAGACGCCTCCAGTTATTACATTATGTAAGTTTCTCAACCATATTTATGTCTTTGATATTGTTTATTCAAAAATAGTTGACAACTAATTTGTATTGTCAGCTTATTTCGTGCAAGCAAACATGTCCAGCGCTTGGTAGACAGGACCGTATCTTGTCACCGGGCTGAAATCAATCTGCGAGGAGCTCAATCATTATGTTTCATGGCTTGAGGATCTTTATCTGTCAAGACAAATTTTCTTCCTGCATTTAGAAATGTTAGTCTGAAAATGTGCGACCAATAGTGTTAAGTAATGAACTAGGGTCACATCTATTTAGGAAGGATGGTAAGATTTTTACTATTTGTCCTCGGTGCATCTTTTCCATACATTATTTTTGAAGCTAAACTTCATTGCTAAGTATGTTACCATACGATGTTCTTCAACAGGACTCCGATGAATATTGTGCCTTATGGGATCGAGACTAAAGGTACCATGAGTATTATCACTTACAGCCAAGATATCCTCTGATTACTTTAGTGCATTCAAGATTAGCGACGGATGCTTAATAGTGCAAGACTGGACCAAATATGTGATGGGGGCGCGAGAGAAGTACTAGGGGCAGCAAACAGATCGCTACCCACGATTAGGAGACAGGTTCATCTGCATGCTCCAACTTGATCAAGGAGGAGAGCTATACATGTTTTATGTTATTTTACCTAAGAGAGAGCAGCACGAGTGATTAGCTAGCTATAAATGAGTTTGAGGATGATGATGTGCTACACTATTACTATGATGATAAAATAGCTAGTGTTGGTGGTAATGACTATGATGATTATTATTAGCTAGTGTTAGTGGTGATTAAATAAATACTGTTGGTGGTAATGACTATGATGATGATTAAATAGCTTGTGCTGGCAGATTAGATTCAAGTGGAGGCAACATGTGATGCACATCGAAAGTACTACTAGTCCAAACTAGATCAAGTTTGGATTAGTAGTATACTTTTGACATGCACCACATATTGCCTCCACTTGAACCTAATCCACCTTCATTTGACACATTGTTATGGGCATAATGATGTAAACCTCATAACTGTTATTGTACCAATATTTGTACGATGATGCATAAATACACTAAACATAAAAAAAATAAAAAAAGAATACTAGTAGCGATGGACAGAAAACACGCTGCAAGTAGTTACATTAGCAGTAGCGTGGGAGCGAACAAACGCTGCAGCTATTTGTCCTAGTAGTAGCACGTGCGGGCACGCGTTACTGCTAAGC
This sequence comes from Aegilops speltoides, assembly GCA_021437245.1. Lineage (NCBI taxonomy): Eukaryota > Viridiplantae > Streptophyta > Magnoliopsida > Poales > Poaceae > Aegilops > Aegilops speltoides. The sequence continues at coordinate 22,362,090 of CM038142.1, forward strand.
AATGGCTGTAGCGCCTTATTAGTAGCGTGCCTACCCGCGCTACTAGTGAGCACAAAACTAGCGCTACTGCTAGGGTTTTCCCTAGTAGTGTATACGGGGATGCCACTGAGGAGAGTTCTCCGCACCTTTTCTGGGATTGCCCATTTGCTTGGACATGTTGGAATGTTCTTACTCCCTCCAAAGTTAAAGGCATTTCTGCATATGATGAAATTCTTCTCACGCTGGATCAGCTGCCGACAGATATTGCTATGGAAATTGTGATATTGGGTTACTGGAGTATCTGGCTTACAAGGAATGATAAGATCTTCAAGCAGGCACCAATCCATCTGGCTACTTGGAAATTCTACCTTAAGGAATGTCTTCAAATCACTACTATCCGAGCTAAGCATGAAAAGGCCACGATGATCAGTAATTGGATAGCTCTCCATTTGTAATTTTTGTGATGTTTCATAAAACTGGCATTGGTTGAGGGACTAGACTGGCTATGTAATATTGTACATTTATGTCTTTTTAATGAAAATTACCGTAGCACGATTGTTCTACGATTTCGGCTAAAAAAACTGTTATATGTGAAGGAAATATGCCCTAGAGGCAATAATAAAGTTATTATATATTTCCTCATATCATGATAAATGTTTATTATTCATGCTAGAATTGTATTAACCGGAAACATAATACATGTGTGAGTGTATAAACAAACAGAGTGTCACTAGTATGCCTCTACTAGACTAGCTTGTTAATCAAAGATGGTTATGTTTCCTAACCATGAACAAAGGGTTGTTATTTGATTAACAAGGTCACATCATTAGAAGAATGATCTGATTGACATGACCCATTCCGTTAGCTTAGCACACGATCGTTTAGTATGTTGCTATTGCTTCCTTCATGACTTATACATGTTCCTATAACTATGAGATTATGCAACTCCGTTTGCGGAGGAACACTTTGGGTACTACCAAGCGTCACAGCGAATCGGGTGATCATAAAGGAGTACTACAGGTGTCTCCAAAGGCAGATGTTGGGTTGGCGTATTTCGAGATTAGGATTTGTCACTCCGAATGTCGGAGAGGTATCTCTGGGCCCTCTCGGTAATGCACATCACTTAAGCCTTGCAAGCATTGCAACTAATGAGTTAGTTGTGAGATGATGTATTACGGAGCGAGTAAAGAGACTTGCCTGTAACGAGATTGAACTAGGTATTGGATACCGACGATCGAATCTCGGGCAAGTAACATACCGATGACAAAGGGAACAACGTATGTTGTTATGCGGTCTGACCGATAAAGATCTTCATAGAATATGTAGGAACCAATATGGGCATCCAGGTCCGCTATTGGTTATTGACCGAGACGTGTCTCGGTCATGTCTACATTGTTCTCGAACCGTAGGGTCCGCACGCTTAAGGTTTCGGCGATGTTATATTATGAGTTTATGAGTTTTGATGTACCGAAGGAGTTGAGTCCCGGATGAGATCGGGGACATGACGAGGAGTCTCGAAATGGTCGAGGCGTAAAATCGATATATTGGACGACTATATTCGGAGTTCGGAAAGGTTCCGAGTGATTCGGTATTTTTGAGTACCGGGAGTTACGGAGAAGTAATGGGCCTTGATGGGCTTTAGTGGGAAGAGGAAAGGCTGCTGCGCCCCCTCTCCTCTAGTCCGGTGGACTAGGGAAAGGGGCCGCCACCTTCCTTCTCCTCCTATTCCTTCTCCTTCCTCCCTCTTGATGGACTCCTACTAGGACTTGGAATCCTAGTAGGACTCCACACTCTGCGCGCCAAACCCTTGGCCGGCCTCCTCCTCCTCCCTCCTTTATATACGGGGCAGGGGGCACCCCATGGACATACAAGTTGATCCTTGAGATTGTTCCTTAGCCGTGTGCGGTGCCCGCTCCACCATATTCCACCTCGGTCATATCGTAGCAGTGCTTAGGCGAAGCCTGCGTCGATAGAACATCAAGATCGTCCCACGCCGTCGTCTTGTGGAACTCTCTCTCCCGGAGCTTTGCTGGATCGGAGCCCGAGGGCGTCACCGAGCTGTACGTGTGTCAAGAACTCGGAGGCGCCGGAGTTCTGGCGCTGGGATCGGTTGGATCGCGAGGAGAACGTCGACTACTTCCTCTACGTTGTGATCGCTTCCGCTTGGTCTCACGAGTGCGTACGAGACAACACTCTCCCTCTCGTTGCTATACATCACCATGATCTTGCGTGTGCGTAGGAATTTTTTAAATTACTCGTTCCCCAACAGTGGCATCCGAGCCTAGGTTTTTATGGTTTGATGTTTTGCACGAGTAGAACACAAGTGAGTTGTGGGCGATACAAGTCATACTACCTACCAGCATGTCATACTTTGGTTCAGCGGTATTGTGAGATGAAGCGGCCGGACCGACATTACGCAGACGCTTACGCGAGACTGGTTTCACCGCCACGAGCACTCGTTGCTTAAAGGTGACTGGCGGGTGTCTATCTCTCTCACTTTAGTTGAACGAGTGTGGCTACGCCCGGTCCTTGAGAAGGTTAAAACGAGTCTATTTGTGAAATATCGTTGTGGTTTTGATGCGAGGTGAGATTGGTTCTTGCTTAAGCCCGTAGCAGCCACGTAAAATTTGCAACAACAAAGTAGAGGACGTCTAACTTGTTTTTGCAGGGCATGTTGTGATGTGATATGGTCAAGACGTGATGCTATATTTTATTGTATGAGATGATCATGTTTTGTAACCGAAGTTATCGGCAACTGGCAGGAGCCATATGGTTGTCGCTTTATTGTATGAAATGCAAACGCCCTGTAATTGCTTTACTTTATCACTAAGCGGTAGCGATAGTCGTAGAAGCAATAGGTGGCATAGACGACAACGATGCTACGATGGAGATCAAGGTGTCGCGCCGGTGACGATGGTGATCACGACGGTGCTTCGGAGATGGAGATCACAAGCACAAGACGATGATGGCCATATCATATCACTTATATTGATTGCATGTGATGTTTATCTTTTATGCATCTTATCTTGCTTTGATTGACGGTAGCATTTTAAGATGATCTCTCACTAAAAATTATCAAGTAGTGTTCTCCCTGAGTATGCACCATTGCCAAAGTTCGTCGTGCCCAGACACCACGTGATGATCGGGTGTGATAAGGTCTCGTCCATCTACAACGGGTGCAAGCCAGTTTTGCACCGCAGAATACTCAGGTTATACTTGACGAGCCTAGCATATGCAGATATGGCCTCGGAACACGGAGACCGAAAGGTCGGCGTGAATCATATAGTAGATATGATCAACATAAGATGTTCACCATTGAAAACTACTCCATCTCACGTGATGATCGGTTATGGTTTAGTTGATTTGGATCACGTGATCACTTAGATGACTAGAGAGATGTCTATCTAAGTGGGAGTTCTTAAGTAATATGATTAATTGAAGTTAAATTTATCATGAACTTAGTCCTGGTAGTATTTTGCAAATTATGTTGTAAGATCAATAGCTTGCGTTTTTGCTTTCATATGTTTATTTTGATATGTTCCTAGAAAATTGTGTTGAAAAATGTTAGTAGCAATGATGCGGATTTGATCCGTGATCGAGGTTTATCCTCATTGCTGCCACGAAGAATTATGTCCTTGATGCACCGCTAGGTGACAGACCTATTGCAGGAGCGGATGCGCACGTTATGAGCGTTTGGCTAGCTCAATATGATGACTACTTGATAGTTTAAGTGCACCATGCTTAACGGCTTAGAATCGGGACTTCAAAGATGTTTTGAACGTCATGGACCATATGAGATGTTCCAGAGTTGAAGTTAATATTTCAAGCAAATACCGAGTTGAGAGATATGAAGTCTCCAACAAGTTCTATAGCTAAAAGATGGAGGAGAATCGCTCAACTAGTGAGCATGTGCTCAGATTGTGCAGGTACTACAATCGCTTGAATCAAGTGGGAGTTAATATTCAGATAAGATAGTGATTGACAGAATTCTCTAGTCACCATCACCAAGTTAGTAGAACTTCGTGATGAACTATAGTATGCAAGGGATGATGAAAATGATTCCGAGTTTTTCATGATGATGAAATCGATGAAGGTAGAAGTCAAGAAAAACATCAAGTGTTGATGGATAACAAGACCACTAGTTTCAAGAAAAGGGCAAAGGGATAGAAGGAACTTCAAGAAGAACGGCAAGCAAGTTGCTGCTCAAGTGAAGAAGCCCAAGTCTGGACCTAAGCACGAGACTAAGTGCTTCTACCGCAAAGGGACTGGTTATCGAAGCGAACTACCCCAAGTATTTGGCGGATAAGAAGGATGGCAAAGTAAACAAAGGTATATTTGAATATACATGTTATTGATGTGTACTTTACTAGTGTTTATAGCAACCCCTCGGTATTTGGTACTGGTTCGGTTGCTAAGAGTAGTAACTCAAACAGGAGTTGCGAATAAATGAAACTAGTTAAGGGTGAAGTGACGATGTGTGTTGAAAGTAGTTTCAAGATTGATATGATCATCATCGCACACTCCCTATACTTTCAGGATTAGTGTTGAACCTAAATAAATGTTATTTGGTGTTTGCGTTGAGCATGAATATGATTTGATCGTGTTTATTGCAATACGCTTATTCATTTAAGTAAGAGAATAAACTGTTGTTCATTTACATGAATAAAACCTTATATGGTTACACATCCAATGAAAATGGTTCATTGGATCTCGATCGTAGTGATACACATATTCATAATATTGAAACCAAAAGATGCAAAGTTAATAATGATAGTGCAACTTATTTGTGGCACTTGCCGTTTAGGTCATATTGGTGTAAAGCGCATGAAGAAACTCCATGCTGATGGGATTTTGGAATCACTTGATTATGAATCACCGATGCTTGCGAACCGTGCCTTTTGGGCAAGATGACTAAAACTCCGTTCTCGGAACAATGGAACAAGCTCTTGACTTATTGGAAATAATACATACGGATGTATGCGATCCAATGAGTGTTGATGCTCGTGGCAAGTATCGTTATTTTCTGACCTTCACAAGATGATTTGAGCAGATATGGGTATATCTACTTGATGAAACATAAGTCTGAAATACTTGAAAGGTTCAAAGAATTTCAGAGTGAAGTGGAAAAATCATCGTAACAAGAAAATAAAGTTTCTGCGATCTTATCGCGGAGACGAATATTTGAGTTACGAGTTTGGTCTTCAATTAAAACAATGTGGAATAGTTTCACAGCTCACGCCACCTGGAACACCACAATGTTATGGTGTGTCCAAACATCGTAACCGCACTTTATTGGATATAGTGCAATCTATGATGTTTCTTACTGATTTACCAATATCATTTTGGGATCATGCATTAGAAACAGCTGCATTCACGTTAAATTGGGCACCATCTAAATCCGTTGAGACGACACTATATGAACTGTGGTTTAGCAAGAAACCCAAGTTGTCGTTTCTTAAAGTTTGGAGTTGCGATGCTTGTGTGAAAAAGTTTCATCCTGATAAGCTCGAACCCAAATCGGAGAAGTGCGTCTTCATAGAATACCCAAAGGAAATTGTTGGGTACACCTTCTATCACGGATCCGAAGGCAAGATATTCGTTGCTTAAGATGGATCCTTTCTAGAGAAGGAGTTTCTCTCGAAAGAAGTGAGTGGGAGGAAAGTAAAACTTGATGAGGTAACTGTACCTGTTCCCTTATTGGAAAGTAGTTCATCACAGAAATTGGTTCCTGTGACACCTACACCAATTAGTGAGGAAGTTAATGATGATGATCATAAAACTTCAGATCAAGTTACTACCGAACCTCGTAGGTAAAACAAAGTGAGATCCGCACCAGTGTGGTACGGTAATCCTGTTCTGGAGGTCGTGTTACTTGACCATGACAAACCTACGAACTATGAGGAAGCGATGATGAGCCCAGATTCCGCAAAATGGTTTGAGGCCATGAAATCTGAGATATGATCCATGTATGAGAACAAAGTATGGACTTTGATGGATTTGCCCGATGATCGGCAAACCATAGAAAATAAATGGATCTTCAAGAGGAAGACGGACGTTGATAGTAGTGTTACTATCTACAAAGCTCGACTTGTTGCAAAAGGGTTTTCGACAAAGTTCAAGATGTTGACTACAATGAGATTTTCTCAACTGTAGTGATGCTTAAGTCTGTCCGAATCATGTTAGCAATTGCCACAATTTATGAAATTTGGCAAATGGATGTAAAAACTGCATTCTGAATGGTTTTACGGAGGAAGAGTTGTATATGATGCAACCAGAAGGTTTTTTCGATCCAAAGGAAGCTAACAAAGTGTGCAAGCTCCAGCGATCCATCTATGGACTGGTGCAAGCATCTCGGAGTTGGAATATACGCTTTGATGAGTTGAACAAAGCATATAGTTTTGTACAGACTTATGGTGAAGCCTGTATTTACTAGAAAGTGAGTGGGAGCACTACATCATTTCTGATAAGTATATGTGAATGACATATTGTAGATCAGAAATAATGTAGAATTATTCTGCAAAGCATAAAGGAGTGTTTGAAAGAAGTTTTTCAAAGAAAAGACCTCGGTGAAGCTACTTACATATTGAGCATCAAGATCTATAGAGATAGATCAAGATGCTTGATAAGTTTTTCAATGAGTACATACCTTGACAAGATTTTGAAGTAGTTCAAAATGGAACAGTCAAAGAAAGAATTCTTGCCTGTGTTACAAGGTGTGAAATTGAGTAAGACTCAAAACCCGACCACGGCAGAAGATAGAAAGAGAATGAAAGTCATTCCCTATGCCTTGGCCATAGGTTCTATAAAGTATGCCATCTTGTGTACCAGATCTATTGTATACCCTGCCTTTGAGTTTGGCAAGGAGTACAATAGTGATCTAGGAGTAGATCATGGACAGCGGTCAAAATTATCCTTAGTGGAATAAGGATATGTTTCTCGATTATGGAAGTGAAAAAGGTTAAGTACGTAAAGGGTTACGTCGATGCAAGTTTTGACACCGATCTGGATGACTCTAAGTCTCGATCTAGATACATATTGAAAGTGGGAGCAATTAGCTAGAGTAGCCGTGCAGAGCATTGTAGACATAGAAAAATTGCAAAATACATAACGGATCTGAATGTGAAAGACCCGTTGACTAAGACTCTCTCACAAGCAAAACATGATCACACCTTAGTACTCTTTGGGTGTTAATCACATAGCGATGTAAACTAGATTACTGAATCTAGTAAACCCTTTGGGTGTTGGTCACATGGCGATGTGAACTATGGGTGTTAATCACATGATGATGTGAACTATCGATGTTAATCACATGGTGATGTGATCTAGATTATTGACTCTAGTGCAAGTGGGAGACTGAAGGAAATATGCCCTAGAGGCAATAATAAAGTTATTATATATTTCCTCATATCATGATAAATGTTTATTATTCATGCTAGAATTGTATTAACCGGAAACATAATACATGTGTGAGTGTATAAACAAACAGAGTGTCACTAGTATGCCTCTACTAGACTAGCTTGTTAATCAAAGATGGTTATGTTTCCTAACCATGAACAAAGGGTTGTTATTTGATTAACAAGGTCACATCATTAGAAGAATGATCTGATTGACATGACCCATTCCGTTAGCTTAGCACACGATCGTTTAGTATGTTGCTATTGCTTCCTTCATGACTTATACATGTTCCTATAACTATGAGATTATGCAACTCCCGTTTGCCGGAGGAACACTTTGGGTACTACCAAACGTCACAACGTAACTGGGTTATCATAAAGGAGTACTACAGGTGTCTCCAAAGGCAGATGTTGGGTTGGTGTATTTCGAGATTAGGATTTGTCACTCCGAATGTCGGAGAAGTATCTCTGGGCCCTCTCGGTAATGCACATCACTTAAGCCTTGCAAGCATTGCAACTAATGAGTTAGTTGTGAGATGATGTATTACGGAACGAGTAAAGAGACTTGCCGGTAACGAGATTGAACTAGGTATTGGATACCGACGATCGAATCTCGGGCAAGTAACATACCGATGACAAAGGGAACAACGTATGTTGTTATGCGGTCGACCGATAAAGATCTTCGTAGAATATGTAGGAACCAATATGGGCATCCAGGTCCGCTATTGGTTATTGACCGAGGCGTGTCTCGGTCATGTCTACATTGTTCTCGAACCGTAGAGTCCGCACGCTTAAGGTTTCGATGATGGTTATATTATGAGTTTATGAGTTTTGATGTACCGAAGGAGTTCGGAGTCCCGGATGAGATCGGGGACATGACGAGGAGTCTCAAAGCGGTCGAGGCGTAAAGATCGATATATTGGACGACTATATTGGAGTTCGGAAAGGTTCCGAGTGATTCGGGTATTTTTCGGAGTACCGGGGAGTTACGGGAGAAGTAATGGGCCTTGATGGGCTTTAGTGGGAAGAGGAAAAAGGCTGCTGCGCCCCCTCTCCTCTAGTCCGGGTGGACTAGGGAAAGGGGCCGCCACCTTTCCTTCTCCTCCTATTCCTTCTCCCTTCCTCCCTCTTGATGGACTCCTACTAGGACTTGGAATCCTAGTAGGACTCCACACCCTGGCGCGCCAAACCCTTGGCCGGCCTCCTCCTCCTCCCTCCTTTATATACGGGGGCAGGGGGCACCCCATGGACATACAAGTTGATCCTTGAGATCGTTCCTTAGCCGTGTGCGGTGCCCCCCTCCACCATATTCCACCTCGGTCATATCGTAGCAGTGCTTAGGCGAAGCCCTGCGTCGGTAGAACATCAAGATCGTCACCACGCCGTCGTGCTGACGGAACTCTCTCTCCCCGGAGCTTTGCTGGATCGGAGCCCGAGGAGCGTCACCGAGCTGTACGTGTGTCAAGAACTCGGAGGCGCCGGAGTAACGGCGCTGGGATCGGTTGGATCGCGAGGAGAACGTACGACTACTTCCTCTATGTTGTGATCGCTTCCGCTTCGGTCTACGAGGGTACGTAGACAACACTCTCCCCTCTCGTTGCTATACATCACCATGATCTTGCGTGTGCGTAGGAATTTTTTTGAAATTACTACGTTCCCCAACAATATGTAAGTCTCATTTGACCCCCAAAAAATGATAAATCAATGTACTAGCGATTTGGTGGCAAGATCTTGAACACCATATGTACTTTAGATTTTCTATCTATGGATGTACAGTCATAAACTAGAAACCTCTATCAAGATATTCTTATAGTTTACACATTATAGTTATCTACCAAAATAGTTAAGGATATACACAGAGGCATATACACTATAACTATCCTAGTGGCACAAATTGATGGGAGATGTGGTTTTCCCTTTTATTTTCTTATTTTATCATAATTTAGAGGATTTTGGTTCAACTTTTTTTACTTGTAATGTGTTTAGATAAAAAAAAGTAGTATAACTTTTATTATAAAATATGGTATATACTTAGCATAACATATTAGTTGTGACTATGAATTGAAAAAATAAAATAGAGTTATAAAAGATATACAATTTTAGTATAAACTTAGAAGCATGGCACTACTGGAATTTTTGACTTTGCCGAATGTTTGGCTTTTTGCCGAGTACATTATATCGGGGCACTCGACAACTGTGTTTTTGTCGAGTTCTAGGAATAAAGAATACTCAGAGTCCCGAGCGTTGACGGGGACGGCTTCCTCTTCCCGAGGATCGATGGGATGGCTTCGTCTTCCCTAGTGGCAAAGGGCCCTTCCCTGTTAACAGCGGCCGATGTCCCAGAGCGGCGAGGATCTCCTCTCCCTGAGAGACAACACCGCGCTTCCTCTCAGCCTTGGCGTCTTCCTCTTCCCGAGCAGGGACAACTTCGTCTTAAACATGCAACCGAGGCGTAATCAAGCAGTTCCCATGGCAACTGTAATTTAAACTAATCATTTTAGAACAACAGAAAACAATGAAAGTAAATCAGTTATAATAAAGAGATTAGACATTGAGTATGATGTTGCCGTGCTCATTATGGTTTCGCAAAATGAGTAAATAGTAAAATTGCTCTTCATGGTATGTATCCTGGCCATCATTCCTTTTCTTTTGATAAGTAACCAGAGGGACGAAAATGCAGTAACCTTTGTACCAGGCCACTCAGGGCAATGATGTGGCGTTATATTTATACTTGCCGACGAGGCGTGATGATTTGGGGAGATGTGGTCGCTGGCTAGCCTTTTTTTACTCGTATTCACCTTCTTTGCCGAGTGCGTAATGCCAAAAAAATTGAGTTCTACTATTTTCGTCTCCATTAATTGATTTTTACAAAGTATAAAAGTTTTGCCTAGTACCTAGTAAGACACTCGACAAACTCTTCACCGAGTGCCTAACAAAAAGTGTTTTTTTGCCAAAGTTCACTTTGCCTCGAGGGTGTATTCCGGTTGCCGGGTAACTTTGCCGAGTACAACACTCAGCAAAGGCTTTGATGAGTGTTGTAGGCACTTTGGAAAGAACAAATTACACTAATGTGTTAAGAGCATCTCTAGCAGACCCCTTATATCATGCCGAACTACAAAATAAGCACCAGTTTATAGTTTTGCGTAGAAAAAGCGGCCCGAACAGACACCTTAAATGCCCCTGACCGTTAATTTTTTTGAGGGGCGCAGTAAATACCCGGGAAAACACAAGGTTTCCCCCCGCCCCGTCGGTGCCCTGTATCGTGGAATAGCAGTTGGCGGGAGGGACGTTTATGCTCGTGCGCGTTCCCCTCCCCCATTCCACAGCCACCCACCAACATAGCCGCCCACCGCCTTTAATTCCAGCATATCCGCCAGACTAGCCGTATTGGAGGGCGATTGCGGAGCTGGTGCCGCACGAGATCCCTGGGCTGAAGAAGCAGGGCGCCGCCAGCAAGAAGAAGGAGCTGAGAAGAATCCCAACATCATGGTGGTGCAGGGTGATAACGCACAAGTATAGGGGATCACAACAGTTTTCGAGGGTAGAGTATTCAACCCAAATTTATTGATTCGACACAAGGGGAGCCAAAGAATATTCTCAAGTATTAGCAGCTGAGTTGTCAATTCAAGCACACCGGAAAGACTTAATATCTCAGCAAAATATTTAGTAGTGAAGTAGTATGAAAGTAACGGTAATGGTGGTAAAAGTAACAGTAGCAGTTTTTTAGGGATTGTAACAGTAGCAACGAAAAAGTAACTGAGCAAATATCAATATTTGAAAAGCTCGGATGCAATGGACCGGTGATGGATAATTGTGTCGGATGGCATTCATCATGCAGCAGTTATAACTTAGGGTGACACAGAACTAGCTCCAATTCATCAATATAATGTAGGCATGTATTCCGTATATAGTCATACGTGCTTATGGAAAAGAACTTGCATGACATCTTTTGTCCTATCCTCCCGTGGCAGCGGGGTCCTAATGGAAACTACGGGATATTAAGGCATGCTTTTAATAAAGGACCAGAACAAAGCATTAGCACTTAGTGAATACATGAACTCCTCAAACTACGGTAATCACCAAAAAGAATCCCAATTATTGTCACCTTGGGGTATGCGGATCATAACTCGTAATAGGTGTCTACAACTTATAAGATCGGATTAAGAACACAAATATATTCATGAAACCATAAAGGGTTCAGATTTGAATTCATGGTACTCGGTCCCTAGTGACAAGCATTAAGCATAGCAAAGTCATGACAATATCAATTTCAGAACATAGTGGATACTAGGAATCAAATCCTAACAAAACTAACTCAATTACATGATATGTCTCATCCAACCCATCACCGTCCAGCAAGCCTACGATGTAATTACTCACACACGACGGTGAGCATCATGAAATTGGTGATGGAGGATGGTTGATGATTACAACGGCGTCGATTTCCCCTCTCCGGAGCCCCAAACAAACTCTAGATCTGACCTCTCGATGAAGAACAGGAGGAGCTGGTGGCTCCGTATCGTAAAACGCGATGAATCCTTCTCTCTAATTTTTTCTCCCCGAACGTGAATACATGGAGTTGGAGTTGAGGTCGGTGGAGCTTCATGGGACCCACAAGATAGGGGGCCACGCAAGAGATAGAGGAGCGACCAACTAGAGAGCGACAACAGTCATAAACATGCATTGAGATTAAGCAACATTGAGTGCAATCATGAGTAGGATATAAATCACCATGAACATAAATATCATGGAGGCTATATTGATTTTGTTTCAACTACATGCGTGAACATGTGCCAAGTCAAGCCACTCGAATCATTCAAAGGAGAATATGATCCTATCATACTACATCACAACAATTTTAAGAGCATGTTGGCACGCAAGGTAAACCATTATAAACTCCTAGCTAATTAAGCATGGCACGAGTAACTATAATCTCTAATTGTCATTGCAAACATGTTTCACTCATAATCAAGAACGATGAACTAATCATATTTACAAAAACAAAATAGGTCGAGTTCGTACCAACTTTTCCTCATCTCAATCATTTCATCATATATCGTCATTATTGCCTTTCACTTGTATGATCGAATGGTGTGGATAATAATAATAGTGCATGTGCATTGGACTAAGTTCGGAATCTACAAACATTTATTCGAAGGAGAAGACAAGGTAATATGGGTTCTTTGTTAGATCAACAATAATGCATTTGAGAGACACTCATCATTTTTCATCGTGGTCTTCTCCTCTCGACCCTCAAAGAAAAAAAAGAATTTCAAGGAAACACACTGAAATGTTTTTGGAGTTTTTGTTTTTCCGAAGAAAGTAAAACAAGAACGAGAAAAACTATTTACATGGGAAAGCTCCCAACAAGCAAAAGAAGAACGAGAAATATTTTTAGGTTTTCTTTTAATAGTACTACTACATAAACATGGAACGGAAATAAGTGACAACTATTTTTTTTGAATCTTCTCAAAGTTTTTCAAACGCATAAGAAGAAAGTGAAAAAAGAAAGTAAACTAGCATGGATAATACAATGAAAGATTGAAAGAGTATGAACACCGACAACTGGAATGAGTGTGTGAACATGAATGTAATGTCGTTGAGAAATACGTACTCCCCTAGCTTATGCTTTTGGCCTAAGTTGGTCTAGGGACACGACTGGAAATAACCCTCTCCTCGATACTCCAGAGGGTCCTGAGGGTTCCACTGGTTGGTGAGCTCCTGTGGCTCCCACTAATAAACAGGCTCCTGATACGGGTCAGGAACTGGTGCTGGCTCAGGTACCGGGGGTTGTGACAGACCCCAAAATCCGTAGATGTCCTCGGGCATAATAGTGTACCTACCTGAATAAATATCGAACAAAGAAGAAGCAGGCAGAGCAATAGTCTCACACGTACCCTGACCAAATACTAAGTTATAGAGAAGTCTCTTTCTCTTATCCTTCTTAATAAAATCATGCTCTACCATACTGTTATAGTCCAAATATCTAGTGGGTAGCAGCATCTCTTCTTTCTCATCAAGCCTAATGGGTATCTCAAAATGTTTAGCTAAGCGAGAAGCATAGATACCTCCGAAAATAGGACCCCTCGAACGGTTTAAGCTCAACCATTGAGCAACCATAGCACCAAACTAAAAGTTCTATCAATATATAGAGCATGGCGTAAAATGGCAAGGTCGAGGGCGCTAAGGCCTCCACTCTCCCCACGACCAATCAAACATCTCCCCACAAATAATGAATAATAGTGTAAAACAGGAAAATGTAAACTAGCCGCTCTCACTTTCGACACTCTCTCTTCCCCCATAGTAGTCTAAGCCATAAAGACCTCCACATCTCTAGGACATGGTGCACTAATGCTGCCCTCATAAGGTATTTTGTAAACATTGCAAAAATCATAGTCATTTCCTTAGGTACATCATATAAGTGAAATTTTACCATAGGAGGATCTTCCCTATAAAGGAAGTGAAAAGTTTGCACAAAGGTGTTAGTGAGTAGGAGGTATTGGTCACACTTATCATGGAGGAAGTCCGTGATGCCTGTATTCCCGGCCAAATAATAGAAATCCTCATAAATTCCAGCTGCCCTCAAGAATGCATCACTTGGCCATTCGCACGGCCGAACCTCTGCGGTGCGAGGAAGATTATACTTGGGCTTCTTCTTCTCCTCATTCTCATTTTCTTCAGAACACCGGCTTGAAGAGCTTCTTAACAACCTCCTCGTCATTTTCTTCCTCTGAAAAATTTCTGAAATTTTTAGTGACTCGGAATAAAAGTGAACCAAACTCAACAAGATTGATAGCAACTACTCCTACTAGTGTCTAGAGGCTATATCATGCATCAAAACTACTTTGGACCATATAAATTTGACATGCAAGCTCAAGAACAGGGTCACCTAAGAAGCAAAATTTTGCAATAAATAAAGCACTAGAACAAAAACTAATTGGACTATTGGAGGAGTCACGTACCAAAGAACAATCCTCGAAAATAGTTTTGCAAATGGAGCTTTGCACAAGGAGATCAAAAATGGCAGCAAGATGAGCAAGAACACCAGTTTAAGCAACGGGGTGATTTTCTCTGGAGGAAGACGAAGTGGATGGGTGCTGGAATAAGTGAGGGGGCCACGTGGGACCCACAAGGTAGGGGGAGTGCTCGGGGGTAGGGCGCGCCCTCCACCCTTGTGGTCCATTGGTGCAACCCTCTGGTGCATTCTCAGTGCAAGAAATTCTAAATTATTCTATAAAAAATCTGATGTCTACTACACAACCTTCTTCTTGTAGACGTTGTTGGGCCTCCAAGTGCAGAGGTTTGTAGGACAGTAGCAAATTTCCCTCAAGTGGATGACCTAAGGTTTATCAATCCGTGGGAGGCATAGGATGAAGATGGTCTCTCTCAAACAACTCTGCAACCAAATAACAAAGAGTCACTTGTGTCCTCAACACACCCAATACAATGATAAATTGTATAGGTGCACTAGTTCAGCGAAGAGATGGTGATAGAAGTGCAATATGGATAATAGATATAGGTTTTTGTAATATGAAAATATAAAAACAGCAAGGTAACTAATGATAAAAGTGACCACAAACAGTATTGCAATGCTTCGAAACAAGGCCTAGGGTTCATACTTTCACTAGTGCAAGTTCTCTCAACAATAATAACATAACTGGATCATATAACTATCCCTCAACATGCAACAAAGAGTCACTCCAAAGTCACTAATAGCGGAGAACAAATGAAGAGATTATTGTAGGGTACGAAACCACCTCAAATTTATCCTTTCTGATCGATCTATTCAAGAGTCCATAGTAAAATAACACGATGCTATTCTTTCTGTTCGATCTATCATAGAGTTCATACTAGAATAACACCTTAAGACACAAATCAACCAAAACCCTAATGTCACCTAGATACTCCAATGTCACCTCAAGTATCCGTGGGCATGATTATACGATATGCATCACACAATCTCAGATTCATCTATTCAACCAACACAAAGTACTTCAAAGAGTGCCCCAAAGTTTCTAACGTAGAGTCAAGACAAAAACGTGTGCCAACCCATATGCATAGATTCCCAAGGTCATGGAACCCGCAAGTTGATCAGCAAAACATACATCAAGTGAATCAATAGAATACCCCATTGTCACCACGGGTATCCCACGCAAGACATACATCAAGTGTTCTCAAATCCTTAAAGTCTCAATCCGATAAGATAACTTCAAAGGGAAAACTCAATCCATTACAAGAGAGTAGAGGGGGAGAAATATCATAAGATCCAACTATAATAGCAAAGCTCGTGATACATCAAGATCGTGCCAAATCAAGAATACGAGAGAGAGAGAGAGAGAGAGAGAGAGAGAGAGATCAAACACATATCTACTGGTACATACCCTCAGCCCCGAGGGTGAACTACTCCCTCCTCGTCATGGAGAGCGCCGGGGTGATGAAGATGGCCACCGGTGATGGATCCCCCTCCTGAAGGGTGCCGGAACAGGGTCCCGATTAGTTTTTGGTGGCTATAGAGGCTTGCGGCGGCGGAACTCCCGATCTAGGTTATTTTCTAGAGGTTTCAGTATTTAGAGGAATTTTTGGCGTCGGGAACAAGTCAGGGAGGTCTCCGGGCTGTTCACGAGACAGGGGGGCGCGCCTAGGGGGGGTTGGCGCGCCCCCACCCTCGTGGGCAGCCCGGGACTCTTCTGGCCCAACTCTTTCACACCCAGGGCTTCTTTTGGTCCATAAAAAATCATCAAAATTTGGCACGTCAGTTGGACTCCGTTTGGTATTCCTTTTCTGTAAAACTCAAAAACAAGGAGAAAACAGAAACAAGCACTGGGCTCTAGGTTAATAGGTTAGTCCCAAAAATCATATAAAATAGTATATAAATGCATATAAAACATCCTAGATGGATAATATAAAAGCATGGAACAATCAAAAATTATAGATATGTTGGAGACGTATCATGCATTCCCAAGCTTAATTCCTGCTCGTCCTCGAGTAGGTAAATGATAAAAACAGAATTTTTGATGTGGAATGCTACCTAACATATTTATCAATTTAATTTTCTCTAATGTGGCAAGAATATTCAGATCCATAAGATTCAAAACAAAAGTTTAATATTGACATAAAAACGATAATACTTCAAGCATACTAACTAAGCAATCATGTCTTCTTGAAATAACATGGCCAAAGAACGTTATCCCTACAAAATCATATAGTCTGGCTATGCTCTATCTTCATCACACAAAATATTTAAATCATGCACAACCCTGGATTTAGCCAAGCAATTCTTTCATACTTCAGTATTCTCAAACTTTTTCAACTTTCACGCAATACATGAGCGTGAGCCATGGATATAACACTATAGGTGGAATAGAATGGTGGTTGTGGAGAAGACAAAAAAGGAGAAGATAGTCTCACATCAACTAGGCGTATCAACGGGCTATGGAGATGCCTATCAATAGACATCAATGTGAGTGAGTAGGGATTGCCATGCAACAGATGCACTAGAGCTATAAGTGTATGAAAGCTCAAAAAGAAACTAAGTGGGTGTGCATCCAACTTGCTTGCTCATGAAGACCTAGGGCACTTTGAGAAAGCCCGTCATTGGAATATACAAGCCAGGTTCTATAATGAAAAATTCCCACTAGTATATGAAAGGGACAAAATAGGAGACTCTCTATCATGAAGATCATGGTGCTACTTTGAAGCACAAGTGTGGTAAAAGGATAGTAGCATTGCCCTGAGACGTCCATTTTGCATCATGCTTTTATATCGATATTTATTGCATTATGGGATGTTATTACATGTTATGTCATAATACTTATGGCTATTCTCTCTTATTTTACAAGGTCTATCGTGAAGAGGGAGAATGCCGGCAGCTGGGATTCCGGCTGGAAAAGGAGCAAATATTGGAATCCTATTCTGCACAGCTCCAAAAGTCCTGAAACTCCACGAAAGTCATTTTTGGAATTAATAGGAATTATTGAGCAAAGAAAGTACTAGAGGGGGCCCACACCCTAGCCACGAGGGTGGGGGCGCCCCCCTACTGGGTGCACCCCCTGTCTCATGGGCCCCTTGTTGGCCCTCCTGTGCCCATCTTCTGCTATATGAAGTCTCTTACCCTGGAAAAAAAATCATAAGTAAGCTTACGGGACGAAACTCCGCCGCCACGAGGCGCAACCTTGGCGGAACCAATCTAGGGCTCCTGCGGAGCTGTTCTGCCGGGGAAGCTTCCCTCCGGGAGGGGGAAATCATCACCATCATCATCACCAACGATCCTCTCATCGGGAGGGGGTCAATCTCCATCAACATCTTCACCAGCAACATCTCCTCTCCAAACCCTAGTTCATCTCTTGTATCCAATCTTGTATCAAAACCACAAATTGGTACCTGTGGGTTGATAGTAGTGTTGATTACTCATTGTAGTTGATGCTAATTGGTTTACTTGGTGGAAGATCATATGTTCAGATCCTTAATGCATATTAATACTCCACTGATCATGAACATGAATATGCTTTGTGAGTAGTTATGTTTGTTCCTAAGGACATGGGTGAAGTCTTGCTATTAGTAGTCATGTGAATTTGATATTCGTTCGATATTTTGATGAGATGTATGTTGTCTCTCCTCTAGTGGTGTTATGTGAACGTCGACTACATGACACTTCACCATTATTTGGGACTAGAGGAAGGCATTGGGAAGTAATAAGTAGATGATGGGTTGCTAGAGTGACAGAAGCTTGAACCGTAGTTTATGCGTTGCTTCGTAAGGGGCTGATTTGGGTCCACTAGTTTCATGCTATGGTTAGGTTTACCTCAATACTTTTTTTGAAGTTGTGGATGCTTGCAATAGGGGTTAATCGTAAGTGGGATGCTTGTCCAAGTAAGGGTAGTACCCAAGCACCGGTCCACCCACATATCAAATTATCAAAGTACCGAACGTGAATCATATGAGCATGATGAAAACTAGCTTGACAATAATTCCCATGTGTCCTCGGGAGCGCTTTTCTCATTATAACAAAGTGTCCAGGCTTGTCCTTTGCTACAAAAAGGATTGGGCCACCTTGCTGCACTTTATTTACTTTCATTGCTTGTTACCCGTTACAAATTATCCTATCACAAAACTATCTGTTACCTACAATTTCAGTGCTTGCAGAGAATACCTTACTGAAAATCGCTTGTCATTTCCTTCTGCTCCTCATTGGGTTCGACAATCTTACTTATCGAAAGGACTACGATAGATCCCCTATACTTGTGGGTCATCATGCCCCTTCTCTCTTTTTCTCTCATTTTTTTATTTTTTTTATTTGGGCCTTTTCTCTCTTTTTTATGGCCTCTTTTTTTTCTTTTTTTTTATTTTTCGTCCGGAGTCTCATCCCGACTTGTGGGGGAATCATAGTCTCCATCATCCTTTCCTCACTGGGATAACGCTCTAATAATGAAGCTCATCACACTTTTATTTACTTACAACTCAAGAATTACAACTCGACACATAGAACAAAATATGACTCTATGTGAATGCCTCCGACGGTGTACCGGGATGTGCAATGAATCAAGAGTGACATGTATGAAAGAATTATGAATGGTGGCTTTGCCACAAATACGATATAAACTACATGATCATGCAAAGCAATATGACAATGATGGAGCGTGTCATAATGAACGGAACGGTGAAAAGTTACATGGCAATATATCTTGGAATGGCTATGGAAATGCCATAATAGGTAGGTATGGTGGCTCTTTTGAGGAAGGTATATGGTGGGTGTATAGTACCGGTGAAAGTTGCGCGACACAAGAGAGGCTAGCAATGGTGGAAGGGTGAGAGTGTGTATAATCCATGGACTCAACATTAGTCATAAAGAACTCACATACTTATTGCAAAATCTACAAATCATCAAAACAAAGTACTATGCGCATGCTCCTAGGGGAAGGGTTGGTAGGAGTTAACCATCGCGCGATCCCGACCTCCACACATAAGGAAGACAATGAAAAAATAAATCATGCTCCAACCTCATCACATAACGGTTCACCATATGTACGTGCATGCTACAGGAATCACAAACTTTAACACAAGTATCTATCAAATTCGCAACTACTCAACTAGCATGACTCTAATATCACCATCCTCATGTCTCAAAACAATCATAAAGAATCAAACTTCTCATAATATTCAATGCACTTTATATGAAAGTTTTTATTATATCCTTCTTGGATGCCCATCATTTTAGGACTAATTTTATTACCAAATGAAATTACCATGCTGTTTAAGACTCTCAAAATAATATAAGTGAAGCATGAGAGTTCATCTATTTCTACAAAATAAACCACCACCGTGCTCTAAAAAGATATAAGTGAAGCACTAGAGCAAATGACAAACTACCCTGAAAGATATAAGTGAAGATCAACGAGTAGTCGAATAATTATGCAACTATGTGAAGACTCTCTAACATTTAAGAATTTCAGATCTTGGGATATTATCCAAACAGCAAGCAAACCAAAATAAAACAAAACGACGCTCCAAGCAAAACACATATCATGTGGTGAATAAAAATATAGCTCTAAGTAAACTTACCGATGAATGAAGACGAAAGAGGGTATGCCATCCGGGGCATCCCCAAGCTTAGGCTCTTGGTTTTCCTTGAATATTACCTTGGGGTGCCTTGGGCATCCCCAAGCTTAGGCTCTTGCCACTCCTTATTCCATATTCCATCGAATCTTTACCCAAAACTTGAAAACTTCACAACACAAAACTTAATAGAAAACTCATAAGCTCCATTAGTATAAGAAAATAAATCACCACTTCGGTACTGTTGTGAACCCATTCTAAATTCATATTAGTGTAATATCTATTGTATTCCAACTTCTCTATGGTTCATACCCTCCGATACTACTCATAGATTCATCAAAATAAGCAAACAACACATAGAAAACAGAATCTGTCAAAAACAGAATAGTCTATAGTAATCTGTATCATTCGAATACTTCTGTAACTCCAAAAATTCTTAAATAAATTGGCAGACCTGAGTAATTTGTATATTAATCATATGTAGAAATAATCAACCTAAAATCTCTCTCCAGTAAAAAGTGGCAGCTAATCTCGTGAGCGCAAAAGTTTCTGTTTTTTACAGCAAGATCGCATAGACTTCACCCAAGTCTTCCCAAAGGTTCTACTTGGCACAAACACTAATTAAAACATAAAACCACATCTAAACACAGGCTAAATGAATTATTTATTACTAAACAGTAGCAAAAAGCAAAGAACAAAAATAAAATTGGGTTGCCTCCCAACAAGCGCTAACGTTTAACGCCCCTAGCTAGGCATGATGATTTCAATCATGCTCACATAAAAGATAAGAATTGAAACATAAAGAGAGCATCATGAAGAATATGACTAGCACATTTAAGTCTAACCCACTTCCTATGCATAGGGATTTTGTGAGCAAACAACTTATGGGAACAATAATCAACTAGCATAAGAAGGCAAAACAAGCTTAACTTTAAAACTTTAAGCACATAGAGAGGAAACTTGATATTATTGAAATTCATATGAGCATATATTCCTCCCTCATAATAATTTTCAGTAGCATCATGAACGAATTCAACAATATAACTATTACATAAATCATTCTTTTTCATGATCTACAAGCATAGAAATTTTATTACTCTCCACATAAGCAAAATTCTTCTCATGAATAGTAGTGGGAACAAACTCAACAAAATAACTATCATGTGAGGCATAATCCAATTATAGATTAAAATCAAGATGACAAATTTCATGGTTATCATTGTTCTTTATAGCATACATGTCATCACAATAATCATCATAGATAGGAACTTTATTCTCAGAATCAATTGGAACCTCTTCCGAAATAGTGGATTCATCATTAAATGAAGTCACGACCTCTCCAAATCCACTTTCATCAATATAATCATCATAAATAGGAGGCATGCTTTCATCATAATAAATATTATCATCAAAACTTGGGGGACTAAAAATACCATCTTCATGAAAGATAGCATCCCCAAGCTTGTGGCTTTGCATATCATTAGCATCATGGATATTCAAGGAATTCATACTAACAACATTGCAATCATGCTCATCATTCAAAGATTTAGTGCAACACATTCTAATGCATTCTTCCTCTAGCAATTGAGCACAATTATTGGAATCCTTATTTTCACGAAAGACATTAAAAAGATGAAGCATATGAGGCACCCTCAATTCCATGTTTTTTTGTAGTTTTCTTTTATAGACTAAACTAGTGATAAAACAAGAAACTAAAAGATTCGATTGCAAGATCTAAAGATATACCTTCAAGCACTCACCTCCCCGGCAACGGTGCCAGAAAAAAGCTTGATGTCTACTACACAACCTTCTTCTTGTAGACGTTGTTGAGCCTCCAAGTGCAGAGGTTTGTAGGACAGTAGCAAACTTCCCTCAAGTGGATGACCTAAGGTTTATCAATCCGTTGGAGGCGTAGGATGAAGATGGTCTCTCTCAAACAACCCTGCAACCAAATAACAAAGAGTCTCTTGTGTCCCCAACACACCCAATACAATGGTAAATTGTATAGGTGCACTAGTTCGGCGAAGAGATGGTGATACAAGTGCAATATGGATGATAGATATAGGTTTTTGTAATCTGAAAATATAAAAACAGAAAGGTAACTAATGATAAAAGTGAGCACAAACGGTATTGCAATGCTTCGAAACAAGGCCTAGGGTTCATACTTTCACTAGTGCAAGTTCTCTCAACAATAATAACATAACTGGATCATATAACTATCCCTCAACATGCAACAAAGAATCACTCCAAAGTCACTAACAGGGGAGAACAAACGAAGAGATTATTGTAGGGTACGAAACCACCTCAAAGTTATCCTTTCTGATCGATCTATTGAAGAGTCTGTAGTAAAATAACACGAAGCTATTCTTTCCGTTCGATCTCTCATAGAGTTCGTACTAGAATAACACCTTAAGACACAAATCAACCAAAACCCTAATGTCACCTAGATACTCCAATATCACCTCAAGTATCCGTGGGCATGATTATACGATATGCATCACACAATCTTAGATTCATCTATTCAACCAACACAAAGTACTTCAAAGAGTGCCCCAAAGTTTCTACCGGAGAGTCAAGACGAAAATGTGTGCCAACCCCTATGCATAGATTCTGAAGGTCATGGAACCCGCAAGTTCATCACCAAAACATACATCAAGTGAATCAATAGAATACATCATTGTCACCATGGGTATCCCACGCAAGACATACATCAAGTGTTCTCAAATCCTTAAAGACTCAACCTGATAAGATAACTTCAAAGGGAAAACTCAATCCATTACAAGAGAGTAGAGGGGGAGAAACATCATAAGATCCAATTATAATAGCAAAGCTCACGATACATCAAGATCATGCCAAATCAAGAACACGAGAGAGAGAGAGAGATCAAACACATAGCTACTAGTACATACCCTCAGCCCCAAGGGTGAACTACTCCCTCCTTGTCATGGAGAGCGTCGGGGTGATGAAGATGGCCACCGGTGATGTATCCCCCCTCCGGCAGGGTGCCGGAACAGGGTCCCGATTTGTTTTTGGTGGCTATAAAGGCTTGCGGCGGTGGAACTCCCGATCTAGGTTATTTTCTGGAGGTTTTAGTATTTATAGGAATTTTTGGCGTCGGGAACAAGTGAGGGAAGTCTCCGGGCTGTCCACGAGACAGGGGGGCGCGCCCCCCACCCTCGTGGGCAGCCCGGGACTCTTATGGCCCAACTCTTTCACTCCAGGGGCTTTTTTTGGTCCATAAAAAATCATGAAAAGTTGGCACGTCAATTGGACTCTGTTTGGTATTCCTTTTCTGTAAACTCAAAAACAAGGAGAAAACAAAAACTAGGACTGGGCTCTAGGTTAATAGGTTAGTCCCAAAAATCATATAAAATAGCATAAAATGCATATAAAACATCCTAGATGGATAATATAATAGCATGGAACAATCAAAAATTATAGATACGTTGGAGACGTATCAAAATCATACTAAATTTTCATGGCATTTGGAGAACTTCTATTTTCGGGACATTTTTTATTGCACGAATAATTCCGAAAACAGACAGATAATACCATTTTTTTTCTTTATTTATTCTAAATAACAGAAAGTAAAAAGTAGGTACAAAAAGTTGTGCTTTCTAGATTCATCCATCTCATGCCCATCAGAAGGAATCCACTCACAAGGTTGATCAATTCTTATTAACAAACTTCTTCCGAGTGACATGAAACCGGAGAATTTTCGAATAACACTAGGTTACCTCAACTAGGACATGCATGTCCCCAAAAATAAGAATATCATATTTCTTCTTGATAGTAGGGAGAGGGAATTTAAAACCTCCAATAGCAATAGTAGAAATATTTTCAATACAACTGATGCTATGAACTTGAGGTTGTTTCTTCGGAAAGTGTACCGTATGCTGATACGTCTCCAACGTATCTATAATTTTTGATTGTTCCATGCTATTATATTACCCCTTTTAGATGTTTATGGGCTTTATTTTACACATTTATATCATTTTTGGGACTAACCTACTAACCGTAGGCCCAACCCATATTGCTGTTTTTTTGCCTATTTCAGTATTTCAGAAAAGGAATATCAAACGGAGTCCAAACGGAATGAAACCTTCGGCAGCGTGATTTTTGGAACAAATCTGATCCGGAGAGCTTGGAGTGGCAAGTCAAGAAGCTCCCGAGGGCCCCACGAGATAGGGGGCCGCGCCTCCCCCTGTAGGGCGTGCCCCCTGTCTCGTGGGCCCCTCGGGCGGCCACCGACGTACTTCTTCCTCCTATATATACCTACGTACCCCGAAAACATCCAGGAGCACCACGAAACGCAATTTTCACCGCCGTAACCTTCTGTATCCGCGAGATCTCATCTTGGAGCCTTCGCCGGCACTCTGCCGGAGGGGGAATCAACCACGGAGGGCTTCTACATCAACATCCTTGCCCCTCCGATGAGTTGTGAGTAGTTTACCACAGACCTACGGGTCCATAGTTATTAGCTAGATGTCTTCTTCTCTGTTTTTGGATCTCAATACAATGTTCTCCCCCTCTTTTGTGGAGATCTATTCGATGTAAACTCTTTTTGCGGTGTGTTTTTCGAGATCCGATGAATTGTGGGTTTATGATCAAGTTTATCTATGAATAATATTTGAATCTTCTCTAAATTCTTTTATGTATGATTGAGTTATCTTTGCAAGTCTCTTCCAATTATCAGTTTGGTTTGGCCTACTAGATTGATCTTTCTTGCCATGGAAGAAGTGCTTAGCTTTGGGTTCAATCTTGTGGTGTTCTTACCCAGTGACAGAAAGGGTTGCAAGACACGTATTATATTGTTGCCATCGAAGAAAACAAGATGGGGTTTATATCATATTGCATGTGTTTATCCCTCTACATCATGTCATCTTGCTTAATGCGTTACTCTGTTCTTATGAACTTAATACTCTAGATGCAGGCAGGAGTCGGTCGATGTGTGGA
This sequence comes from Aegilops speltoides, assembly GCA_021437245.1. Lineage (NCBI taxonomy): Eukaryota > Viridiplantae > Streptophyta > Magnoliopsida > Poales > Poaceae > Aegilops > Aegilops speltoides. The sequence continues at coordinate 22,386,971 of CM038142.1, forward strand.
GTAAAAGTAGTAGATGCAGGCAGGAGTCGGTCTACTTGTTATGGACGTGATGCCTATATACATGATCATGCCTAGATAGTCTCATAACTATGCGCTTTTCTATCAATTGCTCGACAGTAATTTGTTCACCCACCGTAATACTTATGCTATCTTGAGAGAAGCCTCTAGTGAAACCTATGGCCCCTGGGTCTATCTCTTATCATATTTGCTTTCAATCTACCTTTATATGCATCTTTACTTTTTGCATCTATCTTATAAAATACCAAAAATATATTTATCTTATCATACTATCTTTATTAGATCTCACTTTCGCAAGTGGCCGTGAAGGGATTGACAACCCCTTTATTGCGTTGGTTGCGAGTTCTCAGTTGTTTGTGTAGGTGCGTGGGTCTTTTGAGGAGCCTCGTACTAGATTGATACCTTGGTTCTCAAAACTGAGGGAAATACCTACGCTACACTTTGCTGCATCACCCTCTTCTCTTCGATGAAAACCAACGCAAGCTCAAGACGTAGCAAGAAGGATTTCTGGCGCCGTTGCCGGGGAGGTCTTCGCTCAAGTCAAGACATACCTAGTACCCATCACAAACCCATCTCCCTCGCATTTACATTATTGGCCATTTCCCTCTCGTTTTCCTCTCCCCCACTTCACCCTTGTCGTTTTATTCGCCCTCTCTTTCCCAATCTCCTCCTCTCTTTTTCACTTGCCGTTTTTCTGTTTGCTAGTGTGTTGGATTACTTGTTGCCATGGCGCAAGATAATACCAAATTGTGCGACTTCTCGAACACCAATAATAATGATTTCCTTAGTACCCCGATTACTCCTCTTGATCCAAATGATAAGCCTTTGTCTTCCTTGATTGAGAATAATAATGAATCTATGGATGTGGATTTTGTTGGTAGGAATAGTTTTGGGAACAATGCTTATAAAGGAAATTTTAATGCTAGACCGTTCCCTAGTAATCCCTCTAATAATTATGGAAATTCCTACAATAATTCTTATGGTAATTTTAATAAGATGCCCTCTGATTTTGAGAATAGTGTGAAGGAATCTATGATTTCTCAAACGAATTTTAATGCTTTGCTTGAAGAAAAATTTCTCAAAGTTGATGATTTAGCTAGGAACGTTGATAGACTTTCGCTTGATGTTAATTCTCTCAAACTTGGATCTTCTTCTCCTATGCATGATATCAATGAGTCTCTCAAAGTAATGAGAATTTCCATTGACGAGTGCAAGGAAAGAACCGCTAGATTGCATGCTAAAAAAGAAAGCTTTATAAAAGCGCGTTCTTCTAGTCTTCGTGAAAATAATGATGAGTATCTTAAAGTTATCGAAGTGCCTCCGATTAGATCTATGTTTTGCAATATGAATTTTGATGATTATGGGAGTGATGATGAATCAACTTTTCCTAGAAGGCGTCCCAAAAATTCGGAGTCTTTAGATCTTGATGCTAAATTTGGTAAAAGTGAGATTGGGGAATCCTCAACTTCTAATAATATTGAACCTACTATCTCGGATTTCAAGGAATTTGATTATGATAATTGCTCTTTAAAAGGTTGTATTTCCTTGTTGCAATCCGTTGTTAATTCTCCTCATGCTTATAGTCAAAATAAAGCTTTTACCAAACATATTGTTGATGCCTTGATGCAATCTTATGATGAAAACTTAATTTGGAAGTTTCTATACCTAGAAAACTTAATGATGAGTGGGAACCTACTATAAAGATTAGGATTAAAGATTATGAGTGTTTTGCTTTGTGTGATTTGGGTGCTAGTGTTTCCACGATTCCGAAAACTTTATGTGATATTCTAGGTTTCCATGATCTTGATGATTGCTCTTTAAATTTGCACCTTGCGGATTCCACCATTAAAAAGCCTATGGGAAGGATCAATGATATTCTTATTGTTGCAAATAGAAATTTGGTGCCCATAGATTTTATCGTTCTTGATATAGATTGCAATCTTTCTTGCCCTATTATTCTTGGTAGACCTTTCCTTAGAACGATTGGTGCGATTATTGATATGAAGGAAGGGAACATTAGATTCCAATTTCCTTTAAAGAAAGGCATGGAGAACTTTCCAAGAAAGAAAGTAAAATTACCTTATGAATCTATCATGCATGCTACTTATGAATTTAGTGCCAAAGATGGCACTCGTTAGATCTATCTTTGCTTTTATGCCTAGATAGGGGCGTTAAACGATAGCGCTAGTTGGGAGGCAACCTAATTTTCTTTATGTTTTTTGTTTTTGCTCCTGTTTAGTAATAAATCTTGCATCTACCTTCTGTTTAGATATGTTTTTATATTTTAATTAGTGTTTGTGCCAAGTAGAACCTATAGGATAACCTACGATGATAGTTGATTTGATTCTGCTGAAAAGCAGAAACTTTGCGCAGACGAATATAATATTTTTAAATCACAGGGACGTGATTTTGCATTGATTCTTTTTGATGCTGTTCAATAGACAAATTGTCCAGGACTTCCTATTTTGGTAGGATTTTTAGAGTTCCAGAAGTTTGCATTAGTTACAGATTGCTACTGACTGTTCTGTTTTTGACAGATTCTGTTTTTCGTGTGTTGTTTGCTTATTTGAATGCATCTATGGCTAGTAATTCAGTCTATGAACCATAAAGAAGTTGGAATACAGTAGCTTTAACACCAAATTAAATAAATAATGAGTTCATTGCAGTACCTTATGTGGTGGTTTTGTTTTCTTTCACTAACGGAGCTTATAAGATTTCCTGTTGAGTTTTGTGTTGTGAAGTTTTCAAGTTTTGGGTAAAGCTTTTATGGACTATGGAATAAATGGTGGCAAGAGCCTAAGCTTGGGGATGCCCATGGCACCCCAAGATATTCAAGAATAGCCAAAGTTTAAGCTTGGGGATGCCCGGAAGGCATCCTCTTTAAATCTTCGCTCATTGGTAACTTTACTTGGAGCTATATTTTTATTCGCCACATGATATGTGTTTTGCTTGGAGCGTTGTGTATTATATTAGTCTCTGATTTTTAGTCTACCACAATCATCCTTGCTGTACACACCTTTTGGGAGAAGCCTATTTGATTAGAATTTGCTAGAATACTCTATGTGCTTCACTTATATCTTTTGAGCTTGATAGTTTTTGCTCTAGTGCTTCACTTATATCTTTTAGAGCACGGTGGTGTCTTAATTTTGAAGAAAGTACTAGTATCTCATGCTTCACTTATATTATTTTGAGAGTCTTTCGAACAGCATGGTATTTGCTATAGTCATAAAGTTTGTCCTAGAATGATGAGCATCCAAGTTGGGTATAATAAAAACTATCATAGGAAGTGAATTGGATGCTATGATCAACTTGATACTCAATAATTGTTTTGAGATATGGAGGTAGTGATATTAAAGTCATGCTAGTTGGGTGATTATTCAAAGAATGCTTGTGTTGAAGTTAGCAAGTCCCGTAGCATGCACGTATGGTTAAAGTTGTGTAACAAATTTGAAACATGAAGTGTACTTGGCTTGTGCATCCTTATGAGTGGCGGTCGGGGATGAGCGATGGTCTTTTCCTACCAATCTATCCCCTAGGAGCATGCGCGTAGTACTTGATTTTTTGATGATTTCTAAATTTTTGCAATAAGTATATGAGTTCTTTTGACTAATGTTGAGTCCATGGATTATACGCACTTCTACCTTTCCACCTTTGCTAGCCTCTTCGGTACCGTGCATTGCCCTTTCTCACCTTGAGAGTTGGTGCAAACTTCACCGGTGCATCCAAACCCTGTGATACGATACGCTCTATCACACATAAACCTCCTTATATCTTCCTCAAAAGAGCCACCATACCTACCCAATATGGCATTTCCATAGCCATTCCGAGATATATTGCCATGCAACTTTCCACCGTTCCGTTCATCATTTTCATGACATACTTTACTTCTGTCATATTGCCATTGCATGATCATGTAGTTTACATCGTATTTGTGGCAAAGCCACCAAGCATTATTTTTCATACATGTCACTCTTGATTCATTGCACCATCCCGGTACACCGCCGGAGGCATTCATATAGAGTCATATCTTGTTCTAGTTTCGAGTTGTAATCCTTTTATGTTGTAATCAATAGAAGTGTGATGATCATCATTATTAGAACATTGCCCAAAGAAAAAAAGAATAAATGCCAAAAAGAAAAAAAAGAAAGGCCCAAAAAAAGAAAAAAGGAAAAGAAAAAAAGAAAATAAATAAATAAAAAGGGCAATGTTACTATCTCTTTTTCCACACTTGTGCTTCAAAGTAGCACCTTGTTCTTCATGTAGTGAGTCTCATATTTTGTGCTTCAAAGTAGCACCTTGTTCTTCATATAGTGAGTCTCATAAGTTGTCTTTTTCATACTAGTGGGAATTTTTCATTATAGAACTTGGCTTGTATATTCCTACGATGGGCTTCCTTAAATGCCCTAGGTCTTCGTGAGCAAGCAAGTTGGATGCACACCCACTAGTTTTCTTTTGTTGAGCATTCATTTATAGCTCTAGTGCATCCGTTGCATGGCAATCCCTACTCCTCATGTTGACATCAATTGATGGGCATATCCATAGCCCGTTGATTATCCTTGTCAATGTGAGACTTTCTCCTTTTTTTGTCTTCTCCACACAATCCCCATCATCATATTCTATTCCACCCATAGTGCTATATCCATGGCTCACGCTCATGTATTGCGTGAAGGTTGAAAAAGTTTAAGATTATTTAAGTAGGAAACAATTGCTTGGCTTGTCATCGGGGGTATAGAAGTTGGGAACATCTTTGTGTGACGAAAATGAAGCATAGCCTAACTATATGATTTTGTAGGGATGAACTTTCTTTTGCCATGCTATTTGGAGAAGACATGATTACTTTGATTAGTATGCTTGAAATGTTACTATTTCTTATGTCAATATGAACTTTTATTTTGTATTCATTTGGATCTGAGCATTCATGCCCAATAAAGAGAATTACATTATGAATTATGCTAGGTAGCATTCCACATCAAAAATTCTCTTTTTATCATTTACCTACTCGAGGACGAGCAGGAATTAAGCTTGGGGATGCTTGATACGTCTCCAACGTATCTATTATTTTTGATTGTTCCATGCTATTATATTACCCCTTTTAGATGTTTACGGACTTTATTTTACACATTTCTATCATTTTTGGGACTAACCTACTAACCGGAGGCCCAACCCATATTGCTGTTTTTTGCCTGTTTTTTTGCCTATTTCAGTATTTCGAAGAAAACGGAATGAAACCTTCGGGAGCGTGATTTTTGGAACAAATCTAATCCGGAGAGCTTGGAGTGCAAGTCAAGAAGCTCCCGAGGGCCCCACAAGATAGGGGGCCGCGCCTCCTCCTGTAGGGCGCGCCCCCCTGTCTCGTGGGCCCCTCGGGCAGCCACCGACGTACTTCTTCCTCATATATATACCTACGTACCCCGAAAACATCCAGGAGCACCACGAAACACAATTTCCACCGCCGTAACCTTTTGTATCCGCGAGATCTCATCTTGGAGCCTTCGCCGACACTCTGCCGGAGGGGGAATCAACCACGAAGGGCTTCTACATCAACATCCTTGCCCCTCCGATGAGTTGTGAGTAGTTTACCACAGACCTACAGGTCCATAGTTATTAGCTAGATGGCTTCTTCTCTCTTTTTGGATCTCAATACAATGTTCTCCCCCTCTCTTGTGGAGATCTATTCGATGTAAACTCTTTTTGCGGTGTGTTTGTCGAGATCCGATGAATTGTGGTTTTATGATCAAGTTTATCTATGAATAATATTTGAATCTTCTCTGAATTCTTTTATGTATGATTGAGTTATCTTTGCAAGTCTCTTCGAATTATTAGTTTGGTTTGGCCTACTAGGTTGATCTTTCTTGCCATGGGAGAAGTGCTTAGCTTTGGGTTCAATCTTGCGGTGTTCTTACCCAGTGACAGAAAGGGTTGCAAGATACGTATTGTATTGTTGCCATCGAGGATAACAAGATGGGGTTTATATCATATTGCATGTGTTTATCCCTCTACATCATGTCATCTTGCTTAATGCGTTACTCTGTTCCTATGAACTTAATACTCTAGATGCAGGCAGGAGTCGGTCGATGTGTGGAGTAATAGTGGTAGATGCAGGCAGGAGTCGGTGTATTTGTTATGGACGTGATGCCTATATACATGATCATGCCTAGATAATCTCATAACTATGCGCTTTTCTATCAATTGCTCGACAGTAATTTGTTCACCCACCGTAATACTTATGCTATCTTGAGAGAAGCCTCTAGTGAAACCTATGTCCCCCGGGTCTATCTCTTATCATATTTGCTTTCAATCTACCTTTATTTTCATCTTTACTTTTTGCATCTATCTTATAAAATACCAAAAATATATTTATCTTATCATACTATCTTTATTAGATCTCACTTTCGCAAGTGGCTGTGAAGGGATTGACAACCCCTTTATTGTGTTGGTTGCGAGTTCTCAGTTTGTTTGTGTAGGTGCGTGGGACTTTTGAGGAGCCTCCTACTGGATTGATACCTTGGTTCTCAAAACTAAGGGAAATACTTACGCTACACTTTGCTGCATCACCCTCTCCTCTTCGAGGAAAACCAACGCAAGCTCAAGACGTAGCATATGCTCATTACCATCAACATGAAAAGTCGCATTCCCTTTGTTGCAATCAATAACAGCCCCTGCAATATTCAAAAAGGGTCTACGAAGGATAATCGACATACTGTCGTCCTCGGGAATATCAAGAATAACAATGTCCATGAAGATAGTAATGTTTGCAACCACAACAGGCACATCCTCACAAATACCGATGGGTACAGCAGTTGATTCATCAGCCATTTGCAAAGTGATTTCAGTTGGTGTCAACTTATTAACTTCAAGTCTACGATATAAAGAGAAAAGCATAACACTAACACCGGCTCCAAGATCATATAAAGCAGTTTTAACATAGTTTCTTTTAATGGAGCAAGGTATATTTGGTACTCCTGGATCTCCAAGTTTCTTTGGTACTCCACCCTTAAAAGTGTAATTAGCAAGCATAGTGGAAATTTCAGCTTTCGGTATCTTTCTTTTATTTGTAACAATATCTTTCACATAGTTAGCATAAGGAGACACTTTCAGACTATCAGTCAAACGCATACGCAAAAAGACAGGTCTAAGCATTTCAATAAAGCGCTCAAAATCCCCACCATCCCTTTTCTTGGATTGTTTAGGTGGAAAGGGCATGGGTTTCTGAATCCATGGTTCTCTTTCTTTACATGCTTCCTAGCAACAAAGTCTCTCTTATCATAATGTTGATTCTTTGATTGTGGGTTATCAAGATCAACAACAGGTTCAATCTCCACGTCATTATCATTGCCAGGTTGAGCATCAACATGAACATCCTCATTAACATTAGCACTAGGTTCATGTTCATCACCAGATTATCTCTCAACATCAGAAATAGAAATGCCATTTAGATTCTCAGATGTATCTATAAAAGGTTCACTAGGAGCATGAAAAGTCCTATTAGTTTTCTTTTCTTTTTATTACTAGGAGGACTAGGTGCATCAGTATTAATTCTCTGAGAATCTTGCTCAATTCTCATAGGATGGCCTTCAGGATACAAAAGTTCTCAGGTCATCTTACCACCTCTAGTCATAACCCTAACAACATTATCATTGTTCTTACTATTCAACTCCATGAGCAAATCATCCTGTGCCTTAAGTACTTGTTCTACTTGACTTTTAACCATGGAAGCATGCTTACTAATAATCTTAAGATCACTAACAGTTCTACTCATGTAATCACCCAAGCAGTCAAGCATGTAAGCATTACGTACGTTTCAATTGTCTACTAACATAAGCATTGAAATTTTCTTGTTTAACAATAAAATTATCAAACTCATCCAAGCATTGACTAGCAGACTTATTATGAGGAATATCACCTTCATCAAATCTATAGAGAGAATTTGCCTCTACTACCTGTGTCGGGTTATCAAGGCCATGTATTTCTCAATAGGCGGTAAATTCTTAACATCTTCAGCTTTAATACCTTTTTCTTTCATAGATTTCTTTGTCTCTTGCATACCTTCATGACTGAGAAATGAATACATATTTTCTTCGAAGTTGGCTTAGGAGTTGGTTCAGGAAGTGTCTAATCATTATCATTAGTCAATATATTATTCATTAGCAATTCAGCTCGCTCAATAGTTCGTTCCCCGAAAACACAACCAGCACAACTATCTAGGTGGTCCCTAGAAGCATCGCTTAGTCTATATCTATACCTACTAATAAAGCAAGGTGCATTTCGCCAATTTTTTCATCCGTTCACCACCGAAAAGAAATTTTTTTTCTATCCGAGTGGTACTAAAATTCTTATGCGCTCTTTTTTTTAGGAAAAGGCTTTTCCAAAATTTCGTATGTGGACCGCACGTTGTGGCCCAGCGAAGCCAGCCCACTTATTTTTCTGCCCTCGTAGCTGGGAAATTCTATTTTCTGCATAGGGCGACAAATAGTCGGAGCTTCACACAGAACAACCAATAATGGGATGTCCCATATTTCTTTCTTACTGTTTTTTACCTCTATTTTTATTCTCCTTCCCCTATCTCTTTTTTATTTCAATTTTATTTTTCTTATAGATTTTATTTGCTAAATTCAAAGTTCTCAAAAAATGTTCAGAATTTCAACAAAAATCAAATTATAGAAAATGTTCAGTATTCCAAAATTTTGTTGCTATTATGAAACATATTCGGAACTTAAAAAAGTTTTCCTTTTTTCCAAAACTTTTATTGTTTTTCAAAATTGTTCGAGATTTCTAAAAATAAAATGACATTTCAAAAAATGCACCAAATTCAAAAAATATTCTCGTTTTAGTGATTTTTCACAATTCAAAATAATGTTAAAAGATACATATTTTTTAAAAAATTTATGAATTTTGAACACATGTCCCCATTCTAAAACATATTTAGAAATTCAAATAATGTTCATGTTTTTAATAAAAAAGTTTGGTGTTTCCAAAAAATGTTTGTGAATTTTAATAAAAAAAAAATCTTAAAGTGCCCATAATTTCAAAAAACTGTGCAGGATTTAAAATGGTTCATGTTACCTACAACATTTATAAACTTCATACCTTAAAATCTTCTCGATTGAAAGGAAAGGTAGATTGAATAATGCATGGGCCTTCTCTGGCATACGATGATGTAACAAAACTCTTAAATATCCTCGATCAATGAATGGAAAATTAGCAGATTGATAACTTCACACCTAGGGAAACCGGAAAGCTAAATGTTCACTTTTCACGTGCACACAGGTTTTTGTTGCACATATAATTCTCACTAAGTTTAAATGCATACTATTTTTTATCCCGTTGCAACGCACGGGCATATGTGCTAGTCCATTATAAAAGATATCAAGTATTTCATTTTTCTTGAGAGGATGATCAGACAAAGCAGTAAGTAATTGGAGAAGCCTCCCCCAAGCTTGTGGGAGACTCTCTTCTTCAATTTGCATAAAGTTAAATATTTCATAGAAGTAATAAATCATATCCTGGGGACTACGCACACAACTGGGAGCAAGAGAATTAAACCATAGCTTAGGATCACTCTTTAACGAGAAAGGAAACAATTTAAGAATATAGTAATAGCGAATTTTTTCCTCATGAGAAAATAGGGTGGCTATATCATTCAATTTACTAAGATGTGCCACAACAGTTTTAGATTCATAACCATGGAAAGGATCAGATTCAACCAAAGTAATTAACTCAGGATCGAAAGAGAATTCATAATCCTTATCAGTAACAAATATAGGTGAAGTAGCAAACTTAGGATCATATTTCTAGCATTCAAAGATTTTTCTTTCCACTTGCATAATAATTTCTTAAGATCAGCTCTATCCTTATAAGCAAGAAAGTCCCTAGCTACCTCTCCATCCATAAGATAACCCTCAAGCATAACAGGAAGTTCATATCTAGGAGAGCTAGGTCTAACAAGTGTTTCAAAGTTTTTAGTTTCTATAATTTCATCAGTTTCAGAAATATCATCATCTTCCGCATAATCAATAGTTCTAACTCTAGCAAGATGTTCATCAAGTAATTCACCCAGTGGCACAGTTTTATCAAGCAAAGTAGTAGAATCATAAGCATCATTCATAGCAGAAGTAGCATCATCAATAACATGCGACATATCAGAATCAATAACAGCTGTAGGTGTCGCAAGCTTACTCAAAACAGAAGGTGAGTCAAGTGCAGAGCTAAATGACAGTTCCTTACCTCCCCTCGTAGTAGAGGGATAAATTTTGGTTTTGTTATCTTTTAGATTATTCATACTTATCAACACATATATATCCCAAATGTCTCAGAGAATAGAGATATGCTCCCCGCAATGGCGCTAGAAAAAAGTCTTTATAACCCACAAGTATAGGGCATCACAACAGTTTTTAAGGCTAGAATATTCAACCCAAATTTATTGATTCGACACAAGGGGAGCCAAAGAATATTCTCAAGTATTAGCAGCTGAGTTGTCAATTCAACAACACCTGAAAGACTTAATATCTGCAGCAAAGTATTTAGTAGCAACGTAATATGGAAGTAACAATAATGGTGGTAAAAGTAATAGTATCAGTTTTGTAGGGACTGTAACAGTAGCAACGGAAAAGTAACTGAGCAAAGATCAATATTTGAAAAGCTCGTAGGCAATGGATCAGTGGTGGATAATTGTGTTGGATGGCATTCATCATGCAATAGTTATAACTTAGGGTGACATGGAACTAGCTCCAATTCATCAATATAACGTAGGCATGTATTCCGTATATAGTCATTCATGCTTATGGAAAAGAACTTGCATGACATCTTTTGTCCTACCATCCCGTGGCAGCGGGCTCTTAATGGAAACTATGGGATATTAAGGCCTGCTTTTAATAGAGGACCAGAACAAAGCATTAGCACTTAGTGAATACATGAACTCCTCAAACTACGATAATCACCAGAAAGAATCCCAATTATTGTCACCTTGGGGTATGCGGATCATAACTCATAATAGGTGTCTACAACTTGCGAGATCGGATCAAGAACACAAATATATTCATGAAAACATAAAGGGTTCAGATCTGAATTCATGGCACTCGGGCCCTAGTGACAAGCATTAAGCATAGAAAAGTCATAGCAACATCAATCTCAGAACATAGTGGATACTAGGGATCAAACCCAAAACAAAACAAGCTCGATTACTTGATAAATCTCATCAAACCCATCACCATCCAGCAAGCCTATGATGGAATTATTACTCATGCACAGCAGTGAGCATCATCAAATTGGTGATGGAGGATGGTTTATGATGAAGACAGCATCGATTTCCCCTCTCCGGAGCCCCAAATGGACTCCAGATCTGCCCTCCCGATGAAGAACAGGAGACGTTGGCAGCTCCATATCGTAAAACGGGATGAATCCTTCTCTCTGATTTTTTTTCTCCCAGAACGTGAATATATGGAGTTGGAGTTGAGGTCGGTGGAGCTTCGTGGGACCCACAAGCCAGGGGGCGCGTCCCCCACCCTTGTGGTCTCCAGGTGGGTCCCCTCTGGTTGATTTTTCGCCAATATTTTTTATTAATTCTAAAAATATTCTCCGTAAATTTTCAGATCATTCGGAGAACTTTTATTTCTGCACAAAAAGAACACCAAGGCGATTCTGCTGAAAAACCGCGTCAGTCCGGGTTAGTGTCATTCAAACCATGCAAATTAGAGTCCAAAATAAGGGCAAAAGAGTTTGGAAAAGTAGATACGATGGAGACATATCACAGGGGCCCAAACCGGCAAGTCCATGGACCTGTCCCGGATGTGAGAGGCCCTCACGAAGCTCAAGCAAAGCTCACCGCCGCACATGGTGCCGCCGCCCCTGCCGGCGGCCAATTAGGAAAACAAGGACGTTGACAAGGATGCCAAGAAGGACAATGGCAAGGATCCAAAGTAGATGGGGGAGAAGAAAGACGGTAAGAAGGTAGCCGGAGAGGACGAAACGAAGGCGGCGGCTGGTGCCGAGAAGGCTACAGCAGGTGGTGGCAATGCTGCCGCCGCTGCTCCCCCGAAGGAGAAGATACATGAACCACCAACTGCGAAGAATTGACTGTGGTAATAAATGCTCGGGTGCAGCGCTATGAACCCTCCATTGCGATGTAGTACATTCTCTTCTTCTCACAGTGATTTTAATTTTAGTTTAGTTTGTTCCTGATGTTATGCATAAACTGTTCTGAGTTAGGTCCTTCAAGAATTGGTTAACGAGGTTCACTTTTTGTTCATCGAGAGTTGTAGGGTTCACTATTTTTCATCTTCAGAAATAACGGATTTGCATATAAGATGGAATTGGTGAGTGAATAGCGAACAAACACCACAATTGCAGTTATGGTTTCAAAAACCACCTGGTTGAAACTTTTTTAGAAACCTACACGTATATTGCCTAATTTTCACAAAAACACTAATTTAGGCTGTTACTTAACTTTGACCCCAATTGTGACAGATGTGGCTCACTCACGAGGACCTGATAAACGATAAAGGAATGGCCAAAATTTCATGATTTAAAAAATGTCCATGAATGTTTTTATATACTGTTTAGCCCATCCATCAAGGAATCTTTGGAAAAAGGCGCAGATTCTACAATTTCATCATTAATTGGCATTTTGGTTTGGGAGTTGCATGGCCCAAACTTTCTTGACCAAGTCAGGGAAACCATCCCTAGTAAGCCATTCCAGCTCAAATTTTAACTATGTCTGGTTACTACTTGGAGGGGTATGACCAAAATCAGTTAGCAATGGAACATGATCCGGTATGGCGTCAATTTTTTTCCCGTGCCCATACCAATGATGGAGGTAGAGAAAATTTATATGACTAGTTGATTTCACCAGCAGCTGATATGTATCCAACGTATCTATAATTTTTTATTGTTCCATGCTGTTATATTATCATTCTGGGATGTTTTACAATCCTTTTATAGTCATTTTATATCAATTTTTGGTACTAACCTATTGACATAGTGCCCAGTGCCAGTTGCTATTTTCTGCAGGTTTTTACATTGCGGGAAATCAATACCAAACGGAGTCCAAACGCAGCGAAACTTGTTATGGATTTTTTTGGACCAGAATACATCCAGTGGGCCAAGAAAGCACCTGATTGGAGCTCCGAAGGGAGCACAACCCACCAGGGCACTCCTGGGGGGCCAGGCGTGCCCCGGTGGGTTTTGCCCTCCTTGTTGGCCCCCCGCACCGCCTCTTTGCTCTATAAATACCCCGATATTCCAGAAACCCTAGGGGAGTCGACAATAATCAATTCCAGCCACCGCAAGTTCCAGAAACACTAGATCTAATCTAGACACCATCTCGGAGGGGTTCATCATGTCCATTCGTGCCTCTGCAAAGATGCGTGTGTAGTTCTTTGTAGGCCTACGGATCCGTAGTTATTAGCTAGATGGCTTCCTCTCTCTCTCCCTCTTGATTCTCAATACAATGGTCTCCTGGAGATCCATATGATGTAAGTCTTTGTGCGGTGTGTTTGTTGGGATCCGATGAACTTTGAGTTTGTGATCAGATCTATGTTTTTATCCATGAAAGTTATTTGAGTCTTTTTTTGATCTCTTATATGCATGATTGATTATAGCCTCATATCTCTTCACCGATATTTGGGTTTTGTTTGGACAACTTGATCTATTTATCTTGCAATGGGAAGAGGTGCTTTGTGATGGGTTCGATCTTACGGTGCTTGATCCCAGTGACAGAAGGGGAAACAACACGTATGTATCATTGCTATTATGGACAACAAGATGGGGTCTATTTCTACATAAATATATCTTGTCTACATCATGTCATCATTCTTATTGCATTACTCCATTTTCCATGAACTTAATACACTAGATGCATGCTGGATAGCGGTTGGTGTGTGGAGTAACAGTAGTAGATGCAGGAAGGAGTAGGTCTACTAATCTTGGACGTGATGCCTATATAATGATCATTGCCTGGATGTCCTCATGATTATTTGAAGTTCTATCAATTTCCCAACAGTTATTGTTTTGCCACCATTTGCTATTTTTCTTGAGAAGCCACTAGGGAAATCTACGGCCCCCGGGTCTCTTTTCATCATATTTGCCTTTGAGATCTATTTTCCTTTGCTTTTTTCAGATCTATTAAACCAAAAAATACAAAAATACCTTGCTGCAATTTATTTTTTCCGCGATCTATTTATCCTATCTACCACAACTTTATCGCGTCTTCTCGCCAACTTGAGGCATCGTTACCCGAAAGGGATTGACAACCCCTTTAACACGTCAGGTTGCGAGTATTTGTTATTTGTGTGCAGGGGCTGTTTACATGGTGTTAGGAGGTTCTCCTACTGGTTCGATAACCTTGGTCTCATCACTGAGGGAAATACCTGTCGTCGCTATACTGCATCATCCCTTACTCTTTGTGGAAATACCGACATCGTTCTAGCAGACATCAAAAGGAATTTCTGGTGCCGTTGCCGGGGGGGATCTTCAACATCAACCAGGTTCCTAATCACAAATCTCATCTCCTCGCAGTTTACATTATTTGCCATTTGCCTCTTGTTTTCCTCTCCCCCACTTCACAAAAATTTGTCGTTTTATTCGCCCTCTTTTCCGTTCGCCGTTTTCTCGTCAGATCTGTTTTTGAGTGCAATCTTGTTGTGAAGTCACCATGACTCAAGAGAACACCAGGTTGTGTGATTTCTCAAATACCAACAACAATGATTTTATTAGCACTATGATTGCTCCTCCCACCACTAGTGCGGAGTCTTGTGATATTAATACTGCTTTGCTGAATCTTGTTATGAAAGATCAATTTGCTAGTACACCTAATGAGGATGCCGCATCCCATCATAACACATTCGTGGAATTATGCGATATGCAAAAGAAAAAGATGTGGACAATGATGTTGTGAAGTTGAAATTATTTCCGTTTTCTTTGCGATATCGTGAAATTTTTTGGTTTTCTTCTTTACCTCGCAATAGTATCAATTCTTGGAACAAGTGCAAGGATGCTTTTTTTACTAAGTATTTTCCGCCCGTAAAAATTATTTCCCTTCGAACCCAGATCAATTTCAAGCAACTTGAACATGAGCATGTTGCACAATCTTGGGAAAGGATGAAATTGATGCTAGGGAATTGCCCAAGGTTAAATCTTTGGATGATCATAATAAATTTTTATGCGGGGTTGAATTTTGTTTCTTGTAATCTTTTAGATTCCGCCACGAGGGTACTTTTATATACTTTGGGTGAAGCTACTAAATTGCTAGACAACATTATGGCCAATTACTCACAATGGCATACCGAAAGAGCGTCTACTAGTAAAAAAAATCAATTTGGTAGAAGAAATAAATTCTTTGAGTGAAAAAGTTGATGCTCTTATGAAGTTGGTTGCTAATAAAAGTGCTCCTATTCATTTTAATGATGTGCCTTTGTCTACTTTTATTGAGCAAAATAGTGATGCCATAGATGTGAATTTTATCTCGCGAAACAATTTCAATAACAATGCTTATAGAGGCAATTTTAATCCTAGGCCTTTTCCTCGTAATTCCTCTATATGGTAATTCCTATGGTAATCCTACTTATAATAATAATAGAAACACCTCTGATCTTGAGAAAAATATTAAATAATTTATCAATACTCAAAAAGTTTTCAATGCTTCAATAGAAGAAAAGTTGAATAAAGTTGATGATTTGTCTGGAAGTATTGATAGAATTTCTCATGATGTAGAAACTCAAAACATGAAAAAATTTGTGCCTAAAGTTGAAGAATCAATTAAAGCCTTTTATGTTTCTATGGATGAAAGTAAGAAAAGAACCGCTATGCTTAGAGCTAAAAGAGAATTTTTAGAAAGAGCTTTTTCTAGTGTTTACTTTCATAAAAGTACTGAAGGTCTTAAAATGATTGATGTTTCTTCTATGGACTCTTTATTTAGTAAAATTAAGATTGATGAAAAAGGGACTAGAGAAGAGTCAACTTTATTTAGAGGGCGTCCCTATGATTCGAAGGGTGAAAATCTTGTTGAAAAAATTGATAAAAGTGGGTTTCAAGAGGTCAAGACTTTAACTAGTGATGTGCCCATAGATTTTATTGTTCTTTATATTGATTGCAATCCGTCTTGTCCAATTATACTTGGTAGACCGTTTACGTACTATTGGTGTCGTGATTGATATGAAAGAAGGCAATATTAAATTTCAATTTCCACTAAGTAAGGGTATGGAACACTTCCGTAGAACAAGGATTAGGCCACCATATGAATCAATCATGAGGGCATCATATGGATCTAGATCCAAAGATGACAAAACTTAGATCCTACGCGTTATGCCTAGCTAGGGGCGTTAAATGATAGCGCTCGTTGGGAGGCAACCCAACTTGTATCTTTCTGCTTTTTGGTTTTCCTGCTGTATTCAACAGAATACACAATTATGCCTCCGGTTAGATGTGTTTTTCTGGTTTAAATTAGCGTTTGTGCGAAGCAAGGCCTTTGGGATGATTTTGATGAAAGTTGATTTGATCTTGCTGAAAAACAAAAACTTTTTTGCTCATAAAATTATTTTTAGTTTTTATCGTAAGAGTTCTTTTGAGTTGATTGTTTTTGTAGAAGATTAATAAACAAATTATTCACATCGTCCTAATTTTTCAGAATTTTTGAAGTTACATAAGTACTCGAAGTAGTCAGATTGCTACAGACTATTCTGTTTTTGACAGATTATGTTTTCTTTGCGTTGTGTGCTTGTTTTGACGATCCTATGGTTTTTTTATGAGTTTTTGCCATAGAAAAGTTGGAATACAGATATAATGCAAAAATAAAATATGAATAGGTTTGCAACAGTACTTATAGTACTGGTTTGCTTTCTTATACTAACGGATCTCACGAAGGTTCTGTTGAGTTTGGTGTGATTGAAGTTTTCAAGTTTTGGGTGATCTTACGATGGATCAAGGAATAAGTATTAGCAAAAGGCTAAGGTTGGGGATGCCTGAGCCACCTGATACGTCTCCAACGTATCTACTTTTCCAAACACTTTTGCCCTTGTTTTGGACTCTAACTTGCACGAATTGAATGAAACTAACCCGGACTGACATTGTTTTCAGCAGAACTGCCATGATGTTGTTTTATGTGTAGAAAAGAAAAGTTCTCGGAATGTCCAGGAAATCCACGGAGGCACTTTTCAGAATTAATAAGAATTTTTGGCGAAAGAATCAAGGCCAGGGGGCCCACGGGCTGTCCACGAGACAGGGGGCGCCCCCCCTAGGGCGCGCCCTCCTATCTCGTGGGCCCCCTGGACCTCCTCCGACCTCAACTCCAACTCCATATATACCGACTCAGGGAGAAAAAAATCAAGGAGAAAGTTTCATCGCGTTTCACGACACGGAGCCGCCGCCAAGCCCTAATCTCTCTCGGGAGGGCTGATCTGGAGTCCATTCGGGGCTCCAGAGAGGGGGATTCGTCGCCGTTGTCATCATCAACCATCCTCCATCACCAATTTCATGATGCTCACCACCGTGCGTGAGTAATTCCTGAAGGAAATATGCCCTAGAGGCAATAATAAAGTTATTATTTATTTCCTTATTTCATGATAAATGTTTATCATTCATGCTAGAATTGTATTAACCGGAAACATGATACATGTGTGAATGCATAGACAAAACAAGATGTCACTAGTATGCCTCTACTAGACTAGCTTGTTAATCAAAGATGGTTATGTTTCCGACCATGAACAAAGGAGTTGTTATTTGATTAACGAGGTCACATCATTAGTAGAATGATCTGATTGACATGACCCATTCCCTTAGCTTAGCACACGATCGCTTAGTATGTTGCTACCGCTTTTATCCATGACTTATACATGTTCCCGTAACTATGAGATTATGCAACTCCGTTTACGGAGGAACACTTTGGTGCTACCAAACGTCACAACGAATCGGGTGATTATAAAGGAGTACTACAGGTGTCTCCAAAGGCGATGTTGGGTTGGCGATTTCGAGATTAGGTTTTGTCACTCCGATTGTCGGAGAGGTATCTCTGGGCCCTCTCGGTAATGCACATCACTTAAGCCTTGCAAGCACTACAACTAATGAGTTAGTTGTGAGATGATGTATTACGGAACGAGTAAAGAGACTTGCCGTAACGAGATTGAACTAGGTATTGGATACCGACGATCGAATCTCGGCAAGTAACATACCGATGACAAAGGGAACAACGATGTTGTTATGCGGATCGACCGACAAAGATCTTCGTCGAATATGTAGGAACCAATATGGGCATCCAGGTCCCGCTGTTGGTTATTGACCGTGAATAGTTCTAGGTCATGTCTACATTGTTCTCGAACCGTAGGGTCCGCACGCTTAAGGTTTCGATGATGTTACTATGAGTTTATGTATTTTGATGTACCAAGGAGTTCGAGTCCCGGATGTGATCACGGACATGACGAGGAGTCTCGGAATGGTCGAGACATAAAGATTGATATATTGGAAGCCTATGTTTGGAGTTCGGAATGGTTCCGGGCGAAAACGGGAATTTACCGGAGTACCGGGAGGTTATCGGAACCCCCCGGGAGGTAAATGGGCCTCGATGGGCCTTAGTGGAAAGGAGAAGGGGGCAGCCCAAGGTGGGCGCGCGCCTCCCCCCCTTCCCTAGTCCTACTAGGACTAGGAGAAGGGGCCGGCCCCCCTCTCTCTCTTTCCCCCCTCCGGGAATCCTAGTCCAACTAGGATTGGGGGAATCCTACTCCCAGAGGGAGTAGGACTCCCTTGGCGCACCCCTTTGGCCGCCGGCCCCCTCCCCCCTGGCTCCTTTATATACGGGGGCAGGGGGGCACCTTGGAACACACAAGTTGATCGTGAGATCGTTCCTTAGCCGTGTGCGGTGCCCCCCTCCACCATATTCCACCTCGGTTATACCGTCGCGAAGCTTAGGCGAAGCCCTGCGCCGGTGAAACATCAAGATCGTCACCACGCCGTCAGGTCGACGGAACTCTCCTCGACACTCGGCTGGATCGAGTACGAGGGACGCCATCGAGCTGTACGTGTGTCAAGAACTCGGGGCGCCGGAGTAACGGCGCCGGATCGGTCGGATCGCGAGGAGAACGACGACTACTTCCTCTACGTTGTGATCGCTTCCGCCGGGTCTACAAGGGTATGTGGACAACACTCTCCCTCTCGTTGCTATACATCACCATGATCTTGCGTGTGCGAGGAAAATTTTTGAAATTACTACGTTCCCCAACAAAGGGCATCCGAGCCTAGGGTTTTTCTATGGTTTGATGTTTTGCACGAGTAGAACACAAGTGAGTTGTGGGCGATACAAGTCATACTACCTACCAGCATGTCATACTTTGGTTCAGCGGTATTGTGAGATGAAGCGCCTGACCGACATTACGCCAGACGCTTACGCGAGACTGGTTTCACTGCCACGAGCACTCGCTGCTTAAAGGTGACTGGTGGGTGCCTGCTCTCTCACTTTAGTTGAACTGAGTGTGGCTACGCCCGGTCCTTGAGAAGGTTAAACGGAGTCTATTTGACGAAGTATCGCTGTGGTTTTGATGCGAGGTGAGACTGGTTCTTGCTTAAGCCCGTAGCAGCCACGTAAAATTTGCAACAACAAAGTAGAGGACGCCTAACTTGTTTTTGCAGGCATGTTGTGATGTGATATGGTCAAGACGTGATGCTATATTTTATTGTATGAGATGATCATGTTTTGTAACCGGTTATCGGCAATCGGCAGGAGCCATATGGTTGTCGCTTATTGTATGCAATGCAATCGCCTCGTAATGCTTTACTTTATCACTAAGCGGTAGCGATAGTCGTAGTAGCATAAGTTTGGCGAGACGACAACGATGCTGCGATGGAGATCAAGGTGTCGCGCCGGTGACGATGGTGATCATGGTGATGCTTTGCAAGATGGAGATCATGAAGCACAAGATGATGATGACCATATCATATCACTTATATTGATTTGCATGTGATGTTTATCCTTTATGCATCTTATCTTGCTTTGATTGACGGTAGCATTATAAGATGATCTCTCACTAAAATTATCAAGAAGTGTTCTCCCCGAGTATGCATCGTTGCCAAAGTTCGTCGTGCCGGACACCACGTGATGATCGGGTGTGATAAGCTCTCACGTCCATCTACAACGGGTGCAAGCCAGTTTTGCACACGCAGAATACTCGAGTTATACTTGACGAGCCTAGCATATGCAGATATGGCCTCGAACACGGAGACCGAAAGGTCGAGCGTGAATCATATAGTAGATATGATCAACATAAGATGTTCACCATTGAAAACTACTCCATTTCACGTGATGATCGGTTATGGTTTAGTTGATTTGGATCACGTGATCACTTAGATAACTAGAGAGATGTTTTTCTAAGTGGGAGTTCTTAAGTAATATGATTAATTGAACTTAAATTTATCATGAACTTAGTACCGATAGTATCTTGCTTGTTTATGTTTGATTGTAGATAGATGGCTCGTGCTGTTGTTCCGTTGAATTTTAATGCGTTCCTTGAGAAAGCAAAGTTGAAAGATGATGGTAGCAATTACACGGACTGGGTCCGTAACTTGAGGATCATCCTCATTGCTGCACAGAAGAGCTACGTCCTGGATGCACCGCTAGGTGACAGGCCTGCTGCTGGAGCAACGCCAGATGTTATGAACGTCTGGCAGAGCAAAGCTGATGACTACTCTATAGTTCAGTGTGCCATGCTTTACGGCTTAGAACCGGGACTTCAACGACGTTTTGAACGTCATGGAGCATATGAGATGTTCCAGGAGTTGAAGTTGATATTCCAACAGTAATGCCCGGATTGAGAGATATGAAGTCTCCAATAAGTTCTATAGCTGCAAGATGGAGGAGAACAGTTCATTAGTGAGCATATACTCGTAATGTCCGGGTACTACAATCACTTGACACAATTGGGAGTTAATCTTCCGGATGATTGTGTCATTGATGTAATTCTCCAATCACGCCACCAAGCTACAAAGGCTTCGTGATGAACTATAATATGCAAGGGTTAGTAAAGACTATGCTCGAGCTCTTCGCAATGCTAAAGGCTGCGGAGGTAGAAATCAAGAAGGAGCATCAAGTGTTGATGGTCAATAAGACCACTAGTTTCAAGAAGAAAGGCAAAGGGAAGAAGAAGGAATTCAAGAAGAACAGCAAGCAAGTTGCTGCTCAGAGAAGAAACCCAAGTCTGGCCCTAAACCTGAATCGAGTGCTTCTATCGCAAGCAGATCGACATCGAAGCGGAACTGCCCCAAGTATTTGGCGGATAAGAAGGATGGCAAGGTGAACAAAGGTATATGTGATATACATGTTATTGATGTGTACCTTACTAGAGCTCGTAGTAGCACTGGTATTTGATACTGGTTTCATTGCTAATATTTGCAACTCAAACAGGACTACTGATTGCTTAACTCGCAAAGGACGAGGTGACGGCGCGCGTGGGAAATGGTTCCAAAGTCGATGTGATCGCGGTCGGCACGCTACCTCTACATCTACCTTCGGGATTAGTTTTAGACCTAAATAATTGTTATTTGGTGCCTGCGTTGAGCATGAACATTATATCTGGATCTTGTTTGATGCGAGACGGTTATTCATTTAAATCAGAGAATAATGGTTGTTCTATTTATATGAGTAATATCTTTTATGGTCATGCACCCTTAAGGAGTGGTCTATTTCTTATGAATCTCGATAGTAGTGATACACATATTCATAATGTTGAAACCAAAAGATGCAGAGTTGATAATGATAGTGCAACTTATTTGTGGCACTGCCATTTAGGTCATATCGGTGTAAAGCGCATGAAGAAACTCCATGCTGATGGACTTTTGGAGTCACTTGATTATGAATCACTTGGCACTTCGAACCGTGCCTCATGGGCAAGATGACTAGAACACCGTTCTCGGTACTATGGAGAGAGCAACAGATTTGTTGGAAATCATACATACGATGTATGTGGTCCGATGAATATTGAGGCTCGTGGCGGATATCGTTATTTTCTCACCTTCACAGATGACTTAAGCAGATATGGGTATATCTACTTAATGAAACATAAGTCTGAAACGCTTGAAAAGTTCAAAGAATTTCAGAGTGAAGTTGAAAATCATCGTAACAAGAAAATTAAGTTTCTACGATCCGATCGTGGAGGTGAATATTTGAGTTACGAGTTTGGTCTACATTTGAAACAATGCGAATAGTTTAGCAACTCACGCCACCCGAACACCACAGCAGAATGGTGTGTCCGAACGTCGAATCGTACTTTACTAGATATGGTGCGATCTATGATGTCTCTTACAGATTTACCGCTATCGCTTTGGGGTTATGCTCTAGAGACAGCCGCATTCACACTGAATAGAACACCGTCGAAACCGCTGAGACGACACCTTATGAACTGTGGTTTGGCAAGAAACCAAAGTTGTCGTTTCTTAAAGTTTGGGGATGCGATGCTTATGTGAAAAAGCTTCAACCTGATAAGCTCGAACCCAAATCGGAGAAATGTGTCTTCATAGGATACCCAAAGGAGATAGTTGGGTACACCTTCTATCACAGATCCGGAGGCAAGACATTCATTGCTAAGAATGGATCCTTTCTAGAGAAGGAGTTTCTCTCGAAAGAAGTGAGTGGGAGGAAAGTGGAACTTGATGAGGTAATAGTACCTTCTCCCTTACTTGAAAGTAGTTCGTCGCAGAAACCAGTTTCTGAGACACCTACGCCAAGTAGTGAGGAAGTTGATGATGTTGATCATGAAACTTCAGATCAAGTTACTCGCAGAACCTCGTAGATCAACCAGAGTAAGATCCGCACTGAGTGGTACGGTAATCCTGTTCGGAAGTCATGCTACTAGATCATGATGAACCTACGAACTATGAAGAAGCGATGGTGAGCCCAGATTCGCAAGATGGCTTGAGGCCATGAAATCTGAGATGGGATCCATGTATGAAAACAAAGTGTGGACTTTGGTTGACTTGCCCAAGGTAGGCAAGCAATAGAAAACAAGTGGATCTTCAAGAAGAAGACCGACGCCGACGGTAATGTTATCGTTTATAAAGCTCGACTTGTCGCAAAAGGTTTTCGACAAGTTCAAGGGATTGACTACGATGAGACCTTCTCACCAGAAGCGATGCTTAAGTCCGTCCGAATCATGTTAGCAATTGCCGCATTTTATGATTATGAAATTTGGCAAATGGATGTAAAGACTGCATTCTGAATGGATTTACGGAAGAAGAGTTGTACATGATGCAACCGAAGGTTTTATCGATCCAAAGGAGCTAACAAAGTGTGCAAGCTCCAGCGATCCATATATGGACTGGTGCAAGCATCTCGGAGTTGGAATAAACGCTTTGATAGTGTGATCAAAGCATTTGGGTTTGTCTGCACTTTTGGAGAAGCTGTATTTACAAGAAAGTGAGTGGGAGCTCAGAGCATTTCGATCTTATATGTGGATGACATATTGCTGATCGGAAATGATATAGAATTTCTGGATAGCATAAAGGGATACTTGAATAAGAGTTTTCAATGAAAGACCTCGTGAAGCTGCTTACATATTGGGCATTAAGATCTATAGAGATAGATCAAGACGCTTAATTGACTTTCACAAAGCACATACCTTGACAAAGTTTTGAAGAAGTTCAAAATGGATCAAGCAAAGAAAGGGTTCTTGCCTGTGTTACAAGGTGTGAAGTTGAGTCGACTCAATGCCCGACCACCGCAGAAGATAGAGAGAAATGAAAGATGTTCCTATGCTTCAGCCATAGGCTCTATCATGTATGCAATGCTGTGTACCAGACCTGATGTGTGCCTTGCTATAAGCCTAGCAGGAGGTACCAAAGTAATCCAGAGTGGATCATTGGACAGCGGTCAAGAACATCCTGAAATACCGAAAAGGACGAAGGATATGTTTTCAGATATGGAGGTGACAAAGAGCTCATCGAACGGTTACGTTGATGCAAGCTTTGACACCGATCCGGACGATTCTAAATCGCAGACCGGATACGATTTACACTAAACGGAGGAGCTGTCGGTTGGTGCAGTTCTAAACAAAGCGTCAGGCGGGATCTACATGTGAAGCGGAATACATAGCAGCTTCGAAGCAGCTAATGAAGGAGTCGGATGAAGGAGTTCATATCCGATCTAGGTGTCATACCTAGTGCATCGGGTCCAATGAAAATCTTCGTGACAATATGGAGCAATTGCCTTAGCAAAGGAATCCAGATTTCACAAGAGGACCAAGCACATCAAGAGACGCTTCAATTCCATCCGGACTTAGTCCAGATCGAGACATAGAGATTTGCAAGATACATACGGATCTGAATGTTGCGCACCGCTGACTAAGCCTCTTCCACGAGCAAAACATGATCAGCACCAAGACTCCATGGGTGTTAGAATCATTACGGTGTAATCTAGATTATTGACTCTAGTGCAAGTGGGAGATCAAGGAAATATGCCCTAGAGGCAATAATAAAGTTATTATTTATTTCCTTATTTCATGATAAATGTTTATCATTCATGCTAGAATTGTATTAACCGGAAACATGATACATGTGTGAATGCATAGACAAAACAAGATGTCACTAGTATGCCTCTACTAGACTAGCTTGTTAATCAAAGATGGTTATGTTTCCGACCATGAACAAAGGAGTTGTTATTTGATTAACGAGGTCACATCATTAGTAGAATGATCTGATTGACATGACCCATTCCCTTAGCTTAGCACACGATCGCTTAGTATGTTGCTACTGCTTTTATCCATGACTTATACATGTTCCTGTAACTATGAGATTATGCAACTCCTGTTTACGGAGGAACACTTTGGTGCTACCAAACGTCACAACGAATCGGGTGATTATAAAGGAGTACTACAGGTGTCTCCAAAGGCAGATGTTGGGTTGGCGATTTCGAGATTAGGTTTTGTCACTCCGATTGTCGGAGAGGTATCTCTGGGCCCTCTCGGTAATGCACATCACTTAAGCCTTGCAAGCACTACAACTAATGAGTTAGTTGTGAGATGATGTATTACGGAACGAGTAAAGAGACTTGCGGTAACGAGATTGAACTAGGTATTGGATACCGACGATCGAATCTCGAGCAAGTAACATACCGATGACAAAGGGAACAACGATGTTGTTATGCGGTCCGACCGACAAAGATCTTCGTCGAATATGTAGGAACCAATATGGGCATCCAGGTCCCGCTGTTGGTTATTGACCGTGAATAGTTCTAGGTCATGTCTACATTGTTCTCGAACCGTAGGGTCCGCACGCTTAAGGTTTCGATGGCGGTTACTATGAGTTTATGTATTTTGATGTACCAAGGAGTTCGAGTCCCGGATGTGATCACGGACATGACGAGGAGTCTCGGAATGGTCGAGACATAAAGATTGATATATTGGAAGCCTATGTTTGGAGTTCGAATGGTTCCGGCTAAAACGGAATTTATCGGAGTACCGGAGGTTATCGGAACCCCCGGAGGTAAATGGGCCTCGATGGGCCTTAGTGGAAAGGAGAAGGGGCAGCCCAAGGTGGTGCGCCCCCCCTTCCCTAGTCCTACTAGGACTAGGAGAAGGGCCGCCCCCTCTCTCTTTCCCCCTCCGGAATCCTAGTCCAACTAGGATTGGGGGAATCTTACTCCCGGAGGGAGTAGGACTCCTGGCGCACCCCTTTGGCCGCCGCCCCTCCCCCTGGCTCCTTTATATACGGGGCAGGGGGCACCTTGGAACACACAAGTTGATCGTGAGATCGTTCCTTAGCCGTGTGCGGTGCCCCTCCACCATATTCCACCTCGGTTATACTGTCGCGAAGCTTAGGCGAAGCCTCGCGCCGTGAAACATCAAGATCGCCACCACGCCGTCGGCCGACGGAACTCTCCTCGACACTCGGCTGGATCGAGTACGAGGGACGCCATCGAGCTGTACGTGTGTCAAGAACTCGGGGCGCCGGAGTAACGGCGCCGGATCGGTCGGATCGCGAGGAGAACGACGACTACTTCCTCTACGCCAGATCGCTTCGCTTCGGGTCTACAAGGGTATGTGGACAACACTCTCCCCTCTCGTTGCTATACATCACCATGATCTTGCGTGTGCGTAGGAAATTTTTTGAAATTACTACATTCCCCAACAATTCCATCGTAGGCTTGCTGGATGGTGATGGGTTGGATGAGATTTACCATGTAATCAAGTTAGTTTCATTAGGGTTTGATACCTAGTATCCACTATGTTCTGAGATTGATGTTGCTATGATTTTGCTATGCTTAATGCTTGTCACTACGGCCCGAGTGCGATGATTTCAGATCTGAACCTATTATGTTTTCATGAATATATGTGTGTTCTTCATCCTATCTTGCAAGTCTATAGTCACCCATTATGTGTTATGATCCGACAACCCCAAAGTGACCATAATCAGGATACTTCTCGGTGATGACCATAGTTTGAGGAGTTCATGTATTCACTATGTGTTAATTCTTTGATCTAGTTCTCTATTAAAAGGAGGCCTTAATATCCCTTAGTTTTCGTAAGGACCTCGCTGAACACGGGAGGGTAGGACAAAAGATGTCATGCAAGTTCTTTTCCATAAGCACGTATGACTATTTACGGAATACATGCCTACATTACATTGATGAATTGGAGCTAGTTCTATATCACCCTATGTTATAACTATTGCATGAGGAATCGCATCCGGCATAATTATCCATCACTGATCCATTGCCTACGAGATTTTCACATATTGTTCTTCGCTTATTTACTTTTCCGTTGCTACTGTCACAACTAGTACAAAAACCCAAAAACATTTATCTTTACTTTTGCTACCGTTACCATTACTATCATACCACTTTTGCTACTAAACACTTTGCTGCAGATACTAAGTTACCCAGGTGTGGTTGAATTGACAGCTCAACTGCTAATGCCCAAGAATATTCCTTGGCTCCCCTTGCGCCGAATCAATAAATTTGCGTTGAAAACTCTACCCTCAAAAGCTGTTGCGATCCCCTATACTTGTGGGTTATCAAGACTAATTTCTGGTGCCGTTGCCGGGGAGCATAGCTCTATTCTCTGAGTCACTTTGGATTTCTATCTGTTGATCACTATGAAGAACTTGAAAGACGATCGAACTACTATTTTGCCCTCAACTACGAGGGGAGGTAAGCAACTGTCATCTAGCTCTGCCCTAGATTCTCCTTCCGTTATTAGTAGGCTTGCAACACCTAAATCTGCTACTGCTATGAATTCTGATATGTTGCATGTTATTGATGATGCCACTTCTGCTATGCATGATGAAACTACTTCTGTGCTTGATACTACTTTGCCATTAGGTGAATTTCTAGATGAACAACTTGCTAGAGCTAGGGGAAATGAAAATATTGAAGAACCTATTATTGATGATAGTGATGATGAAGGTTCCCCCAGTGATTATGTATTACATGTTGTTCCTAAGGGTTATGTTATGAATGAAACAGCTGCTATGGAAATTCTTGCTTGCAATGATAGAAATGATCTTAAGAATTATTAGCTAAATGGAAGCAGCAGTCTCTTAATGCTAGAATGAAACCCGATCCTGCTTTTGCTATTTCACCTATCTATGTTACTGATAAGGATTATGAATTCTCAGTTGATCCTGATATTATTACTTTAGTTGAATCTGATCCTTTTTATGGCCTTGAATCTGAAACTGTTGTGGCACATCTTACCAAGTTGAATGATATAGCCACCCTATTTACTAATGATGAGAAGTCTCGCTATTTATACATCCTTAAGATATTTTCGTTCTCATTAAAGGGTGATGCTAAGACTTGGTATAATTCTCTTGCTCCTGGTTGTGTGCGTAGTCCCCAGGATATGATTTATTACTTCTTTGCTAAATATTTCCCTGCTCATAAGAAACAAGCTGCCTTGCGGGAAATATATAATTTTGGGCAAATCAAAGAAGAGAGTCTCCCACAAGCTTGGGGGAGGCTTCTCCGGTTACTTAATGCTTTGCCTGATCATCCTCTTAAGAAAAATGAAATACTTGATATCTTTTATAATGGACTAACCGATGCTTCCAAGGACTACTTGGATAGTTGTGTTGGTTGTGTTTTCAGGGAAAGAACAATGATTTAAGCTGAAATACTATTGAATAATATGTTGACTAATGAAAATAATTGGACTCTTCCTGAGCCAATTCCTGAAGTAATTCCTGAACCAATTGAGCCAACTCATGAGCGTACTACTAAACCCACTCCGAAGAAGAGAGGTGTTTTATTTCTCAGTCCCGGAGATTTGCAAGAGGCAAAGAAATCAATGAAAGAAAAAGGTATTAAAGCTGAAGATGTTAAGAATTTACCTCCTATTGAAGAAATACATGGTCTGAATATACCGCCTGAAGAACCACATTGTCTTGATAACCCGACACAGGTAGTAAAGGTAAATTCTCTCTATAGATATGATAAAGTTGAAATACCCTCTACTAAATTTCATAGCCCATGCTTAGATGAATTTGATGACTTTATGGCTAGACAAGAAAGTTTTAATGCTTATGTTGGTAGAGAGTTAAAGAATAATGCTTTCGAGATAGGACGCGTAGGTGATAATCTGGCAAGAGTTAAAGATGAACTTCACCGCGTTAGCAAATATACTTCTATGGTTGCTACCCAAGCTGAGTAAGGACTTAAAGCTCAAAATAATTTGCTTGATGAGTTAAATAATAAAAATGACTTTGCTATTAGAGTGGCTACTAGAACTGGTAGAATGACTCCGGAACCTTTGTATCCTGAAGGCCACCCTAAGAGAATCGAGCAAGATTCTTAGAGAAACAATTTAGAGGCACCTAGTTCCTCTAAAAAGAAGAAGAAGAAAAACGATAGAACTTTGCATGCTTCTAGTGAACCTACTATAGGCACACCTGAGAATCCCAATGATATTTCTATTTCTGATGTTGAAACTCAATTAGGTGATGAACATGAACCTAGTGATAATGTTAATGATAATGTTCATGTTGATGCTCAACCTAGCAAAGTCAATGATGTAGAGACTGAACCTGCTGTTGATCTTGATAACTCACAATCAAATAATCAACGTTATGATAAGAGAGATTTTGTTGCTAGGAAGCACGGTAAAGAAAGACAACCATGGGTTCAGAAACCCATGCCCTTTCCTCCTAAACCATCCAAGTCAAAGGATGATGAGGATTTTGAGCGCTTTGCCGAAATGATTAGACCTATTTTCTTACATATGCGTTTAACTGATATGCTTAAAGTAAATCCTTATGCTAAGTATATGAAGGATATCATCACAAATAAAAGAAAGATACCGGAAGCTGAAATCTCCACCATACTTGCTAATTACACTTTTAAAGGTGGAATACCAAAGAAACTTGGAGATCCGGGTGTACCAACTATACCATGCTCCATTAAAAGAAATTATGTTAGAACTTCTTTATGTGATCTTGAGTTAGTGTTATGCCTCTCTCTTTATATCGTAGACTCGAATTGAATAAGTTGACACCTACTGAAATATCTTTGCAAATGGCTGATAAATCAACTGCTATACCTGTCGGTATTTGTGAGGATGTGCCTGTTGTGGTTGCAAATGTCACTATCTTAACGGACTTTGTTATTCTTGATATTCCCGAGGACGATAGTATGTCCATTATCCTTGGTAGACCTTTTCTTAATACTGCATGGGCTATTATTGATTGCAACAAAGGCAATGTCACTTTTCATGTTAATGGTAATGAGCATACGGTACACTTTCCGAGGAAACAATCTCAATTTCATAGCATCAATTCTATTGAAAAAGTTCCAACTATCATTTTTGGAGGTATTGAATTTCCTCTCCCGACTGTCAAGAAAAAGTATGATATTCTTATTGTTGGGGATTTTCATATCCCTGTTGAGGTAACTTAGTGTTATTCAAAATTTCTCCGGTTCCGTGTTATGCGGAATGAGTTTGTTAACAAGACTTGACCAACCTTGTTAGTGGGTTCATTTTGATGATCACGAGATGGATGAAACTAGAAGGCACAACCTTCTGTACCCTCTTTTTACTTTCTGTTATTTAGAATAAATAAAGCAAAAATAGTATTATTTGACTGTTTTCTGAATTATCCGTGCATTAAAAAACAGTCCGAAAATAAAAGTGCTCCAAATGCCCTCCAAATTTAGTATGATTTTTTCTGGAATATTTGAGGATTTTAGGCACTGAAAACACTGCAGGAGGGCCAAGCACCAGGCCACGAGAGAGGAGGGCGCCCCCCCCCCGTAGGGTGCGCCCCCTGTCTCGTGGGCCCCTGGTGGCTCCCCTCCACTATGCCAACAACCACACACTTCATCTTCTACCCAAAAAATTTCCCATCCAGCTCAAGCCCGAGTTCTAGCTCGTTTTGCTACGATTTTCGATCTCTTATCTCAAAGCTCCATTCGCAAAACTACTTTGGGAGATTGTTGCTTGGTATGTGACTCCTCCATTGGTCCAATTAGTTTTTGTTCTAGTACTTTATTAATTGCAAATTTTTGCTGCATAGGTGACCCTGTTCTTGAGCTTGCATGTTAAATTTTTGAGGTCCCAAGAAATTCCAATGCATGATATAGGCTCTAGGCACTTGTAGGAGTAGTTGCTATCAATCTTGTTTAGTTTCATTCACTTTTATTTTGAAGTTACTAAAATTTCAGAAATTTTCAGAAAAAGAAATATGCTTAGAAGAATGTACCAAGGTGGTTCCTCGGCAAAGACAGGGCCAAGGATTGCTATACGTGTACAAGATGTTAATTTGCCAAGGGACGCAAATGTACGGGCTTGCGAGTGGCCATCCGATGATTTTATCGTTGAAGCAGGCTTCAAGGGGCAATTTGACGCGTATGTGCGTAATGCTGAGCTTGAGGACTTCTTACAAGATAAGTGTCTCCAATATTATCAATTGACTGATTCCTTTGTGCGGAGGTTCGAATATATTTCTTCGCGTAATTCCCCTAGTGTTATGTTTGATATTTATGATACATCTTATACCATGGATTTAGAGGATTTCACAGCTGCTTGCAAACTCCCGCAGTGGGGTATTATTAATGATCCTCCCAAATCTGAAGTTAGAGATTTTCTTGCTAGTATTACTGTGGGAGAATCTAGGGACATAACACAAGCTACCATAGGGAGCATTCATTTTCCTGCTATACATTACTTTGCTCTCTTTATTGGTAGATGCATTAACGGTCAGGACGAAGTATGTCACATGTGTGCCCCTGATCTTTGTGTCCTCAAGAGTGTTATGTCAGGTTATAGAGGTTATAACTTGGGGGCAATAGTTGCACGTAGGCTGCATAATAATAATAGAAGAGGAGATTTCTTTGGAGGAATTTATGCAACCCGTGTGGCTAATTTTCTTAATATAGCTCCACGAGAGGGGGATATGATTGTACCTCCTGTTTATTTGGATAAAGAAGCTATGTTTGATCGTCATTTTCTTGAGAGGAATGAACAATTCCTCCATTATCGACTAACCTATAACATACGCAACGTCGTCCCTGTTACTCTTCCTGCTCCCTACCTTTTTTATTATCAGACAAAAGGAGGATATGTTGTCACAAGGGAAGAAGCCACTGAATACGAGAGGGGAATGGAGGCAGCTCACCAACACGCTGCTGCTCAGGAGGCGGTCGCCTCTTCATCTCAGTACTACCCCAGTTTCACTTATGGATATCAGCCAGGCCGTCACTGGTATTAAACCAACTTAGGCCAAAAGCCTAAGCTTGGGGGAGTACGTATTTCTCACCAACTTTACATTCATGTTCACACACTAGTCGTCGGTGCTCATACTCTTTCATTGTATTATCCATGTTAGTTTAAATTTCTATTTCTAGTTTTCTCTTGTGTGTTTGTTAAACCTTAAGAAAAAACCAAAAAGTTAGTTAGTTTAATTTCCTTGCTTGTAGTAGAAATTAAATTGAAAACCCAAAAAGATTTCTCGTTCTTCTTTTGACTTGTTGGGAGCTTTCCCGTGTAAATAGTTTTATTTTCTTTTCTTTCTTTTGGGGGTCGAGAAGACCATATTGTAAATGCTTAGTGGCTCTTTTATGCATGATTGTTTATTTATATTTTAAGCCCATATTGCTTGTCTTCTCTCTTGATGTGAATGCTTGCAGATTCCAGCTTAGTCCAATGCACGTGCACTCTTATTATTATACACATCGTTCGGTCGTGCAAGTGAAAGGCAATAATGATGATATATGATGGACTTATTGGGATGAGAAAAACTGGTATGAACTCGACCTCTCTTGTTTTTGTAAATATGATGATTCATTGTTCCTGAGTTAGCTATTATGATGTAAACATATTTGCAATGACATTTAGAGATTATAGTTACTTGTGCCATGCTTGATTAGCTATGAGTTATAATGGTTTACCTTGCGTGCCAACATGCTATTAGAATGATTATGATGTGGTATGATGGGATGGTATCCTCCTTTGAATGTATTAAGTGACTCGACTTGGCACATGTTCACGCATGTAGTTGAATCAAATCAAGATAGCCTTCATGATATTTATGTTCATGGTAGATTATATCCTACTCATGCTTGTACTTGATGTGAATTAATTTTAATGCATGTTTACGACTGTTGTCACTCTCTCAGTTGGTCGCTTCCCAGTCTTTTGCTAGCCTTCACTGCATTTAAGGTGAATACTGCTTGTGCATCCAAACTCCTTAAACCCCAAAGTTGTTCCATATGACTCCACTATACCTTCCTATATGCGGTATTTACCTGTCGTTCCAAGTAAATTTGTATGTGCCAAACTCCAAACCTTCAAATGAAATTCTGTTTTGTATGCTCGAGCAGATCATGTTTCAACTAGGGCTGCCTATATCTTCCATGCTAGGTGAGTTATTCTAAAGAGGAGTGGACTCGGCTCCTCGTTCACGAGAAAGGGCCGGTAACCGGGATGCCTAGTCCCATGATCCAAAAATATCAAAGGAAATCAAAATAATTAAACAAAGCTCCCCCCACTACTAGGGAAAACCTTATACACAGAACTTTATCAGTAGCGCGGTTTAAAAACGGGCGCTGCTGCTAATTAGTAGTAGCGAGGGGTATAAAAACCGCGCTACTACTAAGTTGATAGTAGTAGCGAGGGGTAGAAACCCGCGCTGCTACTAAATGGTCTTCAACAATGCCCCCAGGATAGGCCATAGTAGTAGCGAGGGGTATAAAACCGGCGCTACTACTAAGTAAGTAGTAGTAGCGCAGGTAAGACCCCCACGCTACTACTAAGCGTGTCCACCCCGGCCCGATCAATCCACGCTCCCACCCCACCACCCGTCCCACACCATCCACTACCCTCGTCTGTCTCAAAAAAAAATACGCAGCCCCGATCCAGATCCCCAACCTCCTCTCCTCTCCCAACCCACTCGCCGCCGGCCTCCCTTCCACCTCCTCTCCTTCGTCCGTCCGTCCCCATGCCCCCGCAGCATGCGCCACGCCGACGGTCAGCGCCGCCGCTCCCGTCTCGCGCCGCTGCCCGCCCGCCCCTCCGCCACAAGACGCGCCCGCCCGCCATGGCGCCAGGGAGGCCACTGCAGCGGCACTAGCGGGCTCCTTTTTGGCGGGGCCCCTTTTCGCCGCCACCGCGGCAGCTGGTGGTGGTGCTGGTGCGGTGGGGATGCGCCTCACCTTTTTGCCACCCCCGTGTGGCGTGATTCCGAAGGGTCGTGGGCGTGGGCGCGGTCGCTGGCTTGTGCTAGATTAGCATCGCATCTTCGGGCGAAGGAAGGGAGGGAGGTCGGCTAGGGCAAAGCCCCAAAAGGAAGCTTAATTTGGGAGGGAGGTCGGCTAGATTAGCATCCATTGCTTAATCACTCTGTTGCTTTTGCGCGCGTGTGTGATCCTGCTGTTTCCATTTGCAGGTGTCTGTCAAGTGCAGGCCACTGGCAGACAATGGGCGCCGGGGCTCGCGGCACATCATACAAGTCATTGATGACAAGGTAAACATTCAGAGGCCCGGCTTGATTTGGTTGGGCCATGAACTAGTAGTTTGTGTCATGGGTGGATTGAATTTTGCCATGGATGGTAATGGTATATTGGTATTGGTAGCAAAGTAGTAGTGATGTTGTGCTTGTATGTTTCTGCAGAATGTGGCTGTGTTGGACCCTGATATCTCCAAGGGCTACCTGGACCTCATCCAGAACCGGACCAAGGAGAAAAGATACAGCTTCGATCACGTGTATGCGCCTGGATGCTCCAACACGGTACACAAGATTATATAGCTCATTAGCTTGTGCTGCTCTAACCTTGTATTGCTTGGCTTGCTATTGACAATGGGCTCATATGCTGATTACAGCAAGTGTTTATACCTGCACTGAATCTTTGGAGTTCCTAGAATGGTCATGTCTTGCATTTTAGGAAATGATACTCTAGAAAGCGAAACCGCAACCAACCCCTTTGGTTTATTAATTGCCAAAACTAGGAGTTGCTCATGCTTTGGATAGCTCTAGGTTGTAACGATACTATTGGCATGTGCAAAACGCCAATTCAGTCTGGAGCAAACAAATCCTTGGCTGTATTTCTTACTGTTAGGTATGCTACCTGATACGGTTGCACTAGTCCGCTCTACAACCGTGTTATTAAGTTCTAACCTAGTACCACTTGTTTCTTCTTCGTGGTCACCCCTTTTTGAGAAAAAAAACTTGTTTCTGCTGTGTTAACATTTGAAAAATCTGTAGGTTAGTTTTAGTCACTGCGTTTATTTTGAGATTTTTGTGTGACAATTTGTTGTGTCCTGCAACTGGGAGATCATGCGGCCACCTAGTGGCTAGAAGTTATTGGATACATAACTAGTCCTAGTTATGAGCTGGTCTCAGTCCAGGCTATAAACCCCTAGCAGCTTATCATGCAAGCATGTGTATGTATTAATAACTCGTAAAGCCAAACAGATCTGTCAGCAATGTTTAAATCACTATTAGAACTTGATTTATAAGTTAGGGGCAATAGTAGTAAAGCCAACAAAAAAAGGGCAATTTATAAGTTGCCGTCCGTGATGTCTGAACAAATGCAGCAAATTTGTATGTACAGTATGATTGCTGAAAATGGACCGTCGTATATACCTGTACAAGGTTGGGGAGGCACGGTCAACGTTGGTGTTCTGGTGCAGGTCGCCGGAGCCCGGAGAGAGGAGAGGTCGTCACGTCGAGCTCATGGGGATAGGACAGCCACCACTATCGCCTCCCGCGATGACAGAGCAAAGGTGAGGATGCTTGACTGTCAAAACAGAAAATTGGGATCTGCTTGTGAAACTGAACAACTGAGATCTCCTTGTAAATATAGCTTGAAGATCATGGCTATTATTGTGAAGTTCTCAAGGTGATGAGCTTACCCGAGTGCTTTCCCCTGGAGAATTTGCATTTCCAGGTGACTTCTTGGAGATTTTGAAACTGCTTGTACTGTCATAATTTTCAGTTTGTAAAACTAACAAGTGTATTTTCCATTTTGAAAATGAGATCTTCTTGCACTATCATACAGTAATTTTCAGTTTGTAAAGCTAAGAAATGTATTTTCCATGTGGAAACTGGGATCTGCTTGTACTGTCATAGTTTTTAGTTTGTAAAATTGGAGTACTGCAGATTTTACTACCAAAACTGTATCCACTGTAAAAACTGAAATAAAATAAGCACTTTCACTGTGATGCTTTGACTAAAATAAAATAAGGTTTATCACTATCAAAATTGTCTAAATGGACATCAAGCAATGAAATTTGGCTGGTCTCACAGATTTATGGGATCTCCGCAGCTTCTATAGCTTCTACAGACTTGATTCACTAAATTCACTAAAGCATGGAGTAGAGATTTATGTGCATCTTCTTTGTTGGCATCTTCTTTGCTTATGGAAGGATGTACAGTATGGAGTATGGAGTACTTCATTTCTGTGAATGCAAGGCTTGGCAGTAGAGATTTGTGCAACTTTTTCAGTACAGTGTAGGAGTAACATTTTTCTGTTCATCTTTTAATAGGAGTACTTCAATGCACTTCATCCAAGGACGATGCAAGCCATTTACCAGAAAGCAGAAGCAGATTTTGGTAGGTAAAGAAAACCTTTGCCTGCTTCCAGATTTGTGTATACATCTACTGAAGCAAACAAATGCAGTACTAATGCTAGTGCTTCCAGAATTTGAGTACACCAGTGCATATTCACTCCTATAGACAAAAGACTGTTGTAGACTCCAATTTTAAGTGTGTTTTTGGTAAGTAAAGAAAATCTTTGCCTGCTTCCAGATTTGGAGTACAAAGACAAAAGACTACTGTAAGTACATGCACATTCTTCGGTTCCTCTTCCATGATATACATATCGATAAATGAAGTGATTGTGCTCCAACTTTGTAAGAAGATGTTCAGAGACCCATGTAGAATGATGTCCACATTACTCCTATAGACAGAGAGTGATGTACTCCTTGTATTGATGTCTACAGTAAGAAGCAGATAGTGCACCTTGCCAGCTGCTCTTTTCTTTGGTTTACCCTACATTTTCTTTTCTTGGCTATGACTGTAAATTGAAAGTGCCATTGCTAACTAACCAAAGCCAACCATGTTTAAAGAATAAATGTAAGCTTAACACACAACCAAAGCAAGCCATGTTTAATTAGCCATATTTGGATGACTGATGGAAAATGTGGGATGCAGGCTACACTTGCCTCCTTTATTTGTCTCTTTTATTTCAGTTGAGTCCTGAATTTGGAATTCTAGTGATTCCTCAAATTCTGCTGTACTGTTTAACTGAATCAATCTTGTGTTGTTAATTTCTGTAATTTGAGGTGAGGAGTACCTGCCGAGTGGTGTGTGCTGCGATGACCAAAGGGGGGCGCAGCGACGATCTGTCTGGGCAGTGGGCGAGGACGCTAGGGCATGGTGACAAGACTGGGCGGAGGAGGTTGGGCCTGCTCTTGGCGACGGGATGAGCAACTGGACAACAGGAGGAGCCTGGTGGAGGGTCCTGCTGGTGGAGGGCGGAGGAGGGGCTGCTGCCGGGCGACGGGACGAGCAATGGACGACAAGGAGGAGCTTGGCGGAGGCTCCGCTGGTGGAGGGCGGAGGAGGAGGAGGAGGAGGAGGATGGGCTTGCTGCTGGTCCGACGAGAAGCTGGAGGAGGAGGGGCCTGCTGC
Organism: Aegilops speltoides; assembly: GCA_021437245.1. Lineage (NCBI taxonomy): Eukaryota > Viridiplantae > Streptophyta > Magnoliopsida > Poales > Poaceae > Aegilops > Aegilops speltoides. The sequence goes on from CM038142.1 coordinate 22,424,075, forward strand.
TGGCCTGGATGCGCTGCCCTAGAGGAAGACAACGAGGAAGACGACGATCTGATTTCAAGTTAGGGGTAGTTCTGTACTTTTGTTCGTTTCACCGGTCGGAGATTTCTCCCAACGACAATTATTTTGAACGGAGGGAGTAGTTGCTTATGTAACTGTGCGATAGAATGAAATTATACATGAGTTGCTGCTACAATGAGGAACTGGAGAAGATACGACACGTGATAGAATGAATTTGGTTGATATTTTTTTTTAATTCCTAATAAATTAGTAGTGGCGTGGGGATAAAATGGCGCGCTACTAGTATTTAAGATACTAGTAGCGCTGGGACTATAGACACGCTACTACTATTTCATTAGTAGTAGCGCGGTTCATAATAGTAGTAGCGCAGATTGAACCCTCGCTGCTACTAACAAAGTTAGTAGTAGCGCGGGTTCGACCCACGCTACTACTAACTTTTAGCTATAGCGCGATACTAGTAGCGCGGGTACCCGCGCTACTAGTAGCCATTTTACCCGCGCTGCTAGTAGCCTTTTCCCTAGTAGTGCCCAGGGCTGTTGTATGTTGGAGACACTCGTTGTTTCAAGCAAGCCATGGATTGATGCTTGTTGGTGGTTGGGGAGTATAAACCTTTACCATTCTGTTTGGGAACTGCCTATAATGCATGTAGTATGGAAGATACAGCAATCTCATAGTTGTTGCGTTGACAACGAAAGTATGCCGCTCAAAATGTTATTCAATCTCTATTTTAAAATCGAGCTCTGGCACCTCTACAAATCCCTGCTTCCCTCTGCGAAGGGCCTATCTATTTACTTTTATGTTGAGTCATCACCGTTTTATTAAAAAGCACCATTGGAGAGCACAATCGTCATTTGCATTCATTATTATTGGTTTATATTGGGTATGACTTGATTGGATCTCTTTTTCCATGAATTACAATGTTTAGTCAGTCCTTGATCTTTAAAGGTGCTCTGCATTTATGTTTTGCGGTCTCAGAAAGGGCTAGCGAGATACCATTTTGTTATATCATGTTATGATTATTTTGAGAAAGTGTTGTCATCCGAGTGTTATTATTATGGCTCGCTAGCTGATTATGTTATTGATATGAGTAATTCTGAGACCTATGTGTTATTGTGAGTATGGTTAGTTTATAATATTTGCTGAACTTGAATGCTGGCTTTTCATGTTTACAACAACAAGAGCAACAGAGTTTGTAAAAGTTTTTCTTTATCACTTTCAGTTTATCAACTGAATTGCTTGAGGACAAGCAAATGTTTAAGCATGGAGGAGTTGATACGTCTCCAACGGATCTACTTTTCCAAACACTTTTGCCCTTGTTTTGGACTCTAACTTGCATGATTTGAATGAAACTAACCCGGATTGACGCTGTGTTCAGCAGAACTGCCATGATGTTGTTTTATGTGTAGAAAAGAAAAGTTCTCGGAATGTCCTGGAAATCCACGGAGGCACTTTTCAGAATTAATAAGAATTTTTAGCGAAAGAATCAAGGCCAGGGGGCCCACGGGTTGTCCACGAGACAGGGGGCGCCCCCCTAGGGCGCGCCCTCCTATCTCATGGGCCCCCTGGACCTCCTCCGACCTCAACTCCAACTCCATATATACCGTCTCGGGGAGAAAAAAATCAAGCAGAAAGTTTCATCGCGTTTCACGACATGGAGCCGCCGCCAAGCCCTAATCTCTCTCGGGAGGGCTGATCTGGAGTCCGTTCGAGGCTCCGGAGAGGGGGATTCGTCGCCGTCGTCATCATCAACCATCCTCCATCACAAATTTCATGATGCTCACCGCCATGCGTGAGTAATTCCATCGTAGGCTTGCTGGACAGTGATGGGTTGGATGAGATTTACCATGTAATCAAGTTAGTTTTGTTAGGGTTTGATCCCTATAGTATCCACTATGTTCTGAGATTGATGTTGCTATGACTTTGCTATGCTTAATGCTTGTCACTAGGGCCCGAGTGCCATGATTTCAGATCTGAACCTATTATGTTTTCATGAATATACGTGTGTTCTTGATCCTATCTTGCAAGTCTATCGTCACCCATTATGTGTTATGATCCGACAACCCCGAAGTGACAATAATCGGGATACTTCTCAGTGATGACCGTAGTTTGAGGAGTTCATGTATTCACTATGTGTTAATGCTTTGTTCCGGTTCTCTATTAAAAGGAGGCCTTAATATCCCTTAGTCTCCGTAAGGACCCAGCTGAACACGGGAGGGTAGGACAAAAGATGTCATGCAAGTTCTTGTCCATAAGCACGTATGACTATTTACGGAATACATGCCTACATTACATTGATGAATTGGAGCTAGTTCTATATCACCCTATGTTATAACTATTGCATGAGGAATCGCATTCGGCATAATTATCCATCACTAATCCATTGCCTACAAGCTTTTCACATATTGTTCTTCGCTTATTTACTTTTCCGCTGCTACTGTTACAACTACTACAAAAACCCAAAAACTTTTATCTTTACTTTTGCTACCGTTACCATTACTATCGTACCACTTTTGCTACTAAACACTTTGCTGCAGATACTAAGTTATCCAGGTGTGGTTGAATTGACAACTCAACTGCTAATACTCAAGAATATTCTTTGGCTACCCTTGTGTCGAATCAATAAATTTGGGTTGAATACTCTACCCTCGAAAGTTGTTGCGATCCCCTATACTTGTGGGTTATCAGCACCCCAAGATAATATTGAAGAAGTAGCAAGCAACTAAGCTTGGGGATGCCCCCAAGTGGCATCCCCTCTTTCTTCTAACAACCATCAATATTTTACTTGGAACTATACTTTTATTCGTCACATATTATGAGTTTTGGTTGGAGCGTCTTGTATGATATGAATCTTTCTTGTTTTGCTTTGTGTTTTAAGTGTTGAATCCTTGCTGAACACACCTTTTTTGAGAGAGCCAAAAATTATGCTATGCTTGCTCCTATGCTTCACTTAAATTTTTAGAGCCATGGAATTGCTCTAATGCTTCACTTATATCTTTTTGAGCACGGTGTGCGTTGCTATTTTTGAAGAAATGCTCCCATGCTTCACTTAGATTTATTTGGGAGTTAGTAAAATTTTAAGAAATTCTCTCTTGCTTCACTTAGATTATTTTGAGAGAAAGAAATATTATGCTCATGTTCATCACTTAAATTTGTTTGAGCTTATGAAAAGGAACATATGAAAATAGTCCCAAAGTGGTAGATATCCAAGGAGGATATAATAAAAACTTTCATGAAGATGATTGGACAAAATAAACTTGATTCTTAGTAATGGTTTTGAGATATAACGATATGATATGTGAGTCATGTTGATAAGTAATTATGTTTTAGTAAGAATATTGATGTTAAGGTTTGTGATTCCCTATGCAAGCACGAAAGTCAATAGTTATGCCATGAAATTTATATCCTACTTGTGGTGCATTATTCATTGTTACTTATGCTTAATGCTTGGGTACGAGATTTTTCATTTCTTGGTTGGTCGTTTCTCAATCTTTTGCTAGCCTTCATTTTCGACTAAGTATGATCACTATTCATGAATGCAAAACCCTTTAAACCAATTTTCCCATATGAGTCCACTATACCTACCTATATGCGGTATTTCCGTACTATTCAAAGCAAATTTGCATGTGCCATCTCTAATTTTCAAAATAAATTTCTACCACTCGCGAGGCGATGAGGGTGGCCAATATTTTCCATGCTAGATGTGTTATTCTCACGAAGAGTGTTTATTCACTTGTCATTGCACAAGATTACGGCAAAGGTATTAGGGATGCACAGTCCCAAAATGAAAAATGAATTTACTTTATGTTGTCAGATAATAAATTCCTTGGAAAGTGTTGGTATGGAGGGAACCCGTGGATACAGTTAGCCATGGAAAGTGAAAGTAATGGTGGAAACAGGAATAAACTTTATTTTCTGTTTGGGAACCGCCTATGATGTATCTAGCATGGAAAGTGTTGGGAGCTCTAAGTCGTTTTCGTTGGTGGGAAAAGTATGCCTCCCAAAATGTTTTTATCTCTCAATTTTCGCTTTGAGCTCTGGTACCTCTAAAAATCCCTACTTCCCTCTGCGAAGGGCCTTTCTTTTACTTTATGCAATTTTTATTTTGAATTTGAGTCCCCATCTTCTCTTATAAAGCGCCAACTAAGAGGCACTATGATCGTATTTGAGCATTGGGTGTAGCTAATATTAGAGTGTGTTTCATGAATGGATCAATGATTGAGCATAATGGGCTAGGGATAACTTGCTTTATTGTTGATATTTTGAAAGACATGGTTGCTTGTTGGTATGCTTGAGTATTAAAGTCTTCATGTCAAAACTAGACTATTGCTTTGAACCATATAAAAGTCCAAATGTCCATGCTACAAAGAAAAGAAAATCTGATGAACATGTTAGGCAGCATTCCACATCAAAAATTCTGTGTTTATCATTTGCCTGCTCGAGGACGAGCAGGAATTAAGCTTGGGGATGCTAATACATCTCCAACGTATCTATAATTTTTTATTGTTTCATGTTGTTATATTACTATTCTTGGATGTTTTACAATCATTTTATATCATTTTTTGTACTAACCTATTGACATAGTGCCCTGTGCCAGTTGCTATTTTCTGGATGTTTATTACATCGCAGGAAATCAATACCAAACGGAGTCCAAATGCAGTGAAACTTTTTGTGGATTTTTTTGGACCAGAAGACGTCCTGTGGGCCAAGAAAGCACGTGAGGGGAGCTCTGAGGGGAGCAGAACTCACTAGGGCGCGCCTGGGGGCGCCCTAGGCGCGCCCCGGTGGGTTGTACCCTCCTTGTTGGCCTCCCGCACAGCCTCTTTGCTCTATAAATACCACAATATTCCAGAAACCCTAGGGGAGTCGATAAAAATCAATTCCAGCCGCCGCAAGTTCCTGAAACACCAGATCCAATCTAGACACCATCTCGGAGGGGTTCATCATGTCCATTGGTGCCTCTCCGATGATGCGTGAGTAGTTCTTTGTAGACCTACGGGTCCGTAGTTAGTAGCTAGATGGCTTCCTCTCTCTCTCTCTTGATTCTCAATACAATGGTCTCTTGGAGATCCAAATGATGTAAGTGTTTTTGCGGTGTGTTTGCTGGGATCCAATGAACTTGGAGTTTATGATCAGATCTATGTTTTTATCCATGAAAGTTATTTGAGTCTTCTTTGATCTCTTATATGCATGATTGATTATAGCCTCGCATTTCTTCTCCGATATTTCGGTATTGTTTGGCCAACTTGATCTACTTATCTTGCAATGGTAAGAGGTGCTTTATGATGGGTTCAATCTTACGGTGCTTGATCCCAGTGACAGAAGGGGAAGCGACACGTATGTATCATTGCTATTAAGGACAACAAGATGGGGTCTATCTCTACAGAAATAGATCTTGTCTACATCATGTCATCGTTCTTATTGCATTTCTCCGTTTTTCCATGAACTTAAAACATTAGATGGATGATGGATAGCGGTCGATGTGTTGAGTAATAGTAGTAGATGCAGGCATGAGTCGGTCTACTAATGTTGGACGTGATGCCTATATAATGATCACTGCCTGGATATCGTCATGATTATTTGAAGTTCTATCAATTGCCCAACAGTAATTGTTTTCCCACCGTTTGCTATTTTTCTCGAGAGAAGCCACTAGTGAAACCTACGGCCCCCGGGTTTCTTTTCATCATATTTGCCTTTGAGATATATTTTCCTTTGCCTTTATTTTCAGATCTATTAAACAAAAAATACAAAAATACCTTGCTGCAATTTATTTATTCGGCCATATATTTATCCTATCTACCACAACTTTATCACTTCTTCTCGCCAACTTGATGCATCGTTACCCGAAAGGGATGGGCAACCCCTTTAACACGTCGGGTTGTGAGTATTTGTTATTTCTGTGCAAGGGTTGTTTATGTGGTGTAAGGCGGTTCTCTTACTGGTTCGATAACCTTGGTCTCATCACTGAGGGAAATACCTACCGTTGCTATATTGCATCATCACTTCCTCTTTTGGGAAATACCGACGTAGTTCTAGTAGACATCAACATCTGGTCATGTTTGTCATAAATATTAGACATAGTGAGCTCTCACAAATCGATAACAACATTGAATATGAAAGGTCACCGACTGCCAAATCGGCCATTGCTTTTCTTCTCTTATAATACTGAAGGATGCTGACAATAGAAAAATATCTTAGGTCACTAGTAGAAAAACGACCTTTAATACCGGTTCGTAAGGACCTTTAGTCCCGTTTCTGGAACCGGCACCAAAGGGTGGGGACTAAAGGTATGCCCCCCCTTTAGTCCCGGTTCAACACGAACCGGGGCCAAAGGCCCACCACGTGGCACGAGCCTGCGCCGGGTGTTGGGAGACCTTTAGTACCGCCGGTTGGTAACACCAACCGGTACTAAAGGTTTTTTTAATGATTTTTTTCTCAACCAACCAGTAGTAAAGGTTTTTTTAAAAAATGATTTTTTTTCTGATTTGCAAATTTATGAATTATTTGACGATTTAATCTCTAATCACCCCTCATCGTCGCTCTAATCACCGCTCATCATTCCAAATCATCTAACTTCCCGGCCGGTCACCCATCCTCTCACTACTCCAGCCTGAGCATGCTTAACTTTCGAGTTCTATTCCCGCTAGTTTCCAAGTCTGCACTTGTTGTTTACGTGACAATAGTAAGCTGTCAATCCTATTAACCCTTAGGAGTTTAGCTTGAGCATGAAGTCACACGTTTCACCGTTTGAGTTTGAAATTATTATTCTAAAAAATAATAAGTATTTAGTAACACTAATATTTCTTGAATAAGTAGTTTTACCATAGTTTGACTAGATTTGATAATAGTTTGACCAAAATTCAAATAAAAAATTATTTAGTAACACCAATATTTCTTGAATAAATACTTTGACCATAGTTTGACCACAGTTTGACCAGATTTAACAAAAATTCGAAAAAACTGAAATTTGAGCAAATCTTTTTTTACTTTCAGAATTTGAGGATTCTAAAAAATTTTGTGCCTAAAGTTGAAGGATCAATTAAATCATTTTATGTTTCTTTGGATGAAAGTAAGAAACGAACCGTTATGCTTAGTGCTAAAAGAGATTTTTTAGAAAGAGCTTTTTCTAGTGATTACTTTCATAAAGGTGATGAAGATCTTAAAATGATTGGTGTTTCTGCTATTGACTCTGTTTAATAAAATTAAGATTGATGAAAATGGGACTGGGGAAGAGTCAAGTTTAGTTAGAAGGCGTCCCTATGATTCGGAGGGTGAAAAATCTTGTTTAAAAAATTGGTAAAAGTGGGTTTGAAGAGGTCAAGACTTTAACTAGTGATGTGCCAAAAATCAATTCCAGCCACCACAAGTTCCAGAAACACCAGATCCAATCTAGACACCATCTCGGAGGGGTTCATCATGTCCATTGGTTCCTCTCCGATGATGCGTGAGTAGTTCTTTGTAGACATATGGGTCTGAAGTTAGTAGCTAGATGGCTTCCTCTCTCTCTCTCTCTCTCTCTCTCTCTCTATGTGTGTGTCTCTCTCTCTCTTTCTCTTGATTCTCAATACATTGGTCTCTTGGAGATCCATGTGATGTAAGTCTTTTTGCGGTGTGTTTGTTGGGATCGGATGAACTTTGAGTTTGTGATCAGATCTATGTTTTTATCCATGAAAGTTATTTGAGTCTTCTTTGATCTCTTATATGCATGATTGATTATAGCCTTGTATTTCTTCTCCGATATTTGGGTTTTGTTTGGCCAACTTGATCTATTTATCTTGCAATGGGAAGAGGTGCTTTGTGATGGGTTCAATCTTATGGTGCTTGATCCCAGTGACAGAAGGGGAAACGACACGTATGTATCGTTGCTATTAAGGACAACAAGATGGGGTCTATTTCTACATAAATATATCTTGTCTACATCATGTCATCGTTCTTATTGCATTACTCCGTTTTTCCATGAACTTAATACACTAGATGCATGTTGGATAGCGGTTGAAGTGTGGAGTAACAGTAGTAGATGCAGGCAGCAGTCGGTCTACTAATCTTGGACGTTGCCTGGATATCGTCATGATTATTTCAAGTTCTATTAATTGCCCAATAGTAATTGTTTTCCCACCATTTGCTATTTTTCTCGAGAGAAGCCACTAGTGAAATCTACGGCCCCCGGGTCTCTTTTCATCATATTTGCCTTTGAGATCTATTTTCCTTTGCTTTTTTCAGATCCATTAAACCAAAAATACAAAAATACCTTGCTGCAATTTATTTATTTTGTGATCTATTTATCCTATCTACCACAACTTTATCGCGTCTTCTCGCCAACTTGAGGCATCGTTACCGAAAGGGATTGACAACCCCTTTAACACGTCAGGTTGCGAGTATTTGCTATTTGTGTGCAGGGGTTGTTTACATGGTGTTAGGAGGTTCTCCTACTAGTTCGATAACCTTGGTCTCATCACTGAGGGAAATACCTATCGTTGCTATAATGCATCATCCCTTCCTCTTTGGGAAATACCGACGTAGTTCTAGCAGACATCAAAAGGAATTTCTGGTGCCGTTGCTGGGGAGGATCTTCAACATCAACCAGGTTCCTAATCACAAATCTCATCTCCTCACAGTTTACATTATTTGCCATTTGCCTCTCGTTTTCCTCTCCCCCACTTAACAAAAATTTGCCGTTTTATTCGCCCTCTTTTCCGTTCGCCGTTTTCTCGTCAGATCTGCTTTTGAGTGCATTCTTGTTGTGAAGTCACCATGACTCACGAGAACACCAAGTTGTGTGATTTCTCAAATACCAACAACAATGATTTTATTAGCACTTCGATTGCTCCTCCCACCACTAGTGCCGAGTCTTGTGATATTAGTACTGCTTTGTTGAATCTTGCTATGAAAGATCAGTTTGTCGATACTCCTAATGAGGATGTCGCGTCCCATCATAACACATTCATGGAATTATGCCATATGAAAAAGAAAAAAGATGTGGACAATGATGTTGGGAAGTTGAAATATTTCCGTTTTCTTTGCGATATCGTGCAAAAATTTGGTTTTTTTTACGTCGCAATAGTATCGATTCTTGGAACAAGTGCAAGGATGCTTTTATTACTAAGTATTTACCGCCCGTAAAAATTATTTCCCTTCGAACCTAGATCATGAATTTCAAGCAACTTGAACATGATCATGTTGCACATTCTTGGGAAAGGATGAAATTGATGCTAAGGAATTGCCCAACTCATGTGTTAAATCTTTGGATGATCATCATAAATTTTTATGCGGGGTTGAATTTTGTTTCTCGTAATCTTTTAGATTCCGCCGTGGGGGGTACTTTTATGTACTTTGGGTGAAGCTACTAAATTGCTAGACAACATTATGGCCAATTATTCACAATGGCATACCGAAAGAGCGCCTACTAGTAAAAAATCAATTCGGTAGAAGAAATAATCTCTTTGGGTGAAAAAGTTGATGCTCTTATGAAGTTGGTTGCTAATAAAAGTGCTCCTATTGATTTTAATGATGTGCCTTTGTCTACTTCAATTGAGCAAAATAGTGATGCCATAGATGTGAATTTTATCTCCCGAAACAATTTCAATAGCAATGCTTAATTATAAAGGTAATTTTAATCCTAGGCCTTTTCCTCATAATTCCTCTATATGGTAATTCCTATGGTAATCCTACTTATAATAATAATATAAACACCTCTGATCTTGAGAATAATATTAAAGAATTTATCAATACTCAAAAAGTTTTCAATGCTTCGATAGAAGAAAAGTTGAATAAAGTTTATGATTGTCTAGAAGTATTGATAGAATTTCTCATGATGTAGAAACTCTCAAGATGAAAAAATTTGTGCCTAAAGTTGAAGAATCAATTAAAGCTTGTTCTGTTTCTATTGATGAAAGTAAGAAAAGAACCGCTATGCTTAGAGCTAAAAGAGAATTTTTAGAAAGAGTTTTTTCTAGGGATTACATTCATAAAAGTGATGAAGATCTTGAAATGATTGATGTTTCTTCTATTGACTCTTTGTTTAGTAAAATTAAGATTTATGAAAAGGGACTGGAGAAGAGTCACCTTTAGTTAGAAGGGATCCCTACGATTCGGAGGGTGAAAATCTTGTTGAATAAATTCATAAAAATGGGTTTGAAGAGGTCAAGACTTTAAGTAGTGATGTGCCCACTATCACTACTGGAAACAGCTTTTTTGCCGTCCGCCATGGCAGACGACAAAGGCATAGATCCCGGATGGAAAACATCTTTGATGTTCGCCAGCAGACGGCAAACTGTCCGTCCGAACAGGTGCCAGCAAAGGCCTTCTTTGTCGTCCGCTTCCACGAAACGGGCGGCAAACGATTGTGTCGTCCGCCGTCTGAGGCCATGAAAGTGCAACTAATCCCCGGGTGGTTTTGGTAATTAATAACAACATATATATCATTGAACTAATCATTTCTTGAGAATATTTCAGAAAGTTCAGTGATATGGGTATGGCAATGACTGATGATGTGGACCCCTCAAAATGCTAAGGAAAACATTGGCAAAAAGCTCAAGACTCCATTTTTGGTTTAGTGATCCAAGATCACATTGAGTCCATAGGAAAGCCAATACTATTAAAAGGGGATGAGGTTATGATGATGATCTGGTTGCTCTAAGTGCTTAGTGATTTATCTCTCAAACTATCAGCAATCTTTCACTCCAACATAAACCCATAAGTAATCTCGGTCCCACCGATTCCAAACTCAGTCACACCGAGATGAACCACCTCAGCCATATAGCCAAACCCTAAGAATTTCGGATTTTCCGATTCCAAACTCGGTCATACCGAAATTGGTGTTGCCAAGCTTCTGTAACCTTCTGTACTCAAATCGGTGTCACCGAGATGAGAAAGTCGGTCCCACCGAGATTGGCAAACCCTAGACTTTGGAAGAATCGGACTAACCGAGATTGTATTTTCGGTCCCACTGAAAATCCCAACGCTCACAAGATTTGAACTTTCGATCCCACCGAGTTGTCAACTTCGGTCCGACCGAGATTGGTCAAATGTGTAACGGTTGGATTTTGTGTGGAGGCTATAAATACCCTCCACCTCCTCTTCATTCGTGGAGAGAGCCATCGAAAGAACTACCACTCCTACCTTACATTTCGAGAAGAAAACTACCTACCCTTGTGTTGAGATCAAGTTGCTCCACTCCCACCATATGAAACTTGATTTCTAGCCTTCCCAAGTTGCTTTCCACTCAATCCTTTCTTCCACCACAGCAAAATCAGTGAGGAGAGTTGAGTGTTGGGGATATTATCATTTGAAGCACAAGAGCAAGGAGTTCATCATCACCAACCCCATCTATTACCTTTTGGAGGGTGGTGCCTCCTAGATTGGTTAGGTGTCGCTTGGGAGCCTCCGTCATGATGTGGAGTTGAACCAAGGAGTTTGTAAGGGCAAGGAGATCGCCTACTCGTGAAGATCTACCCCGAGTAAGGCTAGTCCTCCGTGGGACGAGGCCATGATGGCATAGACAAGGTTGCATTCTTCGTGGACCCTTCGTGGGTGGAGCCCTCCGTGGACTCTCGCAGCTGCGTTACCCTCCGTGGGTTGAAGTCTCCATCAACGTGGATTGACGATAGCACCACCTATCGAAACCACGAGAAAAATCTCCGTGTTCCAAATTGCGTTTGCTCTTCTCCACCTCTTATTTACTATATGTGCAATTTACTTTCCGCTGCCATAACTCTAGAATTGCATGTGTAGGGTGATACTTGACTTAGTCATCATTGTGAACTTGCTAAAACCTACTCTAATCAAAAGGCTAAACTTTTAAGTTGTCAAGTAGTCTAATCACCCCCTCTAGACATACTTCCGATCCTACAAGTGGTATCGAGCTTTGGTCTCCATTGGATTGGTTTCATTGCATTGACTCCATAAGCTTGGTTTCACAACCTAGGAGAGTATGGCGCCTAGTGAGGGTAATTTCCGAGAGGTCCTTACTTTGATGGTTCAAATTTTGCTAGTTGGAAGCACAAAATGAAAATGCATATTCTTGGACATAACCCGCCGCATGGGGCATTATTTGTGTTGGCTTGCAAGGTGAGTTCTTCGAGGAAGGAAAAGTTCCGGATCGCGAAGCTTACTGCGGATGAGTTGCGGATGTTACGTAACAATGCTCAAGCTTGTGACATTCTCTTCAATGCTTTGTGTCCCGAGGAGTTCAACAAGATCAGCCGCCTTGAGAATGCAAAAGAGATTTGGGATACTTTGGTCGAAATGCACGAAGGTACCGAGTCCGTGAAGGAATCAAAGCTAGATGTTCTTCAAGGTCAGCTTGACAAGTTCAAGATGAAGGAAGGTGAAGGAGTCGCTGAAATGTACTCTAGGCTTGCTCTCATCACCAATGAGATGGCAGGCTTAGGAAGTGAAGAAATGACCGACCGATTCATCATCAAGAAGATTCTCAGAGCTTTGGATGGAAAGTATGACACCGTGTGCACTTTGATCCAAATGATGCCAAACTACAAAGATCTCAAGCCTACCGAAGTCATTGGCAGAATTGTTGCTCATGAGATGACACTTAAAGACAAGGAAGAGCTTCACAACAAGTCAAGTGGTGCTTACAAAGCTGCAGTTGAAGCTCCCACAACCTCAAGTGACAAGCTAGTTTCCAATGAAGAGATAAGCCTAATGGTGAAGAACTTCAACAAATTCTACAAGAGTAGAAGCAAGGAAAGAAGCTCAAAGTCTAGATCATATGATGAAAAGAGATCTTCTAGTCGTGATCGAAACTGCTACAATTGTGGAAGACCGGACACTACTCAAATGAGTGTTCGACTCCCCACAAGAGAAGAGAAGAATCTCCAAGAAGAAGAAGCTCAAGAGAAGAGTCGCCTCGAAAAGAGAGAAGGAGTAGAGATGATCGTTATGAACGAAGATCCTCTCGGAGAAGCAAGGATTCGGAAAGGAAAGACAAGTCATCAAGGAGCTACACAAGAAGAAAACATCAAGCTCATGTTGGTGAATGGGTTTCGGCCCGACTCCGACAATCACTCCGAAAGAAGCTATCACTCCAACTCCGAATCTGATCAAGATGAAGGTGTTGCGGTCTTGCTCTCGTGTCCTCCAACTCCAACTCCTATGACATATTTGATTCACCAAATGAGGGAATTGGAAGATGCTTCATGGCAAAAGGCCCCAAGGTATCACACCCTGAGTTTATTGACTTTGATAGTGATGAGGATGATTTGCTTGGTGAAGATGAGCTTTACATGACAAATCCAAAGTGAGCTTAGTAATGATGAACATGCTAATAGTCTTTATAGTCGAGAAGAGTCGAATGACAATGCTATGAAGGAGATTGAGCGCCTAACTAAAGAACTAAACACTCTTAAGTTAGCTCATGAAACAACTCAAGAAGATCATAGAGAGCTCCTAAGATCTCATGAGAAGCTACGCTCGAGAAGCTCAATCTAGAGCAAGAACATGAGTTTCTAAAAGCTATCAATGACGATCTTGAAAGAAGAGTTCTTCATATCTTGCCAAACGACTTCTCTTGTCTAATTTCTTGCCACCTATTAAAACTAAGCATGACAAGCATAAGAAAAATTCTTCATCTAGTAGTAACAATAATCATGCCAAATCAAATGTTGTTACTTCTAGTAATTCTCTTGATTCCACTAACAATGTTTCAAGCCAAGTTTCACTTGAGCAAGAAAATAGTCTATTGAAAGGGATTATAGAGAAAGGTGTCTACAAGAGTCTTGCGGAAGCAAGAGCTTTGAGGAAATTGTTCGCAAGCAAGGAAGACACGGAAGAATCAAGGAATTGGTTTTGAGCGAAAGTTCAACGCCGAGGGTGTTGAATGGGAAGAAGGTCAATATCCCACTCCAAAGTTTGTTTCTCAAGAGGAGAAGTATGATCCTACTTCTTCCAATGTGGAACAAACTCAAGATGACCTTCCACCACAAGACCACAAGCTAAAAGGCAAGGACAAGCTTCAAGAGGAGATTGATGCATTCATTGAAGCACCCAAGGCCATGGTCAAGTGGGTTCCCAAGGCTACTTCAAGTTCTACTTCGACAAGCTCAACTACTACCCCAAGGATTCCCATCAAGATGATGTGGATCCCGAAGAAGAAGAACTAGAGAGTTCTTGAGGGTGACTCCGCCAACATACTTCACTCACATTCTCTTTGGCAAGAACTTGTGCAATCAACTTCCACATCTTGCACTAGTTCATGGAGTCACAAACCCTCATGTTGGTAAGTCAAGGGACAAGGTAATCATTGCTTTCATGGACATCATCTATTGTGTACTTCAATCTATGTCCATGGATATCCTTGTTTGTTCCTTGTGGGACTAACCCATGTAGGTATTGAAAGTGCCCGAATCCAAAAGGATTGCTCCCAACTCTTGGTGATCTTCATCAACATTGAGCATCCACATCTTCAACATCTACATGAAGTCTTCAACGACAACCCAAGGTTAGTTTGACCCTTTAAAAGGGGTTCTCACATCAAGGGGGAGCTTTGCTCTAAAGAAATGAGCTAAAGCATCTTCTAATGATGTGAACACATTAATGCTTTATGGAAAAGTGGTAACCCCACTTGTGCTTAAACGATGAGTATGACCTATGATCAAATGTTCTCATTTGACTCCTAAGTCAATATACTCATATATAGATGACCTAGTCATCGCCAAATTGTGTGCTAGAAGCTAGTGTTTTGTTTGTGCATGTTTGACACATATTTCATTTGCTATCTTATTGTGTGAGCATGGTGGATGCATGATTTTATCCATTCGAGGACATCCATTTGTTGCTTTGGTCTTTTGGATTTTTCTTTTTGACCAAATGGATGCACAAGAATGCCTAAGTTCCTCCCCTAGCTATCTATGCTTTCTTGTCTCAAACTCTATTCATGCTTATATCACAAACTTTGAACAAGACTTTTTCGGACAGACCGAGTGAGGAGCACTGAGCCACCGATCCGTCAAAAGCCTAACTTCCAAAACCTTCTAAGTACTTTCGGTCAAACCGATATACTCAAATCGGACAGACCAAATCACTTGGATTGATCTAGGTTTTCATCTCGGTGAAACCGAAGTTGCAAATTTCGGCGTGACGAAGTGTGTAATCGCACGCAGATTAACCATCTCGGTCCCACCGAAGTTTCAAACTCGGTCCCACCGACACCGAAGGGTATATATACCCGAGGACAGCGCGTTGATTACTTCTTCAAAACGCCGCCTCAAACCCTTCGCTGCCATCGCCGTGGTCTTTGGATCGCTCTCGTCGTCGTCTTTGCGCCCTCGCCGCGGGTCTCCATCGCCGTCAACGGTCTTTCTCATCGCGCCGTTGCCGCTGTAGTGAAGCTCCACCAGATTGGGTGAGTTTCATCCCTCTCGTGCTTCAACCGCTGATTCAATGCACGATAGGTTTTGCCTAGTTTCTTGCCAAGATTGAAATCTTCCTATCCAGCAGATTAGATCATAGAACAAAATTCGAGTGAAAATTTTAGGGTTAGGTTTCCGCCGAACACATCTCGGTGTGACCGATTCTACATTCTCGGACTGACCGATTTGGCCTCTGGTCATTGTGACCGCACTTTTCGGTTAAACCGAAGTTGTGCAAATCGGTAAGACCGAAGTGAGGATTTAGTGAAACCCTAGTGCTCTCGGTCGATCGAAACCCATTTCGTCCAACCGAAAGTGGTGTATATGGTCTGTTTAGACACTTCGGATTCACCGAATTTATAGACTCGGTCAGACCGAAATGTATTCTGTGAAAACCTAAGACTAAAGTTTGAACTCATTCTTTTTGCAAAATCCTCTGCAGTTTGTGATAACTCTTCTATTACGCCTATACCTACTCTATTCACAAAGTTGTCGGTCATATCGATGGAAGTGACAATGTAACAGGTCTGAATTACGGTTGAGATTCCCGAGGCGGTGACAAGTCCCAAGCAAGCAGTTTTTCAGATGATGGAGAGAGGAGCACTCCAAGTGGATTGCTGCAGCTGCCACTGTGGCCAGGAAGAAAAGGAATTCGATGAGGAGGATTCGACTTTGTTGCAGATGAGGAGATAACTTCAAAGCCAAAAGGCAAGTGGTTGCCAAGGGCTATCAAGGGCAACATCAAAGAAAGGCACCAAGAAGGTAAAGAAATCCACAGCTGCAAAGAGGCTCAAGATGGAAGAAGAAACCTCCAAAGAAGATCAAGAAAACTTCCAAGAGGAAGAGGCTAGTTCATGAAGAAGCTGATGATGATGATTCAGATGAGGAAGCACCCCAGCCTCCTCAGAAGCAGAAGTTGATGGGAGATGCCATCAGGGCAGGAGCACCCACAAAAGCTAAGCCATCAGCTCAAGCAAAGGCAGCCCAAGCCAAACCTGCTGCCAAGCCAAAGAAGACTGTAAGGAACATACCGCTTCAGAGAAGAAGAAGGACAATGTGCCACCGCAGAATCGATGATGAGGCTCATGTTTCTGTCAAGCTCGACAGAAATTGCCGATTCATAATGATGCTCATCCTCGAGCTGAAAATATGAAGGAAAGGAAGGACAAAGGTCTCAGGCTATGGAGGCAAGTTGATCCATATGCCACCAGGAGAAGGACAGCTGTTGACTCTAGATTCCACACTAGAGAGCAACAAGACTTTTATGAGACAGTGCTCATGGATAAGAAGCCAATTGTTGCTGACACCAGATATGTAGACTGGGATTACATCGACAGTGAAGAGCACAGAGACTATTTCCCACATGTGCATGAGAGCTTCACTGCTTGTGGGATTGCAGAGTTTGTTGGTCAGAAACTGACTGCTTGGAATGATGAGATGATCATGCAGTTCTATGCCACCGCACACTTCTATCCAGATGGCGAATTGTATGGATGATGTAGGACGTAGATTCCATTCAACTGTTGAAGAATGGAGAGCGTTGCTGAATGCACCAGTATCAAAGGATGATGATGTTGATGTCTATGGCATTCCAAAGAAGAATCACGAGTCTATGAAGAACATGTACAATGAGGTACCTGAGAAGGATGTTGAGATATGGAAGCTCGGATCAGTTTATAATCTTCAGGCAGGTCTCCCAACCACTAACACCATTCTGAGGCATACTTTGATGCCCAAGTCAGGAGACCACCGCATGATAAGAGGGTATTCTATCAACATGCTGCACATTCTAGATCAGAAGACACCTTTTAAGGTGATGGACCTGATAGTAGAGACTATCAAGAGGACAGCAGCAGACCAGAAGAGGTCGTGTGGGTTTGCTCCGCATATTCAGATGCTCATTAATGCCAAGTTTGGCATGGACACCTACCTGTTGGATAGACCCCACTTGCCATTGCAGCCTGAACACGAAGATAATGAAGTTGTGATGAATGAGGATGCTCCCACATCTGTCGAAGGACATGCAAAGTCTGAAGCTGCCAAACAAGCTAAAGCTGAAAAGGAAGCAGCAGCAAAGCCCAAGAGCGTTGGAGAACAACTTCTTGAAGCCACTCAGAGAATTGAGCTACGCCTGGCCAGCATAGTGCAGTCTCAGGAGAGCCTTGAGAGGATAGTTGAAGATAAGTTCCATGCTCGATGTCAAGTCGATCAAGTGCAGTCCTTGTCAACAAGCTTGAGGCGACATTGAGGAAGCTAAGAAGGAGAAGGCAGAACTCATGAGGGAGATGGAAGAAGATCTAGTCCAGATGACTATGAGCAGCTGCTGCAAGGCCCACAAAGCCCAGATCAGCTGCTATTCCTGTGATGACCCTGGGCTACTACATCAGCACCTCCTACAGCTCCGTCGGCCCAAAGACCAGCTCCAGTTTCCACTCCTCCAGCTCCACAGACTTCAGCAGAAGCTTTGCAGATGCAGCTATCTCCACTCCATCGACGCAGACAGAGCCGCCAGCAGAGTCCCGAGTGACGATTAGCTCTATACCTTCGAACTTTTGGTAACTTGTTGCCAAAGGGGAGAAATTGTATAGATCATAGGACTTCGAGAGAGAGTGCTCGTTTTTGCTCTTTCGCTTGCGGTTTTCCTTGAGATACTTTTGAGTTCTTTGAGACATTTCGTGTGTTTGATACTACGCTTGCTCTATCTTGATGAGTGCTTGATCATACTATGCTTAATGTGTGCTTATTGCTTATCATATTCCATTCATATCTTGTATGATCATTTACTCATGTCTTGGTGATTGGGTGCATGTTATTCATTCTTATCATTTTGTGCGCTCCACCAAGATGTATGTGACATGGAAGAGTGACCCATGATCCTAATCGATTGTGCATTTGCATTCAAACGCAAATCTTAAATAATGCACAAATTTAGGGGGAGCTCTTGCTTATCACATACTTCTCAAAGCGACGATGTTATTCATTGATTATATCATTTGTCGAAGCTTTGATCTATATGTTGTCATCAATTACCAAAAGGGGAGATTGAAAGTGCAACTAATCCCGGGTGGTTTTGGTAATTAATAACAACATATATATCATTGAACTAATCATTTCTTGAGAATATTTCAGAAAGTTCATTGATATGGGTATGGCAATGACCTGATGATGTGGACCCTCAAAATGCTAAGGAAAACATTGGCAAAAGCTCAAGACTCCATTTTTGGTTTAGTGATCCAAGATCACATTGAGTCCATAGGAAAGCCAATACTATTAAAAGGGATGAGGTTATGATGATGATCTGGTTGCTCTAAGTGCTTAGTGATTTATCTCTCAAACTATCAGCAATCTTTCACTCCAACATAAACCCATAAGTAATCTCGGTCCCACCGATTCCAAACTCACCACACCGAGATGAACCACCTCAGCCATATAGCCAAACCCTAAGAATTTCGGATTTTCCGATTCCAAACTCGGTCATACGAAATTGGTGTTGCCAAGCTTCAGAACCTTCAGACTCAAATCGGTGTCACCGAGATGAGAAAGTCGGTCCCACCGAGATTGGCAAACCCTAGACTTTGGAAGAATCGGACTAACCGAGATTGTATTTTCGGTCCCACTGAAAATCCCAACGCTCACAAGATTTGAACTTTCGGTCCCACCGAGTTGTCAACTTCGGTCCGACCGAGATTGGTCAAATGTGTGTAACGGTTGGATTTTGTGTGGAGGCTATAAATACCCTCCACCTCCTCTTCATTCGTGGAGAGAGCCATCGAAAGAACTACCACTCCTACCTTACATTTCGAGAAGAAAACTACCTACCCTTGTGTTGAGATCAAGTTGCTCCACTCCCACCATATGAAACTTGATTTCTAGCCTTCCCAAGTTGCTTTCCACTCAATCCTTTCTTCCACCACAGCAAAATCAGTGAGGAGAGTTGAGTGTTGGGGATATTATCATTTGAAGCACAAGAGCAAGGAGTTCATCATCACCAACCCCATCTATTACCTTTTGGAGGGTGGTGCCTCCTAGATTGGTTAGGTGTCGCTTGGGAGCCTCCGTCATGATGTGGAGTTGAACCAAGGAGTTTGTAAGGGCAAGGAGATCGCCTACTTCGTGAAGATCTACCCCGAGTAAGGCTAGTCCTCCGTGGACGTAGGCCATGATGGCATAGACAAGGTTGCATTCTTCGTGGACCCTTCGTGGGTGGAGCCCTCCGTGGACTCTCGCAGCCGTTACCCTCCATGGGTTGAAGTCTCCATCAACGTGGATTGACGATAGCACCACCTATCGGAACCACGAGAAAAATCTCCGTGTCTCCAAATTGCGTTTGCTCTTCTCCACCTCTTATTTACTATATGTGCAATTTACTTTCCGCTGCCATAACTCTAGAATTGCATGTGTAGGGTGATACTTGACTTAGTCATCATTGTGAACTTGCTAAAAACCTACTCTAATCAAAAGGCTAAACTTTTAAGTTGTCAAGTAGTCTAATCACCCCCCCTCTAGACATACTTCCGATCCTACAGGCCAGCAGACGGCAAAGAGATCGGACGATAGTAGGGTGGCGTCAGAGCCGTTAGGGCGTTAACGGCGCTCTTTGTCATCTGCCAGCGGTTGACAAAGATTCAAAGGTCTTTACCGTCCGCTGCCAGCGGACGACAAAGAGCTCAGTTAGTCCAGCACTGGGAAGCTGCTACATGGCCAGCTATGCCGTCCGCCAGCAGATGGCAAAGATTCAAAGGTCTTTGCCATCCGCCAACAGGTAGCATAGCTGACCAAATAGGCAGCCAGTGTTCCTAGTGTCTACAGGAAGCTTCCACGTGTACTCTTTGCCGTCTGCTAGCAGACGGCAAAGCTCTTTGCCGTCCGCTAGCAGACGGCAAAGAGGCTATATATCCCCTGTTTACATTTATATCCATTTAATTTCACTGGAATTCACACACAGATTATATATTTTTTTCACAGGCACAGCAAACGTATGATCTATGCAACACATAGCTCCATCCATGACAACATATATACATACATAAGAAACATAGTATCATCCATACATCTTACACTACTATCACAATATTCATCCAACACATTGTTCCATGCATCCATATAACAAGTTCCACATTATTCTTCGATAAAAACAACTAGAAGAATAGAGAAACAAGCAATCCATCCATGCAAGCTTCCATATAGTGAATTAAATCTGCAAAGTGGGAAACAAGAAAGTTAGAAGAAGAGGAAGAAAACTAGAAGAAGAAGAAGAAGGATTTAATAAAAACAAGATTGGTGCCATTTACTTCTTCTTTTCTTCATTTTATTATGTCATTTGATTTTCTTCATCTTATTATGTCATTTGTGGACTAAATAGGCTAAATTATGTCATAAATGGACTAAATAGGCTAACTAAGAAGAAAAATGCCATTTTAAGCTAATGTAGCAAATTATGCCATTTTTTACCTAACTAAGCTTATTGTGTCATTTTAGAGGACAACAAGCTAAGTATATGACATTTATGAGGTTAGCGAGATTATGATGCCATTTACGAATAAAAAACAAGTAAGAGGAGGGAAAGAAGAAGAAGAAGAAGAAGAAGAAGAAGAAGAAGAAAAGAAGAAGAAGAAGTTCCTTCTTTCCTTCCTCTTCCTTGATTTTCTTCATCTTATTATGTCACTTGTGGACTAAATAGGCTAAATTATGTCATAAATGGACTAAGTAGGGCATTTGTCCAGGTTTGTAAGGGCCTTTTGTCCCAGTTTAAGAACCAGGACAAAAAGGTCGGTACTAATGCCCTCCCCTTTAGTCCCGGTTCTTACATGAACCGGGACAGATGGGCCTCCACGTGGCCACTACGGGCAGCCCAGGCAAGGGGGCCTTTGGTCCCGGTTGGTGACATGAACCGGGACCAAAAGGCTTCCACGCGTCAGCAGCTGGCTGGAGCTGAGGTTTTTCTTTTTTTAAAAAGTGGCTGGTTTAGGGGTTTTGGGGTTAATTTAGGTTGTTATTAGCTAGCTAATAGAGAGAAGTGTCCTCTCTTATATCTTCGTCCTTGGTTTACCAACGCTATTGCTATGTTCATTTCACCCGCTGATATATAATAACTCATGCATGCTCGCATCATACATCATCATATATAATAACAAGTCCTACTAATCATGCATCATCATACAACTTCTACTCGTTATTAATAACAAGTCATACGATCATCATCCTCATAGTCATCGAACCCAACCCTACATAATTGTTCTTAGCACATGATCATCAGTATCAAGTAGGACCTAAACACCCTTAAGGTAAAATAGCATAAAACAATATAGACCCTGACTCTCCATTATGAAGAATGGAGATCATCCTGTCTCCAATTCTTGCGCTTCGCTTCCTTTTGCTTCCAAGAAGGTCCTTACGACTGTCCATACATTTTTTCCATTCTTTGATTGTCATGTCTCCACTTCTTTTAGAAATCCGGTATGGACAGTTGATATTCGTAGGACGACCTGGTTGTAAGTTCAAAACATCAAGGCGACCGTGCGTATACATCAGATGAGGCACACAATAATTCGGGATTATCTGTTGAAAAACATAGTAATAACTTCGTAGTTAGCAATGATGTACTAGTTTTAGAAGCATGCAAAAAGATGCACGGATGTCGTAATAGTAAAAAATCTTACCAGGGTATCTCCATAGAAGTTACCGTAGTTCAACACGTGCACTAGTGGCACGTATTGACCATAATGTTGAGGAGTTTGATTGTAGATATTGTAATTCTCAAGATCAGTACAAAATGCGATCGGATGATTTTTCTCCTTATAAGTTAATTCGGAGCCATCGGTGCAGTGGGTTTTGTCTACCATCTTCCGCACATTCAAGAATGAAAATAAGGTGTCAATGGAAATAAGCTGTCAACTATTTTGAAATAAACAATATAAATTACTTAATAACTATGTTTGAGAAGCTCACATGGGGGAAGAATTGGAAGTGTATCCACAAGGACCCAAATGTCCATATTGTCTTGCTCGATTGTAGGATCACCAAGATCCATGGTGACAAGCATACCCTCATCAAAACCATACATCTTGCAAAGTGCTTCCCAATTTTTGCAATCAAAATGGGTTACACTCTCAGCATTGTACAACTTTACTTCAAAATCCACACCATGCTGGGTCCTTGGGTGAATTTTTTTGGTTTCCATACTTTCATGGTCTTCAAAACCCATCCTTTCCAAGACATAGCGTCTTGCATAGCATGGGATAAGCTAGTCGAATTGGAAAAGATGAAAAATACACGTTAAAATAGTTGAAGTCGTGCTTAATTACGAAAAAAAACTATTCTCGTCGTTGCATACCGTATGAACATCAAAGGTCTCCTCGAGCTTAATGCTGAAGCGCCGATCTTCGTCCAGCTCAAGGAACCTGTCACTACTAGGAAAAGGGCTATAGATAGGATGGACACTAATGGCGCATTGTACATGTGGTGCGCCATTACTAAATACTAATGGTGCACCATGTGTTGGTGCTCCATTAGTGTGCAAATACTAATGGCGCAGCACATCCCACGGTGCGCCATTAGTAAAAAAAAATAATTTTTTCAAAACTACTAATGGCGCACCGTGGGGGTGGTGCGCCATTAATAGTAGTAATGGCGCAAAACCGCCACGGTGCGCCATTAGTAGTTTTGAAAAAAAAAGTAAAAAAAATAAAAAAAATTGTTAGTAATGGCGCTTTTGTGGATAAAGTGCGCCATTACTAGTTTTAACTAGTAATGGCGCACTACTAGTAATGGCGCACTGTCCACAGGTGCGCCATTACTAAGTGTTTTTTCAAAAAAAAATTAAAAAAAATCAATTTTTTTTAAAAAAAATTCAAAACTAGTAATGGCGCACCACCCCACGGTGCGCCATTACTAACTTGGCCCAACACCGAATGCACCCCCCCCCGGTGGACCGCCTTTTCAGTTTTAAAAAAATAAAAAAAATGATGGAAATGTCAAAAAAATAAAAGAAATAAGTTTCCCATGTAATATGTGGTCTAGTTGTTGGGAAAATTTACAAATATGAATTTCGACTTTATTTGCAAAATCTCTGTGGAAATTTGTAAAATGGCCATAACTTTTGCTTACGAACTCGGATTAAAAAGTTTTTTATATGAAAAATCATCTACTCGAAAAGTTACATCCAAATTCCCCAAAAACATTTTCAAAATCCCCAAAAACCTAACAGAAAAAAGTTACGGGGCTTTCAAGATCTAGAGGCAAAAAAATTCAAAAAATTTCAAAAAAAATTGGTTTTAAATTTTTTTTTTTGAATTGTTTTTCAAAAAATGATACGTAATATGACCGGAAAGTTTGAAGTATTTTTCAAAATTTCATCATAGTCATGAACATGAACAAAGTCCTAGACATCAACAAGGTATAATAGGATTGATATGCTAAATATATCAACAAGTGCCTGTGAAGTGAGTTGTTGCTGGGGTTGGATAGAACTCTGAAGTTAAGTGTGCTTGGGCTGGAGTAGTGTGAGGATGGGTGACCTTTCGGGAAGTTTGACCACGGAGTGCGATTTGACCTGAGATTAAGCATATTGACCCAAGATTAAGCCATATTGACCTGAGATTAAGAAAAAAGCGAAAAAAATTTGAATTTTTTTTAAAAAAAAATTCTTAAAAAAATTGAAAAAAATGTTACTAATGGCGCACTTCTATGTGGTGCGCCATTAGTATCACATTAGTAGGCAAAACCGGTGCGCCATTAGTAGGCCTTTTTCTAGTAGTGTGTCGCACATACCTCGGTCGTCGTGGCACCAGTCGCACTCCGCCGGGCGGTTTTCGTCTTCCGAGTACGACATTTCTGGCCTATGTTCATAATTCAAATATTAAACTTGTACAATTAAATATATGTACTAAAAAACCTAATTAGATCATTATTATTAATCACGAGTTGACTATCGGTGATGGTATAGCTCCTCCTTTCATTCCCGAGTGCATTATTACACCAAATTGTCTAGCACACGGGAATGAAGGAGAAGCTACCCCACGACGACGTGGATGGTGGAGGGGGCTCCTAGATTTCTGCATAGAGTGCTCTTCAATTTTATCATTCAAAGTAGGAGTACTTTTCCAATATGAGCATTCAATAAGAAAAATCAAATCGTAAAATAAAGTAGTATTCAAATTAGCATGCATTCAATTATAACCACAAGTACATCATCTCTTGTATCCGTACATCGTCGAATATTATCACTAATACTCCTCGAATACTATCATACATATAGCATCGCTAATACAGCTAGAACCGTAGCGCCCGATGGGTATCGTCGCGGGCGGTGGACACCCAAAGATAAGGAACCATCACAGGATCATAGCTCCAGTGAGATCCCTGAAGAACCTGCCAGGTATTGTTGAACCTGCCCTCCAACACAACCATGTAGCGACGGACGTGCTCGTCCTCCTCGCTGACACGGGGACGTACCACCTCCGCGGTGTCCGGAAGCCTCGGCACCGTCACTGGCCCACGCGACCGCCACCAAACAGGGATTGGGTCAACAACGGGCTGCCCCTCACCAACCTACGTCCCCCGGAAGGTAGCACCTCCCAATACCAGCCCGGCGGAGCCCAGTCCCGGACATGGCCCTGATCAAGCAGGCCTCCACCGCCCAGTCGATGACGAGGATGAGGGATAGGCATCATCGACGTTGATGCGGAACTACTTCTATATATAGTAAAACAAAGTAGTTTTATTAATTAACTCAACTAGTTCAACTATACTAAAGCACTTACTATAAATAAATAAAGTAGTACTTACTAAAAATAAACTACTTCTATATATAGTATAATAAAGTAGTTTATTAAATCAACTATCTAGTTCAACTATATATTAAGCACTTACTATAAATAAAATAAAGTAGTACTTACTATAAATAAAATAAAGTAGTACTTACTAAAAATAAACTAGTTTAACTATAGTTCTATTATTTTTCTAACTAATTATATTAAACACTTTCTCTTCTTATTTTCCTTTTCCTCTATTCTAAATATGAACATATTCATAAATGACTTTGATCATGCACAATTTTCCTATGAAATACACAATATGAACATATACATAAATTGACAAAGAAAATTCTA
Source organism: Aegilops speltoides (assembly GCA_021437245.1). Classification (NCBI taxonomy): domain Eukaryota; kingdom Viridiplantae; phylum Streptophyta; class Magnoliopsida; order Poales; family Poaceae; genus Aegilops; species Aegilops speltoides. The sequence goes on from CM038142.1 coordinate 22,449,561, forward strand.
TGAACAAAAATATTATTAAATTTCTATGAACAATATTACAACAGAAAAAATCATAAAGATTCTATGAAAAGAAAAAAGTCATAAAAAATATACATATTCGATCTTTGCATATATATGAACATACAAACATGCATATTCAACAATAATATCACCAAAAAAATCTATTAATAGAAAAATAATCTAACACAATATGAACAAAATACACAATATGAAAAAAAATCTAACAGAAAAATCGATGAACTACACATCTAAATTACTACACATCTAAAAAAATCTATGAACTACAAAAAAATCTAACAAAAAATCTAACAAAGAAATCTAACAAAATCTAAATCAATTAACTACACATCTAAATATACTACACATCTAAATTAACTACTACATCAAATTAAATTAGCAAAAAAATTGCTCACGGGATGGCGACGGCGTGAGGGGCGCGGCGAGGGAGACGGGGGCGGCGACATGACAGCGACGGCGACAATAGGGGCAGCGGCGACGGTCGACGGTGAGAGGCGGCGCGGGCGGGCGGCGACGGCAGGGCGGCAGCATTCTTTGGCGGGGCGGCGATGACATCGGGCGGCGGGACAGCGTCGGGTCGGCGTGGGGCAGCGCGGGGAGACGACAGCGACGGCGAGGCGGAGACGGCGGGCAGCCTGGCGGCGTCGAGCGGGGAAGAACGAACTAAACCAAATTTTCACGAGTGCTGCCTATATAGGCAAATCATTGGTCCCAGTTCGTGAGACCAACCGGGACCAATGCCCCCCTTTAGTCTCGGTTGGTGGCACCAACCGGTACTAAAGGGGGGGCATTGGTACCGGTTTGTGCCACCAACCGGGACCAATGCGCCCCTTTAGTCCCGGTTGGTGCCACCAACCGGGACTAAAGGCCTTGTGCTGCCCGCGTCACGGCACAAAAGTTTAGTCCCAGCTCGCTAGCTGAGGGAGCTCGAGAGTGGTTTATAAGCCCCAGTCCCGCTGCCCTCTCGAGCTCCTCTCAAATGCAGGCTTATGGGCCTAAACGCACTATATGCGCATGTGGGCCTATTGGGCCTACTCCGGGCCTGAATCCTGGCCCATTGTTGGGTTTCTATACGTATTCAGGCCGTGGTGGCACTTTTTTATTTTTTTTGTTTTATTTATTGCTTTGAATTATTTATTTTCTTTTGATTTTTTCTTTAATTTTTATATTCTTTTTTCTTTTAGCTCAGAATAATTATATTCTTTCGGTTACTCCATTAGTTTCCAAATTTGAAGAATTATAATCTTTATGCAACTAAAAATATATTTGGAGTGATTCTTTTTCCTACTATTTAGTATTACTGTGATTTATCATTATATTGAAAAACAGATTTTGTTATTTTAGTTTCTATCAAAAAATCTTTATGACAATTATTTTTGCTACTAAAGTTTCTAACAAAAAATTCTTTATGATAATTATTTCTGCTTTTAATGTTTTGAACAGAAAATACTTTGATAATTTTAGTTGCATAAATTTTATATAATTTTAGTTTAAAAAATACTAGATGTTTATAAAAGCTTTTTAGTTGATTCATGTTGCTACTAGAGTTTTATAAAAGCATTTACTGGTATTTTTTTTGAGCTATAAGACCTTGAAATAGAAAAGCATTTCAAATGAACTCTGAAAAGGTTGAAAGTTGGCATGGTATCATCATTTCACCCACATAGCATGTGCTAAAAAGTTGAGAGTGTTATGGGAAAAACTGGATACACTTCGTGTACAAGATGGACAATCTCTTTTGAAGTATCAGGGTTTCATACGGAAACTCATCTATTACACAGGGATTTCATTTTTTAAAACTTATTTGAACTCCTGACTTTTTGTGTGTTCAAAATGCACCATTCAAAGCCACATCATCAATTTTCATCCCTTTCTGACTTCATTTGTTATTTTTCATGCATTTACTGATTATTTTGAGCTATAAGACCCTGAAATTTAAGAGCATTTCAAATGAACTCTGAAAAGGTTGGAAGTTGGCATTGTATCATCATTTCATCCACATAGCATGTGCAAGAAAGTTGAGAGGGTTACGGCAAAAACTGGATGCACTTCATGTACAAAACGGACAATCGCTTTCGAAGTATCAGGATTTCATATGGAAACTTGTCTGTTACAACAGTCATTTCAAATGAACTACGAAAAGGTTGAAAGTTGGCATGGTATCATCATAATAGTTGTGGAGAAAGTCTTCACTTTTTCTTCGCTTGTGTCCTTTCCTTATTGTGCCGTAACCATGGATAATCTTCAGCATTTATCAGGATGCTTGGGTCAGCCTTGACTTTGAAGGGAGGAATTTCATGAAACTTTTCATAATCTTCGGACATGTCTTTCTTGCCCTCCACTCCCACGATGTCCCTTTTTCCTGAAAGGACTATGTGGCGCTTTGGCTCATCGTATGATGTATTCGCTTCCTTATTTTTTTCTTTTTCTCGGTTTGGTAGACATGTCCTTCACATAGATAACTTGTGCCACATCATTGGCTAGGACGAATGGTTCATCAGTGTACCCAAGATTGTTCAGATCCACTGTTGTCATTCCGTACTGTGGGTCTACTTGTACCCCGCCTCCTGACAGATTGACCCAGTTGCATTTAAACAAAGGGACCTTAAAATCTACTCCGTAGTCAAGTTCCCATATGTCCACTATGTAACCATAATATGTGTCATTTCCCCTCTCGGTGGCTGCATCAAAGCGGACACCGCTGTTTTGGTTGGTGCTCTTTTGATCTTGGGCGATCGTGTAAAATGTATTCCCATTTATCTCGTATCCTGTCCAAATCATTACAGTCGAAGATAGTCCCATGGACAACGAGTACAACTCCTCACAAACAGTGTTTTCACCTCTGAGACGTGTTTCCAACCAACTGCTAAAAGTCCTGATGTGTTCACATGTAATCCAGTCGTCACACTGCTCTGGGTGTTTGGAGCACAGACTGTTCTTGTGTTCACCGACATAAGGGGTCACCAAGGTAGAGTTCTGTAGAACTGTGTAATGTGCTTGAGACCAAGAATATCCGTCCCTGCATATTATTGTCTCCCCTCCAAGCGTGGAGATGCTCTGTTTGATGGCCCATGGAGATGCTTCCTTCTGGCCTAGCGCGGTTACGGACATATTTCTTTAGGACTCCCATGAACCTCTCAAAGGGGTACATATTCTGTAGAAATACGGGGCCCAGAATGACAATCTCGTCAACTAGATGAACTAGGACGTGCGTCATGATATTGAAGAAGGATGGTGGGAACACCAGCTCAAAACTGACAAGACATTGCACCACATCACTCCTTAGCCTTGGTATGATTTCTGGATCGATCACCTTCTGAGAGATTGCATTGAGGAATGCACATAGCTTCACAATGGCTAATCGGACGTTTTCCGGTAGAAGCCCCCTCAATGCAACCGAAAGCAGTTGCGTCATAATCATGTGGCGACTTTAAGTTCTGAAACTTTTTCTCTGCCATATTTATTATTCCCTTTATATTCGACGAGAAGCCAGTCGGGACCTTCATACTGCTTTGGAGGCATGCCGTCTTTTTCGTGCAAATGTTGCAGGTCCTCCCGTGCCTCAGTTGTATCTTTTGTCTTCCCATACACGCCCAAGAAGCCTAGCAGGTTCACGCAAAGGTTCTTCGTCATGTGCATCACATCGATCGAAGAGCGGACCTCTACGTCTTTCCAGTAGGGTACGTCCCAAAATATAAATTTCTTCTTCCACATGGGTGCGTGTCCTCAAAGATCACTCGGAACAGCTAGTCCGCGGGACCCTTTCCAAAGATTACATGTAAATCATTGACCATAGCAAATACGTAATCACCGATACGCATGGCGGGCTTCTTCGGTGATCTGCCTCGCCTTTGAAATGCTTGCCTTTCTTTCGACATTGATGGTTGGTCGGAAGAAATCGGCGATGGCCTGTACACATTCTTCCCGCAGCTTCCGGTATATACTTTCGGTGTCAACTAAGCAGTGCGTGCATGCGTGGTATCCCTTGTTTGTGCGTCACGAAGGTTACCGAGAGCGAGCCAATCGTTGATGGTTACAAACAGCAACGCGTGCAGGTTAAATTCCTCCTGTCTGTGCTCATCCCACACACGTACACCGTTTCCGTTCCACAGCTGTAAAAGTTCTTCAACTAATGGCCTTAGGTACATCGTTGCCGGGTTGCTTAGGGCCTTGGATGAGAACTGGCATCATAATGAACTTCCGCTTTATGCACATCCAAGGAGGAAGGTTATACATACATAGAGTCACGGGCCAGGTGTTGTGATTGCTGCTCTGCTCCCCGAAAGGATTAATGCCATCCGTGCTTAAACCAAACCATACGTTCCTTGGGTCATGTGCAAACTCGGCCCAGTACTCTCTCTCAATTTTTCTCCACTACGACCAGTCAGCGGGTGCTCTCAACTTCTCGTCTTTCTTCCGGTCCTCACTATGCCATCGCATCAACTTGGCATGCTCTTTGTTTCTGAACAGCCGTTTCAACCGTGGTGTTATAGGAGCATACCACATCACCTTCGCAGGAACTCTCTTCCTGCGGGGCTCGCAGTCAACATCACCAGGGTCATCTCGTCTGATCTTATACCACAATGCACCGCATACCGGGCATGCGTTCAAATCCTCGTATGCACCGCGGTAGAGGATGCAGTCATTAGGGCATGCATGTATCTTCTGCACCTCCAATCCTAGAAGGCATACGACCTTCTTTGCTGCGTACGTACTGTCGGGCAATTCATTATCCTTTGAAAACTTCTTCTTCAATATTTTCAGTAGCTTATCAAATCCTTTGTCAAGCACAGCATTCTCTGCCTTCCACTGCAGCAATTCCAGTACGGTACCCAGCTTTGTGTTGCCATCTTCGCAATTGGGGTACAACCCTTTTTTCTGATCCTCTAACATGCGATCGAACTTCAGCTTCTCCTTTTGACTTTCGCATTGCATCCTTGCATCGACAATGACCTGGCGGAGATCATCGTCGGGCACATCGTCTGGTTCCTCTTGATCTTCAGCAGCTTCCCCCGTTGCAGCATCATCGGGCACATCGTCTGGTTCCTCTTGATCTTTAGCAGCTCCCCCTGTTGCAGCATAACCGTATTCAGGGGGCACATAGTTGTCATCGTCCTCTTCCTCTTTGCTGTCTTCCATCATAACCACTATTTCTCCGTGCCTTGTCCAAACATTATAGTGTGGCATGAAACCCTTGTAAAGCAGGTGGGTGTGAAGGATTTTCCGGTCAGAGTAAGATTTCGTATTCCCACATTTAGTGCATGGACAACACATAAAAACATTCTGCTTGTTTGCCTCAGCCACTTCGAGAAAATTATGCACGCCCTTAATGTACTCGGAAGTGTGTCTGTCACCATACATCCATTGTCGGTTCATCTGCGTGCATTATATATAATTATGTGTGTCGAAAGTAAGAAAATCAGACAAATATCTACCTAAAGTAAGAAAATCAGACAAGTATCAGAACGAAGATAAGAACAAGAGGCTCACCACGGTGGTGCCGGTGATGAGATCGGCGCGGGTGATCAACGGCGGTGAAAACAGGGACGGGGCGTGACGGACCGCTAAATCTACACAAATCTCGAAAAAAATGGAGCTCCGAGGTCGAGCTTCGAGAGGAGAAAGCTTAACTAGTGTGGCTCGGGCATTTCATCAAACACATCATGTGCATAGGAGGTGAACTAGAGCACCCAAATGCCCTCTCCTCACCGGATTCAAAAAATAGAGCACTGGAGTGCTCTGCCGCGGCGTTGGGTATATATAGGCAAGTTATTTGTCCCGGTTCGTGACATGAACCGGGACTAAAGCACCCCCTTCTGTCCCGGTTCAAGCCACGAACCGGGACCAATGGTTGTGGGCCAGGAGCGAGGACCATTGGTCCTGGTTCGTGGCTTGAACCGGGACAAATGGTTCCACACAAACCGGGACCAATGCCCACGAGGCCCCGGCCGGCCCCCTGGGCTCACGAACCGGGTCTAATACCCCCCATGGGTCCCGGTTCTTGAAGAACCGGGACTAATGGGCTGGCCACGCCCAAACGTTAGCCCTGTTTTCTACTAGTGAGGCTAAATAAGAAGAAAAATGCCATTTTTGAGCTAACGTAGCAAATTATGCCACTTTTGACCTAACTAACACTACTAGGGAAAACCTTATACACAGAACTTTAGCAGTAGCGTGTGTCAAAGAAGCACGCTGGTGCTAAATAGCAGCAGCGAGCTTGCCGAAACCGCGCTGCAGATAGTTTCGTAGCAGTATCGCGGCTCTCAGAAAACTCGTTACTACTAAAATTCTCACGGCTATGCCGATATGGTACACATAGTACTAGCGATCTACATGGAACCGCGCTACTGCTACTTTCTTTGTAGCAGCGCGTTTTGCTCTAAACTCGCTACTACTAAATGATATAAAATTAAGTGAAAAGCAAATAGAAAGGTAATTGAGAATGAAAGAAATCGAAGAAGGTGAAAGGAAAAAATAAAATGTGAAGAAAAATAAGTGGAAGAGGGAAAAAGGAGAAAGTTGTAGCGAGGGCGTATCGCGAAGCGCGCTATAGCTAATGTAGCAGCAGCGTGTTTCGGGCAGCGCCATCGCTACTCGACTTAACCACCGCGTTCGTCCTTCTCCATGGCCACTTCCCCAAATCTCACTACTCCGCTCTACGCCGCCGCCGTCGCCGTCGATGGCTCTCAGACACCCTCTCGCCGCCTCGCCCGGATTCAACGCCGCCCGCCCCGACCTCAACGCCGCCCGGACGCCGCCCCAACCTCAACGCCGCCCCAAGCCCGACCTCAACGCCGCCTGCCCCTCTCGCCAGCAGCACCGATCAAGGTGAGCACGCTGCTCCTCCCCTCCCTACCTCTGCCTAGATAGAGTTCTTCAAATTTTAGTTGCATCAAATAGTTAGGGTTCATCTATGGGTGGAAATGAATTGGATCTGAGATCTGGCTGGGATTTTTTCTTAGGTGACGTTTTCTTAGATGATGAATAAACACTAGTGTAATGCATAATAAAAAGAGTAAAATTTGACCTTCTTCTATTTAGTTAGTAAGAACTAGTTAGTAAGAACTAGGTACTAATTAGGTGATTTTTAGTTAAAGCAATTTTTCCGCCTCGGCGTGGGCGATGCCTATCCGCATCCTCATCGTCGAGTCGGCGGAGGACAACACCGCTTGACCAGATCGGCCATGTCCGGACCTGGGCTCCGCCGGGTGGTCTTGAGGCGCTACCTACCGGGGCGCAGGTTGGTGAGGAGCCACTGTCGTTGACCGAACCTTCTTTGGTGGCGGTCGCGTGGGCGATGGCGATCCAGAGGCTCGAGGACTCGCGGAGGTGGTGCGTCACCGTGTCGATGAGGAGGACGCGACGTCCGTCGCTACTTGTTTGCGTTGGAGCACAGCCGTTCTCCAATACTGGCAGGTTCTCCGAGGATCTCACCGCAGCTATGATCCCGTGATGGTGCCTTCTCTGTGGGTGTCCACTGCCCGCGCCGATACCCGTCTTGTGCTAGAGTTTTAGTTGTATTAGTGATGTTATATGTATGACACTATTCGTGATGTATTAGTGATAATATTCGACGATGTCCTGACGCATGAGATGATCTACTTTTGCTTATTGAATGCATGCTAATTTGAGTCCTATAAGATATTTTGAAATGTATATCTTGTGTTGCTCCATATCCAAGTAGCCGGTCATGTTTGCAGGTTACACCTTGAGTGGCCTATGTTTTGCGGAGTGTTGATTCATTTCGTTCGGCAAATTTCAGGCGCTTCGATATGTCCTATTTAGCAAAGGTCATGCGGATTTTTCCATGAATTTTGGCATGACTTGTGCTAGAATATGTAGGAAATATCGAGTGCCCCGGATTTGTGTGTTGAGTATCTTGGTAGTTGTCTTGATCGATTTTCAATTAATGTTTTAACTATGAACATAGGAAATGTCGACGACGAGAAGGATTTCGGTATTTGCAAATCTGCGAAGACGCCTTGACTGTCGACGGAATCTACCTAGATGATGACAGCGCTTGACATCAAGCTGGACGAAAACTTGAAGTGGATCTGATGAAGTCACAACGACAAGTCTTTTTTCGTAATTAAGCATGACATCCGCTTCATTTGCTTCAACTTATATTTTTTACTATTCTACTAGCGTATCCCCGCCATGCAAGAGTTTTTGTATTGGATAAGATAGGTTTCAGTCATAGTATAGAGGAAAAGAAAGTTTACTTGAAGACCGAGCATGGTTATATTTTCCATGCGGTTATACAATTCAGATGACTACACCTATTTTGGATGCAAAACATGGCGAGCACTATGCAAGACTTATGCATTTGAGCACGATATGGTTATCACCTTTGATATTTGTCAGGAAGATGATATTGAAGGTAATACCGACATCTGGGTCAATGTGCAAATGCCTCTAGTTATACCATTATGTAAGTTTCTCAACCATATTTATGTCTTTGATATTGTTTATTCAAAAATAGTTGACAACTAATTTGTATTGTCGACTTATTTTCGTGCAAGCAAACATGTCCAGTAGCTTGGTAGACAGGACCGATATCGTCACGGGGCTGAACTCAAGCTGCGAGGAGCTCGGTCATTATGTTTCATGGCTTGAGGATCTTGATACTGTCAAGACAAATTTTCTTCCTGCATTTAGAAATGTTACTACTGAAAATGTGCGACCAATAGTGTTCATAATGAACTACGATCACATCCATTTAGGAAGGATGGTAAGATTTTTACTTTTTGTCCTCATTGCATCTTTTCCATACATTATTTTTGAAGCTAAACTTCATTGCTAAGTATGTTACCATATGATGTTCTTCAACAGGGACTCCCGATGAATGTTGTGCCTTATGGGATCGAGACTAAAGGTATCATGAGTATTATCAACTTACGGCCAAGATATCCTACAGCTTACTTTAGTGCATTCAAGATTAGCGACGGATGCTTAATAGTGCAAGACTGGACCAAATATGTGTTGGGGGAGCGCAGAGAAGTACTAGGGAGCAGCAAACAGAGGCGCCTTCCACGATTAGGAGACAGGTTCATCTGCATGCTCCAATTTGATCAAGGAGGAGAGCTACACATGTTTTATGTTCTTTTACCTAAGAGAGAGTAGCATGAGTGAGTAGCTCGCTAGAAATGAGTTTCAGGATGATGATGTGCTACACTATTACTATGATGATAAAATAGCTAGTGTTGGTGGTAATGACTATGATGATTATTATTAGCTAGTGTTAGTGGTGATTAAATAAATACTGTTGGTGGTAATGACCATGATGATGATTAAATATCTTGTGCTGGTGGATTAGATTCAAGTGGAGGCAACATGTGGTGCACATCGAAAGTACTACTAGTCCAAACTAGATCAAGTTTGGATTAGTAGTATACTTTTGACATGCACCACATATTGCCTCCACTTGAACCTAATCCACCTTCATTTAATACACTGTTATGGATATAATGATGTAAACCTCATAACAGCTGGTATTGTACCAATATTTGTATGATGGCGCATAAATACACTAAAAATAAAAAAAATAAAAAATACTAGTAGCGATGGAAAGAAAACACGCTGCAAGTAGATACCTTAGCGATGAGCGGTAGTGAACAAAGCGCTGAGCTATTTGTCCTAGCGAGAGCGCGTGATGGCATGCGTTACTGCTAAGCAATAGCTGTAGCGCCTTATTAGTAGCGCGGCCACCCGCGCTACTAGTGGGCACAAAACACGCGCTACTGCTAGGGTTTTCCCTAGTAGTGTAAGCTTATTGTGTCATTTTAGAGGAAAACAAGCTAAGTATATGACATTTATGAGGTTAGCAAGGTTATGATGCCATTTACAAATTAAAACAAGTAAGAGGAGGAAAAGAAGAAGAAGAAGAAGAAGAAGAAGAAGAAGAAGAAGAAGAAGAAGAAGAAGAAGAAGAAGAAGAAGAAGAAGAAGAAGAAGAAGAAGAAGAAGAAGAAGAACTTCTTCTTCTTCTTCTTCTTCTTTTCTTTCTATTCCTTCTTTCCTTCCTCTTCCTTGATTTTCTTCATCTTATTATGTCATTTGTGGACTAAATAAGCTAAATTATGTCATAAATGGACTAAACAGGCTAAATAAGAAGAAAAATGCCGTTATCACGGAGGTGTAGGAATGGTCGGGGTTGCGCCATTGTTGGCAGATGTAGGTGAAGGACCGGTCGGGGTTCTGGCATTGGCAGAAGCGAAAGGATTGGTCGATGCTTGTTGGGAGCCATGCTGAACCAAAGATCATTTCCAATAATGTCCCGTTAGCATGATGCAAACTGAAATGTGAATAGTAGTAACTAAGGACCATTCAAATTAAACTCACCGTGCCCGCCAGAGCAATCTGGGGCATCGGCGGAGGCGCCTGACCGCTTTTGTCGCACATGGTCTGCACATTTGGTTCTCACGAGTCAGTCATATTAGTTAGTAATGCGAACATTACGTGCATGATTGGGCTAATATGCACAAGAAATGTACCACGATGAGCTCGTATAGGGACCGGTGACACGCCTCGTTCTGGTTCCTCTCCTCCTCCAATAGCTTAGCCGTCTTCTCCTCCCTCTCCCTCTCCCTCTCCGCCGCCTCCCTTTTTGCCTCCTCCAAAAGCGCCTGGGTCTTCAATCTCTCTTTCTCAACCGCTGCCTGCAACACGGAACTCCTCGCTAGCATTGTAATCATAGACGGACGCACACACAATGTAATGGAGGAAAGGTCAGAGAGTCCGTATAACTAACCGCCATGGCAAGCTCCGCGGGCCGTGCACGAGGCGTTATCTCGGGATCAGAGCTACTCAATCGCTTCTTGATCTGCCGGAGAGTCTTAGGACAACGTATCAGTCCATCACCAATGGCTTGAGAGCCAAGGGACCTCTGGACACCAGATATCATCACCAGCTCTGTATCAAAAGGATCCTGGCTCGGGTTGAAGTCCTCCCCTTTCCTCGTCTTCCCCTCGTCTCTGTACTTCAGAAGCTTGTGGTGGGAGGAGATGTTGGTGAAGTTCTCTGGATGATCTAGGTCAGACTCCGTGAATGCCTTGGCCCTCTTGTACGGGGCCATATGGTCCATGCCATAGAGGTCGAACAGAGTAGGCACAGGCTTCTTGTGGTACTGCGCCTGAGAGAGAGGAACAAAATATTAGTTAATTAGGGCTCAAGCTAGCATTAAGAATGATATTACTATGTAAATATGTCATTTTGGAGCTAAGAAAGGTTTTTATGTCATTTTCGAGGAAAATAAGCTAAGTTTAGGTCATTTTGGAGCTAAGAAAGATTATTATGCCATTTTTGACCAAAGTATGCTAATTATGTCATTATTGAGCTATCCAAGGTAGTTATGCTATCTTTTAGCTAACTATAACATATTTAGGCATTCTATAGAGCTATCTAAGGTTATTATGTCATTATAGAGCTAATTATGTCATGAATGAAATGGACTAAGATTCGTTTAGGTCGTTATTGAGCTATTGAAGGTAGTTATGCCATTTTTTAACTAACTAAAGCATATTAAGTCATTTTATAGAGCTATCTAAAGGTTATTATGTCATTTTAGAGCTAAATATGTCATAAATGAACTATCCAAGGTAGTTATTATGTCATTTTAACTAACTAAGCATATTAAGTCATTTTGGAAAGGATAAATGCTACCATGAAGAATGAAATTGCATGAATCATGTAGCAAACCACATACCCAGTTATCCCCGTACTCAAACAGGTTGGAGCTCCCTTGATGGTGTGGCACACCTTCCATTTGGTTGCGCTTGTCCTTGGCCCTTTGGTGTTCGAGCCGCCATTCAGGAGAGCACCACGCATCCACCAACATCTCCCAACAATCCATCTTATCGACACACCATCTCGGGGGCACCTAAGTGAGTCAAGAGAAATTTCAGCACTACGAATCAAATCATGAAAACTAAGTTCAAGGCCTTAAGAATAGGTATAATTACCGACAAGTACTTCTCCCTACTCAGAAACTTGTTGCGACACTTCTTCTTGGCCCTCCTAATACCCTCTGAGGCGTAGTAGTCTCGAACGGCCTGCACCCGATCCTCGTGCCGTAAGTTCTGAAGTAGGCACTTGCACTCGCACTACTAGGGAAAAGGCTAGCAGCAGCGCGGGTTTTTAGGCTAGCAGCAGCGCGGGTGGCCGTGCTACTAATAAGGCGCTACAGCTAACTCATAGTAGTAGCGCGTCCCTAACCCGCGCTACTACTGTTGACGATATCAGCAGCGCTTTTTGTGAACGCGCTACTATTAACTAGCTGTAGTGATTTCGCCATCCCTCGCCATCTGCTATATCTTTCATCATTTTCCCTTTGCCCCATTCCTTTCGGTTCTCCTTTCGGATACTAGATACTAGGTACTGCTAGTAGATATCAAATTCATAAACCATTACTAGGTGCGGTAGTAGTACTTTTCGTTCAAATTACTCGTCGTGGTTTTAGTTCAAACCACGACGAGTAATTTGAAACGAAAAAATACTAGATAACAATTTCATGCATAGCCAACATGCATCCTCAAGCATACAAGGTCATATCAATGTCCATCATCATATGTAGTTCTAGATGATATCGACGACGATCATCATATTTAGTTCTAGATGATATAGCCACACACACATATGTAGTTCTAGATGATATAGCCACACACACATATGTAGTTCTAGATGATATAGCCACACACACATATGTAGTTCTAGATGATATCAAGACAATCATCATCCTCAAGCACGGGCGGTTGGTGTTCTGATAGTAATTAGGATGGCCTGTCCAACACGAAGATTCTTGCCATCGAGGAATTTCTTCCACCCAACCGAGTTTAAGTGTAAAGCGACCGTCCGTGTCCACGCGGTAAGTACAGGTTGTGATGGAGCCCTTGCGTAAGGCGTAGTCCGGTGAGCCTTCTTCATCGGGCTCGATACCATAACTCACAGATATGCTCTTTGCCAATTTCTGAATAAGAAAAACATATCAATTAATAAGCATGTGATCGAACTCTACACTAAAACATATATATCATCGACTAGATTCCACACAACATACCATATCATTGGACTGTACACTAAGTAATTCACACTATTAATTTGCATTTGTAAGTATAACATACCATATCATGTCGATCAACCATGGTATTTGTCAAGCGGGTCATGAATGGCACCCGACAAAGTCAACCGCGTGGCGGAATTATGTCCCACAGGTTGGACACCTCCTCCTCACTCAGCCTTGTTCTTTGAGCTACGATGGCTTCATGAAGTGGGTCTTCATCATCTTCATCGAGTGGGTCCTCATTATCTTCATCATCTTCATCATCTTCGTCATCTTCATCATATTCCACCAAGGTTGAGATAAATGACAGCTAGCTTGGGTCTTTTCGCTCGGAAGTTGAAGCTGATCAACTCACCACCAATAAGATGCATGCGGCGATGAAACGGGCCCATCCATCTCCTCCAATCTGCGACATATTGCGTCCTTTCTCAACCTCCATAGTGTACGGCCCCCAGAGCCTCAAATGTCACAAAGTGTCTCCGTCGACTTGTTGAATTTCAACCTCACATTGCATGGGACGATCTGTGTAAAATAAGCAAAATGACACAATGCAGTAATGCCAACACTAAAAATAAAATAGTTATTACATTTCATCTAATTTCTTACCGCTGCATGACTAAAACTTCGGCTGGAAGTAGATGCCGAACAGCTTGCCGGTTGCAAGGTCTCTTGGCGCATCTTGACTTGCACTGATTGACATAGTGGTGGTGGTGGTGGCGCCATTCTTCCTAAAGCAATATGAGCAAAGGATTAACGATCAACTAAATCAAAATGTTCTAAGTGAACTAAATCAACTAAATCAAAATGTTCTAAGTCAACTAAATGAACTAGCCTACTAAATCAACTAAATCAAAATGTTCTAAGTGAACTAAATCAACTAGCCTACTAAATCAACTAAATCAAAATGTTCTAAGTCAACTAAATCAACTAGCCTACTAAATCAACTATATCAAAATGTTCTAAGTGAACTAAATCAACTAGCCTACTAAATCAACTAAATCAAAATGTTCTAAGTCAACTAAATCAACTAGCCTACTAAATCAACTAAATCAAAATGTTCTAAGTGAAATAAATCAACTAGCCTACTAAATCAACTAAATCAAAATGTTCTAAGTCAACTAAATTAAATAAATGAATTAGCCTACTAAATCAACTAAATCAAAATGTTCTAAGTCAACTAAATCAACTAGCCTACTAAATCAACTAAATCAAAATGTTCTAAGTCAACTAAATCAACTAGCCTACTAAATCAACTAAATCAAAATGTTCTAAGTCAACTAAATTAACTAAATGAATTAGCCTACTAAATCAACTAAATCAAAATGTTCTAAGTCAACTAAATCAACTAGCCTACTAAGTCAACTAAATTATATCAACTAAATCAAAATGTTGCATATGAGCAGGAGGGAGAAGGAGGGGCGACTCGAGGAGGGAGAAGAGAGTAGGATGGAGGAGGAAGGCGGAGCGAGGAGGGGCCGGCCGGCGCGGCCAGTTGAGGGAGGACGGAGGAGGAAGGCGGAGCGAGGAGGGGCCGGCCGGCACGGCCAGTTGAGGGAGGACGGAGGAGGAAGGCGGAGCGAGAAGGGGCCGGCTAGCGGCGAGTGGAGAGGGAGGACGGAGGAGGAGGCCGGTACCGAGTCCAGCAAGGAGGAGGAGGAGGTGACGGCGCGTGGCGCAGACGGAGGAGGGGCGACGGGGGCGCGCGGCGCAGACGGATCGGAGAGGATTGAGTGGCTGTGTGTGTGAGTGGATCGGAATGGAGGAGATGGGGGAGATGAATGGCTTAGCAGTAGCGCTCTTCAGGAAAAGACGCTACTGCTAAGCTATCTAGCAGCAGCGCCTTTCACAATAAAGCGCAACTGCTATGTGTCAGCATGTAAAAATAGACTTTGTTCAATATATCAAAAACACATTGATCATCAACGATCTTTTTGTGTACAATCTGATTTGTCAATATGAGTCCTCACCGGTTTAGGAATAGGTGAAGACTCATATTGCAGCCACAAATTCTACACATAGAGTTCAATGAAGATCAAGTGCTTGTCAAAGTGTGAGAAGTAACATATTTAAGGTGGTAGAAACTCTCTTCACGGAGTGAGGTGGGACTAAATTTTTGTAGGAAACTTAGCAGTAGCGCTTATCTAAGAAATGCGCTGCTACTATGCTACATAGCAGTAGCGCGCATCACTATAACGCGTTGCTGCTATAACTAGCCTCACCGCGGCCTCGTAGGAATTATAGCAGCAGCGCGTCTTTGGGAGGACGCGCTACTGCTATATTTGTCTCAGCAACGAGTTTCGTCTATCTGCGCTACTGCTAGTTAGCAGCAGCGAGTTATTTTGAAGCGCGTTGCTGATAAGATTCTGTGTATAGGCTTTTCCCTAGTAGTGTCGGCTTCGACAACCATAGCCGCGGCCTCCTGTTCTCCCTCTGAAACCCTGTAGAAGGTCTGCAATCAAAGAAGACAACAATGATTAGTACAATCACTAGGTAGGTAGTGTTCACTTTTAATTCTGTAAAGAAGAAATTACCCAAAATCGACGGAACACAATGTCGGCCACCGTCTCGCACGCGACACCGGCGAACATCTCCCCTGGAGGGGCCGGACAACAGAGTATAGCTCCCAGCTCAGTGCTAGCTGTGGAACCTGACCCTCACCGGGCATCATGACCCACCCAGGGAAGTGCTGCCGGCAAAGCGTGCCAAGGACCTGGTTGGGCCTGCGCACACCACGGTCACGGGGGTATACCCAGCCCCTGCAGTATGACAAGGCCAACGCATTAGATATTAATTTGAAGGAACATGAAGGCAAAAGGTTAAAAAAATAGTAAATGCACTTACTTCAACCCTTTAGGCGCAATCAACCACCTCTGGTCGGGGGTCGTCGGCACGGGTGGGAGCTTTGTACCGCCACGCTTGTAGACTTTCTTGCCCTTCTCAACCAGCTCGTCGTCGTTGTAGCTATCATCTGAAAAGGTGTCCTCGTTACCATCCTCCGGGTCACTAGCCTCCGGAGTCTCGTGGGAAGAAGATGGCGGGACCGGAGTCTCGTGGGAAGAAGACGGTAGGACCGGAGTCTTCTGGGACGAAGACCCCGTGACCGAAGTCTTCTGGGACGAAGACCCCTGTGACCAGAGTCTTCTGGGACGAAGACTCTAGGACTGGACTCACATGGGGCGAAGGATCGGTGACCCTAGTCTGGTGGGGCAAAGGATCAGCGACCGGAGGCTCATGGACCGGAGTCCGAGACGGGTCCATGTCAGACGGAGCAGTCCTGTGGTCGGGTGAATCAGCTGAGGGTGGTGGCAAGGAAGGTGTAGCAGCCTTCCTACCTCTCCCGCTACCACGTCCACCTCTACCAGCCTTCTTCGTCCTCCCCCGACCTCTCCTAGCCGAAGTAGAAGCGTGATAACCCACAAGTGTAGGGGATAATTGTAGCCTCTTTCTATAAGTAAGAGTGTCAAACCCAACGAGGAGCTAAAGGTAGAACTAATATTCCCTCAAGTTCTATCGACCACTGATACAACTCTACGCACACTTGACGTTCGCTTTACCTAGAACAAGTATGAAACTAGAAGTAATTTGTAGGTGTTATTGGATAGGTTTGCAAGATAATAAAGAGAACGTGGTGGTAGGAGTAATGAAATATAGCGAGTGTGGAAAAGTGGTGGTAGGAGTTGTGAAATTGTCCCTAAGCAACTGACTACCTTACTAGACCGATAGCAAGTTTTATGTGGGAGAGGCATAAGCTAACATACTTTCTCTTCTCAGATCATATGCACTTATGATTGGAACTCTAGCAAGCATCCACAACTACTAAAGATCATTAAGGTAAAACCCAACCATAGCATTAAAGCATCAAGTCCCCTTTATCCCATATGCCACAACCCCCTTACTCGGGTTTATGCTTCTGTCACTCAAGCAACCCACTATAAGCGAATCATGAACGTATTGAAACAGCCTACAGCAGGAATCCCTCATGCTTGCGTGACACGGAGGTCACAATAGGACAGCAACATAACAACAAGAAAATTAAACCAATCATAGCAATTCATCAATCACCGATAGGACAACGAAAATCTACTCAGACATCATAGGATGGCAACATATCATTGGATAATAATATGAAGCATAAAGCACCATGTTCAAGTAGAGGTTACAACGGTTTGCGGGAGAGTGGACCGCTGAATATAGATGGGGGAAGGTGATGGAGATGTTGGTGAAGATGGCAGAGGTGTTGGTGTAGATCGTGGTGATGATGATGGCCCCCGGCGGTGTTCCGGCGCCACCGGAAGCAAGGGGTAGAGAGCCCCCCTTCTTCTTCTTCTTCTTCCTTGACCTTCTCCCTAGATGGGAGAAGGGTTTCCCCTCTGGTCCTTGGCTCCCATGGCGTGGGAGGGGCGAGAGCCCCTCCGAGATTGGATCTATCTCTTTGTCTCTCTCTCTTTCTGCGTTTTGAGATTCTGCCCTTTCACCGTTTCTTTTATATCCGGAGATCCGTAACTCCGATTGGGGTGAATCTTTCGCCCTGATTTTTCTCATAAAATTGGCTTTCTTGCGGAAAAAGAAGAGCATCAACCGCCTTACAGGGTGCCCACAAGGGTCCAGGGCGCGCCTGCCCCCTTGGGGCGCGCCCCTGCCTCGTGGCCCTCTCGGGCACCGTCTCGCGTTGATTCTTCCTCCCAAAAATCACAAATATTCCAAAATAATTCTCCATCCGTTTTTATCCCATTTGGACTCTGTTTGATATTGGGTTTCTGCGAAACATAAAACATGCAACAAACAGGAACTGGCACTGGGCACTGGATCAATATTTTAGTCCCAAAAATAGTATAAAAAGTTGCCAAAAGTATATGAAAGTTGAATAATATTGGCATGGAACAATCAAAAATTATAGATACGACGAAGACGTATCAAAGCGCCCATCACAGTTGTCTGCATACTATCTAGCAACGCTCTCCGGAGGGGCTGGGGTGCAATAATGGAATCACCCCTCACAGTAGCGCTCGCAGGAGGCTCAGGGCACTCTGGACCCTTGCCCACCATCGTGTCAACACCTGCAATCACAAAAAGTAAACGAAATTAGTACAACATAAAAAAAATTGGATACCTGACATGAACATAATAATATGTATATAATTTAAGTGTATCATCATCATGAACATAATAAAAATACACCCGACCAACACAAATATATATGATGTTTTGTATCATGATCATGTCTGGGGTCGATCGGGGTGTCGGGGTCGGGGTGTGCTGTCAGGGTGTCGGGGTGTGGTGTCAAGGTGTCGGGGGTCGGGGTAGGGGTGGGGGGTCGGGGTGTTGATTTTCGGGGTCTCACGGTGTCGGGGTGTCGGGGTCGGGTTCGGGGGGTCTGCTACCTCTTGAGCACTGCGTTGGATTTCCCCGAAGAGGAGAGGATGATGCAGCAAAGTAGCGTAAGTATTTCCCTCAGTTTTTGAGAACCAATGTATCAATCCAGTAGGAGGCCACGCACAAGTCCCTCGTACCTACACAAAATGATAGCTGCTCGCAACCAACGCGATAGGGGTTGTCAATCCCTTCACGGTCACTTACAAGAGTGAGATCTGATAGAGATGATAAATAATATTTTTGGTATTTTTGATAGATAGATGAAAAGTAAAAAGTAAAAGGCAAAGTAAAAACAAAGCAAGTAATAAAGTGATAGATATTGATATGATGAGAATAGACCCGGGGGCCATAGGTTTCACTAGTGGCTTCTCTCAAGAACATAAGTATTCTACGGTGGGTGAACAAATTACTCTTGAGCAATTGACAGAACTGAGCATAGTTATGAGTATATCTAGGTAATGATCATGTATATACGCATCACGTCCGAGACAAGTAGATCGAAACGATTCTGCATCTACTACTATTACTCCACTCATCGACCGCTATCCAGCATGCATCTAGAGTAATAAGTTAAAAACAGAGTAACTCCTTAAGCAAGATGACATGATGTAGAGGGATAAATTCATGCAATATGATAAAAAAACCATCTTGTTATCCTCGATGGCAACAATACAATACGTGCCTTGCTGCCCCTGCTGTCACTAGGAAAGGACATCGCAAGATTGAACCCAAAGCTAAGCACTTCTCCCATTACAAGAACTACCAATCTAGTTGGCCAAACCAAACGGATAATTCGAAGAGACTTGCAAAGATAACTCAATCATACATAAAAGAATTCAGAGAAGATTCAAATATTGTTCATAGATAAACTGGATCATAAACCCACAATTCATCGGTCTCAAAAAACACACCGCGAAAAGAAGAAGATTACATCGCATAGATCTCCACGAGAGAGGGAGAGAACATTGTATTGAGATCCAAAAAGAGAGGAGAAGCCATCTAGCTACTAGCTATGGACCCGAAGGTCTGAAGTAAACTACTCACACTTAATCGGAGGGGCTATGGTGTTGATGTAGAAGCCCTCCGTGGTGGATGCCCCCTTCGGCGGAGCTCCAGAACAGGCCCCAAGATGGGATCTCATGGATACAGAAGGTTGCGGCGGTGGAATTAGGTTCTTGGCTCCTGTTTTGATCGTTTGGGGATACGTAGGTATATATAGGAGGAAGGAGTACGTCGATGGAGCAACAGGGGGGCCACGAGGTAGGGGGCGCGCCCAGGGGGCACGCCCTCCACCCTCGTGACCGCCTCTGGCACTTCTTGGAGTAGGGTCCAAGTCTCCTGGATCACGTTCGGTGAGAAAATCACGTTCCCGAAGGTTTTATTCCGTTTGGACTCCGTTTGATATTCCATTTCTTCGAAACACTGAAATAGGCAAAAAAACAACAATTTTGGGTTGGGCCTCCGGTTAATAGGTTAGTCCCAAAAATAATATAAAAGTGGAAAATAAAGCCCAATATAGTCCAAAACAGTAGATAAAGTAGCATGGAGCAATCAAAAATTATAGATACGTTGGAGACGTATCAGGCATCACCAAGCTTAATTCCTGCTCGTCCTCGAGTAGGTAAATGATAAAAAAGAATTTTTGATGCGGAGTGATACTTTGGCATAGTTTCAATGTAAATCTTCTTAATCGTGCCATGAATATTCAGATCCGAAAGATTCAAGACAAAAGTTCATATTGACACAAAAGTAATAATACTTCAAGCATACTAATCAAAGCAATCATGTCTTCTCAAAATAACATGGCAAAAGAAAGTTCATCCCTACAAAATCATATAGTTAGGCTATGCTTCATTTTCGTCACACAAAGATGTTCCCAACTTCTATACCCCCGATGACAAGCCAAGTAATTGTTTCATACTAAAATAATCTCAAACTTTTTCAGTCTTCACGCAATACATGAGCGTGAGCCATGGATATAGCACTATGGGTGGAATAGAATATGATGATGGGGATTGTGTGGAGAAGACAAAAAGGAGAAAGTCTCACATTGACGAGGATAATCAATGGGCTATGGAGATGCCCATCAATTGATGTCAACATGAAGAGTAGGGATTGCCATGCAACGGATGCACTAGAGCTATGAATGCTCAACAAAAGAAAACTAGTGGGTGCGCATCCAACTTGCTTGCTCATGAAGACCTAGGGCATTTGAGGAAGCCCATCATAGGAATATACAAGACAAGTTCTATAATGAAAAATTCCCACTAGTATAAAAAGACAACTTATGAGACTCACTACATGAAGAACAAGGTGCTACTTTGAAGCACAATATATGAGACTCACTACATGAAGAACAAGGTGCTACTTTGAAGCACGAGTGTGGAAAAGAGATAGTAGCATTGCCCTTTTTATTTTCTTTTTTTTGGGGCCTTTCTTTTTTTTCTTTTGGCCTTTCTCTTTTTTTTGTTTGGGCAACGCTCTAATAATGATGATCATCACACTTCTATTGATTACAACATAAGGATTACAACTCGAAACTTAGAACAAGATACGACTCTATATGAATGCCTCCGGCGGTTTACCGGGATGGTGCAATGAATCAAGAGTGACATGTATGAAAAATAATGCATGGTGGCTTTGCCACAAATACGATGTCAACTACATGATCATGCAATGGCAATATGAGAAAAGTAATGTATGTCATGAATATGATGATGGAAGTTGCATGGCAATATATCTTGGAATGGCTATGGAAATGCCATGATAGGTAGGTATGGTGGCTGTTTTGAGGAAGATATAAGGAGGTTTATGTGTGATAGAGCGTATCGTATCACGGGGTTTGGATGCACCGGCGAGTTTTGCAACAACTCTCAAGGTGAGAAAGGGCAATGCACGGTACCGAAGTGGCTAGCAAAGGCGGAAAGGTGAGAGTGCGTATAATCCATGGACTCAACATTAGTCAAAAGAACTCATATACTTATTGCAAAAATTTAGAAGTCATCAAAAATCAAGTACTACACGCATGCTCCTAGGGGTAGATTGGTAGGAAAAGACCATCGCTCGTCCCCGACCGCCACTCATAAGGATGCACAAGCCAGGTACACTTCATGCTTCAAATTTGTTACACAACTTTAACCATACGTGCATGCTACGGGACTTGCAAACTTCAACACAAGCATTCTTTGAATTCATAATCACCCAACTAGCACGACTTTGAAATTATCACCTCCATATCTCAAAACAATTATCAAGCATCAAACTTATCTTAGTATTCAACGCACTCAAAAGAAAGTTTCACATATCTTGAACACCAAGTATATTAATATTAAGCAAATTACCATGCTATCAACGACTCTCAAAATAATCTAAGTGAAGCATGAGAGATCAATAGTTTCTTTAAAACAAATCCACCACCGTGCTCTAAAAGATCTAAGTGAAGTACTAGAGCAAAAATTATCACGCTCAAAAGATATAAGTGAAGCACAATGAGCAAAACTATCAAGCTCAAAAGATATAAGTGAAGCACATAGAGTATTCTAACAAATTCCAATTCATGTATGGCTCTCTCAAAAGATGTGTACAGCAAGGATGATTGTGGTAAACTAACAAGCAAAGACGCAAATAATACAAGACGCTCCAAGCAAAACACATATCATATGGTGAATAAAAATATAGCTCCAAGTAAATTACCGATGGAAGTGGACGAAAGAGGGGATGCCTTCCGGGGCATCCCCAAGCTTTGACTTTTTTGTGTCCTTGGATTATCTTGGTGGTGCCATGGGCATCCCCAAGCTTGGGCTCTTGCCACTCCTTGTTCCATAATCCATCAAAAGAATTCACCCAAAACTTGGAAACTTCACAACACAAAACTCAACAGAAATCTCGTGAGCTCCGTTAGAGAAAGAAAACAAAGAACTACTTGAGGTACTGTGATGAACTCATTCTTTATTTATACTGGTGTTAAACCTACTGTATTCCAACTTCTCTATGGATTATAAACTATTTTACTAGCCATAGATTCATCAAAATAAGCAAACAACACCCGCAAAACAGAATCTGTCAAAAACAGAACAGTCTGTAGAAATCTGTAACTAACGCAAACTTCTGGAACTCTAAAAATTCTACCAAAATGGAAAGTTCTGGAAAATTTGTTTGTTGAACAGCAGCAAAAAGAATCAACGCAAAATCACGTTCCTGTGATTTAACAAAGTTATATTCGTGCGCGCAAAGTTTCTGTTTTTCAGCAGAATCAAATCAACTATCATCGTAGGTTATCCTATAGGTTCTACTTGGCAAAAACACTAATTAAAACACAAAACCGCATCCAAACAGAGGCTAGATGGATTTTTTATTCCTAAACATAAGCAAAAACAAAAAACACAAAATAAAATTGGGTTGCCTCCCAACAAGCGCTATCGTTTAATGCCCCTAGCTAGGCATAAAAGCAAGGATAGATCTAGGTATTGCCATCTTTGGTAGGCAATCCATAAGTGGCTCTCATCATAGATTCATATGGTAATTTTATTTTCTTTCTAGGGAAGTGTTCCATGCCCTTCTTTAAGGGAAATTGGAATCTAATATTCCCTTCCTTCATATCAATAATTGCACCAATTGTTCTAAGGAAAGGTCTACCAAGAATAATAGGACATGAAGGATTGCAATCTATATCAAGAACGATAAAATCTACGGGCACATAATTCCTATTTTCAACAATAAGAACATCATTAATTATTCCCATAGGTTTTTTAATAGTGGAATCCGCAAGATGCAAGTTTAGAGAGCAATCATCAAAGTCATGGAAATCTAGCAAATCACACAAAGTTTTAGGAATAGTAGAGACACTAGCACCCAAATCACACAAAGCATGAAACTCATAATCTTTAATTTTAATTTTAATAGTAGTTTCCCACTCATCATAGAGTTTTCTAGGGATAGAAACTTTCAACTCAAGTTTTTCTTCATAAGATTGCATCAAGGCATCAACAATGTGTTCGGTAAAGGCCTTATTTTGACTATAAGCATGAGGAGAATCTAGCGCGGATTGCAACAAGGAAATACAACCAATCAAAGAGCAATATTCATAGTTAAATTCCTTGAGATCCAAAATAGTGGGTTTAGCAACATCTAGGTTTTTATTTCTTTCAATCCCACTTTCATCGATTTCATCATCAAGATCTAGAAACTCCGAATTCTTAAAACGCCTTCTAGGTAAAGGAAGATCATCTTAAGTTTCATCAAGATTCATATTGAAAAACAAAGATTTAATGGGGGACACATCAATAACTTTTAGATCTTCATCTTGATTTTCATAGGAATTGGAAGAACACGCTTTAATAAAGGCATCTTTGGAAGCACGCATCCTAGCGGTTCTTTCTTTGCACTCATCAATGGAAATTCTCATGGCTTTGAGAGACTCATTGATATCATGGTTAGGAGGAATAGATCTAAGCTTTAAAGAATCAATTTCAAGAGAAATTCTATCAACGTTCCTAGCCAAATCATCAACTTTAAGCAATTTCTCTTCAAGCAAAGCATTAAAATTCTTTTGTGAATTCATAAACTCTTTAACACTACTCTCAAATTCAGAGGGCATCTTATTAAAATTTCCATAAGAGTTGTTGTAGGAATTTCCATAATTATTCGAAGGATTACTAGGATAAGGCCTAGGATTAAAATTCCCTCTATACACGTTGTTTCCAAAACTATTCCTACCAACAAAATCCACATCCATAGATTCATTATTATTCTCAAGAAAAGTAGACAAAGGCATATAATTGGGATCAAGAGGATTATTTTTAGGAGCAAACATCTTCATAAGTTCATCCATCTTTTCACTCAAAACATTGATTTCTTCTATTGCATGCACTTTTTTACTAGAAGATCTTTTGGTGTGCCATTGAGAATAATTAGCTATAATATTATCAAGCAATTTTTTAGCATCTCCTAACGTAATTTCCATAAATGTGCCTCCTGCGGCCGAATCTAAAAGATTTCTAGAAGCAAAATTCAATCCGGCATAAAAATTTTGTATGATCATCCATAAATTCAAACCATGAGTAGGGCAATTGCGAAGCATCAATTTCATTCTTTCCCAAGATTGGGCAACATGCTCATGATCAAGTTGTTTAAAATTCACAATATCGTTCCTAAGAGTGATGATCTTAGCGGGAGGAAAATACTTAGAGATAAAAGCATCTTTGCACTTGTTCCAAGAATCAATACTATTTTTAGGCAAAGATGAAAACCAAACTTTAGCATGATCTCTTAGTGAAAACGGAAATAACTTCAATTTGAAAATATTGTTATCCGTATCTTTCTTCTTTTGCATATCACACAAATCAACAAAATTGTTTAGATGATCACTAGGAAGGCCGGCGAATTGATCTTTCATAACAAGATTCAGCAAAGCGGTATTGATTTCACAAGACTCGTCATTATTAAGAGAAGCAATCTGAGTACTAAGGAAATCATTATTATTGGTATTCGAGAAATCACAAAATTTGGTATTATCTTGCGCCATGGCAACAAGTAATCCAACACACAAGCAAACAGAAAGGCAACGGAAAAAGGCAAACGGGAAAGAGAGGAGGAGATTGGGAAAGAGAGGGCAAATAAAACAGCAAGGGTGAAGTGGGGGAGAGGAAAACGAGAGGCAAATGGCAAATAATGTAATGCGAGAGATAGGGATTGTGATGGGTACTTGGTATTGTTGACTTGCTTGCGTGAGCCTCCCAGGCAACGGCGCCAGAAATTCTTCTTGCTACCTCTTGAGCACTGCGTTGGATTTCCCCGAAGAGGAGAGGATGATGCAGCAAAGTAGCGTAAGTATTTCCCTCAGTTTTTGAGAACCAAGGTATCAATCCAGTAGGAGACCACGCACAAATCCCTCGTACCTACACAAAACGATAGCTACTCGCAACCAATGCGATTAGGGGTTGTCAATCCCTTCACGGTCACTTACGAGAGTGAGATCTGATAGAGATGATAAATAATATTTTTGGTATTTTTGATAGATAGATGCCAAGTAAAAAGTAAAAGTCAAAGTAAAAACAAAGCAAGTAATAAAGCGATAGAGATTGATATGATGAGAATAGACCCGGGGGCCATAGGTTTCACTAGTGGCTTCTCTCAAGAGCATACGTATTCTACGGTGGGTGAACAAATTACTATTGAGCAATTGACAGAATTGAGCATAGTTATGAGTATATCTAGGTGATGATCATGTATATAGGCATCACGTCCGAGACAAGTAGATCGAAATGATTCTGCATCTACTACTATTAGTCCACTCATCGACCGCTATCCAGCATGCATCTAGAGTATTAACTTAAAAACAGAGTAACGCCTTAAGCAAGATGACATGGTGTCGGTGGTCGGGGTGTCAGGTGTGGGGGTGTCGATGGTCGGTGGTCGGGGTCGGGGTGTCAGGGTGTCGGGGTCGGGGTCGGGGTGTGGGTCGGGGTGTGGTGTCAGGGTGTCGGTTGGTCAGGGGTCAGGGTGTGGTGTCAGGGTGTCGGGGGTCGGGGTCGGGGTGTCGTGTCGGGGTGTCGGGGTGTCAGGGGTCGGGGGTCGGGGTATCTTTTTTCCTTGTCTTCTTCTCTTCTTCTTCTTCTTCTTCTCTTCTTCTTCTTCTCCTCCTCCTCCTCTCCTATTTCTTCTTCTTCTTCTTCTTCTTCTTCTTCTTCTTCTTCTTCTTCTTCTTCTTCTTCTTCTTCTTCTTCTTCTTCTTCTTCTTCTTCTTCTCATCATCTCCTCTCTTCTTCTTCTTCTTCTTCTTCTTCTTCTTCTTCTTCTTCTTCTTCTTCTTCTTCTTCTTCATCTTCATCTTCTTCTTCTTCTTCTTCTTCTTCTTCTTCTTCTTCTTTCTCCTCCTCCTCCTCCTCCTCCTCCTCCTCCTCCTCCTGTTCTTCTTCTTCTTTTTCTTCTTCTTCTTCTTCTTCTTCTTCTTCTTCTCCTTTTTTCTCTTCTTCTTCTTTTCTTCTTTCTTCTTCTCCCTCCTCCTGTTCCTCCCTCCTCCTCCTCCTCCTTCTCCTTCTTCTTCTAAACTAAAACTAAAACTAATCTAAAATAAACTAAACTAAAACTAAAACTAATCAAAACTAAACTAAACTAAAACTAAACTGAACGCAGTGGACAGGCGGGGGCGGCATGGTCTTGGCAGGCAGAGGCGGGGGGCGGCGGCAGGCGGGGGCGGCCTTGGTGGTGGCCGGCGCGTGGAAGGAGCGGGGGCCGTGGTGGAGGTCAGGCGAGGTGCAGCGGCGTGAGGCTGCCGGCTACACCGGACGGGGTCGACGGCAGCAGCTGGGCAGTGTGGGTGGGGATGGCGGACGGAGGGAGGGCGGGGCGGTGTGTAAGGGGCGGCAGGGGTGCGGTGGACGTCGGGGCGCCGCAGGGAAGGGGTGTGTGGCGGCGGGGCGACAGGCTACGGCGGACAGGGTCGGCGGCGGTGGCGCGGTTGTGGGTGGGGAGGGAACGAGAGAGAGAGAGTGGAGAGAAGAGACAGAGGACGGGGGCGGGACGACCGTTAACGTACCCACCTCTTTGCCGTCCGCCAACGGTCGGCAAACATTCTTTGTCGTCTGCTTGCAGACGGCAAAGAGGTGGGGCCGGTGGGCTTGGGTTGGTTACAGAATAACTGGACCCACCAACCTCTTTGCCGTCAGCTAGCGGACGGCATAGTTTCTTTGTCGTCGGCCAGCGGACGGCAAAGAGTTGGCTGATGGCAAAGACCTTGCTTGCTATCAGCCACTTCTTTGCCGTCCGTTTTCGTGTGGCTGACGACAAAGACCTTCTTTGCCATCAGCCAGCAAACGGCAAAGAGTTGGCAGACGGCAAATAAGCTAATTCCAGTAGTGTATTTTGGATTACAAAGACTTTAATTATGATAGTTGCTCTTTGGTTGATTGTATTTCTTTGTAGCAATCCATGATAAATTCACCCCATTCTTATGGACAAAATAAAGCTTTTACTAAACATATTGTTGATGCTATGGTGAGTGCTTTTGAAGAAAAGTTGGAATTGAAGTTTCAATTCCTCAAAAATTACATGATGAATGGGAACCTACCATCAAAGTCAGGATTAAAAATTATGAGTGTTTTGCTTTGTGTGACTTGGGTGCTAGTGTTTCTACAATTCTGAAATCTTTATGTGGTGTGGATTTTCGTGCTGATTTTTTGATATATTATGCATGTTTTTTCGACATCATATGCAAAAGATATGGTCGTTTTACTTTTTCCTAACACTTTTTTTGCAAAACATGTCGAAATTTATGTTTTTAATTTCCCTAACTACTAGATGTAGTAACATAACTACATCTCGAAGGATTTTAACTTTTGAAGTTTTTATCATTTTCTTTTTTTTTCAAAATAGAAAAGGCGATACGGGGGGTAGAGTTTGAAAATTTTCCTTTAGTCCCGGTTTGTGTCTCCAACCGGGACTAAAGGTTTGACCCCTTTTGTCTCGGTTTGTGATACAAACCGGCACTATAGGTGAGACATTTAGTCCCGGTTCGTGTCATAAACCGGGACTAAAGGGGCTCGTGGGGCCCCGGCCTGCTGCCAGCCCACCACCACCCCTTTAGTACTGGCTCATGCCACGAACCGGTACTAAAGGTTCAATACGAAGCAGGACTAATGCATAGCCTTTCGAACTAGGACTGATGGTACCATTAGTGTCGGTTCATTTACAAACCAGGACTAAAGAGCTGAACATTAGGTAGTCTTTCTACTAGTGGGTACTTTAGTAAGTCTAGCATTCCCTCTTCAGCATATGACCTATATGTTGTACTAATGTCATCTTAGCTATAGGCATCCTATTACGGTACCAAGGATGGAGTAGACACGAGTCATCAACACATTAGCAAACCCATTGTTATATGTAAGTTCCATTGGACCCAAAAATGACAAATCAATGTACTAGCTATTTGCTGACCAGATCCCGAACACCATATGTACTTTAGATTTTTCTATCTGTGTATGTATAATCATAAACTAGAACCCTCTATGAAGATATTATAATAGTCTACACATTATAGTTATCTACCAAAATAATTATGGATATACAAATAGTCATATACACTATAAGCATACGAGTGGCACAAATTAATGAGAGATATGGTTTATTTTTTCTTATTTTTCTCACATTTTAGAGGATTTTGGATAAGTTTTTAACATGTAATGTGTTTAAAAAAAGTAATATAACTTTTATTATAAAACTTGGTATAGACTATATTAGTTGTGACTATGAATTGAAAAATAAAATAAAGTTATAAAAGATATGTAAGTTTATTATAAACTTAGAAACATGTTACAAAAATTGTTTGCCGTTGATTCTTAAAGAATTGATTAAAGATACCATCTTTTGGTTCACGGAAAAACTGCAGGGGTGCGCTTATATATTTTTCATCTTTGGAAAAAATGGTTTTAATTTGCAAATAAGTTGGAATTGGTGAGTAAATAGCAAAAAACATTATAATTGTAGTTTGGGTTTCAAAAACCACCACCTTGACATGCCAGGTCCTGAGATTTCGGAGGCCCGAAGCAAAATTAGAACACATGCCCTTTAATATAAGCATAAAAATAATTAAAGACTGAAGATGGGCGTGGTGGAGATCAAGGCTGTAGAATGGGCTTAAGGGGGTGAATGATGTATAGGTAATCCCGCTGAGCTCGGTCATTAGCATTAGTAGTTTTGTTTTCTGCTATAATAAGAGCCCAAGCAACGTGTGTATGTACACGTCTTGCCGCAACTTCTAGTTAGTTAGACCTAGCCACCCCATTTACTTCATGGGGTGACACGAAACCAGTGCATGCAGTGCCATTGTAGCTGAGTTTAGATGGACGTGCAATTGCGCGTCCGATAGACGTGCTCGTGAGCTACTTTATCTCATTTTCACTCCTTGAATCTTTTTGTAAAAACCTACATGATGCGTCTAATTTTTTACAAAATACAGTGATGACATACTTACTTAATTTTGACTCCGTTTATGACAGACATGGCTGACTTGTCAGGAGCATGCGTAGAAAATATTGACTCTATTAGATTGCCCATAATGGGAAGTATCATATACTAGTATCAGGATATCATAAGTTGATATCTTAGATTGCCTTATTAATCGTCTTGCATGACAAAAATTAGTATAACATTTAATATGATATGGTTGTTAGACGGCTTCCCGTCCTCTCTTTCCCATTTAATTGTGTGACACGTCATATAAAAAGCCTAGTTGGCATGCATGATATCACTTATGACACTAGTAGAAAACGGGCCTTTAGTCCCGGTTCCAAAGGGCCTTTAGTCCCGGTTCTGGAACCGGGACTAAAGGGTCGGGACTAAAGCCCAAAACATTTAGTCCCGGTTGGCTTACAAACCGGGACTAAAGGAGCTCCACGTGGCCGTTGTCTGGAGCTCCACCTTTACTCCTGGTTGACACCAACCGGGACTAACGAATTTTTTTAAGATTATTTTTATTTTCAAATTTCTGAATTATTTGATAATTTACTCTCTAATCACCTCTCATCACTACTCAAGTATGGACCACTCATTCCAAATTG
This sequence comes from Aegilops speltoides, assembly GCA_021437245.1. Taxonomy (NCBI): domain Eukaryota; kingdom Viridiplantae; phylum Streptophyta; class Magnoliopsida; order Poales; family Poaceae; genus Aegilops; species Aegilops speltoides. The sequence goes on from CM038142.1 coordinate 22,479,564, forward strand.
TCTAACTTCGCGGCCGGTCACCCATCCTCACTACTCTAGGCTGAGCACGCTTAACTTCCGAGTTCTATTCTCCCTCGTTTCCAAGTCTGCACTTGTTGTTTTCGTGACAATAGTAAGCTGTCAATCATATTAACCCTTAGGAGTTGAACTTCAGCTTGAAGTCACATCTTTCATCATTTGAGTTTGAAACTGTTATTCTTAAAACCAATAATTATTTAGTAACACTAATATTTCTTGAATAAGTAGTTTGACTGCAGTTTGACCAGAGTTTGACCAAAAATTCAAAAAAACTTAAATTTGAGGATAACTTTTTTTCCTTTAAGAATTTGAGGATTCTAAAAATTTGCAAAACGTTCTGCCGCAGTCGAAATCGGAACCGGATTTTCATGTTGAACATTTTGATATATTATACATTTTTCCGACATCGTATACAAAAGTTATAGCCGTTTTACTTTTTCATAACACCATTTTGCAAAACATGTCCAAATTTAAGTTTTTAAATTTTCCTAACTACTAGATGTAGTAACATAACTACATCTCGAAGGATTTTGATTTTTGATTTTTTTTATCATTTTCTTTTGTTTTTTTCAAAACTGAAATGGCGATACACGCGTGTGGGTGGGGTGTTGTTAAAGTTTGAACCCCTTTAGTCCGGGATGGTGCCCATCCAATCCTACCGTCTACTACATCTGGTAGCACCGTCCCAGCCAGAATCACAACTAAGGTTAACCAAGCGAGAGTCACGTTCTATTAAAGTGGCAAAAATAATTACATTTTAATATAGCAAAACTAATTCTATCAACTATTATTAAAGGCTAATTATTAATGCACAACATTAGCAAAATTAATATTAGTTAATTATAAAATTTAACTACTGTTGTCTAACATAAGCATACTACAACATGTTAAAATCTACAGAAAGAACTAACTCAAAATAATTAAAAACAACAATTAAAGGACTAAAACAACTATATAAGCAAAGCAATATTGTTTTAAATAAAATCCTAATTTAAATTATTCTAAAAATAACCAAATAAATCTTACTGTGACAACAATCTGAAATGTGACTAGGAGCAAAAAGATTAAATTAAAAACTATTTTTAAACTCAAATTATTCACAATCTAGGGTTTTAAGCAAATTTGAGCGAATTCATCTTTAAATCATTCAAATTTGAAAACTAGTGGCACAAACAGAAACTAGACAAAAAATTCGAATCTAATGCAAAAAGAATCACTCAAAAACATCAAATATCCTAAAAGATATAAGCAATTTAAAACAGAAACTAGAAACAAAAGACAAATGAAAAAACAAAAAACAAATTTTAGAACCCCTTTAGTCCTGGTTTAAGACACGAACCGGAACTAAAGGGCATCGCACCCTTCAGTCACGGTTGGTGTCTCAAACCGGGACTAATGACTTCTCGACGCCCTAGCCGCTCGAAGTCCCAGTTCGTAATGCAACCAGGACTAATGTGTACATTCAGCTTGGACCAAAGCCATGTTTTCTAAGGTTGAACCGTTAAGCTGGACAAGGACCCACTTTCAGCTTCTACTTATCCCTTCCCTTTCTTCTCTAGCCGGCTGCCTCGACGATGTGGTTGGGCTCGAGCCTCGATGCATATGCAATAATAGAAACCACCCTTCATCCAGCCATGCAGGTGCACGCAAACCAGCACAGCGAGAAGCTGTGGTATGGCTCGACGCCGAGCAAGGGAGCACATGGCGGCGGCCGCCAACAACAAGGAGTAGAGGCGAGAAAATCAGGGGCCGCAAACACCAGCAACAACAAGCAGCAACGATGAGTTGCAGCATGGCCGCGCCACCTTGTGGCACGTCACTAATGCGCCGCTCCGGCCAGCATAGCGACCAGTGGCGAGCTGCAGCACGGGCCACTCCGCCGACGAGGCCCACGTGCTCGACCATGAGGCGCGGGCGCTCCTTGAGTGCTGTGTGTGTGTCTTGTAGGTTTCGTTTGCTTTTTTTCCTTCGTTTTCCTTTTTTATTTTTATTTTTATTATGAGATGTTCTAAATAAACACATGGTCGAAAATTACTTTACTTATTTTTTCAAATGTTCACTATGCATTTAAATTTGTTGAACAAAAACTAATATTTGTAGGCGTAGTTTTAACAATTTTTCATAGCATTCACATAAAATGTTATGACATTTTTAAGATGTTCACACACTTCAAAGTGTGTTCAAGACATTATTTAAAAATAATTATGGAATGTAAAATTTTGTTTGACTAATTTATGAAAAATGTTCGTGATGTTTTAAAACACATGTTTAAAATATGCCTATGCTTTTTTTGAAGTTCATGAAGTATGAAATAATTGTTTTCATATTTATTTTTATAAAAATTACTATGCCATTTAAAAAATCAAGGATTTTTAAAATGATACCATGTTTCAAGATATATTCATGATTGTTTTTAAAGTTCGACGTACATTTCAAAACATTGTCCATAAAATGTTCGATGTGTATTTTACAAATGTTTAACGGGTAGTAAATAAGCTTAAAGGGTATTTTACCAATTTTTCAATTGTATCTAAAAATAGTTTAAAAGTATTCCTAAAATGTTGGCCATCTCTATTTAAAAACTAAAGTGTACTTAAAAAATAAAAAAATGAAAGAGGATAAAAAATAAAGAAGAAAATTATAAAGAAAAATATGAAACTAGAAAAAGAAGAAAGTAAAAAAGGAAAAAAGGGGAAAAATGAAAGAAGAACGGACATAATAGAAAATAAAAAATGGGAAAGGAAAACAGAAAAACCAGCAGATATACGAAGGAAAAAACTACTGGTTCATTCCTCAAATCATCCAAAACTATGAAAAAAGGATTCCAAAAACCAAAGCTAATAGCCTGGCCCATAAAAGGCGACCATTTTAGGAGATAGTGCGGTAGGTCTGGGAGTAAGCGATTTATAGTAAAATTGCAAACGGTTGACCTGTTGTTGTGCGCGTGAACTATTGGAGATATTATCAACCGCTAATACAACACATGCCAATTTCGAGGCTCGGATGATTTATCTTCCTTCGTCGAGCTTGTGAAAAATGCCGAACCCTTGGATTTTTTACTGGGGCCACGCCAGCATGTTGAGCGGTGACTGACCAAGCATGGGCCAAGGGGAAAACACATTGCTCATAATAGGTTCATTATGTTAAACCTTTTTGAAAGGGTCATTATGGGATGTTTGGCCCCTCCTGAAGTCATCAACCTAGTTTCGGAGCACACGCAAGGACCAAGGTGCAAGGTGAGGATGAAGAGGTGTTTTGTGTTTCATATGCAGCTGATTCGAGGCTCCAGAAGTTTTTCCCCCTTTCAAGCCTGTGTGAAGTAACATTGTTTGAATTAACTAATGGTAGTTTGATATTGTAATTTATCAAAGTTAGTATTGCAACCCGTGTAAAATGTAATCCTACATGGAGAATACAAATACCACCATATGGCTTTGGCTTCATGTTTCGTAAATATTTTGACCACAACTGAAAACACTAAGATTCATTAACGAAGGCGGTTGGTCCCTGTTTAGACATCAATGATGTAGTTGCTTAATCTTTGTATTAGATAACCCCTCGTACATATGGTGTAACCCCTCCTAATATTATGATCAAGCTCCGCCACTTCCCTAGCATGCCCAGGTATATTTACTTGAAATTTCATGGAAAGTGAAAACCACGGGAGTAGCTTGTTACTCCCTCTGTTCCTAAATGTAAGTCTTTTTAAAGATTTCACTACAAACTACATACGGATGTATATAGGCATATTATAGAATGTAGATTCATTCATTTTGCTCCGTATGTAGTCCATAGTAAAATCTTTAAAAAGACTTACATTTAGAAACGGAGGAAGTAGTTTATAGTGAGAACATGTCCAACGCACCGGCCCCATTCAAGCACCGAATGCATCAGCTCTACATGCGCCATTGGATGAAAATCTGAGGGATGTGATCTGACCAGAAGAAGGATTGTTGGGACAACCAAAAAATAGTCCTTCTATTTTATCAAAATCAGCCCGCGCTGCATATCCCTCTCTCCCGTCAATAACTGTGTGTGTACAGAACTTTTTTTGTCCAAACAAAAATGGTAATATATTTAAACCAAACGTCTGATTTTATAACTGTTTTGACTACCATATTTTTAATGAGGAGGTCTTTGAAACAAGATCAATGTTGAATACATTTTAAAAAATTATCATTTATTGCCTTTTGAAACATAAGTAAGAAACTTGATTTCATATTTATAGGTTTTGTAGCTTGTTGGTGAGAAATATGTCTCTCTCCACACACGCATGTGTTCCACGTGTGCATGCTTCTGCCTAGTCAACCTTAAAAAAATGCTTTTGAAAAACATATTCAACCTTGGCCTTGTTTCGAAGATGTCGTCAAGACAATGATGACCATCAAAGCGGATCTAGTTCAAAATATATGCTCTTTTTGTGTTTGGAACCGAAAATTAGACATGCAGGTTCATTGATGGTAGTGCAGGTTGACTTTTATAAAGTGCGAGTGTGGGAATTGGTTGATGAAATTTTGGGTTGACAAGTGACATATTATGTTTGATTATGTATAGTAGTAACAATATTTATTGAATATAACTAGAATAATTGATGGAAACAATTTCTTTATACATGGTTGAATTGTATAATGGGTCTTTTCCATGTATTAAGTGAGTCTTATCCCTTTGGTGATTGTATGGTGAGGTGACATGCTTGCATGTTGACATAAATAAATCAGTCAGTATAGATATAGGATAAGATTGTCTCTGCAAAAAATGTTATAGTCCAACTTATGACAAAAATATGTTCCTTACTGTTACATCTCTTTTAATACATGTTCTTTTTACTACTGTTCAACTTCAAACTCTCGGTGATGAATTAATTAGCATATCACATGCGGAAGCTGACACTGCTCAGTTAAATAATCTGACAACTCCACTTGCTTACTAAACAATTTTTCTCTTCATCTCTATTGCCAGATCGGGTCTTCGCACTCAGCAGTCAGCACTCAATCCATCCAATTCAGCCAGCCATGGAGTTCCTGCAGGACAGCATCCCAAGGGTGTACCTCGCCGCCGCGGCCGCCGCGCTGTACGCGCGCGCGTCGTCGTCCCTCCTCCGACCCGGCCTCCCCCGCCTCGTCGCGCTGCTCCCGGTGCTCGCGTTCCTCGCCGCCGCGCCCTTGGCGTTCACTTCCTCCACCAACGTCCGGGGCACCGCCGCCTTCTTCCTCGCCTGGCTCGGCACGTTCAAGGTCGCCCTCCTCGCCGCCGGCCGCGGGCCGCTCGACCCCGCGCTGCCCGTGCTCACGTTCCTCTTCACCGCCTTGCTCCCCGTCAAGCTCCGCGGAGCAGCGGCGCTGGCCAACGCCGGCAACAGCAAGCCGGTGTCGCTCGTTTCCTGCGCGGTCAAGGTCGCCGTCATAGCCGCCCTGCTCCGGCTCTACCAGTTCAGCGACCGGATGCACCTCTACGTGCGCCTCGCGCTGTACGGCGTCCACATGTACTGCTTCTTCGACCTCCTCCTCCCCTGCATCGCGGCCGCCGGCGCGGCGCTCGGCATGGAGATGGAGCCGCAGTTCGACCGGCCGTACCTGGCCTCGTCGCTGCGGGACTTCTGGGGCCGGCGGTGGAACCTCATGGTGTCCGCCATCCTGCGGCCGTCGGTGTACGACCCCGTGCGCGCCCGCGCCGGGAGCGCCGCCGGCGTGCTGGCCTCGTTCGCGGTGTCCGGGCTGATGCACGAGGCCATGGTGTGCTACCTCAGCCTGCGGTGGCCGCCCAGCGGCGGGATGGCCGCGTTCTTCGTCCTCCACGGCGTCTGCTGCGTCGCCGAGGGGTGGTGCGCGCGGCGGTGGGCGGCGAGGGGGTGGCCGCCCCTGCCGCGCCCCGTGGCCACGGCGCTGGTGGGGCTGTTGGTGACGGCCACGTCGTTCTGGATCTTCTTCCCGGCTCTTCTTCCCGGGGTGGAGGAGAAGCTGATGGAGGAGTGGGCCGCAGTGGGGGCTTTCTTCCTCGACGCCGGCGGGAAAGTTTCGTCGTATGGTCAACGGAGCAAAAGTTGACCCCATGTATACTAAATTACTAATCGAATGCTCAACTTTTGTTGCATGGAGAAAAGCAATTCTGGGATCCCGTGCATGAATCATCCGTCCTTGCTGTAGTATTTTGTGTGTAGTATTCTATTCTTTATTCTTTGTGAGTAAATCGTAAGAAATCATCATATTTGTGGATCCTTGATAAGGGAAACCATCATATTTCGTTTTTTGTGTGCAGAAACCCGTCATTATTGTATTGACAGTTTGTGGAACACTCGTCAGTCACTAAACTCACCGGCAATGCTAGATCAACGGACAATTACGGGTGTTTTATGGGATGAGGATTAGTTGGCAACCTGTAATTGGATCAAGGGGAGGGAGAGGCCCCACCCAACCTTGAAAATCAGCGGGGCAAGTTTAGTTGGTTGGGAGGGTCCGTTGATTCTCCGTATAAGTCCGTCGATCTAGCATTTTTGCTAAACTCACATTAACACCGTCTTTGAAGGATGGGGCTGGCTACAAGGGCTGATGTGGCAAAAAAAAATGCAAATCATTTCACTGGGTCATTAAATAGGGCGTAGGGCCCACCTGTCAGCATGCGCACACACTTGTCTCCTCGAACATTCGGCCGACCACCTTGTGTGTTATAGCCGCTTGGGCGATGAGCAAGGGTCCATCTGGGTTCCGCCGCCGGCAGGGAGAAGCGGCTCCCAATCCCACCCGACAATGTTGCCGTGCCGCCGGAGCTTACGCACTGCCTCCTCTACTCGCCTCCTCTTGCCTCTTGTCGTCGAGCTCCACTCACGTGTCGGTCATCCGTGGCCATGGTGTCGCCCGCCGCAACCCCTCACCCATCCAGCCACCGCACTACCTCAGTGTCGGCGAGGCCCTGACACCACCCGACGTCTCCTCTCCTCCCCTCCTCACATCCCGCATCCACCTGCTGGTCGTCTCGAGCAACCATGGCATGGATGCCATGGGGCCCAGCTCTGCCAGCACAATGTTGTCGTTGTCCGGCTAACCAGCCACCGCCATGTCATCTATGCACTGTTCTAGTTGCAGGCATTTGCCCCCACATAAGCTTGCCCCTCTGTCGAGGTTTCATTTAGCCCTTATATAGGTAGACGAAGGCCGCTAGTTTGATAGCTATGGTTGTGGAATACAATTCGGTCAAGTGACTCCATAATCAAAAGGAGCATACATCGCATAACTGCTAAAAACCTAAAATAGGGTTCTCATTCTTAACTCTTAGGAGCAGATACGCCTAATGAGACACCCTCCTCCAAGTAAGTACCCTTACCCAAGGAGAATGGTGAGGAAGGTATTGGCTCGGGAAAGGTCGACTGAAAATTCTATTTGGGTCAGTCAACTTGTCTCAGCCATACTCCCTCCGTTTTTTGTATATAAAATCTTGTCAAAGTCAAACTTCGTAAAGTTTGACTAACTTTATATGAAAAAATTCCAACATATATAATACTAAATCTATATGGTATGAAAATTAATTTCATGATGCATCCAATAATGTTGATTTTATATAGTGAATCTTCATATTTTTCTTCCATTGATTTTGATTTTGATCAAATTTTATATGCAGACTAAGTAGAAACGGATGGAGTAAGATGCAAAACGAGTGGTTCATATTCCATTGGTTTCACGAACACAGGCCTTCGTATAGCGGTAATTGCCTTTGGCTCCTACGTGCATATGCACCCATTGTCGAAATACACATTTCGAAAAGTTAAAAATTCAGAACAAAAATCCCGCGTGTATATCCGGACATTTTATGTGCGCGCACAAGGTTTTGGTGAAAAACGACGTTTTTTGTGGCTTGTGTAAAAAAGACAATTTCTGATGCTTCATTCTAACTATTCACGAGGCATTTCTTTATATTTTTTACACAAGCCACAAAAAATGTTATTTTTCACTGAAACCTTGTGCACGCACATAAAATGACCGGATATACACGCGGGGTTTTTGTTCCGAATTTTTTAACTTTCCAAAATATGTATTTCGATAATGGATATACACAAGGTTTCTCCTTCGTAGTATGTATGTAGTCTTCTGGTGAAATTACAATCGATACATGCACGGTGAGGTAGATCAATGACGCTTGCTTGATGCAGTATAGCTACGTACATTCACATTGACATGGTCGGGTAGGCGACGTCGAGCATGATGCCACATAGCCCCGGGCCGAGGATTTTGCGCTGCATACGGATGTAGCCGCGCTCGCCCCACGTCTGGCCCCACGAGTTTTTGACGATCCAGAACTTCTCACCCGTGGACTCATCGGCGTCGTAGCCGACGACGGTGACAGCGTGCTGGAGCCGCGTCCCGCAGGGGCCCGAGTAGACGCCGCTCTTGTAGAACTGTATGTCGTTGCCGAGCTCGATGGCCGCGGCGACGGGCTGCTTGGCAACGGCGTGCTTCATGGCGAGCTCATTCGAGCCTGGGACTGAGGCGTGGCCGGTGATGGCGGCGACGTGGTGGTCGGACTTGACGGTGTCGCAGGTCCCCTGCGCCGCCTTGTACGGGTACTCCGCCTCGGTGGTGAGGCCGCCGTTCTGGTGCACCCAATGGAAGGCCCTGCGGAAGGAGCCGCGGTTGCAGCCGCCGTTGTATTGGTCGCAGTCCACCAGCTGCTGCTCCGAGAGGGGCACCAACTTCCCCGTCTTGATCGAGTGGAGGCTCTCGATCGTCGCCACCGCCGCGAACGCCCAGCTGCTGTCTGCATCCATGCACGCATGCATCAAACAAAGTTAGTCAAACCTCAGTATTACTCCCTCCGTCCCATACTACTTGATAAGGTTGAAAATGGATGACATTTACGTACAACACGATGAGGTTTGCGCCTTGGGCGGCACCACGACGCCTTTGGCCCTCCAGTCCATGCTGGCCGGATCCAAGGAGACATCGATGCCGCCAGACGACCACATGTTGGCGTCGGCGCCCTGGGCTGTATCATCATCCTCGGTGAGATCATCGCCGTTGTAAGACATGAACTTGGCGAGGAACTCCTCCCGGGTGAGGTCGGCGAACTGGTTCTCACCGAGCTGGTAGGTGAGGTTGCCGCGGCGGTTGGTGGCGTCAATGTACTCCACGTTGTCGTGGTACACCTGGAAGCGCCGCAGCCTCTCCCCCATGCTCGGGTACGACCGGTTGTGCGCGGCCTGCCACCGGAGGAACCTGTCCATCATCAGCATGTCGGCCACGTCGACGCCGCGGCTGCTCGCCGCCGCCGCCCATGCCAGCAAGATTGTACTAGTGATCGCCGGCCATGTGCCAGGGGAGAAAGCCATATCGATCGATGGATCGATCCGTAGATTCGTTTGTTTATATGGTGCTCGTCGTGGAACGCGGGAACACGTCTTTCGGTGGTGTCGGCCGGCGACGAACGCGTGCATGCATGCATGCTGCTGGCGCAGCACGTAGTGGAGGAGGAATGCTACCGAGCTACATTTTCTGTTGGTCTTGCAGTGGTGCGTACATACGTGCCTTGGCACACGAAATAAAAAGTTTGTAGGTTAGGTACTTGGGTTGCGTTGCCGTGCACACTAACATAGATCATATGGCGACCAGCAGTGATGTGATGATGACTGCAAAGGTAGCGGCGGGACACTGGTTATTTGTCTACCACCTTAGCTAAACAAACTTTTTTTTTGCGGGAGATTAGCTAAACAAACTTTATGCTCACCTCGCAAAAAAAAAAAAAAACTTTATGCTCACCTTCATGATCTAAATGCACCTCATCTACTAAATTTTGTTTTCATTTTGACCGGCTTGTTGCGCTTGTCAATTCAAAATCCCTGGGCCGTGACAAACCGAGCATACGATTTTACTCACCCTGTTTGTTATGATGAGATGGCTCAACATGTTAGGTTTTACTCATGGTGTTTATTGTCAATGAAGGTGGTGGCCGAGAGGTCTCCGCTATGGTGGCCTTCGGCGGCCACATTGGCGGAGCCATGATTTTTGACATGGGTACATGGGTATGTAGGGTCAAAATTCGCAAAAAAAGAAGCATCTTCTACAGCTCAATGATATACTTTGGCGGAGTAAGATATAGAAAGTTCATAAAAATGACAATAAATTACGAAAACACTAACGCCCACACGTGTGGGCGTTCGCATCTCGCCCACACGCGTGGATCCGCGTCCGTTTGTGAGCGCATGAATCTTGGCATGTTTCTAGTGCCACGTAGGATTGGGCTGGTGTGTGGGCATTCACCCGGTCGCCCACACAGCCGTTTCAGCACACGGGAGGGGCCGGTGTGTGGGCGTTCAGCACTTCGCCCACACGTCACTTTCCACTAACGCACAAGAGCTAGTGTGTGGGCGTTTGCCATCTCGCCCACACGCCCGTCTCATCTCCCACACCCAAGTTGCCACTTGCCATGTGTTTTGCAGTGTACATGGCAATTGCCCTAGTGTGCTTTATAAGCAGGTGGCAATTCTTTTTTTTTTACCCAAACATGTCAGTTGCCATGTTTTTTTGTAGAGTACACGGCAACTGCGTAGTGTGCACGTAAGCAAATGGCAACTCTTTTTTACCCGAGTTGCCATGTGTTTTTCGCATGGTACATGGCAACTGTCCTAGCGTGCACGTAAGCAGATGACAACTCTTCCTTTTACATGGCAACTGCCCTTGCGAGCTTGTGAGCACATGGCAACTCTCTCAATTGCCTAGTGTTAGTAGGTGGCAACTCCTAAAGTTTTAAAATCATGGCAACTGCAGTAGACCAGACAATACATGGCAATTGCAGTTGAGCAACCATAGCAACTGTAGTTGTCCGACATGGCAACCGTAGTTCAGCAACATGGTCACGCGAGGCGTGCAGGACCACGAGGTACGAGGCCTGACGCACGGGGCGTGTGGGCGTTATCTATTTCGCCCACACGCACGCGTGTGAGAAGGATCGGGAGGGAAAAAAAGAGGTGTGTGGGCATTACTTGTTTTGCCCATACGTAGGTGTGTGGGTTGTTCCTCTTATACACCACACAAAATGTGTGAGCAGATCCCCTAACGCCCACACGTGTGACACTTATCGGCGTCCAAAATTTATGAATTATTCTTTGTAGTAGCGAAAATATCTCCAATGATTTACTACCATTGCGAGAACAAGGAGAGAATCATAATATAATTTAACTACATTGTAAGAACAAGTTTTATAGCAACTCAGCGCAAATTCTGCTTAAAATTTAACTAAATGCCTCAATTGATCAATCAAAAAAAATTAAAAAATATGAAGACAATCCTTTATTCTCTACTGATATTTGTTGGTGCAATGTATGAGATCGAATCTCCCTAAACTTTTCGTCTTCTCCAGCAACTACGGATTGCATATCGGCGATAGTGAACTTTTTTCTATCTTGGTGCATTCTTTACATCAGTCCAAATCATTGAGAAGAGAAATATACTTTGGTGTCATGAATGAGAAAAAAGAAGATTAAACTGTGCCTAGCTATACCCGAGCAAATGCCTACATTTTCACATGCACGGTTGAAGAGTAGTGATATGACTGATACACAAACAATCAAGTCAAACAGAACACAGACTCGTATTTGTACACACCATGCGTTTTATGGAATGTGCTTTTAGAAAGACATTATATTGCAAAAGAAGAAGTTGCAGCAAGATGAAAATTATGCTTGGACGGTTTAGTAAAGAAAGTAAAAAAAAATTAATAGGGAGTCAGCACAAGTACATAAAAAGTTTAAAAAGGGTTAGCACACTACATAGCTGAACTGTCTCGATCGAGAAAAGTAAAAGGAACATAGAGACACGAATAGACGTTAAACATGCATCATGCAAAAAGGTTCCACCGAAATGAAATTTTTAAACATGACAAGTACAGTACTGAAAGTCAAGGACTTGGATAGAAGAAAGAAAAGTGGAAGGACTTGGCTGCAAAGTGAAGGGCACAACGCCACAGCCGCACAGGCAGAAGGCCCGGGCCGTAACTGCAAAACAGGGAAGAAGATGGCCCAGGGTCGTATCTGTAAAAATGCGTAGGGACCGGCGCGTGAAATCTTAAAAAAATTTGGACCATTTCTCGATTTGTGCGTGTCATCCTTGCGCAGGGGCCATGCTAATCTTCTCTGTATCGTTCCAATTTTATCGGATGTCCCCGAAGGGACGATGCAGATGGAAGGGCGACGCTTATAAACCGGTCCCGAGCGCGTCCGCTAACCGATGTGGTACTAAACTGGGGTGCGCTGCTGCCTCCCGCTAGCGGCAGGGAACCGAGGGATGGCGAGTGGGCCGCATCTGGCGAGTGGCCCAAATTGGAGGCGAACTGGAGAATGCATACTGGACCTGGCCCTATCCTAAGGCATCTTATGGCAGGTTTGAGTCCAAAAAAAAAAAACCGTCTTACGCATCTGCCTACTAAGATAGAACTTCGAGTACTGATCTGAGATCCCCTCAATAAAAAAAGAGTACTGATCTGAGATGCATGATGTTACCCTTCATGCAGGCTACGTAGCTGTAATGCAAACGCCTCTCCTTATTGGATCATGATGAGAGCGACCAGAACAAGAAGATCATCATACGTGATTGACATAGTTCTTCGCTCATTTTGCCGACATTTTGATCATTTTCGAGACGTGAGCTTTCGACCTTGCGACAAGTTTTCTTTTCTGCAATGTCTTCCTCTCATCTCGAGAAATTCATATGGACCACCAAAAGAGCCATTCTTTTTTTTCCTTTTGCAAATCACCGGTCTGTGTTTCTAGAATTTAACGAACCACCGGTCATATCTCTCTCCATTTCAATTTATAAGATGCACAACAACTCTGAGATTTAAGTTTGACCACAAATTTAATCAACGAAAGTAGGTTACGTGTCACACAAATCACACCACTAAATTCGTATGTTTGAAGGTACTGTGACAACAAAATTATAACTTAAAGTAGTTTCCAATATAATTTTTAAAGAACATGATTTGTAGTTAAATGTTAGCCTAATTGATTGTCCAAGTTAAACATCAAAACACATGCGCGCCTTATGAATGAGTATATAAGTGGGGAGTGGGGATGAAAATGGGGATCAACTATTGCCACAGGAATTAATCAGTGCCCTCTCAATTGGAGGGATAGCCGCCGGGGATCAACTATCGTCGGTGGTAAGATATCAAGGACAATATCACGAGGTAAGTCGAGGGCATTGGATAATAAACGTGGGCTAGGTGGTTGAGCAGGAGAGCCAATGGAATGAGAAGATGGATTCGTTGAAGCACAACAAGGGGGGTAAAAAAACAAATTTCTGATTCGTACAACATCACATTTTTTCTAATTCTAAATTTGCTATTAAAGAACCAACTAGAAAATGGGCAAAAACTTGGCCTTGTAAATATGTATTACAATTATTACTGGAATTTTGTAAAGAAATCACAAGATGAATTCCACGGCAACAGTTTTATGCAACTTGTGTTCTAGCAATTTGTTTCATGCCTTAGAGCATCTTCAATCGGACTGGGTTAAACCCATTTCTCTGCAGACAGGAGCCGGTCGAGACCCATTTGTTCATTGGGGCACAACGCCCCTTATCCAAAACCCCAAATCATACAAAACAATGCTCTTAGATCATTTGATCAATATAGCACATAGCCAATTCAACACAAGCCAAAATGATCCACTCACACAAAAAACAACAACAATTCATACATAGGGATGCACGAATGAATCAAGCGTCTTCCTCGCACTCATTGTTTTCCTTATTAGGGTAAACGAGCCATTCGTTAGCATGGTCGTCCTTCAGGCTAGTGTCACTCAACTTGTATCTTCGACTCCTTCGTAATCCTCGCGAGCATCAGCTCTAACGCTTAGTGGCATCATATGCCTTGGCCTTATCAAGTTTCATTTTCTCCCATTTGTTAGCCTTCTCCATATCCACCATCTTCCTCTCGACCTTCATCCTCCCCCGCGCCCGCTTGAACTTCGTCATCTCCCTTTGCACATCCAAGAAGAGGTTGTGCCTCTCCTCCTTCTCCTCCCTTTCCCTCATTGCTTCCTCATTCTTGAAGAAGCTGTATGTCCAGGGTGGCCTCCTTGCTTTCCGCATCGTCATGTGCCTCCCAGTCTTTGTTGTTTTCTTCTTCTTCTTCTTCTTCTTCTTCTTCTTCTTCTTCTTCTTCTTCTTCTTCTTCTTCTTCTTTCTTGAGATCTTCATAGAGGATTTCCCATTTAGGTGTCCCATCCGACAATGAACCATCATGAGTGGATTCTTCTCAAATTGATGGTACAAAATGGCGGTCAACCCCATCTACGAAAAATAATGCAAGAAATGAAACAAGAAAGGAAGAAGATGACGTATGTGGAGCTAGTAATTTACATGGCTATTGACTCCAACGCCACTTTTGTTCATATTCACCCCTTGAGCATAGGCACCGTAAAACTAGTTCACAAACTTTTTGGATAGCGGCCTATCTATGTTGGAGAGAGTTGTCATTGCGGTCGCTATGAATTGGATGTGGTTCCATGTAGTGCTTGTGTTCATGGAACAATGCATGTTTTTATTTGTAATATTTTGAGCCTTTTTGCTCGACTCCACATATTGGATCCATACTCGTGTTTGACCAAGTTTGACACAAAAAACACCTTCTTTCTTGAGTAGACATTTCCTCTCCTTGTGACCTTCATTTTATCAGTGTTCGAGGATTGCCCAACATAAAAAAAGGCGAATGTTGATCACCCATCTCTCAATTTGGATGTTGTCCAACATTGATCACGTCCATCATGAGGGTGTCCTAAACATGCATCACAATGAAACTACCATACTAAAGTTTGATCCTAAAAATGCATATGGGGCGAAAGTTGTTGGGGAACGTAGTAATTTCAAAAAATTTCCTACGCACACGCAAGATCATGGTGATGCATAGCAACGAGAGGGGAGAGTGTTGTCTACGTACCCTCGTAGACCGAAGCGGAAGCGATCATAACGTAGAGGAAGTAGTCGTACGTTCTCCTCGCGATCCGACCGATCCCAGCGTCGTTACTCCGGCGCCTCCGAGTTCTTGACACACGTACAGCTCGATGACGCTCCTCGGGCTCCAATCCAGTAGAGCTTCGGGGAGGGAGAGTTTCGTCAGCACGACGGCGTGGTGACGATCTTGATGTTCTACCGACGCAGGGCTTCGCCTAAGCTCCGCTACGATATGACCGAGGTGGATTATGGTGGAGGGGGGCACCGCACACGGCTAAGGAACGATCTCAAGGATCAACTTGTGTGTTCTAGGGTGCCCCCTGCCCCCGTATATAAAGGAGCAAGGGGGGTGCGGCCGGCCCTAGGAGGAGGCGCGCCGGAGGAGTCCTACTCCCACCGGGAGTAGGACTCCCCCTTCCTAGTTGGATTAGGACTTGGGGGGAGGGAAAGAGGGAAGGGGGGCGCCGCCCCCCCTCTCCTTGTCCTATTCGGACTAGGGGGGGAGGGGGCGCGCGGCCTGCCCTGGCCGGCCTTTCCTCTTCTCCCTCATGGCCCACTAAGGCCCATTAACCCCCGGGAGGGTTCCGGTAACCCCCCGGTGTTCCGGTAAAATCCCGATTTCACCCGGAACCATTCCGAACTCCAAACATAGGCTTCCAATATATCAATCTTTATGTCTCGACCATTTCGAGACTCCTCGTCATGTCCGTGATCACATACGGGACTCCGAACTCCTTCGGTACATCAAAATACATAAACTCTTAATATAACCGTCATCGAAACCTTAAGCGTGCGGACCCTACGGTTCGAGAACAATGTAGACATGACCGAGACACGTCTCCGGTCAATAACCAATAGCAGGACCTGGATGCCCATATTGGTTCCTACATATTCTACGAAGATCTTTATCGGTCAGACCGCATAACAACATACGTTGTTCCCTTTGTCATCGGTATGTTACTTGCCCGAGATTCGATCGTCGGTATCCAAACCTAGTTCAATCTCGTTACCGGCAAGTCTCTTTACTCGTTCCGTAATACATCATCTCACAGCTAACTCATTAGTTGTAATGCTTGCAAGGCTTAAGTGATGTGTATTACCGAGAGGGCCCAGAGATACCTCTCCGACAATCGGAGTGACAAAACCTAATCTCGAAATCGCCAACCCAACATCCGCCTTTGGAGACACCTGTAGTACTCCTTTATAATCACCCGATTACGTTGTGACGTTTGGTAGCACCAAAGTGTTCCTCCGTGGCGGAGTTGCATAATCTCATAGTTATAGGAACATGTATAAGTCATGGATAAAAGCAGTAGCAACATACTAAGCGATCGTGTGCTAAGCTAATGGAATGGGTCATGTCAATCGATCATTCAACTAATGATGTGACCTTGTTAATCAAATAACAACCCTTTGTTCATGGTTAGGAAACATAACCATCTTTGATTAACAAGCTAGTCTAGTAGAGGCATACTAGTGACACTGTTTGTTTATTCACTCACACATGTATTATGTTTCCGGTTAATACAATTCTAGCATGAATGATAAACATTTATCATGAAATAAGGAAATAAATAATAACTTTATTATTGCCTCTAGGGCATATTTCCTTGATCTCCCACTTGCACTAGAGTCAATAATCTAGATTACATAGTAATGATTCTAACACCCATGGAGTCTTGGTGTTGATCATGTTTTGCTCGTGGAAGAGGCTTAGTCAACGGTCTGCTACATTCAGATCCGTATGTATCTTGCAAATCTCTATGTCTCCCACCGGACTAAATCCGGATGGAATTGAAGCGTCTCTTGATGTGCTTGGTCCTCTTGTGAAATCTGGATTCCTTCGCTAAGGCAATTGCTCGAAGATTGTCACGAAGATTTTCATTGGACCCGATGCACTAGGTATGACACCTAGATCGATATGAACTCCTTCATCTAGACTCCTTCATTAGCTGCTTCAAACTGCTATGTACTCCGCTTCACATGTAGATCCCGCCACGACGCTTTGTTTAGAACTGCACCAACCGACAGCTCCTCCGTTTAGTGTAAATACGTATCCGGTCTGCGATTTAGAATCGTCCGGATCGGTGTCAAAGCTTGCATCAACGTAACTGCCACGATGAGCTCTTTGTCACCTCCATATACGAGAAACATATCCTTAGTCCTTTTCGGTATTTCGGGATGTTCTTGACCGCTGTCGATGATCCACTCTGGATTACTTTTGGTACCTCCTGCTAAGCTTATAGCAAGGCACACATCAGTGCGGTACACGACATTGCATACATGATAGAGCCTATGGTGAAGCATAGGAACATCTTTCATTTCTCTCTATCTTCTGCAGTGGTCGGGCATTGAGTCTTACTTAACTTCACACCTTGTAACACAGGCAAGAACCCTTTCTTTGCTTGATCCATTTTGAACTTCTTCAAAATTTTGTCAAGGTATGTGCTTTGTGAAAGTCCAATTAAGCGTCTTGATCTATCTCTATAGATTTTGATGCCCAATATGTAAGCAGCTTCACCGAGGTCTTTCATTGAAAAACTCTTATTCAAGTATCCATTTATGCTATCCAGAAATTCTATATCATTTCCGATTAGTAATATGTCATCTACATATAATATCAGAAATGCTACAGAGCTCCCACTCACTTTCTTGTAAATACAGGCTTCTCCAAAAGTCTGTATGAACCAAAATGCTTTGATCACACTATCAAAGCGTTTATTCCACCTCCGAGATGCTTGCACCAGTCCATAAATGGATCGCTGGAGCTTGCACACTTTGTTAGCTCCCTTTGGATCGATAAAACCTTCGGTTGCATCATATACAACTCTTCTTCCGTAAATCCTTCAGAATGCAGTCTTTACATCCATTTGCCAAATTTCATAATCATAAAATGCGGCAATTGCTAACATGATTCGGACAGACTTAAGCATCGCTACGGGTGAGAAGGTCTCATCGTAGTCAATCCCTTGAACTTGTCGAAAACCCTTTGCGACAAGTCGAGCTTTGTAGACGATAACATTACCGTCGGCGTCGGTCTTCTTCTTGAAGATCCACTTGTTTTCTATTGCTTGCCGACCCTCGGGCAAGTCAACCAAAGTCCATACTTTGTTTTCATACATGGATCCCATCTCGATTTCATGGCCTCAAGCCATTTTGTGGAATCTGGGCTCACCATCGCTTCTTCATAGTTCGTAGGTTCATCATGATCTAGTAGCATGACTTCGAATAGGATTACCGTACCACTCAGTGCGGATCTTACTCTGGTTGATCTACGAGGTTTCAGTAGTAACTTGATCTGAAGTTTCATGATCAACATCATCAACTTCCTCACTATTTGGTGTAGATGTCTCAGAAACCGGTTTCTGTGACAAACTACTTTCAAATAAGGGAGAAGGTACAATTACCTCATCAAGTTCTACTTTCCTCCCACTCACTTCTTTCGAGAGAAACTCCTTCTCTAGAAAGGATCCATTCTTAGCAACAAATGTCTTGCCTTTGGATCTGTGATAGAAGGTGTACCCAACTGTCTCCTTTGGGTATCCTATGAAGACACATTTCTCCGATTTGGGTTCGAGCTTATCAGGTTGAAGCTTTTTCACATAAGCATCGCATCCCCAAACTTTAAGAAACGACAACTTTGGTTTCTTGCTAAACCATAGTTCATAAGGTGTCGTCTCAACGGATTTTGACGGTGTTCTATTCAGTGTGAATGCGGCTGTCTCAAGAGCATAACCCCAAAAGCGATAGCGGTAAATCTGTAAGAGACATCATAGATCGCACCATATCTAGTAAAGTGCGACATTGACGTTCGGACACACCATTACGCTGTGGTGTTCCGGGTGGCGTGAGTTCTTGAAACTATTCCGCATTGTTTCAAATGTAGACCAAACTCGTAACTCAAATATTCACCTCCACGATCGATCGTAGAAATTTAATTTTCTTATTACGATGATTTTCAACTTCACTCTGAAATTCTTTGAACTTTTCAAATGTTTCAGACTTATGTTTCATTAAGTAGATATACCCATATCTCGCTTAAATCATCTGTGAAGGTGAGAAAATAACGATATCCGCCACGAGCCTCAACATTCATTGGACCACATACATACAGTATGTATGATTTCCAACAAATCTGTTGCTCTCTCCATAGTACCGAGAGAACGGGTTTTAGTCATCTTGCCCATGAGGCACGGTTCGCAAGTGCCAAGTGATTCATAATCAAGTGACTCCAAAAGTCCATCAAGATGGAGTTTCTTCATGCGCTTTATACCGATATGACCTAAACGGCAAGTGCCACAAATAAGTTGCTCTATCATTATCAACTCTGCATCTTTTGGCTTCAACATTATGAATATGTGTATCACTACTATCGAGATTCATCAAAATAGACCACTCTTCAAGGGTGCATGACCATAAAAGATATTACTCATATAAATAGAACAACCATTATTCTCTCGATTTAAATGAATAACCGTCTCGCATCAAACAAGATCCAGATATAATGTTCATGCTCAACGCAGCACCAAATAACAATTATTTAGGTCTAAAACTAATCCCGAAGGTAGATGTAGAGGTGGCGTGCCGATCGCGATCACATCGACTTTGGAACCATTTCCACGCGCATCGTCACCTCGTCCTTTGCCGGTGTTAAGCAATCCGTAGTCCTGTTTGAGTTGCAAATATTAGCAAGCAGAACCCGATATCAAATACCAGTGCTCTGCGAGCTCTAGTAAGGTACACATCAATAACATGTATATCACATATACCTTTGTTCACCTTGCCATCCTTCTTATCCGCCAAATACTTGGGGCAGTTCCGCTTCCAAATGACGATCGCTTGCGGTAGAAGCACTTTCGATTTCAGGTTTGGGTCCAGACTTGGGTTTCTTCTCTGAGCGACAACTTGCTTGCTGTTCTTCTTGAAGTTCCTTCTTCTTCCCTTTGCCTTTCTTCTTGAAACTAGTGGTCTTATTGACCATCAACACTTGATGCTCCTTCTTGATTTCTACTTCCGCAGCCTTTAGCATTGCGAAGAGCTCTGTATAGTCTTTACTAACCCTTGCATATTATAGTTCATCACGAAGCCTTTGTAGCTTGGTGGCGGTGATTGAAGAATTTCATCAATGACACAATCATCCGGAAGATTAACTCCCAGTTGAGTCAAGTGATTGTAATACCCGGACATTTTGAGTATGTGCTCACCGACGAACTATTCTCCTCCATCTTGCAGCTATAGAACTTATTGGAGACTTCATATCTCTCAATCCGGGCATTCATTGGAATATCAACTTCAACTCTGGAACATCTCATATGCTCCATCACGTTCAAAACGTCGTTGAAGTCCGGTTCTAAGCCGTAAAGCATGGCACATGAACTATAGAGTAGTCATCGACTTTGCTCGCCAGACGTTCTTAACGCCGTCGGTTAGCATCAAGAAGAGTGGCACCTAGCGGTGCATCCGGGACGTAACTCTTACGTGCAGCAATGAGGATAATCCTCGAGTTACGGACCCGATCCGTGTAATTGCTACCATCATCTTTCAACTTTGCTTTCTCAAGGAACGCATTAAAATTCAACGGAACAACAGCACGAGCCATCTATCTACAATCAAACATAGACAAGCAAGATACTATCAGGTACTAAGTTCATGATAAATTTTAAGTTCAATTAATCAGATTACTAAAGAACTCCCACTTAGACAGACATCTCTCTAGTCATCTAAGTGATCACGTGATCCAAATCAACTAAACCATAACCGATCATCACGTGAGATGGAGTAGTTTTCAATGGTGAACATCTTATGTTGATCATATCTACTATATGATTCACGCTCGACCTTTCGGTCTCCGTGTTCCGAGGCCATATCTGCATATGCTAGGCTCGTCAAGTATAACCTGAGTATTCTGCGTGTGCAAAACTGGCTTGCACCCGTTGTAGATGGACGAGAGCTTATCACACCCGATCATCACGTGGTGTCTCGCACGACGAACTTTGGCAACGGTGCATACTCGGAGAACACTACTTGATAATTTTAGTGAGAGATCATCTTAAAATGCTACCGTCAATCAAAGCAAGATAAGATGCATAAAGGATAAACATCACATGCAATCAATATAAGTGATATGATATGGCCATCATCATCTTGTGCTTGTGATCTCCATCTCCAAGCACCGTCGTGATCACCATCGTCACCGGCGCGACACCTTGATCTCCATCGTAGCATCGTTGTCGTCTCACGCCACCTATTGCTTCTCGACTATCGCTACCGCTTAGTGATAAAGTAAAGCAATTATGATGCGTTGCATTTCATACAATAAAGCGACAACCATATGGCTCCACCGATTGCCGATAACCGGTTACAAAACATGATCATCTCATACAATAAAATATAGCATCACGTCTTGACCATATCACATCACAACATGCCTGCAAAAACAAGTTAGGCGTCCTCTACTTTGTTGTTGCAAATTTTACGTGGCTGCTACGGGCTTAAGCAAGAACCAATCTCACCTACGCATCAAAACCACAACGATACTTCGTCAAATAGACTCTGTTTTAACCTTCTCAAGGACCGGGCGTAGCCACACTTGGTTCAACTAAAGTGAGAGAGACAGACACCCGCCAGTCACCTTTAAGCAACGAGTGCTCGTAGCGGTGAAACCAGTCTCGCGTAAGCGTACGCGTAATGTCGGTCCGGGCCGCTTCATCTCACAATACCGCTGAACCAAAGTATGACATGCTGGTAGGTAGTATGACTTGTATCGCCCACAACTCACTTGTGTTCTACTCGTGCAAAACATCAAACCATAAAAACCTGGCTCAGATACCACTGTTGGGGAACGTAGTAATTTCAAAAAATTTCCTACGGACACGCAAGATCATGGTGATGCATAGCAACGAGAGGGGAGAGTGTTGTCTATGTACCCTCGTAGACCGAAGCGGAAGCGATCACAACGTAGAGGAAGTAGTCGTACGTTCTCCTCGCGATCCGACCGATCCCAGCGCCGTTACTCCGGCGCCTCCGAGTTCTTGACACACGTACAGCTCGATGACGCTCCTCGGGCTCCAATCCAAGAGTGCTTCGGGAGGAGAGTTTCACAAGACGACGGCGTGGTGACAATCTTGATGTTCTATCGACGCAGGCTTCGCCTAAGCTCCGCCACGATATGACCGAGGTGGATTATGGTGGAGGGGGCACCGACACGGCTAAGGAACGATCTCAAGGATCAACTTGTGTGTTCTAGGGTGCCCCCTGCCCCGTGATATAAAGGAGCAAGGGGGTGCGGCCGGCCCTAGGAGGAGGCGGCGAGGAGTCCTACTCCCACCGAGTAGGACTCCCCCTTCCTAGTTGGATTAGGACTTGGGGGAGGGAAAGAGGAGGGGCGCCGCCTCTCCTTGTCCTATTCGGACTAGGGGAGGGGCGTGCCTGCCATGGCCGGCCTTTCCTCTTCTCCCTCATGGCCCACTAAGGCCCATTAACCCCCGGGAGGGTTCCGGTAACACCCCGGTGTTCCGGTAAAATCCCGATTTCACCCGGAACCATTCCGAACTCCAAACATAGGCTTCCAATATATCAATCTTTATGTCTCGACCATTTCGAGACTCCTCGTCATGTCCGTGATCACATCCGGGACTCCAAACTCCTTCGGTACATCAAAATACATAAACTCTTAATATAACCGTCATCGAAACCTTAAGCGTGCGGACCCTACGGTTCGAGAACAATGTAGACATGACCGAGACACGTCTCCGGTCAATAACCAATAGCGGCACCTGGATGCCCATATTGGTTCCTACATATTCTACGAAGATCTTTATCGGTCAGACCGCATAACAACATACGTTGTTCCTTTGTCATCGGTATGTTACTTGCCGAGATTCGATCGTCGGTATCCAATACCTAGTTCAATCTCGCTACGGCAAGTCTCTTTACTCGTTCCGTAATACATCATCTCACAGCTAACTCATTAGTTGTAATGCTTGCAAGGCTTAAGTGATGTGTATTACCGAGAGGGCCCAGAGATACCTCTCCGACAATCGGAGTGACAAAACCTAATCTCGAAATACGCCAACCCAACATCGCCTTTGGAGACACCTGTAGTACTCCTTTATAATCACCCGATTACGTTGTGACGTTTGGTAGCACCAAAGTGTTCCTCCGTAAACGGAGTTGCATAATCTCATAGTTATAGGAACATGTATAAGTCATGGATAAAAGCGGTAGCAACATACTAAGCGATCGTGTGCTAAGCTAATGGAATGGGTCATGTCAATCGATCATTCAACTAATGATGTGACCTTGTTAATCAAATAACAACCCTTTGTTCATGGTTAGGAAACATAACCATCTTTGATTAACAAGCTAGTCTAGTAGAGGCATACTAGTGACACTCTGTTTGTTTATTCACTCACACATGTATTATGTTTCCGGTTAATACAATTCTAGCATGAATGATAAACATTTATCATGAAATAAGGAAATAAATAATAACTTTATTATTGCCTCTAGGGCATATTTCCTTCAAAAGTAACCTGGGAGGAGTTGGTTGAGACATATCCTCAAACAGTGGGTGCATGTCCACCGCAGAAGCTCACTGATGTCTTAGCGTTGTACGCCAGCTCTGGGAAGCGTCCGGGTCCTGCATGAAGTCATCTGAGATGCTTGGCCATTGCAAAGACAGAAGGCCGTAGGGCATGGGTGTGGCAGACGTTGCTGGAGTGGACGCAATGAACTCCAAGTTGATGATGTCCTTCTTGGCCTTTTCGCGGGGGTGCGCTTCTGGACACGCCAGTCTTTGCGGGCAACGCTTTTCGTGTTTATTGCTGCAACGGTCGGGAACCCCACGAACTCTACAGCCCACGGTCCATGGAGGCGGGAGGATGGCACAACGGGCGTCGATCGCTAGGAAGGAGGAGGAGGGCGGCGGCATGGACGCTTAAAAGGATGGCTTGCCCGGTGAGGGATTTGGTCGATTTGGGCAATTTGGGGTCACTTTGGCTTGTCAGGTCCAACGTAGGGGACACATCGGGGTGGCTCTAAATCCGCCTCACAAATGAGCTGCATTTGCAAGGTGCTGGACAACCCGAATAAACGAGTTGTGTTTGGATGTATGGTTAGACATGATTTTTTTGCGGGCAGTGTTCACGCGGAAGGATGAATATGGTGGGAGGGGGGAGGGGGTAGCTCACGAGTGATTATATAATTTATTTACAAAGATTTGTAAAGATAAGTTTGTGTCCATTCTATATGTATGTTTCCACGTAGTCCTCCCTCTGGTCCTTTTTTACATTACGTATTAGATTTGTGTCAAGTCAAATTTTACAAAGTTTGACCAAATTTATATTAAAAATCATCAACATCTACAACAACAAATATATATAGTATGAAGCTATATTTCACAATGAATGTAGCAATATCGATTTGGCATTGTGAATGTTAATATTTTTTTTCTATAAATTTGGTCGGACAAAACTTATATGCAGACTAAAAAGGACGCATGATTGGGTTTTTTAAAACTTTAAAAATAATGATTTTATGGAGCATTTTTTGATAAGTGTGTGCCCATCTTGTCAAGTTGTCTATCCACAATTGATTACCTTATCACAACCACATGTCGGCACGACACTCGTTAAAATACACTGACAGCTCCAGACCGCCACAGCGGCCGTGCCACTCAACATTATTGCCAGATCCATTCCTCCCGTGCGAGCGCGACAGGCAGACAGCGGCGGTGCACGAGGGCATGGTGTACCAGCAAGCGGCGACGGCCATGGAGCTCCTGCGGGACAGCATCCCCATGGTGTCCCTGGCCGCCGCGGCCGCCGCACTGTACGCGCGCGTGGCCTCGTCGCTCCTCCGCCCCGGCCTCCCACGCCTCGTCGCGCTGCTCCCGCTCTTCCCGTTCCTCGCCGCCGCTCCCCTGGCATTGACTTCCTCCGCCATCGTCCGGGGCACCGCCGCCTTCTTCCTGGCCTGGCTCTGCGCGTTCAAGCTCGCCCTCCTCGCCGCCGGCCGCGGGCCGCTCGACCCGGCGCTCCCCGTGCTGCCGTTCCTCTTCACCGCCTTGCTCCCCGTCAAGCTCCACCCCTCCGGCGCGGGAGCGCCCAAAGCCAAGCCGCTGCCGTCGCTCCTCTCTTGCGCGGCCAAGGTCGCCGCCATAGCCGCCATCCTCCGCATCTACCAGTACAACGCTCGGCTGCACCCCTACGCGCGCCGGGCGCTGTACGGCGCCCACATATACTGCTTCCTGGACCTCTTCTTCCCCTGCATCGCGGCGGCCGCCGGCGCGCTGGGCATGGAGACGGAGCCGCAGTTCGACCGCCCCTACCTGGCCTCCTCGCTGCGCGACTTCTGGGGCCGCCGGTGGAACCTCATGGTGTCGGCCATCCTCCGGCCGTCGGTTTACGACCCCGTGCGCGCGCGCGCCGGGAGCCCCGCCGGCGTGCTGGCCACCTTCCTGGTGTCCGGGCTGATGCACGAGGGCATGGTGTACTACCTCAGCCTCCGGCGGCCGGACGGGGGGATGACCGCCTTCTTCTTGCTCCACGGCGCTTGCTGCGTCGCCGAGGGGTGGTGCGCGCGGCGGTGGGCGGCGAGGGGGTGGCCGTCGCCGCCGCGGGCCGTGGCGACGGTGATTGTGGTGGTGTTCGTCGCGGGCACGTCGTTCTGGCTCTTCTTCCCGCCGCTGTGCAAGGACGGAGGGGAGGAGAAGCTGCTCGAGGAGTGGGCTGCCGTGGCGGCCTTCTTCCTCGACGCCGGCAGAAAGATTAATGGCATTGTACGTTCAACGGACTAACGGAGTAGCAAAATAAATTTGAGATTGATTGGGACTCTAAATCTCTAATTACCAGGTAACCAAACATGATTGCATTGTCTTGTTTACCATGATAAAGTCTGAGAGATGAAATATACACACTCAAAAGTTTCACAAGTGAGAAAAATGGAAGAGCATCTCCAACGGCCGCGCCAAACAAGCGCCGCGCCGCAAAATTATCTATTTTAGCGCGCGCAACCGGTATAGTGGTTTCAGTGGGCGCGCAAAAACCCCGCGCGCGGCATATGTAGTTCAGCGCGCAGGCCGAAACTCCATCGCGCGCCGTTTATTTGCTGCGCCCGCTCCCGCGCGCTAGACTCTCGTGCGCTCGCTTGCAACTCCCCCTCCCCCTCCTGCCGCGGCGTCGCCGCTGCCCGCGCCACCCGACGACCGTTCCGGCGCTTCCGCGGCCTATCTCCGCGCCCGGCGCTTCTCCCCGCCTCTAGTCATCGCCGCCCCTCGCGCGCGTCCGTCCTCCGACGAACAGCGCCCGGGCGCTCGCTGCCGCTCGGCGCCCGCAAGGTGTTTGACAAAACGCCTGCAAGGTGTTTGACAAAACGCCTGCAAGGTATGTATTGCTCAAACTTCTGAATTTGGTGCATGTTGATTGTAGTTTTAATAGCATAGTATTGAACATTGCATGGAGGGACGGGATGGACCTTGCGGTAGGTGGTGCCGTCGGGCTCGACGGTCCAACCGGCCTCGTTTGTGTTTGATCTCTGCTTCTGATTTGAAATGCATATGTTATTTGTGCGAGAGTCGCGCGCGCTGCATTTTTGCGTGCTGCTGGAGCTGTGCGCGCTGTATTTTAGCGCGGCTGCTGGAGCCAGCGCTGCTCGCCGCGTTAAACCAGACGATGGTCGCACGGCAAAGTAGTTTTTAGTGCGCGGCGCGTTCGGCCTCTGTTGGAGATGCTCTAAAGCGCCGAGGATATCGATCGTTCTCCATAATATGAACTGTGCACCATTCCACACCTACAGCTCGCCAAATGCAGAAAGAATAAACATCGCCAGCTCTGATGATTCCCAACCAAAAACAAGTCATGATTCACCAACCTTGGGAGTCGTACTCAAACTGAGATTGTACTTTTACAGTGCCAAGTTTGCCAAAAAAAAAAAGTTCAGTGTTAAAAGAGCTTTAAACCATAGACCGCCCTGCTATTCACGAAGAAAAACTTCCTTCCATCTCATTAGATGGTAGTACATCTTGCAAAAGGAAATCGTGGGCTTTCAAGAAATCCAACCATCTCAGAGCATCTCCAACAGCCGCTCAACACGCGGCGCGCTCATCGTCTGGTTTGGTGCGGCACGCGCGGTCTGGCTCCAAAGAAAGCGATAAAATGCAGCAGCAGACGTAGCTCCAAAGAGCGTTAAAATGTAACGCAGCAAGCAGCGCGATGCCATTTGTTGTATTTTGGACACAAAATAAATTTCACACATCACAAAACAAAGACATGGCATATAATTTAAATCACACAAACAAGTTGACGACTAAAATTTCATGCCCACAAGTTCAAATTCATGCCCACAACATCATCCAACCAAGTTTAAAATGCAAATCAAATTATGGCACAAATAAAAGGCACAACAATCAAGCCTCATCCTCGTCTTCATTCTCATCTTTCTCCGATTCATCCGACTCCTCCGAAGACGATTCTTCCTCCTCCTCTTCATTGTCGCGCGCCGCACCCTCATCACATGAAACTTGGAAGGTGTTGGCAAGATCTTCAACGGCATCTTCATGCGAAGGTGTGTGAGGCACACCGGCGCCCGGAGGTGCACCCATGCCTCCAATGAGAGACGCAAAACTCATGCCACCCATGCCGCCTGGAGGTGCTCCGAAGCCACCCATGCCTCTCACGGTCTCCATGGTAGCTCCAAAGCCACCCATGGCACCCATGTCGCCCATGGTAGTTCCAAAGCCACCCATGCCGCCAAGGCCACCCATGCCTCCCATGCCGCCAAGGCCACCGCCACCCATTGCGCGAGTCATGGCTCTTTTTTGGATCAAGACTTCTTCACGGGCAAGATTGACATACTCCTTTTGCGCATCATTGAAGATAGATGTGTCCAAGAAGAACAAGTGCTTCTCCCATTCCAACAATTTAGATCGCTCCTCCATGCCCACCTTCCTCTCCTCGGCCGCCACCCTCCTCTCCTCGGCCGCAGCATCTTGGTTCCGTGCCATCTTCCTGACCTCGTTGTCTTCTTTTCTTTCCTTGACAATTGCTTCCACAACATTTTTGAGCTCATCATCTCATTTCCTCTTCTTCTTTTCTTTTTCGTCTTTCTTGGTCCCATCCGGTCGTTTCGCTTTCGAGTATGAAACCAAGTTTGTTGTGGGGCTTCTCTTGCCATCATCACTTGATGCTTCCTCCTCCTCATCTTCCAAATCAATTGCTCATTTGCGTTTTTTGCTCAAATTCAAATCATCAATATCCTCACGCTTCTTCCATTTCTCATCATCCTTCAATACTTCATAGCAATGAGGCAAGGTAAATGGCCTTCCTTTTTTGATCTTCCCCTTCTTGGTCCTCCTCTCCTCTCCTTTGGACAACTTTTGTGCAATATTTATCTACATGAAAACAAAACAAGTTAGCACAAGAAACACCAACAACAAACATGATGAACATAAATGATGAAATGGCACTTACCCTATCTTCATCATTAGTGCCACTTGGGTTCAACTTGTCAACTTCCTTTTGTGCGGCGGCCCATTGTTGACAATCATTGTTGATTGTTGACCACCGGGAGCGAAGAGATCGATCGAAGCGGTCAATTCCACTCACGTTGCGTAGATCAAAGTGTTCTTCCATCCGGAGCCAATAAACATCTCTACTTTGATCACCTCCAACGGATGGATCCCTCGACACGTCCAACCAAGTTTTGCATAGCAAGACGTCTTTGTCGTTGGTGTAGTTGCCTCCTCTTCCTTTAGGTGCATCGACAATGCCCTCACCATCCTTGTCCATCTCGAACTCATGGTTTTCGAAATGCATGTCATTGGTTTGAGACCAATGCAAATTGTTGAAGCCAACACCCATAGTTGACATGTATGCGTCATCGTTGACACTACAAAGTATGTAGAACAATGCAAATAAGCTATCTATATGTATGCATGCAAAAAATAACAACAACAAAAAAGTTGGCGAAATTTTATACCTTTCGGGCATTTCCACAAACACATTGGCTTGCGTCCGCCGGCTCAACAAGTGAGCTCTTGGCGCTTGTAATCGGGCCAGGCGTCGTGACGCCGCCGCAAGCTTCTTCCTCGACTGCTTGGAGTAGCCGGAGCCGTCCGTCGCCTTGTTCTTCTTCGCGGAAACCTTGCCCTTCTTCGGTCTTACCGCATTTGGGAGCTTCAAGAGGGGGGCACGTGGTACGGCGGGCGCAGGCACAACGCCACCCGCCGCCGAGGTCATCCGCGGCGGCATGAAGAGGCCGCGAGCGATGCCGGTGCTCGGAGGAACTCCAGCGGGGGCGAAGCCAAAGCTCCCTGCGCTAGGGTTTGCGCCGGCGGCGGCGGCAGCGATGGCGACGGTGGAGTGGTCGCGGCTGTAGGAAGGGGGTGAGAGGTGTGCAGGCGTCCATCGGGCGGGATTCCGGCGGCTGGCTGGCGTCTTGGGCGAAGGTGGCGCGAAGGAGAGAGTATACATGAAGGCTTCGAGTGTGTGTACAAAGCGGCGCTCAAATACAATAGCGATGGCGATTCGGACAGCGCCTAACTCTATATGCAGCAGGCTTATTGCGCGTCATTGTAGCCCCTCTACCGATTGCGCGCATGCTAAAATGGACAAATTTTCGGCACGACACTCATTTTGCGCGGCTGTTGGATATGCTCTCACATCCCCACCACCGACAGTTAGGACGTCTTTGGTAGGGTACATGACGGTAAAATTCGTACTACTCAACCCACTTTTGGTCAATTGGTAGCCTGCACAGGACCACCTCGAGCTTAGCCCAAATATAATCGTAGCATGCAAAAAGAGAGAACACAACAGTAGCCGTTCGCTGGTCAGCATGTACGAGTGATGCGTGTGACGGCGTGTTTCAAAATATGTTCAGAAATTCATATTTTTTAAATTATAAAAAATATTCAGAATTTCAAAAAATGTTCAAATTTTTAAAACTGGTTTACATTTAAAAAATAAAAATAATTCAGATAATTTCAGAGAAAATGTAAAAATGTTCAGCATTTCAAATTTTGAATAGATTTCCACAAAAGTTTCAAAATATTTTAAAATTATAGAAAATGTTCAGATTTTCATAAAAAAACTAAAATCATAATTTCTCAAAATTTATTGAAAGTTTCAGAAAATGTTAAGAATTTGAAAATAAATAAAATTAGAAAATATTCAAAGTTTTTGTTCACTTTTTCAAAAAAATCACATTTTTAAAATTTTGTTCACCATTCAATTTTTTGGGGGGAATTTGAAAGTGTTCAGCATGTTTAAACAGAAACGGGCTACCAAACAAAGTGCCAACTCAGCATGTCTCAACACCGCTACCAGACAACAACAAAGCTATTTTTTCATAAATAATACATTATCTTTATTAAAATTTAAAAATATTACATAGTAATTATATATTTTTTTAAATAATACCCAGTTGGCCTACTGTTGGCCGATTGGCCCCTAGTTAGCCCACTGATGGCCGATTGGATTCAGTCGGCCCCCTATTGGCTGACTGGCCCAGTCGGCCCACTGCTGGCCGATTGGCTCCCAGTCTGATTCCTCTAGGTCAACAGGTGTATGCACCCATTTTTCTATTGAATAGGTATTTAAAAAATGTTGAATATGTATTTGAAAAATGTTGAATAGGTATTTGAAAAAGTTGAAGAAGTATTTTAAAAACTATTGATCATGTATATACAAATATTAATTAAGCATTTGCAAAAAATGTTGAACAAGTATTTGAAAAATGTTGAACGAGTATTTGAAAACTGTTGAACAAGTATTTGAAAACTGTTGAAGAAGTATTTAAAAATGTTGATCATGTATATAAAATGTTAATCAAGTATTTGAAAACTGTTGAATATTTGTTCAATATATTTCAAATGCTTGTTTTACATTTTTCAAATACTTGTTCAACATTTTTCAAATACTTGTTTTACGTGTTATTCAAATGCTTGATTAACATTTTTATATACATGATTAATATTTTTGAAAATACTTCTTCAACATTTTTCAAATACCAATTCAATAGTTTTCAAATACTTATTCAACATTTTTCAAATACTTGTTCAACGTTTGTTGCAAATGCTTGATTAACATTTTTATATACATGATCAAGATTTTTTAAAATACTTTTTCAACATTTTTCAAATACCTATTCAACATTTTTCAAATACCTATTCAACATTTTTCAAATACATCTCCAACATTTTTCAAATACCTATTTAACGGGAAAATTGGTGCATGCACCTGTCAGCCTAGAGGGGGCCAATCGGCCAGCAGTGGGCCGCCAATCGGCCGGCAGTGGGCCGACTGGGGGCCAATCGACCAACAGTAGGCCGACTGGATCCAATTGGCCGGTAGTGGGCCGACTAGGGGGCCAATCAGCCAGCAGTAGGCCAACTGGATCCAATCGGCCAGCAATAGGCCAACTGGGTATTATTTAAAAAAAATTACCGCGTAATATTTTTGAAATTTAATAAAAATAATGTATTATTTTAAAAAAATTAGCCAACAACAAATGCATGTTCAACATGTATAAGGGGAGAACAACCAATGCTAGGTTGAGAATGTTAACAAACACACCCTTAAGCACCATTCTACCCCAGAGGGCAGCATCTTCGTACCTCCTCAGCACCCTAGTCTCTTTTCAAGTTCATATTTTCAACAGGCTTACTCACATTCATATACAAGAACAAACTGGAAATATTCCTGCTGAGACAAAGCTTCTATAAAGCAACAAATGATAGCATAGTTTACAACAGAACAGGAAAGCAGATTATTAAAGCATAGTTTACAAAATATTTCTGCTGTGTAAATCGTCGCCATTCACCAGTATTTGCTAGCCCTCCGTCTCTTTACCAATTACAGTTTGAGTACAACACGCCGTCCAAATGCATGGCAAAATACGAATGCGACAGTGGCCCAAAATGCCAAGACGAATGAAATGGCACTGACCACGTAAAGGATCGGGTCAGAATCACCAGCCACACTTCCTGCAACACCGTTTGGTGCCATGGGGCCTGAACTTGAAGTGCATGATCTAAGGTTGTTGTTCCCTTTGTAACTGTCCATATCGAATGTGCTAAACTGACCGCTGGCTGGTAGACACCCCGATAAATTGTTGTATGCCACAGAAAACACCTCTAGGGATGATAGCCGAGTTAACTGCCATGGCACTGATCCGCTCAGCCTGTTTTCTGATAGGTCTAAGCTCTCAATCTCGTTCAAGTTTGCGAAGGTTGCAGGGATAGAGCCAATAAAGAAATTGTTCGACAAGTTGAGAGACTTGATGTGGCTCAAATTCCCCATCTCCATTGGAATCTCGCCCGACAGCATGTTTGCAGATAAGTCAATGCCAGACATCAACATGAAGAAGTTGTGTCCGTATGTGTATGGTGGGTTCCCTTTAGTGGTGAAGGTGAAGCCTTGGAGTTCATAATGACTGTTATATGAGAAGCCCATATCATGGAACACACCAAACCCCCCTCCAAATAAGTAACCGGTGGTTCTGGGCCAATAAATATAAGCTTCAAGTTCAGGGTCTTCAAATGGGATGCCACCAATACACTGTGGTACAGAACCCGAGAGTCTGTTATGAGAGATGTCAATTATACTCAAGTATTGGAGACGGCAGAGATTTGGTGAGATCTGTCCCTCAAACTTATTTCTGCCTAACAACAGTATTACTGATTTCAGAAAGATTTCGTGTCCACTCAAGGTTGCCTGCGAACTGATTCTGGCTGAGATCCAAAGCTGTAATGAAGGAGCTGTTGAAAAATGCATTTGGAGAGCCTGACAGAGAATTCCCAGATATACTCAGAAACCGGAGTGGTAATGTACTGCTGCAGTGTGGTATAAAGCCTAGAAAATAGTTATCCGATAGATCTAACATCTGAAGACTTGTTAATTTACAAATTTCTGGATGAATGTCACCGGTTAAACTATTTCTAGCTAGGCTCAAAGCTTCCAGTGATGGAAGATTCCATAATGAAATGTACAGTGGTCCTGACATATTGTTATCATGTAAATCCATGATTTGGACATTACCAGACAGATTTCTAGGTAGAGTCCCTTCAAATTTGTTGTTGTCTAGGTAGATTGCTACCGCAGACAAGTTACTAGCCCCATCAAGTATCACACCCCCGAGATTATTGTTTGAGAGCTTCAATATATTCAATGCAGAACAGTTTGTGAACAAGCAAGATGGTACCTGTCCTACAAAGTTGTTATTTGATAGGTCCATAATTTCAATCCTGTCAATGTTGCACAATGAAGATGGCATAACTCCAGATATATTATTATGAGAAACATCAAGAATCCTCAGTTTGGGAAACATTGAACTGATATTGGCTGGCAGCTGTCCTTCAATACGGTTCAGAGATATGTTCAAGAGTTGAAGATCAGTTTGGTTTTGTCAACTGGGGTATAGTGATCCAACTAACAAGTTATTTGAAAGATCCAGGTAAACTAGTGTCGCTTCATTTGTTAACAGAAAATTAGGCATGCTTCCTGGCAAATCATTGTTGGACAAATCAAGAAATTCCAGATGATGTTGTGTGCGTAGGAAATGGGGCTGTGCAAGCATGCTTTTTTCAAGGTTACACCAAGAGAGCATTAGTGTTCTCAATTCAAATTTAGGTACCCAGCCATGCATTTTCACTTGAACAAGCAAATCAGTATTCCTGGACAGATCTATATGTTTGAGCTTTGTACAGTTTCTTAGCCAGAAGAAATCGAATTTACCGCCTAGCTTGTTTTTGGATAACCTGATAGTTTGAAGCAGTGAGGAACACTTCCAAGATGAGTTTATAGGTATGTGTCCTTCAAAGAGGTTTTCTGAAAGATCCAGATACTCAAGGCTTGGAAGGCCAAATACGGATGCTGGGAGGCTACCACTCAATTGATTAGATCCCATATGCAGTTCTCGCAAATTCTGGAGATTGTTTAAACCTGCCATGATATATATGACTCTTAGCAAGTAAAAATTAATTGCAGCAACTGATAAGGGATGTAAAATTGATTAGTTTCAGTACCTGTATTCTGAAGAGCCCCGCTCATGTTGTTTCTGTTGAGATTTATGACCTCCAGAGAAACCATTTTGTTGTCAAATCCTGAGATATCGCCTATGAAACTGTTATCACTGAGGTTGAGATACTTGAGCTTACTCAATCCTTGGAGACCTGAAGAAATTGTTTGATTCAGAATAAGATTTTTGCAATCAAACTTACCGGAAGAATAAATGGAGTTTCAAGCATGCAACACAATCCACATACCGTCAAAATTTTGTAAACAAGCGAAATTTCGAGAGAAATCCAACAGCTGAAGCTCCCGGAACGAAGAAAAGATTGTCAAGTTCAAGCATGCAACTTCCATCTCTTCAGTTGAGGTAGAACCATCACTATAATGGGTAGGGATTGACTGGTAGATAGAGAAAAGGTCGAGACGCAATATTCGCCGTGTGCTATTGTCGCACGTGATCCTTTCCCATGAGCAACAGTCATCACCGTGTCCCCACGAACTGGGAACCTCGGAGTTTGCGCTCATGAACCAAGAGCTAATCTCCATGAGGGCCGCCCTTTCCTCCATGAAACAGCCTGAAGAACTCAGAAACATGGAGTGCACAATGCACACGACCAAGAACACGCATCCCCATGACAAGTAGCTGCCCATTTCAAAGGAAAAATGCCTCTACCGTATCCCGTGTGTTCTATGGTGTAGGCTTGGGAGAATGGTGCCTGCTTATTGTTCTGCTCCCTGTGGTGTTTATAGTTGGCTGTCGGAATGCTCTACAGTTGCTTAGCAAAAAAAGTTTGGGTATGGTCAAGGTAGGTATGCTTGAGCAGCGGAAATTGAAGTAATGGCATTGTTGACGTATTGAGGGACAATTTGTTTAAATCCAATTTGGCGGATAGCCATAGACATGACATTAATGACAGATCATGGGTCGTTGGTGCATCATCAATGCGTGGGCTTGACTGCAAAAGATATTGTTCTTGACCACAAATCTGTCAGCTACCAGCTCTGCGTTGCAGGCCATGAAAAGGAAAGTTGCCAAGGTGAACGCTTCTTCGGTGCAAGCATCTTCTAGGTTTTAGCCGGACATATATGCTAGCTAAATGCCTGAGTATCGCTAGCTAATTATACATTTAACGTAATTTACGCAGCCCGCTAATAACAAATGAGACCATTCTGGAGTGCGAAACGATCTTATGCTTTTCCTATATGCACAAGCATCTGCCAATTCAGTCGGAGCGGCAGGCGTCCTCGAATTAGTCCTCGAATTACAATTCAGGTGCAGTAAGGTTTGAGAGCAAGATACCTGATTATTGTTCTTCCCCTTGTGGTTTTTGAGCAGTACTATAGGGACGACTCGTGCATGACGATTAAATCCAGCTGAGGAATCTCTAGCACAGCCCAGCAGCTGCCGCTGGCGCTGGATCCCTTGTCGTTCAGTTATCGCCCACACACGATTTCGATGGTTTTTATAATTGTCTGTCCAAACACTATACGCTTGCACTTGTTTAGTAAACAAAGTTTCAGTCCATGGTCAAGTTAGGTATGGGAGCACCATCAAGCACTAACCTTGGGCATATATAATAGTATTATGCTCCGGACACTTTGTGGACTTGAGTACGAGCACGAAAGCTCTTGCACTTGGCAAAGAGGGGGGAAGTTTCTCCTTCTTCTTTTTTTGAAGTGAAGTTTCTTCTTCAGTGCATACTAGCTGAATGTGTGGGTGTTGCTAACTCGTTATGTGTTTAAATGCAATTTGCATGGCACACTGATAACAATTGAACCCATTCTAATGTGCAGGAGCATACCTTACCTATGCATAAGCATCTTACCAATTCAGTGACTGCTGCAGTCATAGCAGAAAACGTCCTCACACACACCCCTGGAAACCTGGAAGGATGACGGCCATCTTGTTCTCCGACGCCCGGCCTAATTCCCTGTTAGAAAATCGCTACTTTAGTGATCTTATATTTCTTTACAGAGGGAGCAACTTAGTTGCATAAGGTGTGATGAGACAGAGTGGGTGTAAATGGCATGCCAACCACGCAAATCCTCTTACACAGTCGGCTGTGGACTTTCTTCGGAAGCTTCAGCCCGCCGTTGTAAACCGAGCTCCGGCGCTAGCGAGCTGCGCCATTCATGAATCGTGAAGGAGAGAAAAATCTTCTAACAAGGGTCGAGATGCAACGCCCTCGGTCGCTCCTGCCCACGGCGACCCGAGGGTTCCTCCTCCCGCAACCAAACCACCGCCGCCAGTTCTTCTCCTCCCCCGCGCCGCCGCCGGAGGAAGCCGCCGGGCGAAGCCCGTGCGGCTGACGGCGGCGGCGGGGATCTCTCTCGCGGCAACCCCTGGTCTACGGACGGCAGCACTTGGTGGAGGCCGGTGGACGGTGGTGACCCGATCCGTGCGTGGGGCGTACGGAGTGGGTCTCGGCGAATGGTGGCGGGCTATGGGGATCGGACCTCATCGGGCGGCGGCGTCCTGCGGCCTAGCGTGCGCGGTGGCGGGCCTGGCCGGGATCGGTGGATTTCTTCCAGATCGGCCCAGCGTTTGGCTTCGTCCAGACGCCTGGTCAAAGGGCGACGTCGTCTACGCGGCTAACGGCGTTGCCGGTGCCTTCAGCCACGGGGATGATGAGGTGCCACCGGGCGGTAACCGTGAGCCCCATGGCACTCTCTTTCGTGTAGGCTCCGGTAGACGGCTCATCCGAGCCAAACTGAGGTTGGTGGTGTAGGATTGGGATTGGAGGAAACTTTGATCGGCTGGTTCGGTCCGGCAACGGTGAGGTCTTTCAACGTCGTTGTCCTCTTTGGAGGCAAAGCCGAGGTCCATCCTATCCACCCCTGACACCCCCCCCCCCCCTCCGGGACTAAAGTCCAAAATCCGCGTGCTTGAGGGGCGACGACGACTCCATGTGCGTCGTACCGGTGTTCGGGGGAGGGTTGTTCTGGCGGTGGGCTCCAGGTGGCAAGGGGCAGTGGCGGTGGTGCAGAGGTTCACAGGTGGAGCGGCGTGTCATCTACCGTGTGAAGATGACGAGTATTGGCGGCATGGTGCATCTGGGATCTCGACGACGGATGTGTCTGGATGGACGAGCGCAAGGCGGTGGCGCTGTTGGGCACCGTGGCGGCGTCGATGGTAGGCGTCAGTACCCGCTCTGAAGATGGATCTGTGGAAGATGGTGGCGACGACCCATGAGAGTGCGTCGGACTAGTTTGTGCCGCACACCCGGTATGTGGCTTGGTTGCGGCCTCCGGCTTTACATGTTAGGCTTAGGTGAGAGGTCTGAATATTCGGCTCAGACTTACTGCACCCCTTCATCAATTGGATAGGAGTAGCGACAGATGTTGTGAAGATGGCGGATTCAGACATATTGATTACTTTGTAAGGTCTTTGTGAATAATGATAAAATGACTGTATGCATTTCCCAGATACAAAGGCTGGAGGTTAACCTCCTTTTTGAAAAAAAAAAGAATCGTGAAGGAAGCCATTGCCCTCCTTGGCCAGTTTGCGGCTGCCGTGATTTGAGCCTGTCTCCGCACGAAATCGGAGGCATGCGCTTTGTGACTCAACAGAGGAGACAAAAACTCCATGCAGAATCAGAAGTGACCTCCTGATATGGCGCCGTGACCACCCGTTGCGAGAGATGATGCTGAGAGCGGGCACTGGCAAGGTGCAGCTCGTGCTGAGGTCCAGCCAGGACAGCAGCAACCGTCCTCCCTGTTCCGTGTCCGCAAACATCCGGATTAAACCATTCGGACACACTTTGTCATCCAACTTGGTACCCTACCGGTCGGTGGATGAATCTGGTTGTCCGAAATCCAGCAAACCGAACGTAAAGCAAGAAAAATTTGCGGTCATTCGAACCGCCACCACATACACGTCCGACACCCCGATCCTACCCAAAAATATCTTCCGCGCTCGCGGCCTCTCTCACATGGCCGCACCTCTCCTCTCTGTGCCGCATTCACGCCGGCCCAGAACGGACACAACTGATCATTGGAGCCGGTATTGGAGCGGCACCAGCCGAGAGCGCCGCCCGTGCCGCGTCCCACTCTTCATCAGTGGCGGAGCTTAGTGCAAGGCTGAGGGGGCCGTGGCCCCCCAGCATTAGGCAAAATAGTGAAGAAAAATTACTGTGCATGGATTAGATAAGGAAAAGATCAATCTTACCCTCTTAATTTTCCGTGTTTTGGCTTTTGGCCCCTCCTGATATTCCTGCCTAGCTCCGCCACTGCTCTTCATGCCTGTTCAATGCCGAAGAGAAGTGACTGCACAGGGCGGTAACACTACCTACCACACTCCCCTACCAGCATTAAACAGACACGATGACCAAAAAACCTACTCCAGCTCCCGCATTAAAACAACCTGACACTTGGCCTGGTCGGTACTACTCTTTATACGTGGCTACGCCCAACACGATCCGCACCGAACACACTCGGGATAACGTCACGTAGTTCTCCTCCCCCATCAGTGCCGGAGTAGTCAACAGAACCGAGGGAACTCCCGTAACGTTGAAGTCCGAAACGCCCGCTCCCTCTAGCTAGACCTCTTCTGGCAACTAGGGTTGAAGGGTTGGGACGTGCCACACACAGAGACACACAATGGCACACGCGCGCACACACACATCTGAGGCCGAACTTGTACGTCATCTAACCTAACACACAAACAAAAAGTTAATTAACTTGCACGTCATCTAACATAACCTAACATACTGAATTAGGTATGACTATTAGTTATCTGCGATGCCATTTTCTGTATAAAAAAATCAGTTTACGTGAGTACACTGACTTTTGGTTATTCTATAGTTATTCAATGATGTGCATTCGGCATGTTTCATCATTAACTGGGATTATTCATGCTTTGGATCGTGTTATTCTTGTGTCATCTTTTATAGTGTCAATATTGATGTTGCACCTATAATTGCGGAAATGCTCTTTGGAGCTCGGGCTCCATGGAGCCCGAGTTTGACTTGATCAAAATTTAAAATTTAATGTATCAAATTTTTTTGAAAAAAAATACACACATAATTAGAGACATAAAGCATATGTGTGTAAATTTTCAGGACGAAACATCTTTAAATGAATGCTACACAAAAAGAACAAATCTGAGGCTTTTTAGTAGATGCACTATTCATCCCCAAAGTCCATGAATTTGTCTTTTTTGCACAGATCGCGTTTTAGGGCATTTCATCCTGAAATTTTACATATGTACACATCACATCCTTCTTTACTTGTATGATTTTTTTCAGATTTTTTTGAAACTGAAAAGTGCGAATTTTGTTTTTTTTTTTCAAAAAATCCGGCCTCCATGGAGGCCGAGCTCCAAAACGCCCTACTCCTATAATTGTTCTTTTCATTTTTAGGACAAAGCACTTCAAGAGGTTAAAAACAAAGAAATTAAAACTGAAGGTCCATTTTCAAGTGAGCAGAAAAACAACATTTTCCAGACCGCATACAAAGACACTTTGAAATGCAAGTCATCGCAGCCTCGTGGGTATGGATACATGGCCAAACCTTCAATTGGTTCTGAAAGGTTTTGTATCCAGATTGAAGAGCAAGCTCGTGCTACAGCAGCCACCCAGCAACAAAACTCTGAGCTCAGCCAGCAAGTCAACGAATTACAAGATCAACTACAAGCTGAACGTGTGTTTACACAAGAGAGGATTAACTTGGAGCGTGCTGAGAGAGAACAACCTAAGGAAAGGTTAAAAGAAGAGCGTGCTGAAAGGGAAAGATTGTTGGAAGAGGAGCGAACATCAAGACTGGAATTTGAAAGAAAAAACGTGATGGCAAAAATTGCACAATTGAGCCAACAGATGGGAACCCAACAGGTGATTACAGTCACATGCTTGCGACCTTGTAAGATTTATGTTGCTTACTTGCGTTGCTAAAAGTGCACTTCTATTTATAGGTGCCTACGAAGAGGGTTGACAAAGAAAATAGTAATCCAAACTTGCAAAATATTCTTTTTACAGAGATCCAGTCCTAATAAGACTCCAGGTTCAAGGCAAACTATTATTTCTTCAAATGCGCTCATACAAGCCGCAACAAGGAATTCTCGAATGTTTAAAGCAATGGTAAGTCACAACCTTGCTTTATCGAACATCTGGAAGTATAATGAAAAGTAAAAGATAAATTAGAAATAAGAAAATGTGAAGAAAAATAAAAAATGAGGCAGTGGACTCCTGCATGCATGGGCCGGCCCAGTATGGCGCTGGTATTAGGAGAGGCTACGATCGAACTGTCCTGGAGCAAGGCATAGCTATGCCTTGCGCCCCCTCTCCCCTCAGATTGAAATAGCTCTGCCACTGGCATATAGCTGTGCCCTGCACCCCGTCTCCCCTGAGATTTAAATAGCGCTGCCAATGTTGTATTGCTGTGCCCTGTGCCCCCTCTCTCCCTAAGATTGAAATAGCTCTGCCACTGGTGGAGCCGATAGTGTGGGGTCCCGCCAAATTGCAAGCTGAAAGCTACGACCCCCAAAGATGTATGTACTGCTGCAATTGAACTAACCCACTTCTCTAACTCTTCATACTCTTCTTGTTGCAACTGAAATCTTCTCTCCCCGCCGCCACCACCTCCTTCCGCGGCACGCATCGGACATGATGATGATTATCTCATTTGACCTTAGACGGTAAGATTTCCTTAGTGTAGGAATACAAACTACAAACTGAAACTACGAGTGGAATTCAAGGCCCCAAGAGTAATTAAGGAAACCACAAGTGGAATTATTTGTGTGTTTTTTTCCGAGATGATCAATTTCAAATTTGTTTTTTTGGGTCCATGGGAGTTTTGTAATGGATTAGGATGCTATGTAAAAATAGGATCATGGTGTGCTGCTTTGATCTACTTGGCTCATGAGAATCATTTTTTCCTGAGTCGGTCACAAGTGCATTTAAATTTTATACTGGATGTCATGTGACTGGGATGGTGTCTTCCTTCATGGCCAGGCCCTACCTGCATCTTTTTTTTAGAACTAGGCCCTACCTCATTGCAGGGTCATTATGGTGGGCCTTTTATCCCTAGTCACATGTTCATTTGGGCTGGACTAGGATGGGCCTTCAGTGCCAAGAGAAAGAAGGCGACGCATTGGTTTCTCACTCCCCGGCACCCTAGCCTCCGGCGACTTCACCCGGCAATCTCCCCGACCATCTCCGCCGGCGGCAACTGACGACTTTTCCTCCCCTCCCAATTCAACCGATGTGAGTTCTTCTCCTTCCTGTACTCTCCCAGTTTCTGTTCTCTTCTCTGCTCGCGGAATCGAACCCTAGCTTGCTACAGTACAGTTTTGTCCCCAATCTAAACATCTACGATTTGTTGAGTGCGGAGCAGAGCTGAGGTGGGAAGGTAGACAGACAATGGATGATCTGGAGGTGATTCCCCCACGGCGAGGCCCTCTAATTTCGTCCTGCGGCTGCTGGATGGATGAGTGTTCTGAATACTCCAACATGTGTCTCAACTTGACTGTTTTGCAACACAACTGAAGGAATTGTCCCATTGCATTCACGCTCACAATTGAACAAATTAATCTTGATTGGAATTACTCTTTGTCTTCCCCCTGTTTCAGTTCCTGCCGTCTATTTCTATATAATAAGCCCCTCTGGAGAGGGGCGGATGGATGCTTTTTGCAGGCCACTGAGAAATTAGTCCCCTGCATTAACTCTGCTTTTTCACTTGTTCGTTGTTGTCAATTTTCCAAGGATGATACCGAGAAGAAACCATGTGCGGATGTGTATGGCGAGTCACAACACCATACCCTAACAACATTGACAAAAGACATGGATGTTGTCTCCAAGGTGCTTGACGATGACAACCTCCTCAGAGAGATCATCCTTTGTGCCGGCTTCCCGACCACCCTCGTCCGTGCCTCCCTTGTCTGCAAGCGTTGGTACCACCACGCCTCCGATCGCAAGTTCCTCAGCCATTTCCATGAGAGCAACCCGTCCCACCTCCTAGGCTTCTACCTCGAGGACACCGATGACCCAAGCGTGGCTGCACACTTCTTTCCGATGCTGCCTCAACCTGCAGAGCCTGCCACTGTCATCCGCAGTGCAAGATTCAGCTTGGACCCCCACCGGAGTGAAATGTCCGACATGATGGGCTGCCGGAACGGCAACGTCCTCATCAGCTTGTACGACGGCAGAGATTTTACAGTTGGAGTGCACAACCCATTGCACCCCAAGAGAAGTTTGGCGGTCCTCCCGCCATTCCTAGAGTTGCAAATTCAGGACGGCTATTTCTGTGGTATGAATGATCTCCTCCTCTCCAAAGAGGAAGGCGATGGCTTGTCCTACATTTATGTGTTGGTGGAGTCTACAATGGAGAGGACCAAATCTATGGTGCACATTGATGTGCTGCGAAATGGTGACACTGTATGGCGCAGACATCTTGACTTGGCCACCGACCGATTCCTTTGTCCGCGATTTGATCCAAAAGCTGTGCTCGCCGGCGATAAAATCTATATAGCGAGTGCCCAGAGCGACATTGTTGTCCTGGATTTGATGGGCTCAAGCATCTCCACGATTCTACTCCCACAAGGGGTGGAGTACGGTGATAGAGACACCATGCTGGCATGGGCCAATAATGCTTCTGGTGTGTATCTCAGCCATGCCAAGAAGCTTCAACTTTGCATTTGGCTCCACAAGGGAGGCACCTGGTTGCTGGTGCACAATATTTGTTTGCGTGAGATGGTTGCTGGTTTGAGGATGACAGGTTGCGAGGATGAGAATGAGGCTACTGCTCCTCTCCGGATAAATCATGTGGGGGATTATGACGAGTTTGTTTTCTTGGAGATGGGTCGATGCGCACTCCACCTGGATATCAAGTACAAGAAACTGCGTAAAGTGTATGACCTGGAAGAAAAAGATCGACCTTTGGGTGATATCCATCCTTTCATGATGATTTGGCCTCCCACATTTCCAACACTCAAGTATGATCCTGTGATGTTTATCCTTTTGCACCCTTGTCGATTTTAGAGACTTCTGTTGTGTGCATCGTCCATTGCATTGTTAGGTACTGCTGTTGAATGATTATGGGTATGTATGGTTCATTCTGTAGGCTATTTTAACAGTACTAGTTAATTGACTAGATAGTGCTTGTGTGCAATGATTTGTTTATATGTGGTCATAATATTGGAACTTTGGTTGTGTTTTTTTTTCAAAGCTTTGTTATGGAACCAAACATAATGCTTCTTGAAACTGCCACCCCCCTTATAAAGTCTCATAATATCAGTTTGTGATGGTACTGAAAAATGATTTTTTTTGTGTTCTTAGCATGGACCTCACATTATGTTGTAGCCTTGTTTTTTGAACTATCAGCGCAAAATAAAAAATTTGAGCCCACAATGGTTTAAAACATCCTGTATATGAAGTACGAGCAGGAAGATGTGTAGCCTTGTTACCATGTTGACAACAATATTTTTCTTGTCTTGAAACAGTACCATCGTCCCATCAAGCCTGGAATTTAGCTTCCTATTTCATAAACATAATCATCGCATTGTTTTCTACTGCCTACCTTTGAGCTGTAAAACCCGAGCTATCTAGGAGATGTCAATACTTGTTTTTCCTTACCGAATGTTGCTTCGCGAGTCGTACA
This sequence comes from Aegilops speltoides, assembly GCA_021437245.1. Lineage (NCBI taxonomy): Eukaryota > Viridiplantae > Streptophyta > Magnoliopsida > Poales > Poaceae > Aegilops > Aegilops speltoides. Next base: position 22,523,122 of record CM038142.1, read on the forward strand.
TGTTTTCTGGAACACTAGTGGATCATAACTTTTATGTGGGTATGCTTGAGCTTATGCATTCTTTGTGATTCAGATATATAACGGTCAAAAATTTCCTTTTGTATGACAATTGGCAAGTTTCTAGTCCAAGCTAATAGTGGGCAATTTATGTTTGTGTGGCGTCTTCATTATATATCGGAGTTATGCTGTAACTGGAATGCAAACTATAAATTGGAATCATGTTCGTCTGGGATATGATGCCATTTAACCTGTACTGTTGTCGCATTTTTGGAAGTAAAAAATGTAAACTGTATGGTCGTAGCAGATTCATTATTCGATTTCCTTGCACGCAGTTTTAGTATAGTTGTACTTGCCAATTATCTTACTTCACATAAATTTTGATGCATAAAGTGGCAGAAAAATATTCTGATACTAAATTACCTTCATCCTGATATTTCCTCTGTTTTCTTTGGAACAGAAATGCCATGTGAAGGGGGATATCATCAAGCTTTTGGATGGCCGGCGACCAGGAAGAACAGGGAGCTGCATTTCCTTAATTGGTGGCAATTCTAACCATCTTTGTTATAACTTGTAGCAGATTAATTAGATGCTATGTAACCGGAGCAGGTACTCCTTGTGGTTGGTGTGCTTGATTGCTATGTATGGTGTTTGTAGCAACTCAGTAGTAAGTAAATTCAGTACTTTGAAACGCTTCTACATCTCGTAGTTAGTTCGACACTTCGACTGAATTGAACAAACTGCAAGTGGGATTCGCTTTATTAGGATTTGATTCATTGCTTGATGTTTTCGATGCGAGGTAGCAAGAAGGAAAACAAACAGGGAAGCTAGTTCGATTCCTCTGTAGAGCTGGTCGATCCCATGTTTATTCTAATGCAAATTTTTGTACTGGACTAGCTAATTGCCCGTGCGTTGCAACGAGACATACACATTAGGTATTCTTATGGTTCGATAGCAATCGTCACATAAATCCCCCCGCAGTCTATATATAATGTGTGTGTGTGTGTGTGTGTGTGTGTGTGTGTGCGTGCGTGCGTGCGTGCGTGAGTGCGTGTGTGTGCATGTGTGTGTGTGTGTTCCTCTTTCGCCTCCTCTTCTCTCTCTCCATCCCAACATGGATGCCTAGCATGTCCAACATCGGATGGATAGAGCTCAGGAGGTTGTGTGTGGGGTGGGGGGTGGGGGTCGTCAGAGGAATCAGGGTCCGAAGAGCAAGTCCGACGTCACCTAAATATCTAGGGACTCCACTATAAAGATTCTTCCGTAAATTTGTTTAACTCCAACATCTCCTACATTTTATTAATTTGATGAAACTACCAAATTCATATGTTCGGCAATATAATAGCCTACATTCTCATCGTTATAATTAGTACTCATGCAAGTTATCTCAGACACAAATAATATGTGAGTCAAGTTAATATGGCCAATCATACTACCTCCCGTATGATTGGTTCTCTTGAGATTATTTTTTGTTCGTATCTCATACAAGGGGACTCCACCATGGTTTGCTAGGCTTCTCCTGGTACACTGCTAACAGCGTGCCCAAGCCCTCAAATGTTTTTTTCCTTCCAAATTTTGCATGTATCACTTATACCTACAGAGTGAAAACTACCATATGTCAAGCATACTAATGCAAATGAAAAAGTATATAGCACTCCAATCAACTACACCTTGGTGCTAAAAGACCAATTAGAGTATTGGGCATATGGCTATGAAATGTTGTACATTACCTAGCAACACAACACAATTTGGTTTACTGAGCATACTTATTTCCAATTGAATTTATGACTATGAAATGCCTAAAAGTGAGAATGCAACCTGAAAGCAAGCTCTCACTCTACCACAAACAAAAATAATCTCAAGAACCTGCAGGTCCATATGGCTGTGGCATCAAGGTCTAGCTGCGCACATGCTTGTGATGATGGCCGAATCAAGTCAAGTCATTAAAGCAGGTAAAAACGGATCTGCAGGGGATAAGGCAGCAGGAAATTAGCTACCCCCTGTAAATTGTTGGTCATATGCTAACACTACAAGGAAGTACGGGAGTGGCGATTATACAAAACTAAAGCAAGACAACACAGAAAGACCTATCTTTGCCAAATAGAGAAATAAGCTAATTAAAGAATAGTAGGAAGAAATGAACGGACCTGTTAAGGTAATGATTTTTTTTACCCACCCACAAAAATAAATTGATCCTGTGAAACCAGCGCTTCTCAGCCATGCTCGTTATCGAGTTGTCACTTGCTGGAAAGGGTTCTCAAATAGAAATGACATCCGCAGCACCTACTCCAATGGTGACTTCGGAGCTTGGTCGCGATTACTTGGACGGCGACCAGCGAGAGGTCGATGCAAATGACATTGTCGCCGCCGGTGCCCTACCACACCGCATCGCGAGTTGCCTCACGTGACCTCAAGGACCTGTAGATTGCAGCACAACAGGCAACATATATGTTCAAAAATTTGGAGTCCCTCATGATTGACCTCAAAAATTGGGGGAAGATGTAGGGGAGCATGAACTCGGAGGGAGAGGGAGAAGAACAAGGCGGGGCAGCGGCCGCATCAACATCATGTCGGCTGCAAGACGAGCCCGGCGGGCAGTAGCCCGGAGCCGGGAGGCACGAGCTCGCCCACCTCTCCTCGACGCCATGGGCGCAACGGTGAATCCTGGTCGCGCCAGCGTGAACTCGGGGCTTCGCTGGCTGGAGGTCGTGGATGGGAGCGCGCCTCGTCGTCTTTTCGGGAGATGGGGAGATGGTGGCGGCGGCGGATCTCAAGTGGGATAGGGCAGGGAATCAATCGGCATGAGTTTTTTTTTTGTGAAGGAGGGGTTTCCATAAACCGTGGGGAAGGACGTGAAGAAAACCAATCGCGGCCTCGCGGGTGCGGGAGGGCTCGACGGAAGGGAAGACGTAAGAGGGGAAACGGAACGCTATGTTTTTTTAAGGCAGTAGAGATTAGGAGGTGCTCTTTTGCTATAAATATTGTGTTGTGAGAACCATGTCATGTTCATGCTCCTATCAAGATCATGTTCATGCTCTGACCCTGAAAAAATGTTCATGTCGGGCGCCCGCTAGTCGCGTCCAGAAAAAAATGTTCATACCCTGAACTTTTTTCTGAATAAAGATCGAAAGAAAGGCACGGGCCAGACAGTGAGGTACATGGGCCTGGCCCATCTGGCCCAAACTTGCGGCATTTTTTAGTACAGTAGCTCTCTACAGTGAAGTGGGAGCGAGCGGAAAAAAAAAGAGTGGAATATTCTGGAACAGAGAAACCCTCCTCCATCTCCATCTCCATCTCCATCTCCATGGCCTGCCGCCGCCCCACCCCGCCGTCGCCGTCGCCGGCGCCGGTGCCTCCGCTCGAGGACGACGACCTCCTCGAGGAGATCCTCCTCCGCCTCCCCCCGCAGCCGTCCTCCCTCCTCCGCGCCTCCCTCGTCAGCAAGCGCTGGCGCGGCCTCGTCAAGCGCCGCCGCTTCCTCCTCCTCTTCCGCGCCCGCCACGGGAGCCTCCCCCTCCTCGGCGTCTTCCCCGGCGAGGTCGACATGAGCCACCCCTTCTTCACGCCCTCCCTCGACCCGCCCGACAGGGTACCCGCCGCGCGCTTCCCCATGCCGCTCGCCCCCCTCGCCTTCCCCCTCGTCCTCGACTGCCGCCACGGCCTCGCCCTCCTCCTCAACCGGCGGGTCAGCCAGCTCCTGCTGTGGGATCCGGTGACCGGAGACAAGCGCCCTGTGGACCTCCCCCCGGCGGGGCGGCAGGTGATGTTCCACAACGGGTCAGTGCTCTGCGCCGGCGCCGCCGCCGCGGAAGGCCGCCTGCACGACAGCTGCAATTCCAGCCCATTCAAGGTGGTGCTGCTGGCCTCTGGCAGAACACATGAGCGATCCTTCTCGGTCTGCGTCTACTCATCGCAGACAGGCGCATGGAGCGATGTCGTCTCAGCAGAGTTTCAACCTGCCACAATGGAGCCTCTGTATACTGCATCCGAGCTGTACATGTACGTCCCCAGTACCTTGGTTGGGAGCTCCCTCTACTGGCTGCTTCGTGGCAATGGCGACACCATCGTCGAGTTCGACATGGGTAGCCGGACCCTAGCTGTGATAGAGATGCCGCTAGATCTGTATGACCATGGTAAATCCAGCTCCTTCATGACTATGCCAGCGCAGGATGGTGGGCTTGGCTTGATCCTTGTGAATGACTTCTATGCCAAATTATGGAAGAGGGGGACTGATTGCAACGGTGTCGCTATATGGGTGCCGGGAATAACTATTCAACTGGACAAGCTTCTTTCACTGAATGCTGAGCACAACAGAGGTCCACTATCTTTGCTGGGGTTCGCCGAGGACAGCAATGCGTTCGTGGTTGGGGCATCTAGGATCGGTATCTTCGTGGTCTATCTCAATCCTCTGAGGTTTAAGAAGATTTATGAAAGGAGGGATCTTTGTATCTTTCATCCATTTGAGAGTTTCTGTGTTGCAGGTAATGTCATGCACCCATGCCTTTACATACTTACTACTTTGCAGGCATAACTAAATACATTTGCTTTTTGATGACAATGGGATGCTGGAATTAATGCCTTTTATATCCTTATTAGTGTTATTCTAGTGGTTCAATCATCCACTGAATCTTTGTTTCTTTCTTATATTCATATGTCTATATATTGTATTTGGTAATATTATGTGCACAGCTGCAGTATTGATTTCTTTGACTGCTTTAGTAATTCTTTGAATGCATAGCTGTAATTTTTAATCATAAATATACTTGCATCATGTTACACAGTTCATAGACATATGGTTGTTGAGAATTTTTGGTGTTGTAAGAATCGATACTCCCTCCGATCCAAATTAATAGATGCTGCTTCAGTATAATTTCTACTAAAGTTATACTACAGCAGCATCAATTAATTTGGATCGGAGGGAGTATCATAATTTGGAGTCCTTGACTTAGGAGGGAAGCCAAGATAATCACTGGATCCATATTATATCGGAGTCACATGTCAGTTATCTCCTCTCTTTGAATTGCGAAAACAATGACTATCCAGTTGATTGGTGGTCACATATCCTACATGCAGACAAAGACCTTGTCTTCCTTGTGCACTGTCAAATTGTTCAGCCAACACTAGCTCCAATAAGTGTCCATAGTAGTTATTTGCTAAAACATGCCAAGAGTAGAAATATTCCAATAAAAATACTCCATTCTCCTGTCGTTCTATCTCTACTCTCTGTTTGAAATGTTGTCTTTGTATAATGGTATGAAAAGACTCAATTTTCAAGTTGAACAATGGCAATGAATTGCATTTACAATTTCTTGGATATGGCGTGCATTGAATAGATAATGCAGTTTGGTTTGACTGATTGACTTATTTTTCCTGCAGGTGTCTAGAGTTATGTTCCGGTAGCTGAGATGTGGTGATGTCTTACTATTGCAGGTTCTTCCATCTTCCATGCTGTGGGCTGTGGTCCGTGTAGAAACTGGCCCTCCATGTAGTCAGAATGAATTTGTATCCGCCTCCGATAACCGCTGCTGCCGTTATTTCAGTAATTTGTGTGGAACAAGTCAAATCAACATTGCTGTTGCTGCTGCTGCTGCTGTTATTTCAGTGATCTGTGTGGAACTAGTCAAATCGACATTGCTTGCATTTGTGTCGCGTGGTGTCTGCTGTTGACTCTCGTATTTGACTCGAATTAATGTTATTGTCTGACCCATAGTATGTCCCAGTCTATTATGAACCAGGAGAGAGCGATATGCCACGTCAACTATAAACCCAAGAGGAGAAAAAAGAAGGCTAGAGCCTCGTTGCTGTTGCAAAAACGTCCGAAAGGAAATTAGGCTGGTCATAGTGGGGAGTATCATATACTAGTATCATGCATATGATACTAGTTTATTGTGCATAATATCTTAGAATAGTAACATAACATTTATTATGATACGGTATCTACCTATGGTACTATAACCCTCTCTTCTTCAATTGTCTACCACATAAGCATGTTTGCGAGTCGCAAGTGCATAATACCGCTTATATTACCCCCACTATGGCCAGCCTTACTCCTTCTGTTGTTGCATGTTGATGGTACCGGTTGTTGAAATTATTGGGTTGAGCCCATTTATTATTTTGGACTTAAAAATAATTCCTAAGAGAAATCTCAAAGGCCCACATGGTCCATTCATGCATGACAAGAGAGCATGGCAAGTTTAGTCCAACCCCTTGTGGAGGGTGTGTTAGACCAACATATAAGGTTGGCTTCGTTGCTTGCCTCGCCATGCCATGCCACCCCTCCTCGTATTGGACTGTTCCTATTTGTCTCCTCGAAATGTTTTTGTGCTAGTGGGAAACAATACCGAATGGTTGTGGACTGTTCCCTTGTCTTCTGGTGTTCCAATTTCTCTTCCAGGAGTCTATTAGAAGTCTCACCTCCTCCATAGACAGATGCATGCCCCTTCATCTCCTATGTGCCGGAGTCCGAGACGCCTGCTCCCTCCTCTCACTAGATCACTTTTGGGCAACTAGGGTTGAAGGGTTGGGGCCGTGCCTATTTTTGAAACTACTCCCTCAGTCCCAAAATTCTTGTCTTAAATTTATCTAAATGTGGATGTATCAAGTCACTTTTTAGTATTAGATACATTCGTATCTAGACGAATCTAAGACAAAAATTTTGGGACGGAGGGAGTACTTTTCTCTATACACACACGAACAAACACGCACGCACGTGCCCATGCACACACACAGACAACGCGCACGCGCCTATGAGTCCGAACTTGTACAACTTCTGAGCTAACACAACTCGATTACTTTCCTAATCTAATTACACGGTAAAACAAAAATAGATGCTAGTCGATTGGAGAGGAGCCATTCACATAGGTTAAGGCAGGGGACTTGTGCAAAATTGTCTCGAAGAGGTCTAATATATGACATTTACATGGCAAAAGTGACTAAAAGTTTAGGACATGTATGACGTTGAGAATTGTTCTCGTAAAATTCCATCAACATTTATAAGCTCTAAACTTTGTGCAACAAACCCCGCATAAAAACTATAAATTTTTTTGTGGGACGAATAAAAATTATCATAAGACTAATTAACCACAAGGACCTTGAACCCTATATTTATGATGATACAAAACAAATTGTTGCTTGATCGTTCACTTAACTTTCATGTCAATCTAGTTGTTGGTTCGGAACAGAGACGGTTCAACTATCTGCAAGGACCTTGAACCCTTTAGTCCACATAGAGGAGACACTACAAGTGACCGACATCACCAGATCTATAAGTGAACATAGAGGAGAGACTAAATGTGGTGTACACTTTAGGCTCGCTGCACCAGCTGTAGGCTCCGATACGTTATGTGGATGGATCGACGACGACACCGGTTTTAGATATGGGGAGTGAGATACTCCACATTATCGAGTTTGTAGTGTGAGTGGTGGCTTCGGGTGGCCTAATGTATATTCTTGTCATATCTTTGGTGAATAATTAATAAAGATGAATGTATGCATCGATTGATGAAGAGGGGCTGGGGGTTTTAACCTCCTTTTCTAAATAAACTTATAATCAAACTTAAACCAAACCAACAGCATGTGAGAGGCTTGCTGTTCATCAAAGCACCCTATATTTCATAAAATTATTACTGTTATGTTTTTTTTCTCTCAAGGGCATGGCAAATTGAAGTGCTTAGGCCTTGGGAAGGCCATTCTTTGTTGTTGTCGCACTGGAACAGTCATCACGTGAAGGCCATGGCGCACCAGCCATTACCGCCTCGATTTCCCAGGTCTCTCGGGGGCAGTTTGTTAGGTTCTTGCATCCTTGCGCCGTCACATACTGCAATGATACACTGCATTATTAGTGTGGAAATGAAGAACAATAGGTAAAGGTAAATGCAATGTGGATGCTACAAAAATTAATGTTGAGCTTGGCTCATGGAACTTTTGATAAAGAGAACATCTGCATTAGAATTGGGTGTTTGCGGTACAATTCATTTACGTGGAAATCGACAATGTGGAATCTATACTAACTTTACTTCTAGAAAATCCTTCTGTTTCACTACGAGCATAAAATAGATGTAAAGTTGAGTTTGGCTCCTGTAACTTTTACTCGAGAAAGAGAACTAGCAGTTAACATATCTGCATTAGAATAGGGGTTGTTTGCAGTATAATTTGATTTACTTGGAAACCAACAATCAAGATGACCAATTACACCCTGCGTCTACAACTGACAATATCAAGACCAAAGTCGAGACATAGAGAATGCACCACAGCCAAAAGTCTTAAACATAATAAGGAAAAACAAAGGGAGCTGATGCGGCTAACGACTTGAAACTGATATAATATAATGTATTTGCGTTATTTTCATCGCACTACAAAGTTAGCCATTACAAGTAGGAGTGCACCAACATTAAAATATAAAGCGCTATTGTGTAATGCATTTCTTAAGTTGTATTGTTATGTATCAGAAAAGAGCAACCAAGACATACCAGATTACTTTCAATGCGAACACCGCCAAAGCTTTTGTACATTTCTATCTTTTCCCAGTTGAAGAACTTTGAGGAAATCGGGTCATCCTTGGCATGCCTCAGCAAAGCGCCAATGAAATAACAGCCTGGCTCGACCGTAATAACCTGCAATACAGACCACAGGAGCTCAATTGTTTTGTTATAACTATAGATTAGATTCCCACCCACCCTTCTGAACATAGGGGCACAAATTATGTTCTTCTATTGTTTCATTACACAACTATGTTTTCCTTCACTTTGTTTGCTCCACTTTTTAATGACATAAATGTACCAAAACAATAGGAGCATATGTACATTACAACATTTGAGAATAGGTTAGGAATCTTCTATTAAGTTGAAGACCATCAAAGTAGAGAGTGTCTTGTGCACATGCAAGTGTGGGTTCATTAAGTTTATTATATGACAAGTAGAAAGACGGCAAGACGAATGGATCTCAGGGCCTTTATGCCCAATGCTTTCACAAAAGTAGTTCACCTATGAATAATTGACAAGAACACAAAAGGGAATAACTTTCAGAAGTGCGGATTCCATAGACAGCAGAACACACAAGCTGAGAACAGGAAATTTAACTATACATGATGATGTACAATTAAAGTATATCCACGAGATTAGGTATACGTGATAAAAATAATTAAAATATTTAAATACCCAAATGGGGAACAAGAAATTTCATTAGTCTGTGCAAAAGAGAATATACGAACACAAGAGCTCGTGAATTTACGGAGTAACATGGCATCCTAGTAACTTCTCAAACAAGTGCGCATAAAATTGAAAGAGCATTGTGTGCTACTAAATTTTACTCCCTCCATCCCATAATATAAGAACATTTTTAACACTAGTGTAGTGTCAAGAATGCTCTTATATTATGGGATGGAGGGAGTAATAAATTAATCATAAAGGTAATCACTTACCATGCCTTCTTTAAGTTCTCTTATTGTCCGCAAGGATCTCAATCCAGGCTCCTTTGGCCTCTCTAAGCCCTATGGCCGAGAAACAAAGCATTAGTCTAAGTTGAAAGGAGGTAAGTATGACATGATTAAAATGAAAGCATGGATATTGATATAGTCAAAATCTAACCTTAGGGTAGCCTCCGGGATCGTGGGTGTCAATTCCAAGTAAGTGCCCAAGACCATGAGGCATGAAAACAGCCCCTAACCTTTGATTCATCATGTCACCAATATCACTGAAATAAATGGTTATGGAATATTGATAATTCAGCATCAAGCTATACATATTAACATATTGAAATTCAATAAGCACAAATAATTATCTTTCACACGCACCCATGTATAATATTTTCTTTCTTTAGAGATTCAAGTATTCTCTGCTCTGCCAGCCTGCAAAAAAGTTCATATTACTCTTAAACAGTTGAAGACAATATGATAGACAAATAGAGGGAGAAACAATGTGATTTGGTTAAAGTTAAACAGATTGACACATTAGGTTAAAAGATCTGAAAAATTGCTTCCATGTATTTATCAGGAACCCAATTTGACAACACAGATACAATTGTGAATTATCTCTAGATCAAGTACACAACACTTATGATTGTATGCAAATTGTAAACTGTATTCCGTTAAAGCACAATTATTTCTCAGGAACCCAATTTGACAACTCTAAAAAAACATCATTAAAAATTGCATGGTCTATAAGTGACGACAGAGAATTCTTACTTGTGCATATCGATCCATTTTACTCCAGGCTGCATATGTGATATCACATCATTATGAGCCCTGAGGACAGCCTGTGAAATACAGTCAGTCTTGCATCGGCTAAAAAAAAAGCAAAGTGGGTAGTTTTACCACCAGGGTACTTACATTGTATACAATCATCTGGTTTCTTTTGAATTTTCCATTTATCTAAAATCACATAAACTCATTCAAATAACATTGCAAGACAACACTATATTAAAATGTGATAAACGGAAGAATGCGACAGTTTATATCGAGGTTAATTAGTTCCATGCAAGAATTACATTAGCTATGATTTGGTGTCAGTAAAAACTTGCTAAATAAAAATAATCCTAACATATGATTGGACTGAAGTGAAAAGGAAAGGACCCGAGGGTGTAAATAACACTTTTAACAATAAATAACAAAAACTGACATTTATTTTGGTAAAGAGTGCATCAAAATAGACATATGAACATTCCAAACGACTTACAGGGTATGAACATGTGATGTCAGAACCATAGAAATTATATTCAGCTCCCATGTCCATTAGAGCCATGTCTCCATCATTCAGCGTCTGAAAATACACTAGATATAAGTATGTACAGAGAGAAAAGGCAAAACTACGTACTCCTCCCCTAAAGAAGTCATGAACACACAATAGTACTTCAATACCCTCCATAGCTATTCCTTCATTCGATTTCTATCCTCAGCTTCATATGTTTGGTATTGTTGTTTTCCCTTACTTGATTAATTGGTCCAGCATAACATTAAAGTTGGCTAAATTATGGTCCTTCACCCATCCAACCGTACAAGTTCCGTTCAAAATTGTCGAACTCTCACTGTGAACGCTATCACCCAATGCTGACACGCACATGCTTCAATTAGAGATTTTTTTCTGCTGACACGCTAATGAATGATAGCATACATCATACGACATTCAGTTTATGAATGCCATAGGCTATTTGATTAATTCAATGATATACTAACTAACCTATGATCCTCTCATCACAGTTTTCATTTTCCAATATGTATTAATTCTGAACACATACAACAACGAGAGAAAAAACTGTTGCTCAAACTTACAAATTTCAATATCTCATGGTACTCAACAACTATATAGTTGACAAATATTTTCTTCAAGAACAAGTAGTTAACAAAGAAAAAGGTACATGACCTCTACTGCTTGAAATAAAAATAAAGCATACCCTTTTCCAAATAGCTAGTATGCATTGAAAACTAATCATTTTCCTAAGATATTTGAGCTCGTACTATCGACAACATAATCTGAATTTTGTCACTGGTGCGATTTACAAGCTCGAGCAAGTAAAAATAACTCCAATAAGTAAGCTGCAGGCCATAAGCATCGTAAAAAAGTGTCTATATATTTGGTAATATGTCTATATATTGTATTTGGTAATATTATGTGCATAGCTGCAGTATTGATTTCTTTGACTGCTTTAGTAATTCTTTGAATGCATAGCTGTAATTTTTAATCATAAATATACTTGCATCATGTTACACAGTTCATAGACATATGGTTGTTGAGAATTTTTGGTGTTGTATGAATCGATACTCCCTCCGATCCAAATTAATAGATGCTGCTTCAGTATAATTTCTACTAAAGTTATACTACAGCAGCATCAATTAATTTGGATCGGAGGGAGTATCATAATTTGGAGTCCTTGACTTAGGAGGGAAGCCAAGATAATCACTGGATCCATATTATATCGGAGTCACATGTCAGTTATCTCCTCTCTTTGAATTGCGAAAACAATGACTATCCAGTTGATTTTGGTGGTCACATATCCTACATGCAGACAAAGACCTTGTCTTCCTTGTGCACTGTCGAATTGTTCAGCCAACACTAGCTCCAATAAGTGTCCATAGTAGTTATTTGCTAAAACATGCCAAGAGTAGAAATATTCCAATAAAAATAATCCATTCTCCTGTCGTTCTATCTCTACTCTCTGTTTGAAATGTTGTCTTTGTATGATGGTATGAAAAGACTCAATTTTCAAGTTGAACAATGGCAATGAATTGCATTTACGATTTCTTGGATATGGCGTGCATTGAATAGATAATGCAGTTTGGTTTGGCTGATTGACTTATTTTTCCTGCAGGTGTCTAGAGTTATGTTCCGGTAGCTGAGATGTGGTGATGTCTTACTATTGCAGGTTCTTCCATCTTCCATGCTGTGGGCTGTGGTCCGTGTAGAAATTGGCCCTCCATGTAGTCAGAATGAATTTGTATCCGCCTCCGATAACCGCTGCTGCCGTTATTTCAGTAATTTGTGTGGAACAAGTCAAATCGACATTGCTGTTGCTGCTGCTGCTGTTATTTCAGTGATCTGTGTGGAACTAGTCAAATCGACATTGCTTGCATTTGTGTCGCGTGGTGTCTGCTGTTGACTCTCGTATTTGACTCGAATTAATGTTATTGTCTGACCCATAGTATGTCCCAGTCCATTATGAACCAGGAGAGAGCGATATGCCACGTCAACTATAAACCCAAGAGGAGAAAAAAGAAGGCTAGAGCCTCGTTGCTGTTGCAAAAACGTCCGAAAGGAAGTCATAGTGGGGAGTATCATATGCTAGTATCATGCATATGATACTAGTTTATTGTGCATAATATCTTAGATTAGTAACATAACATTTATTATGATACGGTATCTAGCTATGGTAACATATACTAGTATCATGCATATGCTACTAGTTTATATTACCCCCACTATGGCCAGTCTTACTCCTTCCGTTGTTGCATGTTGATGCTACTGGTTGTTGGAATTATTGGGCTGAGCCCATTTATTATTTTGGACTTAAAAATAATTCCTAAGAGAAATCTCAAAGGCCCACATGGTCCATTCATGCATGACAATGACAAGAGAGCATGGCAAGTTTAGTCCCACCCCTTGTGGAGGGTGTGTTAGACCAACATATAAGGTTGACTTCGTTGCTTGCCTCGCCATGCCATGCCACCCCTCCTCGTATTGGACTGTTCCTATTTTTCGCCTCGAAATGTTTTTGTGCTAGTGGGAAACAATACCGAATGGTTGTGGACTGTTCCCTGTTGTCTTCTGGTGTTCCAATTTCTCTTCCAGGAGTCTATTAGAAGTCTCACCTCCTCCATAGACAGATGCATGCCCCTTCGTCTCCTATGTGCCGAAGTCCGAGACGCCTGCTCCCTCCTCTCACTAGATCACTTTTGGGCCACTAGGGTTGAAGGGTTGGGGCCATGCCTATTTTTGAAACTACTTCTTCACTCCCAAAATTCTTGTCTTAAATTTGTCTAAATATGGATGTATCAAGTCACGTTTTAGTATTAGATACATCCGTATCTAGACGAATCTAAGACAAGAATTTTGGGACGGAGGGAGTACTTTTCTCTACTCACACACGAACAAACACGCACGCACGTGCCCATGCACACACACAGACAACGCACGCGCGCCTATGAGTCCGAACTTGTACAACTTCTGAGCTAACACAACTTGATTACTTTCCTAATCTAATTACACGGTAAAACAAAAATAGATGCTAGTCGATTGGAGAGGAGCCATTCACATAGGTTAAGGCAGGGGACTTGTGCAAAATTGTCTCGAAGAGGTCTAATATATGACATTTACATGGCAAAAGTGACTAAAAGTTTAGGACATGTATGACGTTGAGAATTGTTCTCGTAAAATTCCATCAACATTTATAAGTTCTAAACTGTGTGCAACAAACCCCGCATAAAAACTATAATTTGTTTTGTGGGACGAATAAAAAATTATCATAAGACTAATTAACCACAAGGACCTTGAACCCTTTATTTATGATGATACAAAACAAATTGTTGCTTGATCGTTCACTTAACTTTCATGTCAATCTAGTTGTTGGTTCGGAACAGAGACGGTTCAACTATCTGCAAGGACCTTGAACCCTTTAGTCCACATAGAGGAGACACTACAAGTGACCGACATCACCAGATCTATAAGTGAACATAGAGGAGAGACTAAATGTGGTGTACGCTTTAGGCTCGCTGCACCAGCTGTAGGCTCCGATACGTTATGTGGATGGATCGGCGACGACATCGGTTTTAGATATGGGGAGTGAGATACTCCACATTATTGAGTTTGTAGTGTGAGTGGTGGCTTCGGGTGGCCTGATGTATATTCTTGTCATATCTTTGGTGAATAATTAATAAAGATGAATGTATGCATCGATTGATGAAGAGGGCCTGGGGGTTTAACCTCCTTTTCTAAAAAAACTTATAATCAAACTTAAACCAAACCAACAGCATGTGAGAGGCTCGCTGTTCATCAAAGCACCCTATATTTCATAAAATTATTACTGTTATGTTTTTTTCTCTCAAGGGCATGGCAAATTGAAGTGCTTAGGCCTTGGGAAGGTCATTATTTGTTGTTGTCACACTGGAACAGTCATCACGTGAAGGCCATGGCGCACCAGCCATTACCGCCTCAATTTCCCAGGTCTCTCGGGGGCAGTTTGTTAGGTTCTTGCATCCTTGCACCGTCACATACTGCAATGATACACTGCGTTATTAGTGTGGAAATGAAGAACAATAGGTAAAGGTAAACACAATGTGGATGCTACAAAAATTATTGTTGAGCTTGGCTCAGGGAACTTTTGATAAAGAGAACATCTGCATTAGAATTGGGTGTTTGCGGTACAATTCATTTACGTGGAAATCGACAATGTGGAATCTATACTAACTTTACTTCTAGAAAATCCTTCTGTTTCACTACGAGCATAAAATAGATGTAAAGTTGAGTTTGGCTCCTGTAACTTTTACTCGAGAAAGAGAACTAGCAGTTAACATATCTGCATTAGAATAGGGGTTGTTTGCAGTATAGTTTGATTTACTTGGAAACCAACAATCAAGATGACCAATTACACCCTGCGTCTACAACTGACAATATCAAGACCAAAGTCGAGACATAGAGAATGCACACAACCAAAAGTCTTAAACATAATAAGGAAAAACAAAGGGAGCTGACGCAGCTAACGACTTGAAACTGATATAATATAATGTATTTGCGTTATTTTCATCGCACTACAAAGTTAGCCGTTCCAAGTAGGAGTGCACCAACATTAAAATATAAAGCGCTATTGTGTAATGCATTTCTTAAGTTGTATTGTTATGTATCAGAAAAGAGCAACCAAGACATACCAGATTACTTTCAATGCGAACACCGCCAAAGCTTTTGTACATTTCTATCTTTTCCCAGTTGAAGAACTTTGAGGAAACCGGGTCATCCTTGGCATGCCTCAGCAAAGCGCCAATGAAATAACAGCCTGGCTCGACAGTAATAACCTGCAATACAGACCACAGGAGCTCAACTGTTTTGTTATAACTATAGATTAGAGTCCCACCCACCCTTCTGAACACAGGGGCACAAATTATGTTCTTCTATTGTTTCATTACACAACTATGTTTTCCTTCACTTTGTTTGCTCCACTTTTTAATGACATAAATGTACCAAAACAATAGGAGCATATGTACATTACAACATTTGAGAATAGGTTAGGAATCTTCTATTAAGTTGAAGACCATCAAAGTAGAGAGTGTCTTGTGCACATGCAAGTGTGGGTTCATTAGGTTTATTATATGACAAGTAGAAAGATGGCAGGACGAATGGATCTCAGGGCCTTTATGCCCAATGCTTCACAAAAGTAGTTCACCTATGAATAATTGACAAGAACACAAAAGGGAATAACTTTCGGAAGTGCGAATTCCATAGTCAGCAGAACACACAAACTGAGAACAAGAAATTTAACTATACATGATGATGTACAATTAAAGTATATCCACGAGATTAGGTATAAGTGATAAAAATAATTAAAATGTTTAAATACCCAAATGGGGAACAAGAAATTTCATTAGTCTGTGCAAAAGAGAATATACGAACACAAGATCTCGTGAATTTACGGAGTAACATGGCATCCTAGTAACTTCTCAAACAAGTGCGCATAAAATTGAAAGAGCATTGTGTGCTACTAAATTTTACTCCCTCCGTCCCATAATATAAGAACATTTTTAACACTAGTGTAGTGTCAAGAATGGTCTTATATGATGGGACGGAGGGAGTAATAAATTAATCATAAAGGTAATTACTTACCATGCCTTCTTTAAGTTCTCTTATTGTCCGCAAGGATCTCAATCCAGGCTCCTTTGGCCTCTCTAAGCCCTATGGCCGAGAAACAAAGCATTAGTCTAAGTTGAAAGGAGGTAAGTAGGACATGATTAAAATGAAAGCATGGATATTGATATAGTCAAAATCTAACCTTAGGGTAGCCTCCGGGATCGTGGGTGTCAATTCCAAGTAAGTGCCCAAGACCATGAGGCATGAAAACAGCCCCTAACCTTTGATTCATCATGTCGCCAATATCACTGAAATAAATGGTTATGGAATATTGATAATTCAGCATCAAGCTATACATATTAACATATTGAAATTCAATAAGCACAAATAATTATCTTTCACACGCACCCATGTATAATATTTTCTTTCTTTAGAGATTCAAGTATTCTCTGCTCTGCCAGCCTGCAAAAAAGTTCATATTACTCTTAAACAGTTGAAGACAATATGATAGACAAATAGAGGGAGAAACAATGTGATTTGGTTAAAGTTAAACAGATTGACACATTAGGCTAAAAGATCTGAAAAATTGCTTCCATGTATTTATCAGGAACCCAATTTGACAACACATATACAACTGTGAATTATCTCTAGATCAAGTACACAACACTTATGATTGTATGCAAATTGTAAACTGTATTCCGTTAAAGCACAATTATTTCTCAGGAACCCAATTTGACAACTCTAAAAAAACATCATTAAAAATTGCATGGTCTATAAGTGACAACAGAGAATTCTTACTTGTGCATATCGATCCATTTTACTCCAGGCTGCATATGTGATATCACATCATTATGAGCCCTGAGGACAGCCTGTGAAATACAGTCAGTCTTGCATCAATAAAAAAAAAAAGCAAAGTGGGTAGCTTTACCACCAGGGTACTTACATTGTATACAATCGTCTGGTTTCTTTTGAATTTTCCATTTATCTAAAATCACATAAACTCATTTAGATAACATTACAAGACAACACTATATTAAAATGTGATAAACGGAAGAATGTGACAGTTTATATCGAGGTTAATTAGTTCCATGCAAGAATTACATTAGCTATGATTTGGTGTCAGTAAAAACTTGCTAAATAAAAATAATCCTAACATATCATTGGACTGAAGTGAAAAGGAAAGGACCCGAGGGTGTAAATAACACTTTTAACAATAAATAACAAAATCTGATATTTATTTTGGTAAAGAGTGCATCAAAATAGACATATGAATATTCCAAACGACTTACAGGGTATGAACATGTGATGTCAGAACCATAGAAATTATATTCAGCTCCCATGTCCATTAGAGCCATGTCTCCATCATTCACCGTCTGAAAATATACTAGATATAAGTATGTACAGAGAGAAAAGGCAAAACTACGTACTCCTCCCCTAAAGAAGTCATGAACACACAAAGTACTTCAAGACCCTCCATAGCTATTCCTTCATTCGATTTCTATCCTCTGCTTCATATGTTTGGTATTATTGTTTTCCCTTACTTGATTAATTGGTCCAGCATAACATTAAAGTTGGCTAAATTATGGTCCTTCACCCATCCAACTGTACAAGTTCCGTTCAAAATTGTCGAACTCTCACTGTGAATGCTATCACCCAATGCCGACACGCACATGCTTCAATTAGAGATTATTTTCTGCTGACACGCTAATGAATGATAGCAGACATCATACGATATTCAGTTTATGAATGCCATAGGCTATTTGATTAATTCAATGATATACTAACTAACCTATGATCCTCTCATCACATTTTTCATTTTCCAATATGCATTAATTCTGAACACATACAACAGCGAGAGAAAAAACTGTTGCTCAAACTTACAAATTTCAATATCTCATGGTACTCAACAACTATATAGTTGACAAATATTTTCTTCAAGAACAAGTAGTTAACAAAGAAAAATGTACATGAACTCTACTGCATGAAATAAAAATAAAGCATACCCTTTTCCAAATAGCTAGTATGCATTGAAAACTAATCATTTTCCTAAGATATTTGAGCTCGTACTATCGACAACATAATCTGAATTTTGTCACTGGTGCGATTTACAAGCTCGAGCAAGTAAAAATAACTCCAATAAGTAAGCTGCAGGCCATAAGCATCAGAAAAAAGTGTACCTGGTCATTTGGAGCACCCGCATGTCCATAATGAAGAGTAGAACTGCAAGATAAGCAGTAGAGTTATATAGCACATAAGATAGTCCAACTCGAAACAAACTCATATACGATAGGCACAGGGCTATTATTTTTTAACTAACTAAGAAAACATCCCTACATAACTTTCCATAGCTATTCATCTATTCATGGAACTCAACAAATAGGCAATCTTGTGCATATAAATAAGTGAACTTGAAAAGAGAGACGCATTGAAATTACATAAAGTGAGTATAGTTCATTCCGACACTAAGAAACTCTATACTAAGATGTTTATCTCCATTCTCTATCTCATACTACCAGAAGTTCATGGTTTTAAGAATTTGAAGAATTTCTTTCTCTAAGCTTCATCTAGAAAGAATGCATAAAACTACGTATACTGTTGGCACCGGGATAGTGATTTGATATTACGATACCCATTTGTTAGCTCAAGTGACAACTTCTACATATATGTTACACGAAAATGATTGGTAAAAAAATTAGTAACAATTTCACCATATTTGTAACCACTCATTACTTGCTTCACATATTAGACATAATATTTAAACTTGCCTGTTGTGTCCAGTAGCACATATACATGTGTAGGAGCAATGTCGGCAGCCTTCGTGCATAGATGCATGATGAATAAAGATGCTTTCTAACTGAGATTCCTTCATGCCTGGTTTTATCTGCCTCATAACCTTGTAAAGTGCAAGTTAACAATCAGATGTGTTTAATTTAACTCTAAAAAAGTTGAAGTATGCGAGTTAGAAGTAGTAACACCTAAATGATAGATAGACATAGTGAATATTTCTGCGAATAGGATGTCTAAAATAATACCAGCAGTGAAGTTGGAAACAAACTATTAGCATTGATAACTCTTTATACCTCAATGTGTGCTTTGGAGCTGACATCATTAGCATATTGAATGAAAGCAAGCTCCATGTCAGATTTTATAACACGGCATTCAGTTAAGATAGGATGAAGCGTGCTTAAATCAGTGTCAAACTTCTCTATCCCCTGACATTGACAAAGAAAATGCATGATAAGTTAGTAACCCAAAAATGCATAACAACAAAGATAAAACGCGAGGGAACGGTCTGGATAACGGGTACCGCGTAGCTCAGCCTAGACTGCAACTTTCGTACCTAGATACTTATACCATGTCATAAAATGTGGATTTTATTTCAAGGTGTAGTTGAGGTCCAATAGAACATAGTAATGCAATATTAATGTGAGTGATTGCGCTTCCCAGTGACAGTGTTTGACAAAACTATAAAATTAAGCATTGAGGTTCACGAGAACATGCAAATGCAATATTAACACGAATGATTGTGCTTTCTAGCGATAGTGTTTGGAAAAACTACAAGACTGAACATCGTAACTATGCTAGTGTGGCTAATTATATATCACATACCTCAAAACTAGCAGGCTTTGAGTAATTTCCGCTGTCAGTATTCTTTCCGTATAAGAGAAAGAGAAGGGGCTCTCCATGCTCACTAAATTGAGACAGGAGAACCTGTGCAAGCTCATCAACATAGAAGACAAAATCGACCTTGTACGTATCCTGTCCAGATTTAATGAAATATTAGGCAAAATAGGAGTGTAGCGGTACATGCCCAATATGGTCTCTAGAATATTAAATACCTTGAAAGAAGACAATTCTTTTTCACCATTCCAAACTGCGTCATCAAGTGTCAACCTTGGAGCAAATAAGATAGATTGTCCAGAGGCAATGTCCTTGGTGAACAATAGAAGGGCAAGTTAAAACCATGGCATCAAATAAGCAAGAATTCACATCATAAATTGAAACTACACGTGCGTATGTGTCGTGGAGCTCAAGAAAGAAAACTTACCACTGCACCGTAGAACCCCGGCTCTCGCACACCGAAGAGATAGGCGAAGTAGCTCTCCTGCCTGGAGACATTACCAATGATGGGCGTATCAATTCAGTCTGCCATGCATGCAGATGCAAGAAACGTACGGCAAAGGGGAAGTCGGGAAACGGCAAAAGGAAAGGCGCGTCGTTCACCTGAAGAGCGGGACGCGGTCGGTGCAGTATAGAGTCTGCTCCTCGCCGCCCTTGAGAGTTGAGACAGCAGTAGACGTACCAGATTAGCGGAGGAACCCAAATGGGATAGGGAGATCGAGGGGGAGCGAGCGTAGAACGAACCTTGAGAAGGACGAGGCCGCGGAGAGGGCGGCCGGAGGCGGAGAGATGGGCTCTGAGCGCGGCGACGAGGCGCACGCGGTTGCCGGCGTGCAGCTCCATGGACACCGTGGGCGGAGCAAGAGAGGAGTCGCTCGACTTGCACCATGCTTTTAAATAGCATCCTATAACGTTTAGAAGATGTCCTGCACTAAGGGTCTTTCGTCCAAACATATGAACAAACATTTTAAATAGCGCGCTATAGCGCCTTTTTTAAAAAAGTTCTGCCGATAAGACCTTTAGCATGCTATTTATTTAAAACTATGTCTTGCACGCCAGGGCCAGGTGCGCCTGCAAGTCCAAGTAGTACGACGTGGGCGATCCAGGTGGCTCCTTGCAATTGTTGATTTGATCTACGGGTGGACGTGGCGCCCAGCCCGAATATATAGATGAGGAGGGCGTTGGGTTTAACCACGATGTAGCGGAGTCCCTGTCCGACACGGACTAGTACGTAGCAATCACCGAATAGGAGTTGTACTTGGAGTCGGCTATTCAAAGCAATAAAATTCATCTCCAAAAAAGACTGAAAAGTGATATTGGGAGGAAATGAGCGGAAATCACGGAGCCCCCGTCGAGGCGACGGGGAGGCGATTCTCGAGCGAGATCCCGCCGGCCCTGAAGACAGGAAGATCAGACGACGTGGAAGGACAGAGATCAGAGCGTGATGGCAGACCGGAGATGCAGAAGGAAGGCGACCCCCTGGGCCTGCGGGAGGCATGGATGCGGACAAGGAGAGCGATCATGCGGATCGCAGTGGAAAGGAACCAGATCGCCCGGGCAAGGAAGGTTCCTGAGGAGAATCCATCTGATCCAGCAGATGATGTGGTGACCAAGATCAGGGTTAGAATGACTTCAATGAGAGAGGATCTGGTCCATGGACTAGGGGAGAGGAAAGACAAACCAAATCGGATACTGACCTCATACTTGCCGGACGAGGAGCCACCGGATAAAGGAGGAGGGCACTCAAGATCCGAGATGGAGGAAGGGGATCATCATAAAAGGAAAATTACTGCTATCAAATCAGTCGACCAGAAGCAATCGGATCCAGATCAAGAAATCATGGACTTAAAAGGCCCCAAGGCAGATGAGAGGAGCACACAATCCTTTGAGCCTTGTCTCGCCAGTGCGCCTGCTCTATCGATGGCAAACCAGGAGAACCAGAAGGGCAAGGCCGCCCAGGAGGCCGGCAAGGATGGGGCGCACTCTGGCGGTGGGGGCAACATCTCCAGGGTGCTCCTCCGTGGGGAATCCTCCCGCAACCAAGATGGTCGTGCGAACATGAGAAGGTACGGGGCTGGCGGCGATGTTGTTGCCCCGAGGTTCCCTGTCAACATTGCACCTCGGGTCGATGACGTCGTCGAGCTGGACCTCACCAAAGAGAGGGAGGCCATGCGGTACAGGTGGATCGCTGTAGGGCTCTACTTCTCGCCACTGCCCTACAGCAACGAGGGCTTGATCGGTGCCCTAAAAAACAAGTGGGGTCTCCGTGGTCACCTCAGCTACAAGCCGCTCAAGAACAACCGCTTCCTCCTGGAGTTTGAGCGGGAGGGGGACCGGCGTTTCATCCTCGACAACGGTCCGTGGACCTACAATGGTGATGCTTTCCTGATGGTTGCGGTGGATGGCGGTCATCCCCCGGGCGACGTGGAGGTGGCCTATATGCCAATATGGGTCCGCATCCATGATGTCCCCCCGATCATGTTGGATGAGGGGGTTGCATGGAAGCTGGGTGCAAAGCTCGGCAAGGTTTTGGAGGTTGACACAGACAATTGTGGTAAGGTCTGGGGTGATTTCATTCGGGTTCGTGTGGAACATGATGTAGATGAACCTCTCAGAAATAAGCTTACTTCTCAGGATAGGGCAAATAATGAGTTGTTTTTCCTAGAGTTGAAGTATGAGAGAGTGCCGCGTTTTTGCGGTTTCTGTGGTTTTCTCGGGCATGGACAACGCGATTGTAAGTTGCCGGTGGACTTCCAAGAGATGAGGTACACCGCAACAATGCGTGCCTCCCCGTATAAGAAAAGCAACAGTAGAGGGGGATATGTTGCCCCGGTAGCTAGCAGTGCTCGTCGGCTTCTCAGCTTTGGGAAGGAGGTGGTTCGAGACAGAGGCAGCCCCATCAGGTCGGAGTATGAGAGAGTCCCCGACGAGATCCTGGCGAACCCAATGGTGCAGGCGGCTATTGCTGCAGTGAGCAAACTGCGGGTCTCGGATGGCGGGTCCTGCACTAATACGCAGGTGTCTCCGGTGGCGCCTACTGCTATTCTCCTTTCTGGGAATGGAGAGGGGACCGGGATACAGGACAAGCTGGACCCGAGCCCTCCGAAGGATTTCCAGCAGAACATGGCAGATGCTTCAATTCAGACGCCACCTCTTAGCAGGAAGCCAACAGAGCAGGTGCAGATAGCAAAGGACACGCATGTTGAGGACCCGCTGTACCCGCCGGGTTTTGAACCGGGGTATCAGTCGATCGATGACGCAGCTGTAGCCTCCACTCTGAACTTGGTGGCAGCAAAGGCAATGGGGAACGCCACGCAGAATGATGCATTGACTGGACTGAGCCTCACCTTGGATGGTCCGGTGTTCCCTGTGAAAAAGAAGGGGGCAAAGAAGCATGGCAAGGCCCATGAAAAATCAGCATCAGTACTGGGCAAGAGGGGTGACCGTGAAAGGGATGAGAAGGCAGAAAATGGGAAGAATAAGGATGGGGCAAACAGTGAGCAGAAGAAGAAGATCAAAGGTGTAGAATCTGAGGAAGAAAGTGCAGCAGGAGGAGCAGGCAGCGGTGAGGAAGCAACCGGCATAGGGGCTACCGGTCAACTGGCGGACGCCGAGGAAGGCGCCCGCCAGGAGCCATGACGCTGCTAAGTTGGAACTGTCGAGGCCTCGGGCAACCTCGCACAGTTCAGGAACTCGTGTGCCTTGTGCACACCTACAAGCCCAAAATCGTCTTCCTTTCAGAGACTCGGCAAAATAATCAGTACGTCAAAAACCTCAAGTGGAGGCTGGGCCTCCGGCATTGTATCGCGCAACCCGGCATCGGAAAAGGTGCCGGCATTGCCCTATTTTATGATGAGAGTATCGAAATAAAAAAGATTGCCGTGGGAGCGAGATACATCGATGTTTTGATCCGGTTAAACCCCCTTGGCTGCCAATGGAGGGCCACCTTTGTTTATGGGGAGCCGAAAGCTCATGAGCGCCATCACATGTGGTCCTTGCTGCGGAGAATAAAGGTTTCAGCGAATATGCCGTGGCTTATGATTGGTGACTTCAACGAAACCATGTGGCAGTCTGAACACTTCTCTGCTTCAAATAGATCGGAGAAGAATATGGAGAACTTTCGCACGGTTCTTGCTGACTGTAACTTGTTTGATGTGGGCTTCAAAGGACCGGTGTGGACATATAACAACAAACAAGAGGGTAGGAAGAATGTCAGAGCTAGACTGGACAGAGCGGTCGCCTCCCCGGACTGGTCGGACCATTTCAGAAACGCCACGGTGGAACACATATGCTCGTCGCGTTCCGACCACCTGCCCATCCTGCTGCGCCTTGGGAAGAGGCAGGAATGGAGACCAAAAAGAGAGAATGGACCAAAGATTTTCAGATACGAACAAATGTGGGAAAGGGTGAACACGTTACAGGCGGCAATAGAGAATTCATGGAAGAAGGGAGGCCAAGTTGGAAATCTGCGGCAAGTTGGAGAGAAGCTTTCTACGTTGCAAACTGACTTGCGGAACTGGGCGCAGAAGGACTTCGGGTCGGTTTTGAAACAAACTGCAGAAATTAGAAAACGTTTGAGCAGCTTGTGGAACCTTCCGTACTCCCATGAACAACAGCGTGAGGTAAACAAGTTATCAAAGGACCTGGATGAACTTCTCCTGCGGGAGGAACTAATGTGGAGGCAAAGATCAAGAGTGACCTTTATTAGAGAAGGTGATAGAAACTCCAAATGGTTCCAGAGAAAAGCAACGTGGAGGAAGAAAAAGAATAATATAATAAAGTTGAAAGACCCTAGTGGGGCTTGGATAGAGGACAGATTAGGCCTGGAAGAGATGACAAAGTCTTTCTTCAAAGAGCTGTATGGGAAGGAGGACGGGGTCACGCCGCATGAAATAATGGAGTTATTTGATGTGAAAGTAACACAAGAAATGAATGATATGCTGACCAAACCTTTCTCTGCACTGGAAATCAGCGATGCCTTGTTTCAAATTGGCCCGCTGAAGGCACCCGGCCGGATGGATTTCAAAGACGTTTTACCAAAGGAATTGGACTGTCCTTAGGGAGGATGTGACCAAGGCGGTAATGGATTTCTTTGATCGTGGGTACTCACGAGGGCACAAATGACATGTTATCGTACTTATCCCAAAAGGAAAGGACCTCAATCCTCGAAAGATTACCGTCCGATCAGTCTATGCAATGTCATTTACAAAGTGGTGTCGAAGTTCGTGAACCGACTACGTCCTATCTGGATGAAATAATCTCGAAACCAGGCGCTTTCATCCCGGGCAGATTGATTACGGACAACGCGATCATTGCTTTTGAGTGCTTCCATAAAATCCAGCATAGCAAAAATTCGCGTGATACATATTGTGCGTATAAGTTGGATTTGGCCAAAGCCTATGATAGGGTGGATTGGGGCTTCTTGGAAGGTGTACTACGGAGGAGTGGTTTTTGCAGCAAATGGACAATTTGGGTGATGCAGTGTGTCCGATCAGTGAGATACTCAGTAAGATGTAATGGTGAGCTTCTGGAACCTTTCTGCCCGTCGAGAGGCCTACGGCAAGGGGACCCACTCAGCCCCTACCTTTTTTTGTTTGTGGCGGAAGGTCTAGTAAATCTTATAAATCGGGAGATCGTGGCCGGAAGGGTGAATCCTATCAAGATTGCTCGTAACAGCCCTGGAATCTCTAATCTTCTCTTTGCCGATGACAGTTTGTTATTTTTCAAGGCATCCATAGAGCAGGCCAAGGCGATCAAGAAGGTTTTGGACACTTTCCAGAAGTGCACGGGACAATTGCTAAGTGCAAACAAGTGCTCGATCCTTTTTAGCGAACTATGTCCGGCCGAAACAAGAGACGGAATTAAGACAGTTCTTGGGGTGCAGTCGGAGGTTTTGAGAGCAAGTATTTGGGACTGCCCATGCGGAAGGAGAATGAAGGATGAATACTTCCAACCCATCATGGATAGATTTGGGAAGCGATGCAACGATCGGTCCGAGAGGTTCATGTCGTATGCAGCTAAGGAAGTCCACGTCAAATCAGTTGTCCAAGCGCTCCCAACCTTTACAATGAGCGTGTTCAAGCTCTCGAAAGGTTTCTGTGACAAATATGAAAGAATGATTAGGGACTTCTGGTGGGGGGACGAAGAAGGCCATAGAAGG
This sequence comes from Aegilops speltoides, assembly GCA_021437245.1. Lineage (NCBI taxonomy): Eukaryota > Viridiplantae > Streptophyta > Magnoliopsida > Poales > Poaceae > Aegilops > Aegilops speltoides. Next base: position 22,549,162 of record CM038142.1, read on the forward strand.
GTACATTGGATGGCTTGGGAGCGCATGATTAAACCTAAACGGGCCGGTGGTATAGGCTTCAGAGACATGCATCTTTTCAACCAAGCACTCCTTGCTAAACAAGGTTGGAGGCTAATCCAATTCCCGGATAGCTTATGCGCGAGAGTCCTGAAATCAAAGTACTACCCGAATGGTGACCTTCTAGACACCGTCTTTGCCTCGGATACCTCCCCGGTGTGGAAGGCAATTGAATTTGGCCTAGAACTGCTGAAGAAGGGTTTGATCTGGCGAGTGGGCGATGGGAAGAATATTCAGATTCAACGAGATCAATGGATTCCTAGAAAAGAAGGCCTCATGACTGCAGCGTTTATTAGAAGGTCTCGGCTCCGATGGGTGAACCAACTCATGGAAGAGGATGGGAAGGAATGGAATGTAAATTTGATTCGACAAATATTCCACCAGTTTGATGCTGAAGAAATATGCAAGATACCCATCCCAAGGACGGACACAAGAGATTGTATAGCTTGGCATGGTGAAAAGAATGGAGTGTTCTCAGTCAGAAGTGCGTACAAATTGGCAGCAACCTTATCCCAAAATGAAAACTCAAACCCTTCAAGCTCGACTAGGGATGCGGGTGACCGGAGTATTTGGGATCTTATTTGGAAAGCCAAGGTGCCTGAGAAAGTCAGAATTTTTGGGTGGAGAGTAGCCACAAATACCCTGGCCACAAAAAGTAATAAATTCAAGAGGACGCTCGAGGTGGACTCGACGTGTAATATCTGCGGCAACGGGGTGGAGGATGAACATCATGCAGTGATCACATGCTCAAAGAGCGGGGCCCTCGAGAGGCGATGAGAAAGGAGTGGACACTACCTTTGAGAAATCCTTCGTAAATCAGAGGCGATCGGCTGCAGGTCCTGCTGGATGAGAACCTGCGGAAATGCGGTCGAAAATTTTACTCATTGTGGAGATCTGCACCGAGAGAGGACATATTAAGACACAACGGCAAAGAATCTATATTGGGCTCGGTACAATTCCTAAAGAAATCTGACGAGGAGTTAGTTACAGCGGCAATGACCGATGATGAGTCCAGGTTGGAGAGGTGGATAAAACATACCACATACGGGGACAAAGCATGCGATGGGCGGGACCGAACAAGGCAGTTAAGCTGAATACCGACGCAGCATTCCAAGCTGATTCAGCGAGTCCGCTGCTGGAGCGATCGCCGAGGACAGCAAAGGCCATGTGGTTGTCTCACTCTGCGAAGCTCATCAACTAGCCGATGTGTCGAGGAGGCCAAGCGGAAGCTGCACTTACGGGCTGCTTACTCTAGCAAAGTATTACAGAGGCCCTCGATCCACGGAGATGGACTGCCAGCAATCATAAAAGAACTAGCGAAGACGGGACAGCCTCGGTCCCAATGCTATGCTTTGATCAAGGATATTAAACAAGCTCTATCGTGTTCGCGAGCTACAGTTTTAACCATGTGGGAAGATCATGCAATGAGCTAGCCCATGGGCTTCTTCTTGACCACAAGAACTACAAAGCGATCGGAGATCTTCGCCAAGCGTCTGGAAGGACTCGGACCTCGATGGTGTCTCGAATATGTACCTTCTGTAGAGTAGATCCTACTCTAGCTCTCAAAAAAAAAAAAAAAGCAATAAAATTCGAAGGCACGATACGGGCTTTGTAATTTCACTAGCAAAAGAGCCCGTGCGTTGCAAGGGGAGAAAAAATAGCAGACACTCTTAACCCAATAACCATAATATGTTCATGCCCTTTATTTTAGCGAGGCATCATTTTTGTGTTGCCGCTTATCCTCCTTCTCACCTTCAGTGGCCTCAGTGTTCACACAAACCAAAGTGTGTTTGAATGTTGCTTTTCCCCTGCCAGTTTTTTCAGAGGTGCTCATGTGTGGTTATCGATGTTTTGTTTCGTCTCTTTATGATTTTAGTGGTTGTTTATTTGCAATCCAGATCGTCGCGGTATGAAAGAAAAATGGACGTGCCCTATAGGTTACAAGTTTGTTTTTAAAATATTTAATAGGTAAAAATAACATCATATTCAAATTCTACATATTTTTCTATTCAAATTTCATATATAACATGTTAAAATCATAGTTAGGGTTTAATAGATATGGATAATTAAGAAAAAAATTTATTTGACTTAAATATCTTCCAAAATAATATTTTAAAAATATTTAACAAACAAAATAACATCATATTCAGATTCTACACATTTTTCTAATCAATTTTCATATATAACATGTTAAAATCGGAGTTACGGTTTAAAAGATATGGATAATTTAGAAAAAACATGTGTTTGACTTATATATAATCGGCGGGTGAATTATCTAATACGTCAGGGGGGGGGGGGTTCGTAAAAATGTAAAATAACGGTTCGATTTGACTTAAGTGTGTACTGCGGGTTAATTCATAAAAAACGCAGGGGGTTTTCTGCAAAAGTGCGTGACGGACCGCCGAAACCCAATTCGCTTTATTATTAGGTAGAGAGGTAGAGATACGTGCATGTGTTAGCCTTCATTCACGTAAGGATCATTCCACCTGTGTGCTTGCCTGCCTGCTTGCTTGGTCTAGCTAGCTTCTACTCCCTCCGTTCCATATTACTTGTCGCTGATTTAGTACAACTAAATCAGCGACAAGTAATATGGAACGGGTTGAGCATCCGGAACTCAGGATTGGTCTCGTCGGAAAGTACTTGACGAGTCAGAGGGACCTACGCCAACAATTAGTTGTTCGCATAGGTCCCTGCAGTACGGTAGAGGAGCGAACCGTGTTTTCTTTCTCTTAGGCCCTTCCCAATGCTTCACCGTGGACAGGTACTAAGCATGCCACATAAGCGAAAAAATGACATGGCACAACATTTAAGGAGGGGAGAGAATACTTTGATGACCCAAGGAAGAACCAATGCCAAGCGCAAGAACCTAGGCAAACCACTTAAATGAAACAATTTGATCAATGCATGAAAGACTTTAGGTGCTAAGTCATTAAATAAAGTGTGCTTAGCATTAGCAACAACAAGTTAAGCACCTATGCATTGAGGAGTTGAGTTTCTAAGGTATTTAATGCACTTAGCACCTCCTCTAAGCACCTTTGCATTGGAAGAGGTCTTAGGCAATCGCGGCACTCCCGCGACGACAGTTCCCAGGGCTTGAGACCGTGATTTGATTGGCCTCCGTTCCCCTATTACCACCTTGTGTTGTCTCGTGGCGTCGATAGTTTCTCGTTTCTTTGCTTCGTTCGGGGTGGTTCAGGGCAATCCTTGCATTGTTTCCCACCCTTGGCGACGGCGGATCAAGTTCCTATCGAGGATACCAGCGCGGCAACGTCGGGGGAGGTGGGACTGCTCGCACGCAGGTGGGTCACCTTCTTTTGGCTGGGGGAAGCACCTCCCTAGTGCTGTCGCCGCCGTCCTTGGAAGACCCTGCATTGGCCTTCGATCCTATGTTGGAAGCAGGTAGTTCTGGCTCCGCTACTGGTGTCGAGGACATGTTGGAGCGATGAAGGCGCAACCGGTGATGGTGGATGATGATGATGATGATGATCTAGTTGCCCCGGATTGCGCATTGGTTGGGAAGGTCATCTCCCCTACTGTCCTTCACATCAAGACTATTTCGTCGACAATAAGGCCGGCCTGGGGAAATCTTAGGAGTCTGTTGTTTCACCCGGCGGGCGACAACCTGTTCGTGGCTGAGTTCAGCACTAAGATGGATAGGGATCGTGTCCTAGATGGCTCGCCATGGACGGTGGGCCGCCATGCTGTCTTACTCAAGGTTTTTGATCCTAACATACAACCACTGCAAGTGGAACTTGAGACTCTCTCTGTTTGGGCACGTATTATAGCCCTGCCCTCAAGATTGATAAAACCCAAATTGGGAATGGAGTTTGCTAAGCCAATAGGAAGAATCGAGTTTGTAAAAGCGGATGCTGATGGGAGATGCTGGGGTGCTTTCATGTGTGTCTGGGCAGACATTCTCGTACAGGAACCATTGGTTTTGTATGTCACTGTCAATTCTACGAAGACGAAGAGGACTGAACCCTATGTTGTTATGTATGCGTGCTTGCCGTATTACTGCTACTCATGTGGTATGCTGGGTCATTCCTTCATGCTTTGTCCAAACCCAGGAACACTTGATGTGAATGGAGACCTACCCTGCGTTGCAAAGAAACTATGTGCTCCGGAGGAGCTGTCAACAAGATCCAGCGGGTCCAACTCAGGCACTAATTCTTCATCCTCGTCTTTTGATCCAAAAACCCGGAGTGGTAATACCCCCTCGGGTGATGGCAAGTCAACTGGTACGTACCCATGGCAGGGCTGTCCCACAAAACCGTGAGGGTGATGGGGAACCTAAGAGATCATCCCCTCTCATGAACAACCCATCAAGCAGAGGTCATAGTCGCTCCTCTTGTGACCAGGGTCGTGGTCGGTTTTATGTTGCTGGAAAAGAGCTCTTCCCGTCTCAGAGGACGAAAAGCGGTATGGCTGGGAATAAGAGGAAGCCCACTAAGAACCCAGTTTCTGTGCATATATCAGATGAGCAACCTTCAAGTTCTGTAGGCGTTTTGACTATTGTGGTTTCTAAATATCTAGCAAAGATGTTGGCCCATGCACTAAAGTGGAGGATAGTGTCGCGAACAACAAATAGTGTACTATACCTTCTCGATCGACAGATCAGGCGGAGGCTGCGGAGAGCCCCGCCAACGTAATGAGTATCTTATGTTGGAACTGTCGAGGATTTGGTTCGGTCTCGACTGTTGGTGAGCTTCGCTGGCTTGTGAAGCTTCACCGACCCACCTCCTCTTTCTGTCCGAGACGAAGGTGAGGGATTCTTGTGTCTGTAATTTTACTGCTTATACTCTGCCTTACTACAAAACTCTACGATCTTGTCTGCGAGTTGGCTCATATACTCCAAGCCAGTGGCCGCCGGAGCCCTTTGAGCCCTCCTGTGTGCCACCAGCCTAGGCACCCTCACCACCGGTGCCCCTTCTTCATCCCTGATTTCTCCTAGATTAGGACCCATCGCAGCTAGGTGTGAAGTGGGGTGGTATGGCGGCTAGGGCAAGTGGGGAGGGTTTCTGGCCGGATTGTTAGTGGTGGAGTGGTTTATATTGACACTCTAGGTGTAGGTGGCGGCTGTTAGATAGATGGGTTTTATTATCGCTCCAGCTGTAGGTGGGTTATATTAACACTAAAAGAAAAACCACATTAAAAGTCCATTAGGCAAAAAATGGGAATCACCAGATAGACTAAAACTAAAGTTAGAAAAGATATTTTTATCATATCACACTACCATAATATATAATTCAATAAAGTAGTGTGAACCATACGATAGCAGTCTAACTACCCATATTTTGCTCATAAAACATCTCCCAAAGCTTTGTCAGACATCTTTTTAGTATGACAGGACAAGGCCCATGAACGCAGACAACCACTCCACAATCAAAACCTCCTACCTGCAAATAACACAATTTCAGATAGTGAAAGTTAACAACTACACCTTTGTGAGTAGAGACTCTTGTGAGTACGTTGAAATAGTGAAAATTAACAACTACACTCTAACAAAGCTGAGATAACTACACATTGACACTACAATAAGTCCACCACTCATTGAAATTTAGTTCATGTTAATCCAACCACACACTGGACAAGAGTAATGCTAACTTGCTAAGTGAACTTGAACAATTAAGATTCAGTTAAATTCAGTCACATTTGACTACACGGTGAACTATAACAAGTTAACTACACAATGAACCATAACAAGTTAAACACATAATGAAAGTTAACAACTATAGTCTCACAAAGTTAAAATAACTACACATAGACACTAAAAATAATCCACTGCTCATTGAAATTAACTTCATGTTAATCCAACCACATTGGCACACTAGACATGAGTAATGCAGATAACTAGACAGCACACAGATAATTAGGCACTAAGAACTACATAATGAAAATACAATCTTTTTCTTAAGAACTTCCGCAGCAGTTAACTAGACACTACATAGTAAACTACCACTATAGGAATGAAACTTCCATCTTTCTTTTCACATTTTCAACAACAAGATTGAGTTAAATTCAACGAAACTACCATCTTTTTCCTCAACAGCTGGATTCAGTTAAATTCAGTGAAAGTTCCATCTTCCTCTTCAACAACAAGATTCAATTAAATTTAGTGAAACTACCATCTTTTTCTTCAACAACAAGATTTAGTCACCTTAATATAACAAGTTAACTACACAGATAAATATGCACTTAAATCAAACAACTACAAACTGAAAATACCATCAATACTATGAACAATAGGATTGAGAGCAACTTAATCTAACTCTGCACACTACTAGCCATAGCAAAGTGCTAAGCCAGAACAATAAGCCGAGCATTGCTTACCTGCACAGCACAGCCGTAAAACCTCCTCCCAGTGTCTATGCCATCAAATGCCACACATTTCTTCACACTAGCCTAGTGAAGCTTGCATTTGATGGACGGATCAGCCACTGTCCCACAGAAAGAAGCATCCACAATGGTCTCCAGGTTCTCATGCATTCACAACATCCAACCAATGGTTCCTTCCCCTGAGGCTCGAATGAGATCTAAAATCGAAAATCCCCAAATCTAAACCCTAACCCTAACCCGCCGGAAAACTTAACCATAAATCAATGTCCATGACGGTGTACTGGAAGTCGTCGCCGCTAATCTCCTTTCCGTTTTTTCCACTAAGACATCGAGTGGCGGCGGCGAGCAGGAGCGGCGTCGGTGCTGACGTCGAGTGAGAGCGAGAGTGAGAGTGAGCAAGTGAGTGAGAGAGTGAATGAGCTGCACACCACCACTTTGGACCATGGACCATTAACTGTCGCCATTACACCCGTTGTCACGTGGTTGATTTCCCATGTCAAAACTTGATCAGAATTTTTGCCAGTTCTTTTTCCCACTGTCAACGATAGAGTTCGGTGTGTTTGCCACGTTTTGAAAAGTGGTGGTTTTTTGTGAGTTGTGACACGATTGTGGTGGTTTATGCATTTCACTCTACCTTGTATCACATGCCAACACATGTCTATGGCTAGGAAACTTAACCATCTGTGATTAACGAGCTAGTCAAGTAGAGGCATACTAGGGACACTCTGTTTGTCTATGTATTCACACATGTACTAAGTTTCCGGTTAATACAATTCTAGCATGAATAATAAACATTTATCATGATATAAGGAAATATAAATAACAACTTTATTATTGCCTCTAGGGCATTTTTCTTTCATCTTTGCCAGTGGCGGCGCCCCGATCTGGATCTAGGGATTTGGACTCGCCACACGCTCTCTCTTGAAGACCTCATGGTGGCGTGAGGGAGCTACCGAGCGAAAGCTCTGCGCTTTGTCGCCGATGATGGCGATGCTCGTGGGCTTCGTTATCTTCTTGAAGACGTCGTCGTGGTGCTCCTCTCCGTGCCTAAGTTTCGGGTGAAAACCCTTGTCCTTTCGACTCGAGAGCGGCGACGCCTGACGCCGTTCCCCCTCCTGAGGGTGTTGTCGTGGAGCTTAGGGGTTCTAGGGTGTAGTGTTGCGGTGTTCTCAGGTCTTCCTATGTTTTCTTCCGGTTTCGTAGTTTCTTGCGGTCTGCGTTTCCGATTATGCTGAGATCGGCTTTGTAAGAGGGTTACCTCACCACTTTGTATTGTTCGGCCGTGTACTTTGTATGGTTGTTGCTTTACTTATAAAGCGGGACGAAAGCCTGTTTAGAGGGAGATCACGGACCATTAACGGTTGCCATTACACCTGTTGCCACGTGGTTGATTTCCCATGTCAAAACTTGATCAGAATTTTTGTTTCTTTTTGCCACTGTCAATGATAGAGTTCAGTGTGTTTGCCACGTTTTGAAAAGTGGTGGTTTTTTGTGAGTTGTGACACGATTGTGGTGGTTTATGCATTTCACTCTACTTGGTATCACCAGACTAATACGACGCTCTTCTCCTTCCGCGGTTCTCTCCTTCCTACCGATCCCAAATTCATGTGAATTACTGCCGCTACCTCTATCAATTGGGATATCCTACTGTGTCCTTAACGTTATACTGGAAGCAGACAACACATGTTCACTGGATGAAGGACTGGGATCAAAACACGAAGTACTTCCACACATGGTGGGGTCGGACAGACAAAAAAAGAGAGTTATGAATCGTCTTAAGAGGCTTAGGGCATCTCCAGCCTTCCCAGGCGTTTTTTTTGCGCCGGCGCCGAAAAAATGGCCCAGTCGCGCCCCCAAGAGCCCGATTTTCGCCGGCTTGGGCCGAAAACAGCGCCGGCGGACCCAGCCCGAACCCGGCGCGCTGGGGGCGCTCGGGGGCGCCGGGCGAAGTTTTTTGCCGCAAAGAAACCGCGGGCCCGACGCGTCAGCGACCAGTTTGCTTCTCGGTCCTTCGTCGTCCTCATCGCCTCGTTTCCCGCGGCGAATCAATTCCAAAGCTGCCGCGCTGCAGCGCCAGTCAGCCTGCGCCATTGATGCTCACGGGCGGCGCAGTGAAGGCCGGACGACGCGCGTCCCTCGCCCTCGCCTCGCCGCCGCGCGACGACGGTGCCACGCGTGTGGGCGGCGCGTCGGCCTATATATGCCGCGCCCCGGCGCACTCGGTCGCTCACACTCCCCCTCCGCCGTCGCTCCTTCCCCTCCGCCGTCGCCCCTTCCTCCCTCTCCTCTCCTCCAATGGCCGAACGTTGCGCGGCGGCGCCGGGCGGCGAAGGCTTCGCCGCCGCCATCTCCATGAAGGCGAGGCTCGCCTCCTTTACGAGGCCGAGTACCCGGTCCCCCCGGACATGCGGGTGCCCGGGGCGTGGAGGATCAGCGCCGGCGGCGTGCCGGTGCCCCCGGTACCCTCCGGCGCGGTGCGGCGTGCGGAGATCGCCCGCATCAGGTCGAATCTGCCACCTGCGGCGAGGGATGCGCCGCGGTACGCCCCCGACAGCCCGCTATGGGAGCCCTACTTTCGTCGCCGTCACGCCCAGCAGCTCGAGGCCACCAACGGCGTCGTGCCCTCCGGCAGGCAAAACTCCGCCGGCCGGCGTCGATGGTGGGGCGTGCCAGGGCGCACGCTGGACGCCGTCCTCGAGTACATCGAGGGCGGCAACACGCCGCGCCTCGACTACCCAGCCCCCCCTTCCTTTTCACGCCGCCGGGGAAGCTCCTGGACCCCGAGGCGCATGGAGACCGGGGGGTCCTCCTCTTCGTCCGGCGGCTCGCCCTGCCTCCGCCCCGTCAAGCCGGAGCCCCAGACACGCTGTGGCGCGCGCAGACCAGCTCCGGCGTCCGTGTCGGCGCCCGTCAAGCCGGAGCCCGCCGCCGCTTTGTCTCGTCGAGCCCAAGCCGGAGCCCGCCTCGTCGAGCCAAGAAGGAGCCCGCCTCCCGCTGGCACGAGGAGATAGCCCGCGCGGCTTCTCCGACGAGGACGCCATGCGATGGGCGCGGGAGGACTACCTCCGCGAGGAGACGGTCCGACAGTGCCGGGCCCTGGAGGAAATCGCCGCCCGCAAGCGCGGGCGCGAGGACGAGCACGGCGTCGTGATCCTCGACAGCGACGACGACGACGACGTCCCCGGGCCTTCCAACCCGCCGCGCCAACCGGGGGAGGGGTGTAGCAGGGACGGCGGAGGCGGGGGCGGCAGCGGCGACGACGACGACGACGACGACGTCGACTACACGCGGTTCTACAGCCTCCTCGGCATGTAGACGCGTTGGGCGGGCGGCGAGGGAGACGGCGGGATTAGCCCGCCGTTTTTTTTTTCTAAAATATGTTTATGTTTGAACGAACTCGCCGAAGTTTGCTATGTTTATGTCGTATTTGCGCCGTGTTTGTGCCGTCTTCAAATTTTTTGAAATACCGTGGGCGCCGCGACTGGGGGGCATCACGCCCCCAGTGCGCCGTTAGCGCCGGTGCGCCCCCAGGGGGCGGTTTTTTGGCCCTCCTGGGGGGCCAACGGCTGGAGATGCCCTTAGGAGGGAAGATGGGAGTGTAGCTGAGGAGGAGGAGGCCATGACCATAAGAGAGGTGGCAACTAACTACTCCCTCCGTTCCAAAATAGATGATCCAACTTTGTACTAAAGTTAGTACAAAGTTGGGTCATCTATTTTGAAACGGAGGGAGTAACTTACAAGCCTTTCTCATTAAGAAACGTGTACAACCATTTAGCAAGCACCTATTTTTAAATTGAGGGACTATGCAACTACCTAGTCTTCTTCTTTTACTGCATTTCCTTTGCCGTGCTAGGATTTGTCGTCACCACCTGGTTTCCTCTCCCTGGTTTGGCTTGTACTTCAAGCTGGTCTAACTCGAGTGATTAGTCAATTGATTTGGTTGGGAACAGTTTACCAAATCCACGGAAGCTAATTGACCAGGCACGCGAATCCTTGAAGGACACGGAAACGTGGCAAACAATAAGAAAAATTAACCAAACCTGCTATGACAGGGGTCAGTTGCTTGTCAAAATTACCCATTTCTCCATCGTGTATACAACTATACAATGACATCTTCTCCAATACTACAATTTCGCCAGTCAAAATTTCGCACCGCAACCACCTCGTCAAGCCATCATCTCTCACTCAAAATCCAGAGAAACACTTCTCGAAGCAAGATCATGGAGGTCATGGCGGGGGCGGTGCTGAGCGCCCTCCTCCACAAGCTGGACGCCGTGCTGACGGACGAGTACAACCTGCAGAGGAGCCTGAGGGGCGAGATCATGTTCCTCCGCGCCGAGCTGGAGAGCATGCAGGCCGCCCTCGAGAGAGTATCCTCGTCGACGGCGCAGCCGGTCGACAAGCAGGTCAGGATCTGGGCAGGGCAAGTCAGAGAGCTCTCCTACGACGTGGAAGACAGCATCGACAAAATCATGGTGCGCGTCGACCTCCATCATCCGGGGTTCAGCGGGTTCATCGGCAGGTGCCTGAGCGTGCTGACCACAGCCCGGGTCCGCCACCGGATCGCCGCCGACATCAGGGGCATCAGGGGCCGCGTCAAGGAGGTCGCTGACCGGCGCGACAGGTACAGGGTCGACGACGATGTTTCCGCGGTCCGGCGGCCTGAGGGCACCACCACCGTCGATCCTCGCTTGCATGGCATGTACGAGGATTCGACGAGGCTCGTCGCGGTGGGCGGGCCAAGGGCGGAGCTCTGCAGGTTGTTGGTGGAGCAAGAAGGCGCGGCTGCCATGGATGGTCAACTGAAGGTGGTCTCCATTGTTGGGGTTGGTGGCCTGGGCAAGACGACGCTGGCCAACGTCGTGTACCAGCAGATCAGAGGGCAGTTTGATTGCGACGCCTTTGTCACGGTGTCCCTCAAGCCCGATCTGAGGAGGGTTTTGGGCAGCCTGCTCCGTCAGGTTAGTAAGCAGAGTTACAACGAGGTTGAAGCATGGGATGTGGTGGAACTTATTGACAAAATCAGACAAGTTCTTCGGGATAAGAGGTGACGCCAAAACCCATCCACTCTATATCAACAAGTGTTCGATTAGTTGACTTTAGTTCATATCGGTGTGTGCATCATGCAGAGGTTGAGGGTCTTTCACTCTTTTCAGAAAAAAAAAACTAACTTTAGTTCATCTAATTTTTTTTTCTAGTTATGATTTATTTTTTAGAATCTGAGAAAGGGGGGCAATTAAATAACGAGTGTTGGGCAACACTTTTCTTCTTCAACGGATGCTCGTCTGATCAAATAATTAGTAGATTCCATATATATGTTTCAGTTACCCTTTACTTGCTACTTGGTACTCAATTTTTGCCTTGTTTTACTTTCTAATATGGTGCTACAAATTCACAGGTACTTAATTATTGTTGATGATATATGGGACGAATCAGCTTGGAACTATATAAAGACTGTACTAGTTGAGAACAACTGCAGTAGCAGAGTAATCACAACAACACGTATTGCTGGTGTTGCTGCATCATGCAGTTCTTCCATCGACGGTAACATTTACAAACTAAATCCTCTTGGTCATGATGATTCGAAGAAGTTGTTCTATGAAAGAATATTTGGGAGTGAAGATGGTTCTCATGTGGAACTGAGAGAAATATCTGAGAAAATCATAAGAAAGTGTGATGGTGTACCATTAGCTATCATCACTATTGCCAGCCTATTGTCTCACAAACCAAAGAATATACATGAATGGTACACTGCCAACAAATCAATCGGTTCTGGACTTGAGAAATTCCCCAATATGGAGAACATGCGTCAGATACTGTCTATTAGTTATTATGATTTGCCGTCCCATCTAAAACCCTGCTTTCTATACCTGAGTGTTTATCCGGAGGATTATACAATATTGAGTGATCACTTGGTACGAAGATGGATATCCGAAGGCCTTGTCCATGGAAGTGATGTGGATACCTTATATAAAGTGGGGTTCAGTTACTTCAATGATCTTATTAACCGAAGCCTAATTCAACCACAACATGTAGATTCTCGTGGCAACGTAGGGGCTTGTCGTGTACATGATATGGTCCTTGATTTGATCACATCCTTATTGATTGAAGAAAATTTTGTCACTACATTAGATAGCCATCAACCTAGTGATCTTTCAAAGAAGATACATCGATTATCCATCCAAAACAATCAAGAACATCACACCATGTCACTTTCTATGGTGAGCTTGTCCCACGTGAGATCATTTATCATCTTTCCTAGTGCTACAAAATTGATGCCGCCTCTTCCAAGATTTCAAGTTCTGCGAGTGTTGGATCTAGAAGGTTGCCGTGACTTGGAGAGTCATCATATTCATGGTGTTGGGAATTTATTTCATTTGAGGTGTCTAGGACTAAGGGATACAAATATTACAAAAATCTCGAAAGGAGTAGGGAATCTGTATTGTTTGCAAACATTGGATTTGAGTCAAAGTGGCATAATTGATCTGCCATCAACCATTGTTCAGTTAAGGAAACTTGTGTGCCTATACATTGAAACATCGGTAAAGCTACCAGACGGGATTGGAGCCATGAAATCTCTACAGGTTCTGTCTACCGTCGGTGTGAGTAACTCGCCAAACTTCTCGAAGGAACTAGGTTATCTTTCGGATATGAGGGTTCTTAAAATTTCGCTATCTGGAACATGGGACAAGAACTATGAGAAACATTTGTTATGTTCTTTGTGCAAGTTGACAAAAATCAAGGAAATAAGCATTCAATCTTCCGGAGTTCCCACAAAATTCATTGTGGATTTAGGATGGACCCCTCACAACCTTCGATATTTTTTCGGTAACATACCTAGATTACCGGAATGGATGAACTCCTCACTCTCAGAACTATCCACTTTAATCATCACACTAGACAAAATCCAGCAGGAAGACCTTGGCACTCTCGGCAACATCCCATTTCTGCATTATCTCTGTGTTACTGTGCACAAAATCAAAAAGGCAGAAGAAAGGTTGATTATCGGTACTGATCATGCAAACTTTAAGTGCCTATCTGAGTTTCACATTCACAATGATTCATTGGGGGTCATGTTTGTAGAAGGAGCTATGCCAAGGCTCAAAACCCTCGAGGTTACATTTCAGGTTCGCGAGGCGAAGGATGAATACAATAATTTTGAGGTCGGCTTGGAGAACCTCCATTCTATTAAGCTGGTCACAATTCGAATGCATTGTTCTGGTTCCAGGCTCGTTGAGGTGGAGGAAGCTGATGCTGCTATGAGGAAGACATCCTATGTGAATCCCAAACATCCGAGGGTTGACGTGATTAGATATTATGAAGATGAAATGATAGAGGACGAGGAGAAATCTCAACTCGATGAGGAAGCATTCAAAGAACAAGAGGTATTAATTATTGTCTTCTTTAGTCGCACTAAAATAAAAAGTACATGATCCAAGTTAGTGTTCCATTTTGTTACTTATTCCTAAAATGTTCCATTTTCATCACCTTTTGGTGACTACCTAGCAAATCGGCACATGTAATGTGATTTTTCACATGTAAACTCTATATCCATCAATACATTGTTGCGTCTGATCGATTTTCAATCAACTATTATTATTACCCCTATTATAATTTGTTCTTTTTTAGGGTGAAAAGATTTATATATTGCTTAGGGTAGCAGCCTGCTCATTACAATACAGTTCATAGAGACTGTCTGGACACAAGCCATTTACAATAAGTTTATTTATAGAGTTTATCCAACTTCGAGAAAACACAAACACAGACACGCACATGCACGTAAACACACAAACTTTTTTTTGAGCAACAATCTGCTAATAGAACAGTGGCTGACTTAAGGAATATAACATTCTTATAACTTTTCTTGTGGGTAGATAAACTCAATGTTTTTTTATCATAAACAAGATGATTATTGTGAAACTGAGGTTGTTAGATCACCTTTGATGATCACATGTCATTCGACCATACTTGACAATCACACGATTTAAGACAAGATGAACATGTTGCGCGATAACTGAAGAACATGATCAATAAAAACACTACGTTTACATTGACAAGTTCGGGAGCTTTTTCTTCATTACGGTGTTGCCTTGTATAAAAACAAACAAATGAGCTACTCAACTCCTGGTTGTCTCTGCGGGTACTTGTTTATAAATCTCTCCCTGAAGAAGATTGTTTATCTTAATTAGCTCACAAGCAATCTTGCTTCACAAGATTACTTGACTTGTTAACGAGCTTACTTTACTTGTCAAGCCTGCCTTATCCTGACAAGATTACTTGACCTCTAGGCTGAGAGGAAGCATTCATGGCAAGCTGACTTGCTTCTACGTGGCAAGCTTGCTTAGCCTTCAAGCATATGCTTCAACGAGAAGCTAACTTGTCTTGCAAATTTGATTGCTTGTTGAGCCAAATGTCTGCTTGCATGAGCCATATGTCTGCTTGCATGAGCCATATGTCAATACCTCGGTAGTATACAAGATTAGTGATCTAAAAGATCTTATACTCCCCTCCGTATGAAAATAACTGTCTCAACTCTATGCTAACTTTATATTTTCGGACGGAAGGAGTATTAGTTTACACAGGGAGTATTTATTTGTATACTAAGCTTGTGACTGATCAATACCATGTCACTTGTTATACGTGAAAGGTTTATATTATAATTATTACCCCTTCTCTTGAATGCAGATCATTCTTGAGAAGATTGGACCCTGGGGAGGAAATACAGGGAGAAAACGAGACATAAAGGTGGCACCACGTTATCTAAGAAGTGTGAGAATTTGCTGTGGTGATGTTATACTCCCTCCGTTCCGAAATACATGACGCTGGGGATTTTTCCCGACCAGGTGAAAAAGCAGCGAAATGACCAGGTTACCCTTCAGTTTTGAATTCTCTCCTCGATCTCCACCCAGGTCGTCTTCCAGATCCGCCCGCCTCCATCGCCCCCCACCTCTGGATCCTCCAACTCCATCGCCTCCACCTCTGGATCCTCCAACTCCATCGCCCCCACCTCTGGATCCTCCACCTCCATCGCCTCCCATCTCACCCAGCAGATCCCCTCCCATCCTCCCCGTCTTCCTGGGCCAGCAGATCCCCCTCCTCGTCCTGGGCCAGCAAATCCCCACCTCGTCATCCCAAGGCCAGTGCCCTGCTGCAGATTGCCATCACCTCCCGTGGCCTCGCCAGCTCCACCTCCAGTACTGCAGATCGCCGCCCGGCTTCAGTCCTGGTCGCTCAACAGTCCAAAACGGGCAATTCAGTTGCATGGTGTTGAGGGTTGTGGCAACAGAATTTAGCATGACAAAAATCAGTACTGGAGCATGATGTTGGAGTAGTTGCATGATGTTGGAGCATTCAAAAATCAGTGCTGCACTGGAGTAAAAGTGCAGATACTATCAAACAGATTGCATGATGTTGGAGTGTCATTAACAGAATAGCATGATGTTGGAATACAATTGCATGATGCAGTACTACAGGGGCAGAATCACTTTTACAACATCATGCAACATCATTTTCATGACAAGACTAGAATTGCATGATGTTGGAGTACTACAGTGCTTGATTTTGCATAAACTTATACTGTGGCAGTACCTGAACAGGCTCCAGGTCCAGAAGGTGCAGCTCCAGGCTCCATTGCACCAACTTCACAATAGGCAGTACCTGAAAAAGGAAATAGACATAGTCAGGGCAGAAGCATGGATTTCAATCTCAATTGCACTCCAGCTGAAGAAGAAGACATACTCCAAGATGATATGAACATGGAAGAGGAAGAGGGCATCGATCCCGGTGAAGATGTAGTTGGTGAGCTCCAATACTCCTGCCATGAACAATCAATAGTTCATTTGTACCCCTATAATGGAGTAGCAAGCAAGTGTTGAGCAATTAAAAAATGCATTTGGTATAAACAATGTTAAACAACAAAGTTTGGTATTAACAAATTCATTTGGTACTCTGCAAGTGTTAATAATCATCTGCAAGTGTTATACTCCAAGTTAGATCATGAAATAGTAGTGAACTACTCCAAGTTAACTGAAACAACAATAGTAATACTACTCCAGTTTCTGAAAATGAACAGTTCATTTAGCAATTTTAGATCAAACTGAATACTCCATGAAAAGTTTAGATCATACTCCAGGAAAAATATGATCAAGTAGTGATCAAACTGAATAATCCATGAAAAACATGATCAAGTTTAGATCAAATTGAATACTCTAGTTTCTGAAAATGAACAGTAAGAGTAGCTCATTTAGCAAGTTTCTAAAAATGAACAGTAACTCTAGTTTCTGAAAATGAACAGTAGCTCATTTATCATTTCATCAATTTATCATTTGAGCATTTCATCATTTGATCATTTCTTGTTGTTTTTCATTTGATCATTTGAGCATGGACTAATAATTTTTTTCATTGTTTTGTTTCTTGTTGCAGTTATTGAGCAAGGAGTTAGAAAAAAGAAAACCCTCACTAACGAGCAAAAGTATGCTGCTTATGTGGCATTGCATTCAGTGTGCATGAGCAGAGGTGGAAAATTCAAAAGAAATGATAAGAAAGACCTTGCACAATTTTTTAAGGTAGAAGTGAGGAGTATACAGAGAGTTTGGCAGAAGGCGATGGAGCAAATTTCAGAAGGTTTAGAGGTGGATGTTTCCGATGAGAGAAAAGGAAACTCTGGAAGAAAGCCAAAGGACATCAATTTAGAGCAAATCCCTACCATCCCACTAAACAAGAGGTCCACTATCAGATCTCTTGCTTGGCAATTGGGATGTAGCCCTACCACACTGCATAGAAAGTTCAAGCTAAATTTGATAAAAAGGCACACAAACTGTGTGAAGCCAACTCTAAAGGAAAAGAATATGAAGAATAGGATGGAATTTTGTATGTTAATGCTTGACGAGACAACCATAGAAACTTCAAGGCCTAAATTCAAGACGATGCACAATGTTGTGCACATTGATGAGAAGTGGTTCAATATGACGAAGAAAAATAAGACCTACTATCTGCTGGATGGGGAGGAGGAGCCTACGAGGCCTATACATGGCAACTGCATTGGCAAGGTGATGTTCTTAACGGCCGTTGCTAGGCCAAGGTGGGATCGTGAAGGAAACGTGACCTTCTCTGGGAAAATCGGTATCTGGCCATTTGTGAAAGAAGTTCCTGCTCAGAGGAGAAGTGATAACAGGCCCAGAGGTACAATAGAGACAAAGTCCATAAAGGTCGACAGAAAAGTGATGAGGGAGTTCCTGATAGAGAAGGTCTTGCCAGCGATACAAGCAATTTGGCCTAAAAGTGATGCTGGACAGACCATCTATATTCAGCAGGATAATGCTAAGCCCCATATCTTGCCAAATGACCCAGAATTTCTAGTAGCTGTCGCAAAAACTGGACTTGACATCAGAATAATACAACAGCCCGCCAACAGTCCTGATTTGAATGTGCTTGACCTTGGGTTTTTCAACTCGCTTCAATCCCTAACAGATTGTCTGAGTCCTAAAACACTACAAGACCTTATTAATGGTGTTTTGGAGGAATTTGAAGGCTATGAGGTTTACAAGCTCAATAGAATTTTCCTAACTCTACAAACGTGCATGATTGAGATCCTAAACCATGCAGGGGGCAATGGGTATAAAATACCACATGTGAACAAGGAAAGGCTCGAGGGTGTTGGGCAGCTACCTCCAAGATTGTCATGCCCTCAAGAGGTTTACGCAAATGCCCTGCACAACTTAGGGCTAATGGAGATGGTTCAGTAATGGAAGAGGCCTGAGATGCTTGTTGTCAAGAGACCTGAGATGTTGTTGCCAAGAGACCTGAGGATGCTTGTTGTCAAGAGACTTGAGATGCTTGTTGTCAAGAGACTTGAGATGCTTGTTGTCAAGAGACCTGAGATGCTGTTGCCAAGAGACCTGAGGATGCTTGTTGTCAAGAGACTTGAGATGCTTGTTGTCAAGAGACTTGAGATGCTTGTTGCCAAGAGACTTGAGATGCTTGTTGTCAAGAGACTTGAGATGCTTGTTGTGAACAGACCTGAGATGAGGCTTGTGGGTATGCTTGTTGCATCCTTGTGATTATTTGTGTGGAGTATGAGTATAATCCATATTTGAGTATGTTTGCAAAGGCTTGTGCGGAGTGGATTTTTTTACTCCATTTGTATGATCATTTTTATTCCATATGTTTGCATCGGCTTGTGTGGAGCGAATTCTCTTATTTTCTTAGGAGGAAAGGTCTAGGAGAGGAAAGGAGTGGAATAGAAGAGGAGAGGATTAATTTAGATTTAATTAGCAGAAAAGGTTTAATTTAGATTTAATTAACAGAAAAGGTTTAATTTAAGTTTAATTAACTAAAAAGGTTTAATTTAAGTTTGATTAACTAAAAAGGTTTATTTTAGATTTAATTAACAGAAAAGGTTTTAATTTACAGTTAATTTTCGGATAAGAGAAGAGAAGAGAGGAGAGATAAGAAGAGAGTAAGTAACTGGATTAAGCTATTGAAGTAAGTAACTCCATGGAGTACTAATGTCCAGGAGTACTCCAATGCTTTATTAATAAACAAGACAGTACTAATGTCCAGGAGTACTCCAATTCAAGAAAAGAAAGGAGAAGAGAAGAGATCCAAGAACTACTCCTACTGGAATTGTCACTGGGTAATACTACTACTGTCCTACACAATACTCCTACTCCAAGAACTACTCCTACTGCCAAGTACTGAAGAGAAGAGAAGAGAAGAGAGGAGAGGAGAAGAGCAATATACACTAAATTACCCCACTAAACAGCAAAAGGTTTCATTTAATTAGTTTAATTAACAGAAAAAGGTTTAAGTTAGTTTAATTAATAGAAAAATGTTTTAAATAATTTAACTAAAGAAACTGAAAGGTTTGAGTTAATTTAAATTAATTGAAAAGAGAAGAGAAGATCTACACTACTCCAAATTTTGAACTCACTTTTTTTATTTGAGAAGAGAAGAGCAGAGCAAGCACTGCTACTGCTCCAAGCTAATCTGACTGCAAACCAGAAACTCCAAATCTGATTATTCAGGTACTCCAAATATTGGATCTGTTTGCTACTCCAAATTTTGCAACCACTACTCGAAAACAATACTTAAACTACAGAAACTACAGCAGAACAATTGCAGTTTTGAAGTAAAGCTTCAGTTAATTTTAAAGTTTAAATTAAACTTTCAGTTAAAATGGAGAGAAGATGGAGAGAAACTACAGTAAGTACTGTTGGAGTACTCACTAACTACTGTAAGATGAGTACAATACAGTACTGCTGCAAGAGGAGTACGGTACTCCACTAGCTCATTGCAAATTTAACCAAAACTACAGTAGCACAGATGTTGGTGAGGAAACAACAGTACTATTGCAAGAGGAGTAGTAAAACCAGTCCTACTCTTAACCCTATTAAGCTCACAGATGTTGGTGCACAGTAGAAAGAGCCTCACTTAATTCCAAACAAGACTCCAAAACATGCAATTCCACATCGGACACGCAGATGATACTCCTCTGAATGAATGACTGAAGCAGCAGGCGTCGAGCACAACGAGCATGACGTCAGCGTCGGGCACCACAAGCACCACCGTCAGCGTCGCCCTGCAAGCACAACAGAGGATTGGAACTCTGAATCGAACGACAACTGAAGCAAAACAATCGACCATCGACAGTAAACCTCTGAAGAAATGTTGAAATGCTGCTGCTGCTTGGTTGATTACAGAGAGCTCGGTAGGCAATTAAGGCCTCACATATGACATTAGCATCCATAACATTTGCTAGCACTACTCCTAGCAGTACACAAGATCACAAGAATCTCCATTTGCTAGCACTACTCCTAGCAGTACACAAGATCACAAGAATCTCCATTTGCTACACTACTCCTAGCATCTGACGTTAAGTTTTCATGGAGAAGAGACAGGAAGAGGAAGAGAGAGCAATACCTCCAAGAGTCATCATCCATGGACGCATAGCCGGGCCACCGCGTCCATCCTCTCGCCACCTGACGCAACAGCTGCTCCTCAAGGAGTCGCTCATGGAGGCCGCACGCGAGGAGGACGGCGGCGGCCGCGGCGACGACAAGCTGCCGCAGGTGGTGTTAGACCGCATCCTTCGACGTCAGGTGGTGTACGACGCACTCAAGCACGGGGGCAGGGCGGAGGTGCCGTTGTGGGTCCAGCTGCTCACCATCCTCCTCTCCTTCGGCGCATCAGCGCTCGGCACCGCCTGCTGCTCCTTGTCACCGCCGCGCAGATGCAGCAGCTCCCCACAGCCGCACAGATCCGGCAGCTTCTCACCGCCACAGTTCCTCTTCCCGCAGCTCCTCCTACTCCAGCAGCTCCTCCGGCGGTAAAAATCGAATCTTGGGACAACGAAGCAGGGATGACGCGAGAGAAAGAGGGCAGCGGCGACGCGGTTAAGGGAGATGCAGCGACGCAGGCGAGGGAGATGCAGCTGCTAAGCGGGCGAGGGAGATGTGCGGCGAGGCGGGCGAGGGAGATGCGGCGGCGCCACGGGGGAGGGAGATGCGGTGGGAGAGAGGCAGAGAGCGATACGGGCGAGGGAGACAGAGAGAGTGAGAGAGAGGGATTGAGAGCGATGCGGTTGAGGGTAAAAATGGAAAACGCGTATATTTCATAGCGTTACGAAATTTCAACGTGCAGACGTAAAACGTCATGTATTTCGGAACGGAGGGAGTAGATGCGTTTGCATTTTCTTACCTGGACAGAAATGAGAATCTGCATGAGACACCTCTTTGGGGTGGTGTTGGCGGGACCATCCACACGGTGAGTAATGAACTTCTCATGCACTGTGCAAAACCTTGTTAGGGCAAACTAGATTAAATGTACTCTCCAAAAGGTGCGACACAGGAATATCATTTTTATACAAAAATTTCAATAATAAAATTAATAGAGTGTTAGTAACATAGTGGATTGAACACCAAAAAAAGTTATTGTAGATAAATTTAAAAATTCAAAACTACAAAGATTAGATGTATGGTTCACATAATTAAGAATGGGAAGTGGTTCTTTATGTACAAAACAGGAACGGATCATTTAAACAGATCGAGCTGCCAAACATATAAAAAATAAACTGCGTGTCCATATTCCAAATATTAACTGAGATATTCTAAATATTTACATTTGTGAGCAGTTTTCCATTAGCCAATTTTTTTCCCAATAAACATTTGAAGCTTGATATTACCACTGACTTTGCAGATTCTACTAGAACCCTCGGAGTTTGTGATTGAAATTTCGGGGACTTTTGGTCCATATGGTCAATTTCCGAGCATCATAAAGTCACTTATGCTTGTGACCAACTTACGTACCTATGGACATTTTGGGCAGCTACATGGAACTCCTTTCCACTCTGGGGTGCAGAAAAACGGCAGTATTGTTGGCTTCTTTGGGTGCTCAGGGGAATTTCTAGATGCAATCGGTGTTTACATTCATCCTTAGTTTCTAAACCTTAGCTACCACTTCTCGGTGTTCTTTTTTTTCACGGGGAAGAATTCTCAGTGTTCTATGAAATTTGTCAGTACTCAAACTCCGTGATGTGTTCCTATAACAAATAAGCCGGTTCCTGATTTTTGTAATGATGAAGTGAATGTTGCCAATAGGGGAAGAATATTTTGGCTTGAACCCTGTCCACTTAAAGTTTAATTGCATTGATGTGTTGTTGCCTTAATTTGACTTGATATTTATGTTCTTCCACACCTTCATTATGCATTGACATATATTTTTATTCTCTTTATTGGGAGTTTCCATACCCCAATAGCCCGCCGATGCTGCAGGAAAAGGATCATTTGATGCATGACGTCGCTGAAGTTTGGACTCAAAGAACCAGGTCGCCCGGAGTAGGCCACTTTGCCCAAAACAGAATAACATGTAACATGTGTCACCCCCAATTTGCTTAATCCAAACCAGGACACGCGCGCGCGCGCGCGCGCACACACACACACACACACATGTTCAGGCCAGCTAAAAAGATAGGTGGTCAAAACTTTCAGTGTGCTCGCAAAAGCGGCAAAAGCCTATTGCACCGTTTCTCTTTCGAAGTTACTCCTTGTAAGAGGGGCTTTATCCTGCTGACACCATTTCATACGCGTGTTGGTAAGTGGTAACTCCCCTGTAAGCCAGAGCTCTACACATGAATTTGGCGGTGTCAGTTTCGTTAGTAGTGAGCCATCACTCAACCCAGTTGTTCCGATCAGCGAGAATGATAATTTCCAGCGTGTGCATAAGTTCACCTGCATTCACTAAGGCTCAGCAACTAAACTCTCTTGGTTTTCAGCTGCTTGGCACAAGGCAAGGGAACTGGAATTTTGAAGCTGATTTGCTCTAGTAATCATGCCAAAACCTCGCATTCCTACCGTTACCCCATCTTGTCGTAAACCATTCCAGAATTGAGACCCCCCACCCCCCACCCACACACCCACACACACACACACACACACACACACACACACACACACACACACACACAACACCAGAGCTGGCGGTACCGCCAGTTGAGGACAAGGGTGAGGCAATGGCGGCAGTCAAGGACTAGGGCGAAGGCGAGGCGGTCAAGTGGCACGGGGAAGCACGCGTCCAGTAACCGGTCAAGGGGAGGGGGAGGGGGGATCTTGATGGAGGGCATGAAGAAGGGGTGGCTCATATCAATCTCATCGGAGAAGATGGTGAGAAGGGGGGAGGTTATCGTGGCAGGCGCGGAAGAGGCGGTGCCTGACAAGGCCCTTCCAAGGAGGGCTGCCAGGAAGGCAGAGGATCTCCCAGAGGAGGTCAGCAAGTTTATTATTATTATTTTGTGATGGATTCATCTGTGTTTTAAAGGTTCAATTTCGTGAGCTAACATGGAGGTAGCTTTTATCACTAAATTTGCGCTCTACCTGCTGTTAGGACCTATTCCCTCTGTCCGAAAATACTTGTCGAAGAAATAGATACAAATGGATGTATTTAGAAGTAAAATACATCTAGATACATCCATTCCCAAGACAAGTATTTCCGGACAGAGGGAGTATTTTTTTGGACGGGAAATAGACTTTATCCATCTAGTCACAAGTCTATGGGATCAGTATCCCAAACGTTAGTCGAGCAGGCAGGCCTTGCTAAGCAGTCAAGGCCCTGGTTTGCATTGCGATTACAAAAACGGTCGGCGTAGATCATGGCATCCAGAACAAAATGGTTCGTGCCACCATTCAGTGCTTCCATGAGATATCAAGCAATCAGATTTCCACTACATCCTAGCTGCAGCCAAACTTTTTGTTCACACTATTAGCTGCTTCCAGGTAGAGCTAAAGAACATAGAATCATTCTAGGCAGCACCAGCCGCAGAATGCAGAATCCATTACATAGTCCAGGGGACACCTAAAAAGTGGCAAACGATATTAAACCAAAACGGACACAGGGGCATAGGGCAGCACAACACCACTTCCCAGCTCCACCATCTTGGCTACGATCAAGTCAAGATCAACCTCCAGCAGCTTCCTCCCCCCAAAGAGCCGCTGGTGCTGCAAGAAAAAAGGAGCATTTTTCATGCATGGCACCTCATCTGGTTGCTGCACAAGTTTAACTCCAAAACTCAAGTAGTGTGGATACATATGTTAGAAATCACACTAGTTAGTAATGTTGCATAAGTAGTGCACAACCGGTGGTCCAAATCGCAAAAGTTCGTAATGCTGCATAAGTGATGCACTACAATGAACCTCCTGTGCTCAGTCATCTCATCACAATCGCACCCTATCTCTGTCATGCTTGATGTTGCTCATGACGTACTTCGCGTGGACATCATACCTCCAGGATGCTACAACGTCCTCCCTACCCTGTTGTGTTCCCAGACTCCCACACAAACTGCTCGAGGAGCTTCCGCATGCTGCTCGACTACTATGGCCTCTTCCTTATAACCCACAACGGCCTCGCACACGTCCTCAACCGGCAACACTACCAGCTCCTAGTTTGGGATCCTGTAAACAGTTGCTGGACCGACAACAAGTTCATTGCACCATGGTACAAAGTATGATCGGCTTCTTCTTACCAATATTACATTACACCACAGTTCTTGTAGGAATATCACAACTAACTAATCTCTACTCCTAATGTCTCAGTTGGTAGTCTCCGTTCCGGGTTTATTTTCTGTCCCACCTACAATGGTTTATTTTGGTACCTGCTCCCACCTAACACTGAGCCGCATAGAACCAAAAAAAAACTCCTGCCGAGTCCCCCACCCACCCCCACGCACTCCAGGGCCTAATCTCCCATCGCACCCAAGACAAACGAACGAAAAAAATCTACGAAAATAAACCAGCAAAAACAAACCGGAGAAAATTAACCAGCGAAAAAAAAAACCTAGACCAATCGCCCGCACGTACGAGCGAGGTCTCCTGCCCTCGAGCGAGAAACACTCGCACGCACGACTCTCTCCCCTCGTTCGCCCGCTGCCGCCCTTCGTCCCTTCGCCGCCACTGCTCCATCCCTTCGCCGCCGGCCTGGCACATCAAAGGCGCGTAACTCACACATCAAAGCCACCGGCCTCCACTGATCCGGCGCTGGTCCAGTTGAGGACCCGCCGCCGAACACGTCCAGGCATCCAGGATCCGGTGCCGATCCCTTTCAAGACCCGTCGCTGGACACGTCCAGGATCCTATTATCCCTTTCACGACCCGCCGCCGAAGGCGTCCAGGATCTGGCGCCGGAGACGCTCACGTAATATAGGTATTATTTGAATTTTACTGACATCACATTTCATATAGCCATCGCATGAACTGAAAAAAATATAGGTATTATTTGAATTTTACAGCCATCACATTTCATACAGCCATCGCATGAACTGAACAAATACCAGTTCCATACAGCCATAGGCATCACACTGTATCAATGAAATATTTCGTTCGGAACTCGCCCAGAAAAACTTGAGAGACATAATGTACCATATTGTCACCCCGCAACGCCCTGGTTGACACAAAACAGATTGTTATGATAGATCCATACAGCAAGGGTTCCAAAGGGAAATTTAGTAAGTTTGAACACACCGTCAAATCTATGAAACACAATCTTCCATTTTGGTGATCTTCCATTTTGCATCATCACTTGTTGAAAGTTTTTCACCGAACCAAAAAGATGCACTATGCATTTTAGATCAATGGTTTACATTATAGTAGTTGCGCTTAAAAGAACATAATTAATTCAAGACCATAATATCTAACAATGTATTTAATTCAAGGTAGATCCTATTAGCTATAGTGTCAACCAGAAAAGTTTTTCACAGAACCAAAAAGATGCACTATGCATTTTGGATCAATGGTTTAAAATATAGCAGTTGCGCTTAAAAGAACATAATTAATTCAAGACCATAAGATCTGACAATGTATTTAGTTCAAGATAGATCCTATTAGTTATAGGTTCAGAACAAAAGGCAAATCAGTAACCTGTTCCAGAAAAGGTAGATGCAAATTATATGGCTTTCACAGAACTGAAGAAAAGGTTTTGTTATATTGAAGTGAGCAACGAACACACACTAGAATTATATGGCTTTCAATCAATCAGATTTGCACCATTTCTCAATCATATTCGTACCTATCAATGATATGACGAAGAGCAGTTTCACCACCCTACAGAAGAGATGGTGCAGAAGCAAATGGTTAAACGATTATGATACACTACTAGGGAAAAGCCTAGCAGCAGCGCGGGTTTGGGCCCTCTCAGTAGCGCGGGTACCCGCGCTACTAATAAGGCGCTACAGCTAACGTATAGCAGTAGCGCGTGGTGACACACACTACTGCTATACATGAATAGCTGCAGCACTCTTTAGAAAAGGGCGCTACTGGTATTATCTGCAGCACCGTTTAGAGGTAAGCGCTACTGGTAAGTCGGCGCTACTGCTAAATCCCCCCCCCCCCCTCGCTACTACAAGTTTTATTAGTTTTTTCCCTGCAGATTTATTTTTTATTTGTTTTGCATTTGAATAGGCTTTATACAATAATCTTTAGCATATCATCCACATACAAATGTAATCATAGCATATACATACAATTAGTCTCATCAAATCATGTCATCATCATAATCATCATCCAACACAAAGTGGTCTCTCGTCATCAATCTCGAAAATAGCGATACAAGTCTCGATTACTTGCAAATACATCGTCATCCATCTAAACAATGATATACACGAGAATAGCTATCACTTTGAGTACATGAGTTTGTATCCCTCTCTCGCATTAGCGTGAACCTAAACTAAGTACTGCGTGTCGCTCGGAAACTGAAAACCGGTACACCTGGGCCTGACACTCCGGCCACTTGTCGTATATATACTCCTGGCGTAGCACTTCTTCGCCATTTATGATCTATGCACCTGCATCGTCACATGAGTCGATGATATGCAACGTATATAGTTGAGCAACACAAAGAGACAGACTTGGCAAAAATAGAAACAACATATCATAAGCATAAATAACAAAGTTCATCGTACCCAAATGACCTAACTAGAGTGATTTTTGCTAGTCGAGGAGGACGGTTTAATTACATCACAAATAAAGTTTCACCATGCATAACTCAAAGTTTTGTCATAAAAGAAAGTATGGACTAAACGGACACATTGTCATATATCGACAATCACTCCATCATGTCGTGCCATCCATCCAAGTCAGGGAGATAGTCATCGAGCTTTGTGAAAGGCTTCATGTCGAGACGCTGAGAGGCTATCCATGTTCGGACGTCTTCCCGCGACATTTGTCCTTCTTGCATGGAACATCCCTGTTTTCCGACGACCTCATTCATGATGATTTGGGCAAGTTCGCTGGATGTTATAGAACTCAGCTCAAGTCGATGATCCTCGATATCTCCTATGTCCTTTGCCCATTGCGAATATGGGCATCGCTAGATCTAGGTGCCATGTGAAGGTTCGGTGATCCCGTCGGTACTCCAGCATGTGGTGTAGGACATAGAATCCATCATTAAGAGAATCGTTCGGTTCTGGATGCAGCGAAGTCGGTCTTATGGCTGAAGGCGTGCTGCCGCCCTTTTCTTCTTGTCCCTAACATCTCCACCGCTTGCTTGGTAGTAAAACATAACACTTGTCGAGAACATCTTTGATGTGGGTGTAATCCTTTTGTGAATGTTCTTGACGAGTCCAAGTAAAGAGCATGGGAGAATCGGGGTAGAGGATGATGAGGACGGCGCGCCGCCGCCCTGCATAAAATAAGTACACCTCAAATTAATTAGCCTCCACCGTGCAAATGAATTATTGAAATCGAAGGAAGGATAGCAGCGGATGACTTACGGGATGATAAGGCACGAGAATCGCCTCCTTGTCCTTATTGGCGAGCATGAAACTGACGATGTAATCCCTCGCGTATTCACGATGCTGTGCACAGACTCCCAAGAAGGCCTCATGCATGTAGTACGGGTCAGCGACAAAGATATGAGCTATCTGCTCAACCCCAATGATGTAGCTCATGTGCAAGGCATAAAGGCGGACAAAAGTAAAATCCAGCTTCTTCACGTGAAACATGTCGAATATGTAATCGAATCGGAGGAAGAACTTATCCGCGGGGAAGCCCTTGACGTACGACATTTGCTGCGGAACGTTAACCACGTAGAGTGGGTATCCTGGATCTTTCGAGGCGATGAGGCCTTTCTCTACCCGCAGCACATCGTCATGAAGTCTCCTTAGATCGCCGAATCTGGCCCGTAGCGCTGTTTCAGGTAGGATTGGTTTACCGGGGATATGCCATTTATCCGCATCGGGGATATCTACACGGTCTAGAAGCCGAGGCTGCTGAGGCGGCTGGATCATAGAATCAGCTTTTTTGCCTTTCCTCGCTCTCTTCCTAGGCTTCTTTACCACCGGATGGTCGTCAATAACACGTTGAGACGGTAATTCAGGCACCGACTCATGATGCTCAAACCACGAGGAGGCGTATAGACATACTGTTCAGCGCCATCGTCATCCTCATCCTCATCCATGGCGACGTCATTAGCCTCTAATGGAGCCACCTGCTTATCCCGTCCGCTATCACCCAACCCAACACCCGACGCTAATTGGGTAGGTGGGGTGTTGATGTTCATACCTTGCTGAGGCTGCGTGCTCGTGGGTGTGCTCCGGCCGCCTCACGGAAGCAGACTCTTTGGCCACAACAGGACCCACCCATTGCAACAATCACCAAGCCGCCGCGGGTCTCGTCGTCATCCCCACTAGTATTAGAGGAGGCAAATTTCGTGGCCCGGTTTGACATCGCCACGAAACCTTGAAGACGTTCGGGGATCGGTGGCTGTGGAACAATGGTTCCTTCGGCTCCATTATCGTCCCCTCCCCACGTCCACCTTTCATTCGCCGATGGTGTACAATATGGTGCACGGGGTTTCGTCGGCCTACAAATAAAAGTCTGCGACGTGAGACATCCGAAAGGCAACGAAAACGGGAGATTATACATTTATATTGAAGGGGGCCGGTGTGAAAGATACCGTGAGGGCGTCGAGCTCAGCCAAAGAGGAGGCACCACCGAGCAAGTCCGGTGCGGGAGCCGGTGCGGGAGCAGGTGCAGGAGCCGGTGCGGGAGCAGGTGCGGGAGCCGGTGCGGGAGCATGTGCTGCCAAGAAGTCAGCAAGGGGAAAGTCCTCTGCATTTTTTTTTTGGATTTTCCCTTGTCCAAGTGTGAACGCCCGTCACCAAGAAAGTAGATATATCTGCAATCGCCTGTTTTGCGGCAGCTATCGCTGTTGCGATTGTCTGAGATGATTTCTTCTCAACCGCAATCTCAACCTTCTTGTCGATGCTTTCTTCAGTTAACCTCCGTCTTTCCTTTCTCTCCTCCGTGGTCTCACGGTAGTACTTCTTCCATGTGGCGCCGTCTCCGACACCGTGCACGCGTCCATACGATGGTCGAGTATCCACCGGTTGTCGTTTCAATATGTTCAACGCCCGGTTGAATGGAGTGTCCCACTTGGGCCTCGCCAATGCCTCAGACGGCGAGTCGCTTTCGGCCGCAATCCGACGTTGCTCTCTCTGCAAAAGGCACAAGGATCGTTTACAAATATGACTAACATGTGCAGTCGAATTGATCAGAAACTAAAATTACCAGCAGTCTCATGAACTCCGTAATGACCGGTGTTGTCTCATAAACCTTCTTCAGTGGGTCCCAACGGTGGCGGGCCCTCAGGACGTCACGCTCCTGCGGGACGGTGAAATCCGCCAAGGGGTTTGGGATGCCCAGACTTGCGGCTTCCGCGTCCTCCTTGGCCCATTTGGACCTCTTTCCGCCGTAACCATGGCTTCCGAGGTGGTGGGTCCCAATATTCCTCTTTTGAAGACCCTTCATGTACTTAGACTTTTCTTTGGCAGCTTCGGCCTCGCAAGCCTCCTTGAATATTTGAAACTGCTCTTCCGTGATTGTCGGACTATCCTTTACAATCTTGGAGTACGGTTCCCCGTCGTTGATCTTTGCTTTCACTCGATTTTTCCAGGCGGCCAACGCGTTGCTAAACTTGGTCATGGCGTGTTTGTTTATCTTCTTCATTGCCGGGTCATTGTCTGGATCTTCATAATCCTTCTCATTCCGGCCCGGGAACAAGAATATCTGGTGAAGTTTCTTTAGGAGGGAGCTCCTCATATTTTCTATCTTCTTTAGATTCTCATCGTTGATGGTGGCGGTTGTCCGTATGATGCAGCCTATTTGATTGCCGTAGCACGCGCGCGCTTCCTCGGGCGCCTTTGGCTCAAAATTGCCGTTGTCCACCTCCATGACCACCAGTCTAGTAGTCCTGAGTTTGTTAGGAACCCGTTGCCTCTTCGCTTTCGGTTCTACACTGGCTCCGCTCCCCGACGCAGCGCCGGTCTCGATGCCGGTCTGAATCTCAGCGCCGGTGTCAGTCTCAGCACCGGTCTGCGTATCGGTTTCAGCACCGGTCTACGTGTCGGTCTCAGTCCCCGATGCCGGGCCCAGCAACAACATCTGTTGATCGTCGGTAAAGCTAAAAAATTCGTCTGTCGCCCGGTAGACGTCGTTGCAATCACCAGAACCCTGTCCTTCATCGTTGCTAGCCATGTTTCCTATGATTAAATCTAGTCAATTAATTCTAGACCTAATAAAATGAATAATGACATAAAAAAGGACTATTGTTTTGCAGGAATGTTGACTCCTTCTTGGTGCGGCAAATCCCGGGCACTCGATATGTCCTAGTTTGTAGCACAAGTTATGCCAAAATTCACGGGAAATTTCGCATGACCTTTGCTAAAAGTGGACAAATCGAGAACCTGAAATTTGCCGGAACAGAAATGAATCAACATTCCGGCAAAACATAGGCCACTCAGCATCATTCCCTGGAAACAACAAAGCCACCACTTGGGCACAATCAAACAACTTCAATGAAAAGATATAACATGACCACTTCAATGAAAAATAAAATTTGCCTAAATTCTTTTCCTTGAAAAATAGTGGTCTTTTGAAAAATCAAAAACCTTTGCCAATCTACTTAATCTAGCTTCTTAATCCAACGAACCTAATTAACCTACCTATTTAACCTAGTTAGTTAATCTAGTTTACCTAGATAATTAACCCTAATTAAACTAGTTAACGCAGCTAGTTCTCTGTCAAAGCCTAAAATAAATTTTTGCACTAATTAACATGGATAATTAACCTAATTAAACTAGTTAACCTGACTAGTTCTCTGTCAAAGCCCTAACTAAGTTTTTGCACTAACCTAGATAATTAACCTAATTAAACTAGTTAACCTAACTACTCTGTCAATGCCCTAACTAAAATTTTGCCCTAACCTAGATAATTAACCTAATTAAACTGGCTAACCTATGCATGAGAGAGAGAGGAGGGGTGGGGGCTTACAGATGATGGCTCCGGTGGTGGCGACGGAGGCAGTGTGGTGGCGAGGGAGGCAGGGGCGTCTCCGGTGACGGCGAGGGAGGCAGGGGCATCTCCGGTGACGGCGAGGAAGGTGGCGTCGACGGCGGCTCCGGTGGCGTTGACGAGGCCGCGCGGCTCCGTGGCGTTGGCGGCGGCTCCGGTGTCGTCGATGGCGCACGGCTCTGGTGGCGTCGGCGGCGGCGGCGAAGTGTGGGGCGAGGAATCGGGGAGACGGCGGCGCGCGCGCGGGGTGGGTTTGAGGGATTTGGGGGAAGTGGTGGCCGGGGGGAAACGGTTTTTTGGCTAAGTCAAACTTAGCGGTAGCGCTTTTCACAAAACACGCTATAGCTGCGCGCGCGGGGTGGGTTTGAGGGATTTGGGGGAAGTGGTGGCCGAGGGGGAAACGGTTTTTTGGCTAAGTCAAACTTAGCGGTAGCGCTTTTCACAAAACGCGCTATAGCTAAGTTAGCTATAGCGCTTTCCTCAAAACGCGCTGCTGCTATAGCTAATTTCCTATTCTGTTTCTATAGCGGGGGTCTAGGGCACGCGCTGCAGCTACGTTAGCTATAGCGCCTCTTACAAACAAACGCTGCTGCTATGCCTTCCTCCGATTTTTCGCTTTTTCGTTTATTTTGCTTTACATTTTATTTTTCCCTTTCTCCTTTTTCTATTTCTTTCATTTTCATTTAAATTTCTATTTTTTTATCATCTTATTTTATTTCCGTTAGTAGTAGCGCTCTTTACTGGAAACGCGCTGCTAACTGTGCTCTAGCAGTAGCGCGTTTCTGCTAAGCTCGCTACTGCTATGCGTAGCCTAGCATTCTGCCAATGGGAATATTAGTAGTAGCGCTTTTTCTGCCACAGGCGCTACTGCTAAGTTTGTGTCTGTCGCGCGGTTTTTAAAAGCTCGCTACTGCTATATAGCACTAGCGCAGTTTTTTGAACCATGCTGCTGCTAAGATTCTGTGTATAGCATTTTCCCTAGTAGTGATAAGATAGTGTAAAGCAACTAAATGATAAACTGTGATAAAACTTCAAGTAAAATACCATCGTGTGCATGCGCCATCTCTCTTGCTTTCATCTTGCATCAACTCACTCCATCGGAGTCAGGTTTTCTTCATGCTTCTTCTGAATGATAAACTGTGATAAAACTTCAAGTAAACTACCATCGTGTGCAAGCGCCATCTCTCTTGCTTTCATCTTGCATCAACTCTCTCCATCGGAGTCAGGTTTTCTTTATGCTTCTTCCAGACCTCAAAAACACCACGGCCAGACACAAATAGGAATTTTTTTGCAGGAACACAAATAGGAAATTATTATTCATATGGTCCCACCAATTTCTTAAAGATACTTCCAAAATTTAGTGATGATGCAAAATTATTCATCATCAACTACCCCCCAAACCCGCTATTCCAAAAATTATTGAAAACAAGCAATTGTCATTTCATGTCAGTTCTCTGCCATTCCATATGTGCGTATGGGTAATTCAAAAAGCAAGGCCGGTGAAACATCAACAAGAGGAGGACGTAACTACAGGTATGAAGCACTCTACCAGTGATACGTGCATTTCTGACAGTGACAAACTTTATGCATAATGTGTTGCAGGCCTTATGAGCAGGGAAAATGTTGAAGAATACAATGCAACCATCATACCCGTAGATGAAAAAGTTGACGATAGTTACGCGACGGAACCCGGTGTATGTCTGTGTGAAAAATACTGAGAAGTGGTGCCTGACGTGCATTTCTGACAATGACAAGCTGTATGCATAATGTGTTGCAGGCCCTACGAGCGGGACAAATGTTGAAGAATACAATGTAAGCATCATACCCGTAGCTGAAAACTATTTAGATGCCGGAACCGGGTATAAGACTGTGTGAAGATTTCTGAGAATGTTGCCTGCATACTTTGTCGCCTATGTATCATTGGTCTTGTATTCATCCTGACTACAACTCTACAGATGGATCAAGGCCTGGAGACCATCATGATGCTTCGTTGTCGGCTCCGAGTAATCTAACACTCGATTATGGCACTTATGTAGCACAAGATTCTTATGGTACAGACTCATCCGCGTTTCATGTGACATAGTTAATAACTGAGACTGTTCACCTTCATGTACAACATACAACATTATTTGTTGATTGGTAATATGTAGGGCGGGAACATTTAAACGACGGGATGCGGTCGTCTTATGAGAATAATAATGATGGTATGATGAAACTACGAGATGATACTCAAGGTATTCCTAGGCATGCTTATCCACCTTCCGAACCGACGTCTTCGGTAGCGGATCAGTGAGGTTTATGGGCTTTCTGATTTTTACTTATAACATGATGCAGACGACACAACTTCCGAGCAACATGAATCAAAATGTGTAAGACAAACAGACTGCTTGATTTGTTAAATTTTCTTGGACGCGTGAATCAAAATGCAACGTCGTCTTGGTTGGCTAGAATCCAAATAGCCAACCCCAATTTCATATATAAAACAGTACCAGGCTAGTCTGTTTAGTAACAAGAGCCATAGAGATTATAGTTTTCCAAATAATTTATAACAAACACTTTGAATTTAATTAAATGAGATCTAAAACGTATCTTGCTTGATGATTTCCTCAAATGAAATATTAATATTGCTAAGCTCAATCATGGTATAATCGCATTGTTTAAAAAAACCAATGGCGTTAAGAAAATTTATAAGTTCAAATGTATTTGGCTGTTGAATATCAGTCTCTTTTTTTAATAAAATTCTTATGAATATACTTCGGTGTCATAGTGGCTCTTTGATTTCCCTGTACAAATTGCTACTACTACTTCCATTTTTTAAACTATAGACATACGTTCACCTAATTGGAGTTTAGCTCCAGCTACATAACAAGGATAAAAGGACCAAACAGACACAAAATATATGATACTAAGATGAAACTATACCACACATTTTGTTTTGGCAACATTGTGTGTGCCTGCTTTGGGGCCAAACCATTATTTTTTTGAAAAGTAAAACACTCCCGTGGAGTATAGTTTCACAGCATCGGAGTGACACCGGCATTGTGCAATAGGAGTGTAGGAAAATATAGTGGCCACGCACGTTTAAACACAAAGGATGTAGGTACCAGATTTGTCACATACAAGAAAAAGAGGCAATTTGCAAAGTCAAAATTTAGGCAATATTAGTCAACGTATTTGAAGGGCTCGTAATATTACAAAATTTGATTTGTTTTAGTAGACATTGCTTGCACCCAATTTTTTAGTCATGGTAATATGATGTATGGAACTTGCTTGGTTCACTGACATTGTTCCTGGTTTACTAAAAAAAATTAGAAGTAAATGTCCTTTTCAATTCCATCTAAAAGTTCACCATGTCCTCTTTAAATGGACAGTTTATATAACTCTTGAGCAGTTAAGATTTTTAGCTTGTAATATAGTCATTCTGAATAATTTAGCATTCAGTATGATCATGGGGTACATGTGTATTTAAAGAACAAGAGCGGCAAATTTGTTTGTTATTGCTAAACAAGATTCAGGAGCGAAGTTGGGCTACGCTAAACTTTAAATATTTGCATCCAATCTCTAATGTTCTACAAGTTTGGGTTTTTGTGGTGGAAGTTGGATGGGGGGTCCACAGGTGCAAATATGCTGACAGAGGTTCATCATGTTGTGGTGGAAGTTTGCTTGCCTATGAAAATAGTTTGCTTGGCTATGCAGCCTAAAATATATGATGAATATATTTTTCTTCGGTTGCAGCCCACCTAACAGGACTGCTTGATTAAATCTACAATCAATTGTAGTATACTTGAAGAAAACATGATCATAATCTAATAACTATTATACCTTTAGAGAAGAGAGAAATCCACAAATGTTCATACCTAGAGGAACTCGCCTTCTTGATGCTCCTAGCTTACACAAGGTACTCCTCGAAATTTTTTCCTCCAGGCCTGGCTAATTTGATCCTGTGCTATATGTGATGGGTGTAGGGAGAGCAAGGAGGGGGGGGAGGGATGGGAGAGGTTAACATATAGGAGATCATGGCTATTCCAGTCCTACCATATATTGATGTATGTTGTAGATCCATTTCCTTTTGAGATCAAATGCACACATGTTAATAAATTAGAAAAGATGTCAACAATTAAAACTTTCTAGATAATTAAATTTTTGTATTAATTAAATAACGAACTTATCATTGATTAGCATGCCAAGATTAGCTACCGCAATAGAAAATTCACGGCATGCACACAAACATATCTACTATTAAATTGGTAACGGTGAAATAATAATGAATTTTTGTGTTCACTTTTTTTCTCACTGAAAAATAATGCTTTGGCCTTTTATGTCACTTGTTTGGTTGACTGTACATTAACTCATTGTAGTAATCTTTTGATGTGTTGATTTGGCAGCTTTTATTATGAAGTTAAGCTTGTAGACACACATCTGATCTGGTAGTAATAATGAATTTTTGTGTTCACTTTTTTTCTCACTGAAAAATAATGCTTTGGCCTTTTATGTCACTTGTTTGGTTGACTGTACATTAACTCATTGTAGTAATCTTTTGATGTGTTGATTTGGCAGCTTTTATTATGAAGTTAAGCTTGTAGACACATATCTGATCTGGTAGTTATTTGTATGAGTTCACAAGACATCGACATGAAGCTTTCAGAATACACCCCGTTCGACTGGTATGACATATTTTCTTCTTCTTGTACTCGTCGTGCTCCTGGTAACATGGGATTTCCTTGGGCCTAATGTATAGTATTGCATATGTCTGTTTTCAGTGTAAATGTGTTCCTTGATCAACTAAACCTTGGTGAATGTACAATCAGGGGAGCCTTGAAGCCTTCTCATGTAAAAGTATGCTCAATCTTTGACAGAACCCGCTCCTTCCATCCCTAGATCAGACGCTGGGCTCCGTGGGCATTATAAACCTTGTGTAAGCAACGAGCAACGACTTTATTGTTAAAGAAGGGTTGGTATTGTTAAAGAAGGGTTTGAACGTGCTTGCAGCTGCTGTTGGATGTCTCTGACCTTTCTTTGCATTATAATTATTTGAATTTTATAAGGACGGTACCGTGGAAAATTCATATCATCTTGCATCGCGAGCCGTAACCAAAATGTGCGTGCGTACTAAATGCTTCCTACCACTTATCATCTGGGGCTGAATGATCATTCATGATAGACAAACAAAAAACAATAAAACTACTGACAACTTTGTAACAAAATCAATCCATAATCCAACAATATGGTAGCGCACGAAACCTTAATAATACAAAAACACAATAAAGTTTTCAAATGTACGTACATAGAAGATAAAATATTATATAATTATTTGAATAAAAACATAGATAATTATTGTTTCCAGCCCTAAATAGCTGATGTATAGGAATTTTTTATTGTCGTTTCTGCATGCATCGATCCATCTTCAGTTGCTTAAAACCCTCAAGGCCGCCCTGATTTCTTGTGGGATGTTTCCAACTGCTTTATTGTCTTTCACCATCAGCATCTGGACCGTCAGTTGGCTCCTGAGCAGTACTGGATCCTAGAAAATATGCCACACATCAACCATTATATTATGAAGTGTTTTTTTAATAAACTTCACACAGAAACTCATCGTATATGCACTTACATTAGTGTTCATCCAGGTCATGCTACATAAACAACCAAGCTGGTGGGCCATCTCCTATAGGACAAAGAAACCAGAGTCTTTGCTGTGACACAAAAAAGTGTTAAATATTACAAGACATGCTAAATTTAGTACATTACCGGCGAGAATTATAACGGTATGCATCTTCTGTATAAGATCAATTTAGCACATTTCCGCGAGCATTAGAAGACATGTTATCTTGTTGCCAATCCATGAGTGGGGTATTCCAACCCGGGATCCTAGCCTGCAACACATCGTTGAACTCTTGCTTCAACAATGTGATTTCCTTCATCATCTCTTTGTTATGAGTGCTTTCTCCAACTTTCCCGACATCTCGTGATGGATCCAGTACGATAACCCTTCTTCTCATACGGTTTACTACAAGTAGCCCACATGAGGAATCCGAGATAATTAACGGTAGTAGATATTGCAGCAGGTCGACACATGTTAATTGCTATTATGATATTAAAATAAACATTAAGAATGAGCGTCTCTTACAACTATAGAGCTGAATACATCATATTTAGGGAAGGGCTGGACAACAGCATTATTAAGCATCGTGGTGCGCTCTCCTTGAGGCATCCAGGAATACCTAACAGCCCGTGACTGAGCATGAAACTGCATGTCAAAAAAATGTTTGCTTCCAACCAAGTTGGTGCCTGCATGCCTCTCTACTTCCGTGTTCGCAAGTTTACGAACAACAAGATTGAAGCATGCGGGATGAAGACTTATGTTCGTTAAAAATAAGGTGTCCTGTAGCATCCGGAGGCTGATTTCTATCCGGTATGGTGTAACACTTCTTATCGAGATTGTGCTGCAACACAAAAAATGCACAACAACCTTTAGCAACGAGTGTGCTAAATGGGAACAAGAGTATGTTCAAATGGCGACTTTTTTCAAATAGTTTGATTGCTGTGACCAAACAATAATATTTACAGCAAATTAATAGCATCAAAAAGTTGGTACCTACCTTTAACATCCAGTAACTCACTTACTTTAGGCTTGAAATAAAAGGTTGTTTCTTTCTAATAATCTGTTACCTATGTAAAAGAATATGGCCAGATGTACAACATAGTGAGGGAATAACTCTATGGTACTATATTTGTAGAGCGGAGAATATGAGAAAAAATATTCATTAATTATAGTTGTTGTGCGCTGGAAATATTAAAAATCTATTAAACATAATTAAATCCTTCGTAATATCTCATGTTCTCTAGAAACAGAATGAGATATAGCAATATACTAATCTAGGAACCGAACTCATGGTCAAGATTGTCCTTGCCTACATGTATGTACAGGTGTCCAAACTATCACCTAACTACATGGCCTATGCATGACATTAAGACGTGTACTCACAAACTTATGTATGTATGTACACACGTTTTAGAATTGCTTGTATATTTATCTTAGTATAAGCACTGTACGAGAGAGTTCTAATAAGTTTTCTATATAGAAAATAAATGTATAATAAGATAACTTACTCCAATGTCTGCTCGTCATGAACGCCATTGATAAAGCGAAAGATGTATTCGAGTGCATCTTCCACGACATGCATTCGTGGGGGCAGAAGATGCATGGGCACGGGCAGAGCGTCATGCGGCTCAGGCACAACCTCTTGGACCTCGGGGACAGCACCCTCCAGGGGCGTGCGCACAGCAACCTCGAGGGGCGCAATGTTTCCAATGATCGCCTCCATCGCTGACCGAAAACTCTGAGTGATCGATTATTCCTGATGGAATATATATTTATGGAGACTTAATATTGTCTTCCAAATATCGAAAGCCATTTAATTAATGCCAATTGTTTCTAATTAGGAAATGTTGTGGATGTATCAGATCTTGGGGACGATTAGATCATTCTCGAATTTGTGAGTGAATAATATCTTCCGATTGCATAATATATTTTTTATTATTCCCAGCGAAAAGAAACAATTCACCTTTGTATAAATCCAAATATTTGAATAGGAGTACGTGTATTATACATTGAAGCATAATGCCAAAAGGGGTTCACTATAAGTTGACAAGCAAAACTGCCGACACTTGATCATACTATTTTATTGAGTATAATACACTATTAAACCAAAAAGAGATATAACGACATTTGGCAGCGAAATGTTGCATGCACCATGTTGATACACAAATTACTCTAGCGTCCATTTTTCCTGGCTTGAACGCGATCATTGACGTAAGAAAGTGTTTCGTCATAAGTCATCAGGCTGGCTTCGTGGATATATTTCATAAAATAAGTGTTAGTAATAATGACAGCTTTATTACAGAATTACATAAAATAACACAATGACACAAAATTAAAAATACTTTAGAAACCCTACCTTGTAGATAATGATCATCATCATTAATGTCAGGAGAGAAGAAGAATGTGGTCTCCCTCATAGTTTGCAGGCATTAATCCCTCCGATTTAACTGTACATAAGTAACAGCAATCTTCTCGAACAGATTTTCCGTGAGTTGCAAATGGTACAAGTGACAACCAGCATGCTCTTGACTTAGGCGCTGAAAAATTATCTCCCGTCTACCTAGAAAAACAAATGTTAGGCGTAGGGAACAATAATAAATTCAAATAACCATATGAAAATCTCATATATTGAATGGAGCTTACCAAAAATTCATGAGGCCAATCTCAACGAAAGGGACATGCCGTCTATATATTGAATCCCACTGATGTTCTATCTTACCAGCATAGACAAGAATATCAACAACATTTGAAAAAATGTAATCATAATGAGACAATGCTATGTATGGACTAATGCACGAGTGATGGTTTTGTCCTGTAGCGACAATATGGCGTCGAGCTGTGCGAAGCACGGTGGACAAATTGTCGATGATATCCTATGGGCCGACATGCTAAACTCGATCCTAGAATGTAGTGCGATGACAAACTGCATGCATATATACCAAAAATGTCCATCTAGTTCCGTGGGGTTGAACCCGATGAAAGTGAAGTCATATGTCATCCCGATCTGCAGAATGGCATTGAAGCAGAATGCTTGGTTGCTGTAGGCAATTGCTTCCATCTTTGTTGCCTAATAATATTTTATAAATAATTAAAAAATCAGGTTGAGAAACTCTTTAACACATCTGCATAGTAAAAAAAGTGTTATATGTGGTGATGAGTAATGACATACGTCATGATCAAGTAGTATACAACGCAGATATTAGTTTCCCATTGCATCCTCCTTGATTTGGGCCTTCCACAACACCTTAGCACGAATGATCCAACAATTATGATATATATGCTCCATGTCGACGTTCTGGAAAGTTAAGTTCCTGCATAGCATAGAATGAATATATATGAGGTAAATAAACGAGCGCGATGGTAAATCAAG
The DNA here is from genome assembly GCA_021437245.1 of Aegilops speltoides. Classification (NCBI taxonomy): domain Eukaryota; kingdom Viridiplantae; phylum Streptophyta; class Magnoliopsida; order Poales; family Poaceae; genus Aegilops; species Aegilops speltoides. The sequence goes on from CM038142.1 coordinate 22,589,357, forward strand.
CGTACAGGATGATTGATAGATCTTGCCAGTTCATTGGAGGGCTTTCTATGGTCAAGATTGTCCTTGCCTACATGTATGTACAGGTGTCCAAACTATCACCTAACTACATGGCCTATGCATGACATTAAGGCGTGTACTCACAAACTTATGTATGTATGTACACACGTTTTAGAATTGCTTGTATATTTATCTTAGTATAAGCACTGTGCGAGAGAGTTCTAATAAGTTTTCTATATAGAAAATAAATGTATAATAAGATAACTTACTCCAATGTCTGCTCGTCATGAGACGCCATTGATAAAGCGAAAGATGTATTGAGTGCATCTTCCACGACATGCATTCGTTGGGGCAGAAGATGCATGGGCACAGGCAGGCGTCATGCGGCTCAGGCACAACCTCTTGGACCTCGGGGACAGCACCCTCGAGGCGTGCGCACAGCAACCTCGAGGGGCGCAATGTTTCCAATGATCGCCTCCATCGCTGACCGAAAACTCTGAGTGATCGATTATTCCTGATGGAATATATATTTATGGAGACTTAATATTGTCTTCCAAATATCGAAAGCCATTTAATTAATGCCAATTGTTTCTAATTAGGAAATGTTGTGGATGTATCAGATCTTGGGGACGTATTAGATCATTCTCAGAATTTGTGAGTGAATAATATCTTCCGATTGCATAATATATTTTTTATTATTCCCAGCGAAAAGAAACAATTCACCTTTGTATAAATCCAAATATTTGAATAGGAGTACGTGTATTATACATTGAAGCATAATGCCAAAAGGGGTTCACTATAAGTTGACAAGCAAAACTGCCGACACTTGATCATACTATTTTATTGAGTATAATACACTATTAAACCAAAAAGAGATATAACGACATTTGGCAGCGAAATGTTGCATGCACCATGTTGATACACAAATTACTCTAGCGTCCATTTTCCTGGCTTGAACGCGATCATTGGCGTAAGAAAGTGTTTAGTCATAAGTCATCAGGCTGGCTTGTGGATATATTTCATAAAATAAGTGTTAGTAATAATGACAGCTTTATTACAGAATTACATAAAATAACACAATGACACAAAATTAAAAATACTTTAGAAACCCTACCTTGTAGATAATGATCATCATCATTAATGTGGGAGAGAAGAAGAATGTGGTCTCCCTCATAGTTTGCGAGGCATTAATCCCTCCGATTTAGCGTACATAAGTAATGACAATCTTCTCGAACAGATTTTCCGTGAGTTGCAAATGGTACAAGTGACAACCAGCATGCTCTTGACTTAGGCGCTGAAAAATTATCTCCCGTCTACCTAGAAAAACAAATGTTAGGCGTAGGGAACAATAATAAATTCAAATAACCATATGAAAATCTCATATATTGAATGGAGCTTACCAAAAATTCATGAGGCCAATCTCAACGAAAGGGACATGCCGTCTATATATTGAATCCTGATGTTCTATCTTACCAGCATAGACAAGAATATCAACAACATTTGAAAAAATGTAATCATAATGAGACAATGCTATGTATGGACTAATGCACGAGTGATGGTTTTGTCCTGTAGCGACAATATGGCGTCGAGCTGTGCGAAGCACGGTGGACAAATTGTCGATGATATCCTATGGGCCGACATGCTAAACTCGATCCTAGAATGTAGTGCGATGACAAACTGCATGCATATATACCAAAATGTCCATCTAGTTCCGTGGGGTTGAACCCGATGAAAGTGAAGTCATATGTCATCCCGATCTGCAGAATGGCATTGAAGCGAGAATGCTTGGTTGCTGTAGGCAATTGCTTCCATCTTTGTTGCCTAATAATATTTTATAAATAATTAAAAAATCAGGTTGAGAAACTCTTTAACACATCTGCATAGTAAAAAAAGTGTTATATGTGGTGATGAGTAATGACATACGTCATGATCAAGTAGTATACAACGCAGATATTAGTTTCCCATTGCATCCTCCTTGATTTGGGCCTTCCACAACACCTTAGCACGAATGATCCAACAATTATGATATATATGCTCCATGTCGACGTTCTGGAAAGTTAAGTTCCTGCATAGCATAGAATGAATATATATGAGGTAAATAAACGAGCGCGATGGCAAATCAGCGTACAGGATGATTGATAGATCTTGCCTGTTCATTGGAGGGCTTTCTATCTGAGGGATGATAGGAGCCGGCGGATTTGCCATCACCCTCATAGTTCTTGTCAAGTTGTAAGAGATCACCATAGTCGTAGAGGATGTAGAGGATATTGCTGGACATGTGTAGAAATATGGAGGCTCATGTATGGTGGTGCATGGCATTTATATATTACCATAGTGGTCGGTGGGAAAAGCAATAACTTTCAAAAATTAGTTTTAGGGCTCTAGGTGTCCAATAGAAAGTTTGATCAATCTTTGGAAACCAAATAAAGATTGATCAATCTTTGACAACTTAATAAACACAATTTATTATTCAGATAATCAAACAGATCAGGATCTGATTGCAATCGAGGCGAGTATCAAAATAATCACTGTTTATTTACTTTTAGTAACACAATAATTGTGGATCTCAATATAATGAAGGAGATACCTTGTTATGTACGGATAGTCACGTAATATATCTATTTCCATTAATGCACCAACGTTACGTCTCATGCTTGAATAAGATAAGTTTATTTTCCTTATGTGTGTAACAAATTATATTTTGCCTTGATTGCGTGCAATATGACGTCATAAAGACATGATATTGTTTCATTTTGCAAATAAGTTGTGCTGAACATAAGTACAAAGCATTGAGTTATTATGCAACCCAGAGTTTTTTTTAGGATATATTAATACTTCAAATGAAATGAAATGAAATTGTGAACCTAAGTCAAAATTTGTTCGTGTGTCAGCTTTATGCCAATGATGGCTTCATGTCGAGAAATATAATTTAAAATGCTTCTTTAGTCAGCCTTTTCTGATTTCGTAATTGCTGTGTTTGGCAGTAAACTGTTCTAAAAACCACAGTTTTTACGTATTAAATTATTTTCAAGCATCGATATACGCACTAAATATTTGATAGAACCGTGAGCAGCTCTCTCAAAATTGCTTGCTAGCCGGACAATGGTGTAGGTGTCTCAACAATATAATCACATCTGTTTTTAATATCGTGTACAAAGTCATTCAAACTATTATTTTTAACGAGACGAATTTGTAGTGGGGCGGAAGTTAGTTAATCTTGCACCAAATAAAACCAAAACGGAGTTCAACCCTAGGATGTATATAGTTCAGTCCTAAATATATCGACATACATTTTTTTCTATCTAAATAGTCTGCGAGTAAGCACTTGTATCGCTGCTACCATTGCTAAAACATGGCATGGGACTGAGAACAAACATGCAACTTAAGACAATCTTCTGTTCTTCTCAACGTGTAGTGATAAAAGAAAATGACAATAGCATGTTTGCTGCGATAAATAAAAGAAAACTGAAAATCACATTGTCATCGAGCATAAATAAGAAAACAAGCAAATTAATCACCCTTCATTATTTCACTCCGAACGATTACATTGATAAATGATCATAAGGAGCAATGCAACAACTAACATACTAAGATATATAACAAAGATGGAAGCAATTGCCTACATCAACCAAGCATTCTACTTCAATGCCATGCTGCAGACCGGGATGACATATGACTTCACTTCCGTCGGGTTCAACCCCACGGAAATGCTAGATGGACATTTTTGGTATATATGCATGGAGTTTGTCATCGCACTACATTCTAGGATCGATTTAGCATGTCGGCCCACAGGATATCATCGACAATTTGTCCACCGTGCTTCCCACAGCTCGGGGCCATATTGTTGCTACAGGACAAAACCATCACTAGTGCAGCACCTTCAGCTTTGTTATTGCACATTAGTCCATACATAGCATTGTCTCATTATGATTACATTTTTTCATATGTTGTTGATATTCTTGTCTATGCTGGTAAGATAGAATATCAGTGGGATTCAATATATAGACGGCATGTCCCTTTCGTTGAGATTGGCCTCATGAATTTTCGGTAAGCTCCATTCAGTATATGAGATTTTCATATGGTTATTTAAATTTATTATTGTCCCTACGCCTAACATTTGTTTTTGTAGGTAGACGGGAGATAATTTTTCCATGCCTAAGTCAATAGCATGCTGGTTGTCACTTGTACCATTTGCAACGCACAGAAAATCTGTTCGAGAAGATTGCTATTACTTACGTACAGTTAAATCGGAGGGATCAATGCCTGCAAACTATGAGGGAGAGCACATTCTTCTTCTCTCCTGACATTAATGATGATGATCATTATCTACAAGATAGGGTTTCTAAAGTATTTTTAATTTTGTGTCATTGTGTTATTTTATGTAATTCTGTAATAAAGCTGTCATTATTACTAACACTTATTTTTATCAAAGATATCCACGAAGCCAACCTGATGACTTATGACGAAACACTTTCTTACGTCAATGATCGCGTTCAAGCCAGGAAAAATGGACGCTAGAGTAATTTGTGTATCAACATGGTGCATGCAACATTTCGCTGCCAAATGTCGTTATATCTCTTTTTGGTTTAATAGTGTATTATAATCAATAAAATAGTATGATCAAGTGTCAGCATTTTTGCTTGTCAACTTATAGTGAACCCCATTTCGCATTATGCTTCAATGTATGATACATGCACTCCTATGCAAATATTTGGTTTTATACAAAGGTGAATTGTTTGTTTTTGCTGGGAATGATAAAAAATATATTATGCAATCGAAAGGTATTATTCACTCATTAATTAAATGGCTTTCGATATTTGGAAGGCAATATTAAGTATCCATAAATATGACACATGTATATATATACCGCCTGGACCTCCTAATTCCCAACCCACCCCAGTTCGCATATATTCCATCACGAATAACCGATCACTCACAAGTTTTCGATCAGTGATGGAGGCGATCATTGGAAACACTACGCCCCTAGAGGTTGCTGTGCCCACGCCCCTGGAAGGTGCTGTCCCCGAGGCCTAAGAGGTTGTGCCTGAGCCGCATGAGGCTGTGCCCGCACCCCTGCATCTTCTGCCCCCACGAATGCATGTCGTGGAAGATGCACTCGAATACATCTTTCGCTTTATCAATGGCGTTCATGATGAGCAGACATTGAAGTAACTAATCCTATTGTACATTTATTTTCTATATAGGAAACTTATTAAAACTCTCTTGTACATTACTTATATTAAAACGTGTGTACGTGCATACATAAGTTTGTGAGTACACATCTTAATGTCATGCATAGGCCATGTAGTTAGGTGATAGTTTGGACACCTGTACATACATGTAGGCAAGGACAATCTCGACCATGAGTTCGGTTCCTAGATTAGTATATTGTTATATCTCATTATATTTCTAGAGAACATGAGACGTTGCAGCCATTACGATAGAAATCAGCCTCCAGATGCTACAGGACACCCTATTTTTAACGAACATAAGTCTTCATCCCGCATGCTTCAATCTTGTTGTTCGTAAACTTGCAAACACGAAAGTAGAGAGGCATGCAGGCACCAACTTGGTTGAAAGCAAACATTTTTTTGACTTGCAGTTTCATGCTCAGTCACGGGCTGTTAGGTATTCCTGCATGCCTCAAGGAGAGCGCACCACGATGCTAATTAACAATGTTGTTATAAGCCCTTCCCTAAATATGATGTATTCAGCTCTATAGTTGTAAGAGATGCTCATTCTTAATGTTTATTTTAATATCACAATAGCAATTAACATGTGTCAACTTGCTGCAGTATCTACTACCGTTGACTATCCCGGATTCCTCATGCGGGCTACTTGTAGTAAACCGTATGAGAGGGAGGATTATCGTACTAGATCCATCACGAGACGTCGGGCAAGTTGGAGAGAGCACTCATAACAAAGAGATGATGAAGGAAATCACATTGTTGAAGCAAGAGTTCAACGATGTGTTGCAGGCTAGGATCCCAGGTTGGAATACCTCACTCATGGATTGGCGACAAGATTGCATGTATTCTAATGCTCGTCGGTAATGTGCTAAATTGATCTTATACAGAAGATGCATACCGTTAAAATGCTCGCCAATAATGTACTCAATTTAGCATGTCTTGTAATATTTAACACTTTTTTGTGTCACAGCAAAGACTCTGGTTTCTTTGTCCTATAGGAGATGGCCCACCAGCTTGGTTGTTTGCGTAGCATGACCTGGATGAACACTAATATAAGTGCATATACGATGAGTTTCTGTGTGAAGTTTATTAAAAAAACACTTCATCGTATAATGGTTGATGTGTTGCATATTTTCTAGGATCCAGTACTGCTCAGGAGCCAACTGACGGTCTAGATGCTGATGGTGAAAGACAATAAAGCAGCTGGAAACATCCCACAAGAAATCAGGGCGGCCTTGAGGGTTTTAAGCAACTGAAGATGGATCGATGCATGCAGAAACACCAATAAAAAATTCTTATACATCAGCTATTTAGGGCTGGAAACAATAATTATCTATGTTTTTATTCCAATAATTATATAATATTTTATCTTCTATGTACGTACATTTGAAAACTTTATTGTGTTTTTGTATTATTAAGGTTTCGTACGCTACCATATTGTTGGATTATGGATTGATTTTGTTGCAACGTTGTCAGTAGTTTTATTTTTTTTGTTTGTCTATCATGAATGATCATTCAACCCCAGATGATAAGTGGTAGGAGGCATTTAGTACGCACGCGCATTTTGGTTACGGCTCGCCATGCAAGATGATATGAATTTTCCACGGTACCGTCCTTATAAAATTGAAATAATTATAATGCAAAGAAAGGTTAGAGACATCCAATGGCATGCAATCTTGTTGTTCGTAAGCTTGCGAACGCGGAAGTAGAGAGGCATGCAGGCACCAACTTGGTTGGAAGCAAACTTTTTTTGATTTGCAGTTTCATGCTCACTCACGGGCTATTAGGTATTCCTGGATGCCTCAAGGAGAGCGCACCACGATGCTAATTAACAATGTTGTTGTCCAGCCCTTCCCTAAATATGATCTATTCAACTCTATAGTTGTAAAAGACGCTCATTCTTAATGTTTATTTTAATATCATAATAGCAATTAACATGTGTCGACCTGCTGCAGTATCTACTACCGTTGACTATCCCGGATTCCTCATGCGGGCTACTTGTAGTAAACCGTATGAGAAGGAGGGTTATCGTACTGGATCCATCACGAGACGTCGGGCAAATTGGAGAGAGCACTCATAACAAAGAGATGATGAAGGAAATCACATTGTTGAAGCAAGAGTTCAATGATGTGTTGCAGGCTGGGATCCCGGGTTGGAATACCCCACTCATGGATTGGCGACAAGATAACATGTCTTCTAATGCTCGCCGGTAATGTGCTAAATTGATCTTATACAGAAGATGCATACCGTTATAATGCTCGCCGATAATGTACTCAATTTAGCATGTCTTGTAATATTTAACACTTTTTTGTGTCACAGCAAAGACTCTGGTTTCTTTGTCCTATAGGAGATGGCCAACCAGCTTGGTTGTTTATGTAGCATGACCTGGATGAACACTAATATAAGTGCATACGATGAGTTTCTGTGTGAAGTTTATTAAAAAACACTTCATTATATAATGGTTGATGTGTTGCATATTTTCTAGAATCCAGTACTGCTCAGGAGCCAACTGACGGTCCAGATGCTGATGGTGAAAGACAATAAAGCAGCTAGAACAACTAGAGTAAGTTCTCATAGCCCTATACATCTGATCTTTTTTGCACTTCATCGTCTAAGTCCACTACCCTGTACATGTATACTTCTTTTACAAGTGATCGTATAAGTCCACCCCAGTCACTTCCATTATAGTTGGTAGTATAAAGCTCTTAAAACTAGATGATACACCACACGTTGTTGCGGGGATATTTTGCAATATTTCAGTGTGATTCGTTGCATGATAATGAATATTTGAAATAATATTATAAAAAGCTCAAACAGAAAATACATATAATTTATTATGTTTGATTACTATATAGTTGTAATTCTTTTACTAATACAAAAATAGCATAATAGAATGAAATTTATTATGTATGTTAGGATGTTGAGATGAGTCTTTTTTTTCATGCATGTTTAATGATGAAGTGCCATGCTTGTATGTAGAGAAATATGATAGTGGGGGTGGGCATTTTCTCATGCATGTTGTGGGATGATGTGGCGTGCTTGCATGTTGAGAGAAATAGTTAGTGGGGGCTAGCTATTTAGATATAGAAGATATACCCCCGTAAAAAATCTTCCATGCCAATGAGTTAGGCCCTTAGGAAAGATGTTTTGCATAGTATTAAGCACTGGTCAGGATTGTGTGGTCTTGTCTAAGTTCAGACGGCTGTTACAAAAGCTGATTGTGTAGTTATTTTTTCTGAAACCAATATATCAATACATATTCAATGGGTGTTAACAAAAATTATATTGTATTGGTAAATTTTGTCTAGAACCACAGTGTTTTGCGGCGTCTAACATAAAAACAATCGAGGACTTGTTTTTCATAAAACATGGGTTACTTTCATATTGTGAATATGCTTATTTAGCAAACTTTCCTGTCCTGTGGTCGAAAACTATGGGGTCTAACACCTTCTACAACAATGTTGAACAAGTGATAAACTACTATACTGCCACATCCATCCAAAATCTGCAACATTTTTAATGCAGGTCCATGTACTACTATGAAAACACTGCAATCTGTTAAGTTCTTGCCCGTGCATAATTTAATAATACTTAACTTGGTAGAGATTACAAACTCTTTTAGGTCATTTGATGTGAGATATATTATTGTTAAATTATTCATATGTTATAGACACCAACACAGTTTTATCGTTTGAGTTTACGTTTACTTCAAGTCATAATTGTTATGAACCTTGTTCTTCCTTTTTACAGCACAATCTGGATTAAGAGCTCCCGCCCATTCCCTATCGAGATCATCCGAGACACCATCCGAGGAGATGGACTTGCCCATCCATTATGCTTCAATCCTGTTGTGCGTAAGATTACTACCGACACAGCAAAGAGGAGCGTAGGCACCATCTCTGTTGGAAAGACACACTTTTTCAATTTGGGATTCATGAGCAAGCATGGGCGCTAAGGCGGACTTGGTTAAGCCAAGAAAAGCGCGCACCAATGCGCTGATTAACAATGTCGTGCTTGAGCCTTTTCCAAGATACGACGTGTTTCACACCCCTACAATTGTAAGTGTTCTCATTCTTATAAATTAGTTTGATTACTTTGTTTGCCATTTACCTTTGTCTACCAAATGCAGTATCTTCTCCCACTGGCACTCGTGGATTCGTCCTACGGTCTTTTAGCAGTGAACATGGAAATGGAGAGGACTATCGTTGTTGATTATTTGAACCAGGCTTTATTTCATTTTGAGGAGGACTTCCATGACACTGAACTTCATAGGGAAGCCCTTTTAATGAAGCAAGAATTCAGCTTTGTCTTGCAATAGGAGACCCCTGATAGGAACAACTAACTTGTGGAATGGCCCGAACAAGAGAATGTTCATGTTTCACCTCGGTACTATTTAAAATTTGTCTTGCATATTAGTGCGTGCGCTAATATAGCTATTACAATATGGTGTTTTTTTTTGTGACACCATGGACTCCATATTCAAAGTCCTACAGGAGATGGCCCATCTGTATGAAACCATCAAGAATGACATGGTTCATAACATGCCTAGGACTGACGTAAGTGCATTTGTAATGAGGTTACAGCTTTCATATATTTGCTAAATATATCTTCTAACTTTGTTTATGCATAATTTGAAGGATCCGTAAAGTCTCGGGAAGCGATTAATGGTCCAGATGCTAATGGTCAGGGAGAATGAAGCAAAGGATAACATTCCAGAGCAAGTTAGAGCAGCGTTGAGATTTATTGGTGGCTAAGGAGGACTGCTGCATCGATAAATACCTAAAAATAAAGTGATGTTTAGTTGTTTGCTAGGCCATGTTCTGTTTGATGGCATCAGATGATCAGATGACATTTTCTCTTTTTTTTTTAAGTTTAGAGAGTGATTGATGTTGACATCCACTAGCTATGTTGGTTGTATATTTTTCTTTCCTTCTATCTAAATTTTACGGTTGTAGACCAGACCAGTTTGGACCAGGTTTGGTGCTCCAGGTGAACCAGAGTACTTTTGTGTTGGACCATGGCAGGTTCACAACATACTCAAAGACCGGTGGGTGATGTTTTCAGACATTCTGTGCCTCGCATCATATACTACCTCGTATAGTATAACTCCATTCATACATGCACTACTATACTATACGAGGTTTTCTTTGTCAGAGATAATCACAATCCAGCTAGCGAATAGTCAAAAAAAATGACGGTCATACGGCATGTACCTTCATATATTCTTTAATTTTCAAGTTATCCTTGATCTTCCTCTCTCGCCGTTGCCTTTAATTCCAGCTAGCAAATAAACACTGATTATCTTTTATGTGTTCCTGAATAGAGTAACAAAAAATGAGAGAGGAATGGGTTTCTTGATCAGTACCTACAGTAAAATAAAAAACGTAACAAAAAATGTGAGAAGAATGGGTTTCTTGATCAGTACCTACAGTAAAAAACTAAAACCACTATAATAGTACATATGTTAGTGTGCACGCCGTGAATATCACATCAAAATATTATTAGCACGTTTGTATCTGGCCAGATAAAAGAAGACGGGAAAAGAGACATAGACTCATCAAAATATCAACGCATCGTGCATTATGTTAATACTTATCTACAACAAGATATGGTTAGTTTTTGTCTCGTTATCCATGCATATAATTATGGATTGTTTTTATTTAATTTATATGTATAATGATTTATTAATATTTATATCTAATTGCGACTGTGACTTGTATCTCTCCCTAATAATAAAGCACAGATTGAGTTTCTCGGGTTCACCGTCGCGGCGTATTTACAAAGAAGTCCTTATACTTTTTGGTAATGAACCCGCAGTCCTGATGGCTAAGTGAAAAAAAAAACGATTCGATTTTTACTCCTCGCCCCCGTCTCCTTCGACCCACACACGAACCGCCGCCCCTCCAGCCTGCCCGCCGATGCTCCGTCGGCCCCTCTTCTCCATCTTCTCCCCCCACCTCTGCTCCCCAGGCCATACCCTGGTGGATGACATGCCCGCCGGCGCTCCATCCTCCCCTCTTCTCCATCTTTCCCCTAGCCATCTCCCTCCTCCCTCCCTTTTACGCCCCCACCCCTACTCCGATCTAGTCTGGAACTAGGCGCCGGCAACTTGGAGCCAGAGGACACTCGAGCGCTCCTTCTAGATCGGGTCAACGCGGCGCCACCGCTCGATGCGGAACGGCGGGGCGGCTAGATCGACAGCAGCGATTGGAGCTTGCAGAACAACGGCGGCTGCTGGAGCTGGGGATTGCCAGCCCTGAGAGGAGCGCGTCTCGCCAGCTGCGGCTCCACTGGGAGGAGCGCAGCTACGTAGTCCATCGCTCGCGCCGTTAGGAGAAAGAAGGGACGGCGCGACAGCCTAGGCAGGAGCTCGCCGGAGCCAAGCGACGGCAGACATGGGTGGGAGGCAGAGGGATCCGGCGTGGCGGCGCGAAGTCCTTCCAGGTGGAGGCATGTTGGGTGCCTTTGGCTGTCACCGACGCACACTGAGACAGGTGAGGAACAAAGCAACATGCTGAGTATTTGAGGTGCCTTCTTTAGTTTCAGAGTCGTCTAAACTTCTGCACAACATGGCCTTGAAATACAGAAATAGATTATGTCTTTTGTTAGACTAGATTGTTGCCTACGTTATGCTGTTTGCAGGCTATAATTGTTCAGGGAGCCATGCAATTGGAGCTGAGAGAATTAGTAGCACGGAATGTAAAGTGTCGAGCCAGTACAAAGGGACTGATCCTCAATTTGTTAATAGCAGAGGTATGCCATTTTCTCTATTTTCCATCGCTTGTTCAAATTTCCATCCATGGACGAGTTTCTCGTGAGATGATTCTTTTATGAATTATCCGTAAATTGCAACTGATATGGTAATGCTCTATGTTCGTGCATACAGACCCACATAAAGTAAGGTTGGTCTGTGTTTATTTGATGGTACTCACGCTGTCAGGTTAGTTCCTTATGACGGGTTGTGATGTTCATGAATTAACTGCCCTTTCAGTGCTGCAAATTAACTCATTTTCATGATGGAATAAATTTTTGCATCAACAGGATTGAATCCGTTGTCAGTAAAGAAAATGTTGGCTCAGATGTTATGTGCACAACCTGTGTGAGATGGTTGTTGTGTGGATAGAGAATCAGTTCCATGAAAACAAATAAAGGAGCGGATATTGCAATAGGTTAACCAGGTCACTTTGTGATTTGCCTTGCCCTTTACCATTCTCTGATGCAATGTAATTCATGAAAGAAAGGTAACAGGTGACAATACTTTTGCCTTTTATTCCAGCTGTGTGGGCGTTTACAGAGCCCGAACGGGGAGTCAACAGTCAGCTGCTGTCAGATCTCAAAAATGCGGGTTCGTTTTTCGTTGCTTACAGCGAGAGCGGTCGTGGTGGACAGGAACGACCACCACGGATCCCTCGCCCCAAGTCATGATCCAGTTGTTGAATGTTCACAAGAAAAATTATGTGTAAGCAACGCTGCAGCCCCATCTCTCTCTCATACAGTATTCTATGTTTTGTTCCTGTTAAAATTCTGCTCAAGGTGCCAGTTTTTTTTCTACATTTGATCATCTATTAATGTTGAACAATACATGTACTTATATGTTTAAAGTGTTGTTGTCTTCTTGAACTAATACGATGCCATTTTAATTACCTTTGGTTTGACATTATTATACAGTGTTAAGTTGTCATCCAGAACTAATACGATGATATCTTAATTACTCTCTCTTTGACATTGTTATATAGATTCCTGAAACACTACCCATTGTTTCAGCTGCCTACATGTATGTGACAATACTAGCAGATCAAAATTCTTGTTGCTAAGGTGCAGACTGACCTGACTTCAAGGAAAAACCCTGGAGATTCAGTGTCAAATTTTCCTGCCAATTCCATTTTCACATGCTTCCAGAGATGTGTCTTCATTTGTTAGCAAATACTTTCGACATGGCATAGAAAGTGTACTTCTAAGTACTTTTAAATTATTTTGCTACTTGAAAAGTTGTTCGAGTGGTAAATTGTTTTCCAAATTTCTAAGAACATATTTATTTTGCAGGTATTGGAGATTGATTGATTGTTTGGTTGTCCGCAGATTCAAAGATGAAGTACATAGTAAAGGTAGGGGCAGGGGGCATCAGACGTGCTAACTTTTCTAAACTCTATAATGGAACCTGTGTTTGTGAATTTCTGTCAAAATGTCAACTCTGGATCATACATAGTAGTGCTTTTTTGATAGTAGGTGGTCTGAATTTCTGCAATGGTCTGAATTTCTCAAAGTGACTACTGTGGATCGTACATAGTAGTGCTCTTTTGATAGTAGGTGGCCGAAGTGTCAAACGCTGGAACAAGCACGATCCAGAGTTTTGAGTTTTGAGTTTGCCCCACCTTAAGTTTTTTCCATCCTCCACCACGGCCGGACGCCCTCTCCATCTAAATCATGCCTCTCTAAACGTATTGTCGTGTATCAAGCTCCTACCTGACCGATGGGACATACGATGGTCGTGCTCCAACCCATTTAATCTCAGGTCTGATCTATGTTCAGCTCCTTATACATATAGTACTTGGTTATACAAACATGGAACTGATGGATGTATTCGATTAATGGATGCATAATTAGACACCTGATGATGAACAGATGGAATTAATGGATGCGTACATATATGATTGGACCCTTGATAAGCTCAGGTGGATATATGGTTTACTGCATTCTCAGTAGGTTGATAATTACTGTATATGAAAACAAAATTGCTCATTCTTGTTTTGTCGGATATTCGCACAAGGCCACGCCGGCAAGATAATTAGTTACTTTTTTATAAAACCAACAACTAATCTATATATTTGCAGGTGATTCAGATGAGCATCTCCCACAATGTGAGTATTCTATTTTCTGAAGAACCAAGCAGGAGCTCTGCCGAAATACTACTAAAACAAGGGAATGGAGTACATACTATGTAGAATTATAACATGGACATGCTCAGCAATCCAAATCTTATTACATAGATTTTTTTAAAGTTTGTAATATAGCAGCTCCTATAAGTATCAAGTGTAGATGGAATTCCTGCTGACTTACATTTCTATGAATTCTTAGATAATGGTAATAATACTTAAAACCTTACACCAAGGTTGTATATTAAAGTCTTTTGCACTACCCGAGAGGTCAAGCATCCTAGATCATGATCCAATCATGACTGAAATTGCCACATGCTCGGGCAGAAGCTTAAGGTCGGCAATGCCACCGCCATGCATCATCTGAGATGTTGTCCAGCTAGCTCTGCCATCCATACCCCCTCAATGATACTGTCCAGATATCATCCATCACCATGATAATGGCAGAGCAGGTTAGGCGTCTTATCACTTATCAGCATGATTTTTGATGTCTCTTTCTTGGTAATATTGGTCATGTATTTGACATAATGCCTAGCCATGGTGCCATGTGCAAGTCACAGTTAAGGGTCATCAACATAATTGCAGATCAATGTGTAACACTATGTTGCACTAGGTCTAGGAGACCACGGGCATCCAGATCAACCTCTTCGAGGCCTGAAACATTATGTTTGTTAGGTCTTTTTTTCGTTAAACTACCCCTTTACATATTGTTTTGATGCATATGAGCAAAGGCCTAGGTTCTTTTTTTTTCATTTAATTAGCACCGGTAACGGAATAGCTCTTGCACCACCTTGGTTGTGTATCTGAATCTACTAAGTAGTATATGTTGGGATCAAAGGAAAGAAAAATACTTATGGTATTTGTTCTGCTTGATAACATTATGTCATTTTCATATAGATGTGAGATTATTTCACTGGTTCAAAAATGATGTGACATCTCTGTGTTATTGACATACTCCGTCCGTCTGGAATTACTTGAAGTTCTTTTCTTTTTTCACTTGGTCACCATCATTGGGTTGACACTTCATAATTAATGTTTTTTATGTTAAGAATGTGTTGGAGGCTAAGAGTAATCCTAATTAAACATGTTCAATTTATCGTGGCCTTTGCAATTGTAGTATTCACTACCCAGCAGTTTCAATAAAAGGGAAGATGAGACAAGGCAGAAGGAGATGGATTGTGAGTTGCACACACAAACTTTCAAACTAATTTTATACCCGTTGCAACGCACGAGCCCTTTTGCTCGTGATATTTACACCAGTTATTCATTCCGATTAACATGCAGGACTACCATTGGTATCTAGCAGTGGCCAATGCCAAAAAACGTGAGATTCAAGTATTGGACTCAACTTGGTTCTCGGGTCAAACGCAATGACCTTGCTACTACGATAACTATCTATTTTTTACTCATCTTAACATATGTTTTGTTTGCCTTGATCCCTAATATTTCTCATATATAAAATAGTTACTAGGACTCGAGAAGCATCTGAAACTTGTAGAGCATAGTCCGGAGTTTATCAGAGGTCATAAGTGGCCTGATCTCATTGTTACAAAATGGACGGTTGTAGAGCAGTTTTATGAGGCAATACAAACCGATGGGTAAGCACTTGTTACAATGGTTTGTTTATTTGATTCATTTGTGTGATATTCTAAAGCATCATTTTATAATATTACAGCGTATCATGTGGACTGTTTATTCTAAATTATATGGTATACTGGACATCACATGGACTGTCAGACCAGTTCACCCAGGTATTTCATTTTTATACATTATCTCGTTATTTTATCTCAAAATATTATATAAATTGTTTTTATATATATTTTGTAGGAGTATATGAAACATTTTCGACAAAAAATAGTTGTCATTTTGCTCGATTCAGAGCTGAATAAGCTAAAAGGAGGTCCCATATACCATCAACCTGACGATGAAGAAACTTTAGCTAATTCTGATCTCGAGATCCTAGAGAATCCATCTGATGTAGTCAAAGACAAACGTCCTGCCCCAATCACTATCATACCCACGGACCAACGTGAATTACTTGCCGGCCTCTGCAACTACATCATGTTGATCAATGATGCCGGGTGTTTGGAGTAAGTATCATGTATCAATATTATTGTTCTTTTTACCATCCAATTTATAGGAAGGTATGAGTCCGGAGCTCGACACCCAATCCAATGGGCTTAAGTCCTAAGAAACTTCAGTCCATAATTAACATGGAGCAACCCATGGACAATGATTGCTTCAACACCGCTGTGCGTATGCTGGCATGTGACGAGGGAGTATTGTTCACATACCCTCCTATACACTACATGGATCTACGATTTTGTATAAGTTATCGTAACTCTTCATTCTATGTGTCATTAGTATTAACATGTTGAAACAATATTCCTTTTTTTGCTTAGTCCATGATGCTAGAGTCAACACGAGGTCAGAAGTTTTGCGAGAAGGAAACCATTCAGACATTGGCAACATTATTTGATAGCTGGCCTGAGATGGACAACATCTCATCATGCAACAAGGTAAGTAAAATATTTTGTTCATTGTTATCATGGTTTATTGTTGTTTCTAATAGCTCCAATTGTAGATTTATCTTCCCTATGCATTCATCGGTTGATACATCTTGTACGTCGTCGACAAAGAGGCACGTCGTCTATATATTATGGATCCTATTCAAACATCACAATCGTTAAGAGATAAAAAATTGAGGCATGCACTAAAATTAAAAAGTTTTGCAAGAGATTTCAAAGAAGCACTCAAAATAAAGCTGCCTGGTTGGAATTATGATATATATAAATGGCAACGTTTATTTCCGTTCGGTGTTGCAACGAGTATAGACCGGTAATGAATTCATAACAAAAATATTTACTTTTGTTATCACTATATTCTCTATATTATTAATTTAAAGTTTTGCAGGAATGTGTCTGGCTATTTTGTTTTTCATTATATGCTCTGATGGAACGGTAAAGAATTGGTCTAGCCGATTTGCGCGGTGAGTATTGTCCGGTACATGTTTTACGACCTTCGGCGTGAAATTTTCATACTAACTACATGCATTGTTTGTGCAGGATGGGTATGAATTGAGGAAGCAATTTTTATTATACTTGCTAAAACATCGTGGGAATGAAGCTAAAGGAAACTTAATCTAATGAAATGATAGGCGTGTAATACAATTGGTTCAATGAACTATATGAATTAACTAATATATTTTGGTAAAAAATAAATAAAGATACTAATATATTTTGGTAATAATATATTTTGGTAATAAATAAATAAAAATAAAAGAAAGAATTATAAGGTACTACCACACTACTTGAAGTCACCATCTCGTTTTTTGATAAGAAGCAAGCAACATGAACTGTATAAAGAGCGAAATTGGCAAAATCTATCCTGGGCAATGGCGAGACAGTCATGGGAGGATGGTTGGTAGTGGTGGAGATATGGCTTCCCAGAACTCAACTCCATGCATGTGCTGTTATTAATTCTGCTAAGCTATGGTTAATTTGTGCTGCCTAATGTGGAACTAAGGGCCCATAAGTGATACACGCATCGCTATCAACCCTCTGCCAATAGGCCTCCGGAACACCGAGGCTAGGTTTGCCCACACCTCTTTTTATTTAGGTCATGTTGCTTAATTCTCATAAATGATACTGTGATTCAAAGTTTTGTATTAGTATTTCTATAATTATTTTCTTTGTTTATCTTATTTTTATTTATTACCAAATACACTTGTTAATATAGTTCAATAAACTTATCTTCGTGCATGGCAAGTCAATATTCCATCAAATTATATTTCGAGCAAACTTGAGCATTGTGGGCCTCTAAAAGATTTGTTTTGCCTTTGTTTGATAACCATGGTGCAATGTATTGTTTGTAACAACTAACAAGTCACCGACCATACTTTGTAATATGCTGCAATTAACAAAGTGGTGGTCTCATGGTTACATGATCCCAAACAACTATCCAACATGTTGTAGTGTTGTTGATTGAGGACGAGGGTGAGGCCATGGCAGCAGTCGAGGAAGAGGTCATAATAGTTGACTGTCAAAAGAAAGCACACAACAGAACCACGAATCAAGAAGGGTTGGCTGTCCTTGAGGCACAAATCAGGCAAAGGAGGCACGGGGGAGGGAGAGCATGTGTCGGGGAAGGGCAAAATACCAAAAACCGAAGACCGAAGCCAAAAAAAAAGGACCAAATGTTCGGTAGTTTGCTCGGTTAGCAAACATCAAAAACCGAAATTGCTTCGATGATTTCGGCCAGTGAGCTCGGTACACTGAATTAACCAAATATTATATTACAAGCCAACAAAATTAAGCCTAAATTCAGAAAAAGCTAAGCCCAATAGCCACCCACATGAAAAAATCCCAATAGGTGTGCTCATGCAGGCAGCACACGCGCAGCAGTAGCAGCTTATCTCGATGCGCTCGAGGCTTCACGCACATCACCCAGAGCCGTCATCTTCATTTGTGGATTTGCCCACCACCCACAATCCTAGCAGCGGCGGCCGGCCGACCGGTGCCCATGGCTCCAACGCGTAGCTTCCACATTGTAGCGGTGCCCGGCGCCCATAGCTCCAGCCCGGCCATGGCTCCCACGAGCCACCAGCACCCAACGCCCATAGCTCCCACGTGGCGATGACCATCACGCCCATGGCTCCCACGAGCCACCGGCACCCGACGCCCATAGCTCCCACGTGACGGCGACCAGCGCAGCCATTGCTCCCACGAGCCACCGGCACCCGGCGCCCATAGCCCCACGTGACAACGACCAGCGCGGCCATTGCTCCCACGAGCCACCAGCACCCGGCGCACATAGCTCCCACAGGACGGCGGCCGTTGGCAAACATGGCTCTCACAAGCTTCACTCCTTCACGGGCGACGACCCACGTGGGACGATATCCTGCAGCACTTCCTTCTACCATTCCTTCTACAGTTTTAATTGATTTTCATTCGGCTGTTCGTCATTTCTTACTACAGATTTGACTTGTGATTTCTTCAACTCCGCCAATCTCGGTTCTCTTTGGCTATACCGACGACTGAACCAAATTCTCAGTGGAGCAAAATCTCGGTTTTCTCAGAATACCGATCGGTCACTAAAATTTGGAAACTGAATGCCAAAGTAAACCAAGATACCAAACCAATCTGTTCAGTCTAACCGAATGCCCAGCCTGAGAGCTCTCCCCCAGGAGGTCGTCATCTAGCGGAGGCACCATGGAGGACTTCCATGTCTGATTAATGGTTCCAGTCGACTCTTCAGTTCACTCGACTAATAAGATATCATTGGTTAGTGCTAGATGGGCCAAGCCCATATACCACAATAGTTACACATGATCCTTGTGGATTATGACTTTATTTTGTAAAATGGCAACGAAAGCATGAGTCAGCACAACCCAAAGAACAATGCCAAAAGACATATTATCCACATTTGGGCAAACATTTCAGCGGCCTGCAGTGCGTACAAAATCAGAAGGCAGAGGCACCACATGCTACTTATTTCTCAGCTGACCAAAAATCTGAAGGCTGCCTAATCATTTGACACATCCCTCGCAACCCTGATCACTCATGGGGTCAGTAGCCCAATAGTTGACTATCACTGGATTCCCAAAATACAGAGCCTGTGTGCAGGTGCAGCACAGAGGAAAATTACAAGATACTGTTAACAGAGGGGCAGAGGGAGGGGTGTACCATCCATGACGACGCGGCTGGGCTTCAGGGGAAGGGCGGCAGGCGCAGCACGGCCTGCTCGGTCTCCATGGGGTCGGACCGCGAGATCTGCACACCACCAAGAGCAGCACCCATTCAGATTCAGTTGAGCACCGCCACTGCCAGGAACGACTCAGCGAGAAATAAATCTGTGCGTGCGGAGGACGGGCGGACGGACCGGGTCCCGGAGGATGGGCTTGGTGTCGTCCGCCGCGAGGCGGAACGGGGGCTTCTTCCTCGCCCCGCCCTCCGCCTGGCTCCTCCCGCTGCCGGCGGCGCCGCCGGAGACGGACGGGCCGGATCCGCGCGAGAAGCCCGCCAGCACCGCCGCCGGGGTCGCGTAGGCGGCGTTCGAGCGCTCGCTCCCTGCCGACATGGTGAACAACCGCCGCCGCCGCCGCCGCCGCCGCCGCGAGTGAATGGGTAGATGGATGCCGGATGGTTTCCCCGTGCGGTCGAGGCGGATATTATTATATCATAGGGTTGGGCCGAGCCCCGACCCGAACGGGCCGTGGTCGGTCGGGCCCAAACAGAACGACTCGAGCGAGCGATGTGGCGCGGCCCCAATCTCCAATACGGCTGAGCCACCCGCTCTCTTCCGGTCCTCACAACGCCACCGGGGTGGGGAGAAGTGAGCGGAAGGGAGAGCGGCGACGATGGCGGGCGTCAGCTGCCACTTCCTCTCCTCGCCGGCGCCGACGAGGCCGCTGCGCTCCGGCCCGAGCGTCCCCGCCCACCGGCTGCCGGCCAGAGGTGAGTTCTTTTAGACCTGCAGGGGAGGGCCGGAGTGCTCATTTCGGGGCTGCAAATTGGGTGGCGCTGATGGTATCACCATCCCGGTTCCATTCTTCAGATTTGCAGAATTATTCGTTGTTCGTTGGATGCTTGAGCAGGGGACATGGTTTTTTTGGAGAGACATCTCTACTGAATTGGGTGCTGAAAATGTTTGCTTATGTGTGTTTCAGTGCCAACTCGGATCAGTTGCTGCTCGAAACCCAGCAATTCGGATGAGGATTGCGCGAGAAGCGAGTCTCCCAGCGATGCCAAGGTTGGCCGTGTATTATTACTCTTCTTTGAGTTGCGTCTGTTTCAGCCATACAATTCATCTAGCATAAGGTGGATAAGGCAAAGGGTGGAGACACTGTCATTCATATTTGGCGTCGTAGTAGGCAATCAGAACCTTACGGTCTTGCAACATCTTCAGAAATCAATGTTCTAGCCCATTCAGGTTCTATGTATATCCTGTTAGTCATGGTTCATCTCAGAAAAGAGGATTTCAAATCATACAAGTAAAGAATCCCTGAGAAATGTTTATGGCAAATTTCAGATGTATGATACCCAAATGGTGAACAGTACCATTTTGGAAAATAAAATGTCTGAAGAACCAAAATGGGCATGAACAATTTGCGCTTTTTTTTGTACCAAGGGAGCGAGCGCTCGAACATTGTGAGGCTCGTTTTGTATAGCAAACTTTGTGAGGCTCGTTTTGCTTTCATGTCTGATGCGCGTTTTCTTTCTCATACAGGAAGAAGAAAGTATTAGCTCCCGACGAAGATGTCTGGCTTGCCTGTGTGCTGTAACATTAATCAGTGCATCAGGCCCAACGTTTTATGCGCCAAAAGGATTTGCTGCGGATATGACGAACAAGCCTGGCATTCAAAAAGCTGTATGCAGAAATTGTGGTGGCGGCGGTGCTATAATCTGTAAGAGCATTGCATCACCTTGGTCTCTTTCTAAGTCATTGCGTCTTCTTGATTTCCATGCCTTGACCCTTTATTAGTCTGATGAGTAGACTTCCAGCTTCAACAGTGTGTTATTAGGAATTGTGCTTGTGAAGAACAATTTCGTTGATTGTAATTACTACTAGTACAGTAGTACTGGAAGTATGTCATTCAGAAATACATTCAGTAAAAGCAAACATGCTGAGGCTCCTTGATTAGTTAGATGGGTAGAGCTTCAACGGTGTGTTATTAGGAATTGTGCTAATGAAGAACAATTTCGTTGATTGTAACTACTAGTACTAGAAGTATGTCGTTCAGAAATACATTCAGTAAAAGCAAACATTCTGAGCTGGTAGCCACCTGTTTAACCTCGATAAATTCATATAAGTCAAAATCATCTGGCCATACTCATGTCAAGCAGTCAGGCTCAGGCCTTACTCAACAATTTCTTGTTAGTATCCTGCACTACTTATGATTTCCATTTTATCACTTATAATAACCTCAATGACTCTTTACATGTCGCTGTATATGACAGGAAAATAAGAGCGGCAATTTCATTTGATTTTCTGACTTAGTGGCCAATTAGGCATACAAATGCTTTACTTTAGCGGTACTTCTATCATCAAGCTTGTAGAATGTATCCCCTCGAATGACGTTTCAACCATTTGTATTTAGGTGACATGTGTGGTGGTACAGGAAAATGGAAGGCGCTCAACCGAAAGAGAGCAAAAGATGTTTATGAATTCACAGAATGCCCAAATTGCTACGGTATGCTCTACTCTTGCTTTAGTGATTTGGTGTTCTGCATTTTTGCAATCCAAGTAATTCTGGTAAATGAATCAAGTGTAGTTCTCCGTATCTGAGATATGTTTTTAGATTCATTTGTTCTGGTACATCGATCGCTTGTAGTTTTCTTCACGTAATAGCCAAAAGCATCCAGCGTTGCATTTCAGTAAGTCAGACCTTTTGTGTTTCAAACAACAGATGGACATAAAAGCTTTTCTGGACACCTTTTCTTTTTCTGTTTACATGTCGATTACAAGCCATATGGTGCCGGTCGATCATGCCTCTCTGATCCGTGTTTGTCTGTCGATGTAGGCCGTGGGAAGCTTGTCTGCCCAATTTGTCTCGGAACCGGCGTGCCCAACAACAAAGGACTCCTGCGGCGACCGGGCGCCAAAGAGCTGCTGGACAAGATGTACAACGGCAAGCTATTGCCGAGCTCGTAGATACATAGCATCTTCAGTACTGCATAGCCAGGAGTGTAGGGCCACCTCTTGAAAGCAGAAGATTTCCGCGCCGGTGTAATACTGTAATTGAGATTCGCATTAGATCTACGGATGTAGTACGGTTTTTTTTGCGAGACACACAAGTAAAGCTTGTATGATTTTGTTCAAGTATCGGATTGGATGCAATTATCTGTCTATATGTGTAGTAAAACAGAGACCATGGACATGCAATTATCTGTACGTGTGTTTCTCCGTGGAGCTGGGTAGGTCTCGGTGTCTCATAAATCCTTACACTTCAGTCTTTTCAGGTCGTGGCCGTGCGACTTCCCTAATTTGGCCTTCAGAACCCGAATCCCCTTTTTCCTTCAGGTCGTGGAATGAAGTGAACCGTGACCATGAAGTTCAAAAAAAAGAATGAACCGTGACCATCTTTTCTTTTTTGCGGGGGAACATCCTTTTCTTTTAACTGAATATTATAAAAGAAAGGGGGCTGCTACGCGTCAGCCGGCGGATCTTTTTAAGAGATCCACCGCCTCGCGAGCCGTCGGATTTGATAAATCGAGCTGATGCACGTCTTTCTCTACTTCGCAACTGAGACCTTGTTGCAGAAACACTTGTAACACATATTATCTCGTGGATGTTTTTTCTGCAACATAGTTGTGTTGTGGGATTTTTTTTTTTTGCAACATAGCTCGTGTTGCGGAATTTATTTTTGTGTCTTCATTTTTCTTTGCAACAGAGGTATTGTTGCAGAAAAACTTTGCAACGGAGGTGATGTTGCAGATTTTTTTTCTTTGTCTTCACCTTTATATGGTGGTACAAAAGAAAGTTCTGCAACATGACTAATGTTGCAGAAATCTTCCTTGTAACAAATTGAATGTTGCAAAAGAACACCATTGTCGTTCGCCACATGCTCCCGCCGGACGGTAGTCAAGGGGAGCGGCACCGCCCATCCCTGCCATTGCGTCGCCGCAGACGTGCGCCCGCCGGACGGTGCTGTGAGAGGAGAGCCCCCCCCCCTCCCGCCGCCCTCGATCGCTTGCCTCGTCACCATCGTCTGCATACGGGAGAGAGAGGTTGAAGAAGAGATAAGATGACGAAGAGATAAGACGTGGGTGGCCACATGTCAAGCAAAGGGACCGGCAGATGGTCTGCAACATAGCATTTGTTGCGGTTTACATTATGAAACAGGTGACCTGCAGGAACGGGAGTAGCTACAGAAACGGATTAGTGACCAGCGTTCCACGGAGAAAAGGATGAAGGAGAGATGCGGTGTGCGGGCCTAATCAAGACGCGTGGCAAACATAGGACGTGGTGGACGCAAAAGAAAAGATCGGTCGGTTGAACACCAGCTTTTCTCTAAAAGAAAACACAATATAGACAATGTAATGAAAAGACAACAAGACACAAAGCAACTAGCAAAAAAAATTACATAAAAAACCGTATCGGCCATCTTGTTCCTTCGATTGCACGCCGTCCGAGCTTGACAAATGCATTGAACTAGCGGTAAAGAAAAGAGACACATGCCAACGCTCTCATGATGAGAACTTCACCACCATCAATAGGAGACTAGCAAATATAGGTCCAATCAGAAGAAGCCACGACAAACAAATAACTGACCAAGTGAACGCTAACTTAATTTTATATCATGTAAACTTGGTAAATTGGTTGTGCCTTCATCCCCTTTATTGTTGACTAAACTCATGTGCCAAGTCGAGGGAAGTCAACTGTCTTTGAGCTCGTGAAGAAACAATGTTTGTGGAAACAAGTTCTGGATTGAATCTAAAATTTTCAGATCAATGTTTGCGGAAACAACATGTTATAACAGTTTTCCATGGTAAAGTACTCGGCTCAAGTGGAGTGTGTTGGGGCTGAATCACACAAGAGGCTGTGTGAGGCATGTTGAACTATATTGCCCGCCTCCCTCCACCAGTTCGGACTTTTGGAGCAACTGGCTGGAGCATGAATTCAATATGGTATACAGAGCCAGCCTCTTCCAATCTATCTAGCCTTCGATCAAAAGTTCATCGCCATGTCTTCTTCAACTCCGGTTGCCCTCAACCTTGGACAGCCGCCAAGCGAGAAGTTGGCCAGGGGGAACTATCTCCTCTGAAAGGCTCAAGTTATGCCGGCCCTGCGAGGAGCGCAGGTCACCGGCCTCCTGGACGGCACCGACACAGTGCCCCCGAAGACGGTGGAGCAGCAGCAGTCGGATAAGAGCACGACCAACGTGTCGAATCCGGTCTACGGACCATGGCTATCCAAGGATCAGCAAGTTCTCAGCTTCCTGCTGAACTCTCTGTCAAAAGAGATACTTGCACAGGTCGTAGGAAAAGAAAGCACCTTCGACTTATGGACTGTTGTCGGTGTCAAAACCGGCGGATCTCGGGTAGGGGGTCTCGAACTGTGCGTCTAGGCGGATGGTAACAGGAGACGAGGGACACGATGTTTTTACCTGTGTTCGGGCCCTCTCGATGGAGGTAAAACCCTACGCCCCGCTTGATTAATATTGATGATATGGGTAGTACAAGAGTGGATCTACCACGAGATCAAGGAGGCTAAACCTAAAGCTAGCCTATGGTATGATTGTATGTTGTCCCCACGGACTAAAGCCCTCCGGTTTATATAGACACCGGAGGAGGCTAGGGTTACAGTCGGTTACAATGGTAGGAGATCTACATATCCGTATTGCCAAGCTTGCCTTCCACGCCAAGGAAAGTCCCATCCGGACACGGACGGAGTCTTCAATCTTGTATCTTCGTAGTCTTGGAGTCCCGCGGACGATGATAGTCCGCTGTCCGGACACCCCTAGTCCAGACTCCTCGGTAGCCCCGAACCAGGCTTCAATGACGATAAGTCCAAAGACGTTTATAGTCTTGGCGTTGTTGTTGGGGAACGAGTAATTTCAAAAATTTCCTACGCACACGCAAGATCATGGTGATGAATAGCAACGAGAGGGAAGAGTGTCGTCTCACGCACTCGTGAGACCCGGCGGAAGCGATCACAACGTAGAGGAAGTAGTCGACGCTCTCCTCGCGATCCGACCGATCCGGCGCCGTTACATTCGGCGCCCCGAAGTTCTTGACACACGACAGCTCGATGACGCCCTCGACTCCGATCCAGCCGAGTGTCGAGGGAGAGTTCCACAAGACGACGGCGTGGTGACGATCTTGATGTTTCACGCGCAGGCTTCGCTTAAGCTTCGCGACGGTATGACCGAGGTGGAATATGGTGGAGGGGGCACCGACACGGCTAAGGAACGATCCGTAGATCAAACTTGTGTGTTCTAGGGTGCCCCCTGCCCCAGATATAAAGGAGCAAGGGAGGGGGCGGCCGGCCAAGGAGGGCGGCCAGGAGTCCTACCCTCGGGAGTAGGATTCCCTCCAATCCTAGTTGGAATAGGATTCACCGGAGGGGAAAGAGAGAGAGGGGGCCCACCTTTCCTAGTCCTAGTAGGACTAGGAAAGGGGGAGGCGCGCCACCTAGGGCTGGCCCTTTCTCCTTTCCACCAAGGCCCACTATGGCCCATTTACCTCCCGGGGTTCCGTAACCTCCTGCACTCTCAGAATTTCTGTTTTCACCCGAACCATTCCAACTCCAAATATAGGCTTCCAATATATCAATCTTTATGTCTCGACCATTTCGAGACTCCTCGTCATGTCCGTGATCTCATCCGGACTCAACTTCTTCGTACATCAAAATACATAAACTCATAATAACCGCCATCGAAACCTTAAGCGTGCGGACCCTACGGTTCGAGAACAATGTAGACATGACCTAGAACTATTCTCGGTCAATAACCAATAGCGGACCTGGATGCCCATATTGGTTCCTACATATTCTTCGAAGATCTTTATCGGTCGACCGCATAACAACATACGTTGTTCCCTTTGTCATCGGTATGTTACTTGCCCGAGATTCGATCGTCGGTATCCAATACCTAGTTCAATCTCGCATCGCAAGTCTCTTTACTCGCTCCGTAATACATCATCTCACAACTAACTCATTAGTTGTAGTGCTTGCAAGGCTTCAATGATGTGCATTACCGAGAGGGCCCAGAGATACCTCTCCGACAATCGGAGTGACAAAACCTAATCTCAAATACGCCAACTCAACATCCGCCTTTGGAGACACCGTAGTACTCCTTTATAATCACCCGATTACGCGTTGTGACGCTTGGTAGCACCCAAAGTGTTCCTCCGTAAACGGAGTTGCATAATCTCATAGTTACAGGAACATGTATATGTCATGGATAAAAGCAGAGCAACATACTAAACGATCGTGTGCTAAGCTAATGGAATGGGTCATGTCAATCGATCATTCTACTAATGATGTGACCTTGTTAATCAAATAACAACTCTTTGTTCATGGTCGGAAACATAACCATCTTTGATTAACAAGCTAGTCTTGTAGAGGCATACTAGTGACATGTTGTTTGTTTATTCATTCACACATGTATCATGTTTCCGGTTAATACAATTCTAGCATGAATGATAAACATTTATCATGAAATAAGGAAATAAATAATAACTTTATTATTGCCTCTAGGGCATATTTCCTTCAGCCTCCCACTTGCACTAGAGTCAATAATCTAGATTACATAGTAATGATTCTAACACCCATGGAGTCTTGGTGCTGATCATGTTTTGCTCGTGGAAGAGGCTTAGTCAACGGTCCGCAACATTCAGATCCGTATGTATCTTGCAAATCTCTATGTCTCCCACCGACTAAGTCCCGGATGGAATTGAAGCGCCTCTTGATGTGCTTGGTCCTCTTGTGAAATCTGGATTCCTTCGCTAAGGCAATTGCTCCAAGATTGTCACGAAGATTTTCATTGGACCCGATGCACTAGGTATGACACCTAGATCGGATATGAACTCCTTCATCCGCACTCCTTCATTAGCTGCTTCCGGCTGCTATATACTCCGCTTCACATGTAGATCCCGCCACGACGCTTTGTTTAGAACTGCACCAACCGACAGCTCCTCCGCTTAGTGTAAATACGATCCGGTCTGCGATTTAGAATCGTCGGATCAGTGTCAAAGCTTGCATCAACGTAACTGCCATTTATGAGCTCTTTGCCACCTCCATATACGAGAAACATATCCTTAGTCCTTTTCGTATTTCAGATGTTCTTGACCGCTGTCCAAATGATCCACTCTGGATTACTTTGGTATCTTCTGCTAAGCTTATAGCAAGGCACACATCTGGTGCAGTACACAAGATTGCATACATGATAGAGCCTATGGCTGAAGCATGGGGAACATTTTTCATTTTCTCTATCTTCTGCAGTGGTCGGGCATTGAGTCTTTCTCAACTTCACACCTTGTAACACGTGCAAGAACCCTTTCTTTGCTTGATCCATTTTGAACTTCTTCAAAATTTTGTCAAGGTATGTGCTTTGTGAAAGTCCAATTAAGCGCCTTGATCTATCTCTATAGATCTTAATGCCCAATATGTAAGCAGCTTCACCGAGGTCTTTCATTGAAAAACTCTTATTCAAGTATCCCTTTATGCTATCCAGAAATTCTATATCATTTCCGATCAGCAATATGTCATCCACATATAGTATCGTAAATGCTACTGAGCTCCCACTCACTTTCTTGTAAATACAAAGCTTCTCCAAAAGTCTCAGATAAACCCAAATGCTTTGATCACACTATCAAAGCGCTTATTCCAACTCCGAGATGCTTGCACCAGTCCATAGATGGATCGCTGGAGCTTGCATACTTTGTTAGCTTCCTTTGGATCGATAAAACCTTCTCGTTGCATCATATACAACTCTTCTTCCGTAAATCCATTCAGAATGCAGTCTTTACATCCATTTGCCAAATTTCATAATCATAAAATGCGGCAATTGCTAACATGATTCGGACGGACTTAAGCATCGCCACGGGTGAGAAGGTCTCATCGTAGTCAATCCCTTGAACTTGTCGAAACCTTTTGCATAAGTCGAGCTTTATAGACAAGAATATTACCGTCGCGTCGGTCTTCTTCTTGAAGATCCACTTGTTTTCTATTGCTTGCCTACCTCGGGCAAGTCAACCAAAGTCCATACTTTGTTTTCATACATGGATCCCATCTCGATTTCATGGCCTCAAGCCATTTTATGGAATCTGGGCTCACCATCGCTTCTTCATATTTCTTAGGTTCATCATGATCTAGTAGCATGACTTCCGAACAGGATTACCGCACCACTCGTGTGGATCTTACTCGTTGATCTACGAGGTTCAGAGTAACTTGATCTCAAGTTTCATGATCAACATCATCAACTTCTTCACTACTTTGTGTAGGTGTCTCGTAAACCGGTTTCTGCGATGAACTACTTTCAAGTAAGGGAGAAGGTACTATTACCTCATCAAGTTCTACTTTCCTCCCACTCACTTCTTTCGAGAGAAACTCCTTCTCTAGAAAGGATCCATTCTTAGCAACGAATGTCTTGCCTTCGGATCTGTGATAGAAGGTGTACCCAACTGTCTCCTTTGGGTATCCTATGAAGACACATTCGATTTGGGTTCGAGCTTATCAGTTGAAGCTTTTTCACATAAGCATCGCATCCCCAAACTTTAAGAAACGACAACTTTGGTTTCTTGCCAAACCACAGTTCATAAGGTGTCGCCTCAACGGATTTCGACGGTGTTCTATTCAGTGTGAATGCGGCCGCCTCTAGAGCATAACCCCAAAACGATAGCGGTGAATCTGAAGAGACATCATAGATCGCACCATATCTAGTAAAGTGCGACACGACGCTCGACACACCATTACGCTGTGGTGTTCCGGTGGCGGAGTTGCTAAACTATTCCGCATTGTTTCAAATGTAGACCAAACTCAGAACTCAAATATTCACCTCCACGATCGATCGTAGAAATTTAATTTTCTTATTACGATGATTTTCAACTTCACTCTGAAATTCTTTGAACTTTTCAAATGTTTCAGACTTATGTTTCATTAAGTAGATATACCCATATCTCGCTTAAGTCATCTGTGAAGGTGAGAAAATAACGATATCCGCCACGAGCCTCAACATTCATCGGACCACATACATCTCAGTATGTATGATTTCCAACAAATCTGTTGCTCTCTCCATAGTACCGAGAACGGGTTCTAGTCATCTTGCCCATAAGGCACGGTTCATAAGTGCCAAGTGATTCATAATCAAGTGACTCCAAAAGTCCATCAAGATGGAGTTTCTTCATGCGCTTTACACCGATATGACCTAAACGGCAAGTGCCACAAATAAGTTTCACTATCATTATCAACTCTGCATCTTTTGGTTTCAACATTATGAATATGTGTATCACTACTATCGAGATTCATCAAAATAGACCATTCCTCAAGGGTGCATGACCATAAAAGATATTACTCATATAAATAGAACAACCATTATTCTCTCGATTTAAATGAATAACCGCCTCGCATCAAACAAGATCCAGATATAATGTTCATGCTCAACGCAGCACCAAATAACAATTATTTAGGTCTAAAACTAATCCCAAGGTAGATGTAGAGGTAGCGTGTCGACCGCGATCACATCGACTTTGGAACCATTTCCCACGCGCGCATCGTCACCTCGCCCTTTGCCGTTGTTCGCTAATCCGTAGTCCCTGCTTCGAGTTGCAAATATTAGCAATGTAACCAGTATCAAATACCAGTGCATGCGAGCTCTAGTAAGGTACACATCAATAACATGTATATCATATATACCTTTGTTCACCTTGCCATCCTTCTTAT
The DNA here is from genome assembly GCA_021437245.1 of Aegilops speltoides. Lineage (NCBI taxonomy): Eukaryota > Viridiplantae > Streptophyta > Magnoliopsida > Poales > Poaceae > Aegilops > Aegilops speltoides. The sequence continues at coordinate 22,619,799 of CM038142.1, forward strand.
CCGCCAAATACTTGGGGCAGTTCCGCTTCCAAAGGACTACCGCTTGCAGAGAAGCACTCGGCCAGTGCTTAGGTCCGACTTGGGTTTCTTCTCCGAGCGAAACTTGCTTGCTGTTCTTCTTGAAGTTCCCTTCTTCTTCCCTTTGCCTTTCTTCTTGAAACTAGTGGTCTTATTGACCATCAACACTTGATGCTCCTTCTGATTTCTACCTCCGCAGCCTTTAGCATTGCAAAGAGCTCGTGCATAGTCTTTACTAACCCTTGCATATTATAGTTCATCACGAAGCCTTTGTAGCTTGGTGGCGTGATTGAAGAATTCTGTCAATGACACAATCATCCGGAAGATTAACTCCCAATTGTGTCAAGTGATTGTAGTACCCGCACATTCTCGAGTATGTGCTCACTAATGTAACTATTCTCCTCCATCTTGCAGCTATAGAACTTATTGGAGACTTCATATCTCTCAATCCGGGCATTCTGTTGAATATTAACTTCAACTCTGGAACATCTCATATGCTCCATGACGCTCAAAACGCCGTTGAAGTCCCGGTTCTAAGCCGTAAAGCATGGCACATCGAACTATAGAGTAGTCATCAGCTTTGCTCGCCAGACGCTCTTAACGCCGTCGCCAGCATCAAGCAGAAGAGTTCGCACCCAGCGGTGCATCCAGACGTAATTCTTCCGTGCAGCAATGAGGATAATCTCAAGTTACGGACCCAGTCCGTAATTGCTACCATCATCTTTCAACTTTGCTTTCTCAAGGAACGCATTAAAATTCAACGGAACAACAAAGACGAGCCATCTATCTACAATCAAACATAAACAAGCAAGATACTATCAGTACTAAGTTCATGATAAATTTAAGTTCAATTAATCATATTACTTAAGAACTCCCACTTAGAAAGACATCTCTAGTCATCTAAGTGATCACGTGATCCAAATCAACTAAACCATAACCGATCATCACGTGAAATGGAGTAGTTTTCAATGGTGAACATCTTATGTTGATCATATCTACTATATGATTCACGCCGACCTTTCGGTCTCCGTGTTCCGAGGCCATATCTGCATATGCTAGGCTCGCCAAGTTTAACCCGAGTATTCTGCGTGTGCAAAACTGGCTTGCACCCGTTGTAGATGGACGAGAGCTTATCACACCCGATCATCACGTGGTGTCCGGGCACGATTTAACTTTGGCAACGGTGCATACTCGGGAGAACACTTCTTGATAATTTAGTGAGAGATCATCTTATAATGCTACCGCCAATCAAAGCAAGATAAGATGCATAAAGGATAAACATCACATGCAAATCAATATAAGTGATATGATATGGTCATCATCATCTTGTGCTTCATGATCTCCATCTTGTAGCGCCACCATGATCACCATCATCACCGGCGCGACACCTTGATCTCCATCGTAGCATCGTTGTCGTCTCGCCAAACTTATGCTTCTACGACTATCGCTACCGCTTAGTGATAAAGTAAAGCATTACAGTATGCGATTGCATTGCATACAATAAAGCGACAACCATATGGCTCCTGCCATTGCCGATAACTTCGTTACAAAACATGATCATCTCATACAATAAAATATAGCATCACGCCTTGACCATATCACATCACAACATGCCCTGCAAAAACAAGTTAGACGCCCTCTACTTTGTTCTTGCAAATTTTACGTGGCTGCTACGGGCTTAAGCAAGAACCGGTCTCACCCACGCATCAAAACCACAACGATATTTCACAAATAGACTCCGCTTTAACCTTCTCAAGGACCGGGCGAGCCACACTCGGTTCAACTAAAGTGAGAGAGACAGCACCCACCAGTCACCTTTAAGCAACGAAAGTGCTCATAGCGGTGAAACCAGTCTCGCGAAGCGCACGCGTAATGTCGGTCCGGGCCGCTTCATCTCACAATACCGCTGAACCAAAGTATGACATGCTGGTAGGTAGTATGACTTGTATCGCCCACAACTCACTTGTGTTCTACTCGTGCAAAACATCAAACCATAAAACCTAGGCTCGATGCCATGTTGGGGAACGAGTAATTTCAAAAAATTCCTACGCACACGCAAGATCATGGTGATGAATAGCAACGAGAGGGAAGAGTGTCGTCTACATACCCTTGTAGACCCAAGCGAAGCGATCACAACGTAGAGGAAGTAGTCGACGTTCTCCTCGCGATCCGACCGATCCGGCGCCAGCATTCGGCGCCCGAAGTTCTTGACACACGACAGCTCGATGACGCCCTCAGACTCGATCCAGCCGAGTGTCGAGGGAGAGTTCCACAAGACGATGGCGTGCAGGACGATCTTGATGTTTCACGGCGCAGGCTTCGCTTAAGCTTCATGACGGTATGACCGAGGTGGAATATGGTGGAGGGGGCACCGACACGGCTAAGGAACGATCCGTAGATCAAACTTGTGTGTCCTAGGGTGCCCCCTGCCCCGTGATATAAAGGAGCAAGGGGAGGGGCGGCCGGCCAAGGGAGGAGCTGGCCAGGAGTCCTACTCCCTCCGGGAGTAGGATTCCTCCAATCCTAGTTGGAATAGGATTCCGGAGGGGAAAGAGAGAGAGGGGCGGCCCACCTTTCCTAGTCCTAGTAGGACTAGGAAAGGGGGAGGCGCGCCACCTAGGGCTGGCCCTTTCTCCTTTCCACCAAGGCCCACTATGGCCCATTTACCTCCCGGGGTTCCGTAACCTCCTGCACTCAGAATTTCTGTTTTCACCCGAACCATTCAACTCCAAATATAGGCTTCCAATATATCAATCTTTATGTCTCGACCATTTCGAGACTCCTCGTCATGTCCGTGATCTCATCCGGACTCAACTTCTTGGTACATCAAAATACATAAACTCATAATAACCGCCATCGAAACCTTAAGCGTGCGGACCCTACGGTTCGAGAACAATGTAGACATGACCTAGAACTATTCTCGGTCAATAACCAATAGCGGACCTGGATGCCCATATTGGTTCCTACATATTCTTCGAAGATCTTTATCGGTCAGACCGCATAACAACATACGTTGTTCCTTTGTCATCGGTATGTTACTTGCCCGAGATTCGATCGTCGGTATCCAATACCTAGTTCAATCTCGTTATCGCAAGTCTCTTTACTCGTTCCGTAATACATCATCTCACAACTAACTCATTAGTTGTAGTGCTTGCAAGGCTTCAATGATGTGCATTACCGAGAGGGCCCAGAGATACCTCTCCGACAATCGGAGTGACAAAACCTAATCTCAAATACGCCAACTCAACATCGCCTTTGGAGACACCTGTAGTACTCCTTTATAATCACCCGATTACGCCAGACGCTTGGTAGCACCCAAAGTGTTCCTCCGTAAACGGAGTTGCATAATCTCATAGTTACAGGAACATGTATATGTCATGGATAAAAGCAGTAGCAACATACTAAACGATCGTGTGCTAAGCTAATGGAATGGGTCATGTCAATCGATCATTCTACTAATGATGTGACCTTGTTAATCAAATAACAACTCTTTGTTCATGGTCGGAAACATAACCATCTTTGATTAACAAGCTAGTCTTGTAGAGGCATACTAGTGACATGTTGTTTGTTTATTCATTCACACATGTATCACGTTTCCGTTAATACAATTCTAGCATGAATGATAAACATTTATCATGAAATAAGGAAATAAATAATAACTTTATTATTGCCTCTAGGGCATATTTCCTTCAGCTAGGAGGTAATCGAGTAATCCTTCCAACATGAGGGGTTCTCCTTCAAATTCCATGTATGGTCGCGTAGTACAAGAGTGGATCTGTCAAGGAGGCTTCATCTTAAATGTGTCCACGGTAAAGCTCCTCGGCTAGGGTTTCTACGATCTACAGATAATGACCTTTTTTCTTCCATCTTCGTAGTCTTGGAGTCGGCGACGATGATAGTCCGCGACACCCCTAAAGACTCCTCAAGAGTCTCTCTTAACCAGGCTTCAATGCTAGGGTGTCTTTTATGTTTCACCCCTAGTTGTGCGCCAAATAAGCCTTTTTCATCCGCCTACAAAAGAGGCAAAAATCCAGATCCAAACCATACCATCTTCCTCCCGCGAATACTTCATCGGAGTGCCTTTGACCTAAAAATCCATTCCATCATGAACCGTCGACGCGGCTCTTCTTCTCGCGCTCCCAGCCCACCACCAGGGGATTGGAGGAGGTGCTCTGTTCCGCACAACGAGCTAGTGAAGCTCCAAGCGGGGGGATATCTCCCTCCGGCCTTCATGGTCCCGGTTCGAGCCGGGCTGGTCACTTATCAAGGTGGGAGGCAAGCGGAGGCTACCCCAAGCCCCAATAAGGGGGAGCGAGTATGCTTCGGCCCCTATCGATAAGGGACTCGGATTCCCAATACATCCGCTCCTCCGCTGGCCTCGGAGTTCTACGGACTCCAGCTCCACCACCTCACACCCGCCTCGCCCCGCATATCGCGGGCTACGAGCTCTTTGCGAGCTGTTCCCGGGCATCGAGCCCCATTTTGCATTGTGGAAGAGGCTGTTCGCCTCGCACTTCATTCTCACGAGGGGTCCATATATCAAGTGGGCGGCGCCAAATATGGCGATCGCCGGACCGGATACCCATCCGTACCCCTAAGAAGGCGTCCAAGACTGGCCTTCAGAGTGGTTTTACATAGGAGACGCCCCGCTGCCGGACCCAGTCCGGATTGGCCTCCCGGAGTTTAGTGCTGCTCCTCTGAAGAAATGCCTCAGCTGGCGCCCACGGAGCCCCCGTTTGGAGGAAGAGAAGAGCGTCCATTACTTGATGGGCCGAATAAGATTGCTGGCTCATTCTGGGTTGACCATGATTGGAGTCATGGCGATGCGTCATGCGGGGGGTACAGCCACTGCAATACAGAGGCCACCCTATGTGGGATTTCAACGGGGAAGACGATGCTTCCCGTTATGGCCGCAAAGGGCTGGATTCGACCGAGGACCTGGTGAAGATCCTGTCCAGTCTGTACAAGGGGGAGAAGGAGGACTTCCTTCGAACGAACCCTTTGAATGGGTTTTCCATGAACAACCCTAGAGGATGGGTAAGCGAACACTTTTAAGGATTCAACCCATGTTTTTGAAGCTTCGGCTTCTTACATTATGTCTTCGGCGTAGGATCTATGCCGGACTGTGGAGGACATGACAAGTCCTGCCCGCAACCCGAGGATCCGAAGATCCTAGATCCGCCTCCAAGAGGATCCGCATCAAGGTGGAGCTGATCGATGGGGTATTTCACCAGCTTAGCATGGATAATGCTTTGGTTGCCATTACGGCGGACTACCCCGGATCAGATCCGCTTCCTGTGATCGTGACCGAGTTCGACACCATTATCTCTTCCTTGCCCATTTCTAACCTTCGCGAACGATGGCATTTTACAGAAGCGCCTTCACGGCGGAAGCCGAGCCGCGGCGGTGACCAACAGAGGTCATCCGGACCAGCAAGCGGAAAAGAGGCTGATGCGGACGGAAACGCCGCCGCAAAGGTATAGCTCAGATTTGAATTTTCAGAGCAACGCTCCTAGGAAGCTTCGAGTGCTCATGATCTTTATAGGAGAAAAAGCGCCGCCGGATCTGCGGTCGCGGAAGTTGCTGATCCAACCTACACAGCCAGGCTCCAGCCGCCGGCCCGAGGGGGAGGCAAGCGCAAGACGCGGCCGGATCCTTCTCCAATGGAGGGACCGGCTGCATCGTCCGCCACCAAGTTCGAGGTGGAGAGCGCCATGAACCATAGGCGCCACGACAAGATTTCGTGAAGCGTGCTTCTCCCCGAGGCATTAGGCGCCTTTAACGCTGGGACGTGAATCTCCGTGCCGCTCAAGATGGTTTTACCAGAGCCACGGAGCAGTATGTGAAAGACACACGGGTAAGGGAATTTTAATGGTTAATATACCAGTAGCACCCGAGACTTAAAGTAGTTATGTTAACTGATCTAAGGATCATTTGAAACGCAGACTCTTACCGAGAAGAATGCCCAGCTGTCTCAGGAGCTGCAAGAATGCAAGGCCCAACTTGAGGTCAAGATTTGCGCCGCAGGAGGAGACGCAGACCCCTCCGGTAACACATTTTTATTAATATATATAGCCAGCGGCGTGCGCGCAAGTCTAATAGTGACATTGCAGGTGCCGCCGGACAAGATCCGGACAGGCAAGAATTATTGTGCCAGCTAAAGGCCGGCGAGAGAGTGCTGAATAGGGTGCAGCAAGAAAGGAACCAGCTCCAAGATGCCAACGCCAAGCTCGGAGAAGAGCTGAAAGGCGCTCAAGCCGGGCTGTCCAGCTCCGTTAAGGAGAATCAGCGGCTTCGTCGCGGCATTTATAGTAAGTGCTTGAGCGGACTCTTTTGAAAAGAAGAGTTCGGCGAGGAAGTGAATTGACGTGGTATGTCTTGTAGGTATACTCACAGTCGCCTGCTGGAGGAGATGCCCAGATCAACGGGTGATCAACTTCCGAGTTGCTGCAATCGCCGAACGGGTTCGGCAGCAATGAGCGGCGCCGCCTGTGCTTTATGGCCAGCCTCGCCCTAACCGAGGGCCTCGAGGAGCTTATGGAGAAGCTGCAGGAGGCGGCAGCGCCTGCTTGTGGAAGATTTCGGCCTGCCGTCAAGGTGCCAGGGAGGCTTGGGCCATGGTGAAGACGTGTTACAAGAAGGCGGATCCCAACCACATGGCCGAAGTTGGACCGGTGGGGCCCGATGGGAAGGAGATCCCTGTGAGTTTAGTATACAGCCAAGTAGAGTTGGCTGCTAAATTTTCCCAACGGGACTGTAAGTTAGACAGCCTGTTAGACGGGATTGAGGAGGAATACAATCAGTAAATTTGACAATGTATGTTTTCCTTTAAAGTGACATGTGAAATGCCTTCTAGCCGGATTGTAGATCGTTTGTCTTTGCCGACCTTTTCGCTTCGACCTCGGGACCCTAGAGTCCGGAGTGTGTCCGAATACCTTGTTGGTTAAGAAACAACCGTGGTATGCATGGAGACCAGGCGTAGGGGTCATTAGTGCTTTATCAGACAAGTGCCCAACTAGTTATGTTATATTACATGGTTAGTAAAAAACATCTTCCAGGAGAATAGTTTCGTTAAGGGTTCCTTTCTGGGAGGCATGCCCTAAAGTGCATGTCCGACTGCAAAGAAAGCAGAAAAACATCCGGGGCGGATAGATAAATAGGTAAAAGTCATCTTTAAGTCACCGATCAATATTTCCTTAAGAACGCTTAGCTTTCGGCTTCACCCACCGAGGTACACATCCGCCGACCCGGCAAGAATAATCGCAGAGGTGCTCCTTTACCTCCTAGCCGAACAATCGGGAACGAGGGTATGCACAGAGCCAGCAACCCAGCTTGGCCAAAACTTAAGTCATATCGACGCATATAATGGCGAGTAAAAGGTACATGTGGAAGCTTGACACATGTGCTGGGTATGAAACCCGTATAATTGAGCTTCTGTAAAAGAAGCCCCCAGGAATAATGAGTGCGGATGGCACATCATGCGTATGCGAAAAATGCGAAAATATGCCCGTAAGGGCTTTTGAATAAAAAGGCATGAAAAGAGAAACAAAAGACAGCCGAAGTGTAAAAGTTTGGACGGTGAAGGGGACGGACTCTTAGTCCGGCGCTAGGCATAGAATCATCGGAGGCGGGCTGCGTTCCATGGGTTCGGCTCGAGTCAGTTATCTGACGCATTTCATAGACGGTATGCTCCGCCGGTCAGGACTTGATCGATAATGAAGGCCCCCTCCCATTTGGGCTTGAGCTTGTCCTTTTTCTTGTCCGGCAGGCGTAGAACTAGTTCACCAACGTTGTAAGTCTTGGCCCGTACTTCTGCTTTGATATCTTCGGCCTGCTGCTGATAAAATGCGGAACGAGCCTTCGCGACATCACGCTCTTCCTCCAATGTGTCCAGCTGTCCCGCCGATCAAGCTCGGCCTCTCTTTCCTCGTATATGCGCACTCGAGGTGAGTCAAGAATAATGTCGCAGGCAAGATCGCCTCATGCCGTATACCATAAAAATGGTGTGAATCCGTAGTACGGTTAGGCGTTGTCCGCAGCCCGTGAGTACGGAGTCGAGCTCCTCGACCCAAAGGCGTGTCGATTTAGTAAGTGACCGCACTAGTCCGGGTTTAATGCCGCCATTATTAGACCATTAGCTCATTCCACTTGACCGTTAGTTTGAGGGTGATAGACCAAGCGTAGTCGAGCTTAATGCCCATATTTTTGCATCATGACTTAACCTCGCCGGCTGTGAAGTTCGTGCCATTGTCGGCTATGATGCTGTGGGGACTCAGAGCGTGTACTACCCCGGATATAAAGTCTATCACTGGTCCGGACTCGCCGCTTTGACCGGTTTGGCCTCTATCCATTTGGTGAATTTATCCACCATGACCAATAGGTATCTTTGCTTGTGGGCTCCCCTTTAGGGTCCAACCATATCAAGCCCCTGCATCGCGAACGGCCGTAATGGGTATAGTTTTGAGGGCGGTGGGCGGCATGTGGCTCGATTAGCAAAGAGCCGACAGCCAACGATTTCGGACTAAGTCCCGGCATCCGCCCGGCCGTCGGCCAATAAAATCCTATACGGAATGCCTTTCCTACAAGGGCCCGGCTGTTGCATGGTGTCCGCCTAGTCCGCATGAATTTCAGCCAGAGGCTTCGCCTTCCTCTTCGGATATACACCTTTGAAGGACTCCGTTGTACTTTTCTTATAAAGTTCTCCTCATGGACCTTGTAGGCTTTCAATCGCCGGACTATGCAGCGGGCCTCGTTTTGGTCTTCGGAAGTTCCTGCCAAGCAAGTAGGCTAGGAAAGGTTCTGCCCACGGGCGATTCGCCATTATAACGTAATGAAGGTGTTATGTCATCGGCTGAATCGCCGATTGGTGTGGTTTTTTCGGTTTGTCAATTCGACTCCTCTTCCCATAGTACGGATGGCTTGAAGAGCCGCTCCAGAAGATATTTGAGGACAGCATCACATTTCGCACCGATGCATGCCAAGACGTCGGCCGCTTGGTTATTATCTTGGGCTATGTGATGGAATTCGAGTCCTTCAAACCGAGCTTACATTTTAGGACAGCGCTATGCGATATGCTGCCATTTTCGGATCCTTGGCGCCAAGGTCTCCGCTTATTTGGGATATTGCAAGGTTTGAATCCTGCGCACATCTAGGCGTTGAATGCCCATGGAGATCGCCATCCGGAGACCATGTAACAGGCCTCAGATTCGCTGCATTATTGGAGTCCGTACATTATTTGAAGTACATATCGGATCAGTGTCTCCGGTTGGGGACGCTAATACGACGCCAGCCCCCATCCGCCAACATTTTAGAGCCGTCGAAATGCATAGTCTAGTTGAGTATGCGCCGCACTTTTAGGGAGTTCGGTTGGTCCATTCGCCACAAAGTCAGCCAAAACTTGTGACTTTATAGCTCACGAGGTTTATAAGTTATATCGAATGGTAAGAGCTCAATGGCCCATTTTGCGATCCTGCCGCGTTGCGTCGCGGTTATTTATAATGTCATTGAGTGGTACTTACGAGGCCACCGTTATCGAACACTCTTGAAAGTAGTGCCGAGCTTCCGGACGCCATGAACACCGCATATGCTATCTTCTCGATAGTGCGGGTAACGGATTTGCAGGGGTTAACACAAAGGATATATAATACACTGGTTTTGAAGAGGGAATTTGTGCCCTTCGCTCTCATTCGACGACGAGGACCGCGCTTATAACTTGATGCGTTGCTGCGATGTATAACAACATTGGTTCGCCCAGTTGGGTGCAGCCAGACCGGATTTGTTGCCAATATGGCCTTTATTTCTTCGAGTCCGCGGTGGCAGCATCCGCCCACTGGTGTTCGGCATACCGAGGAGGCAATAGAGGGCAACGCCTTTTCTCCTAGGCGGAGATAAAGCGGCTTAGAGCTGCCACGCATCCCGTTAATTTTGTATTTGTTTGAGGTCTTTTGGAATGTCCAACTGTGACAAAGCTCGGATTTTAGTCGGGTTTGCTTCGATTCCTCTACGGACACGATGAAGCCCAGCAGCTTTCCGCTGGTACGCCAAAACACATTTTTCCGGATTCAACTTGATGTCGATGCTCGAGGTTGTCGAACGTGAGCCTCAAATCTTCTACTAGAGTTTCGACATGTTTTGTTTTGACGACCACGCCGCTCACGATGCCTAGACTGTTTTGTCGATCTGGGTAGCCGACATGTTTGAATCATGCGCCGATATGTTGCGCCGGCGTTTTAAGTCCGAAGGGCATCGTGTTGAAGCGAATGGTCCGTTAGGGGTGATGAATGCCGTGGCGGCTTGGTCGCTTCGCCATCTTGATTTGATGGTAGCCGAGTATGCGCCGAGGAAACACAATGAATCGTGTTCGCGGTAGCATCGATAATTTGGTCGATGCGGGGAGAGGAAGGATCCTTTGGGCAAGCCTTATTAAGGTCTTTAAAATCGACACAAAGGCGCCGGGATGTGTCCTTCTTGGTACCATTACCAGATTTGCCAGCCAATCCGGATGTTTGATGTCTCTAATGAATCCGCTTCCAATAGTTTGGCTAGCTCTTCTCCCATTGCCTGTCTTTTGGGTTCGAAAATCGTCAAGAGCCTGTTTGATCGGCTTGAATCCTTTTAGGATATTGAGGCTGTGTTCGCCAATCTGCATGGGATTCGGGCATATCCGAAGGATGCCAAAGTAAAATGTCCCAATTTTCCGAAGGAATTCGCAGAGATCTTGGCATCTACTGGGTTCAATTGTGCCCCAATGGAGGCCGTCTTTGTTGGATCTGTTGGATGGACCTGGAATTTTGTTATTTCGTCTGCTGGTTTGAAGGAGGTGGACTTGGATCTTTTATCGAGTATCACATCGTCCCTGTTCACCGTGGAGCGCAGCGCTGTGAGTTCTTCTGCCGCTAAGACTTCGGATAGTGCCTCGAGGGCTAGTGCGGCTGTCTTATTTTCGGCGCGGAGTGCTATGTCCGAATCACTAACGAGAGTGATTATTCCGCTGGGCCCAGGCATTTTGAGCTTCATGTACCCGTAATGAGGTACTGCTTGAAAAATTGTGAATGCTCTCGTCCTAATATGGCGTGATATCCGCTGCTGAACGGGGCCACTTGGAACATGACTTCTTCGGATCTGTAATTATCCGGCGAGCCGAACACCACATCGAGTGTGATTTTTCCGGTGCAGCGCGCTTCTCGGCTAGGGATTATTCCTCTAAAGGTTGTGCTGCTTCGCTCAATACGGCTCCAATCGATTTCCATTTTCACAGAGTTTCCTCGTAAATGAGGTTTAGTCCGCTGCCGCCATCCATGAGGACTTTTGTCACCGAAAAGTCCGCCCACTATGGGACTAAGTACCAGCAGTACTGGTGGCGCCCGCTGTTTGGAATTTAGGCTCGTCGCTGGCGTTGAAGGTAATAGCTGTGTCGCCCATGGATTTGCTGTTGCTACTTGGTAGACTTCGCGAGTCCGCTGGATTGTTCGCTTCGATATTGTTTGATGCGAAGGTCTCAAGACTGTTGATACCGCATTGGTATTGTTGAGTGGTTTCCGAGCTAGAAGCTCCTCGCCACTTTTGGCCACCTGCCGTAATATCCAACATGCTCAAGGCTATGTGTTGGGGCGGCTCCTCTCAGATACTATGAAACTTACAGGGTCCATTGAGCCATCCCTCCAGTACGGTTCCGTGCCCCTTATTGGGTTTTTGCTTTTTCTTTTTTGCATCTGGGGCCCGAGCGTGAGGTACCCTTTTGTTGCGGACTGGGGTTGGGGCCGGATTATCCCAAAATTGGTTTTCGGTTTTCCGGAAACTCTCCATCGCACAGTACTTTCGTACTATGGACGCCAGATCGGCGAAACTTGTAATTTTGCGACGATCGATGGCATTCAATATTCCCTTGTCCGTGCAATTATTGCAGAAGATTGAGATTGCGTTTTCCTCTCGGCAGTCCTTTATCCTGTCCATAACCAGGAGGAATCTGGCCCAGTAGTGGTGTACTGTTTCAGCGGGCTCTTGCCATATTAGAGATAGATCGCATATGTCTGGGCGGGTGGGTGGACTAAAGTCCGGATCCCTGCCCATCCTGGGGCTCAAAGGCCGAGGAGTTTCCGAATTTGGAAGCTTGGTTTGCTGGCTACAATCCAGCGAGTCCGGAGCGATGCATGATTTTAAGTTCAATGCTCGATCGAAGTCCGTCCCTCCGCGGAAATCCGGCATGGAGGGTTCGGGAATCCGGACATGAATAGTTTTCAATACAGGCGAAGAGTCGCCAGATGCTCCTCTACCACCGCGACGGTGGGTGGCCTAGGAGAGTTAATCTCTCTCGATCGGTTTTAAGCCCAATCTGGTTGTAGTCCGTAGCGACTCCTGTGGCGGCGATGCGATCCAAGAGCTCGTTAATGACGAGAGCTCTATTGATCCAATTGTTCGGCACCTTCGGCCGACGCGAAGATTGCTTCGACGACTTGAGAAGTCATTGTCGGCGGCGGCGGACAAAGCGGTCATAAGAAAACCACCCAGCTGGATAGTTTGGCGGTGCCAAGGCCCTTCGGCGAAAAACACCGCCTTTGAAGACGGGTGGAGGCATCCGCCCTATCGGTGACGCATACGAGGAACTCTCAATGAAAGCACCAATGTCGGTGTCAAACCGCGGATCTCGGTAGGGGGTCCCGAATCGTGCGTCTAGGCGGATGGTAATAAGAGACGAGGGACACGATGTTTTTACCTGTGTTCGGGCCCTCTCGATGGAGGTAAAACCCACGCCCCGCTTGATTAATATTGATGATATGGGTAGTACAAGAGTGGATCTACCACGAGATCAAGGAGGCTAAACCCTAAAGCTAGCCTATGGTATGATTGTATGTTGTCCTACGGACTAAAGCCCTCCGGTTTATATAGACACCGGAGGAGGCTAGGGTTACACAGAGTCGGTTACAATCGTAGGAGATCTACATATCCGTATTGCCAAGCTTGCCTTCCATGCCAAGGAAAGTCCCATCCGGACACGGGACAGAGTCTTCAATCTTGTATCTTCATAGTCTTGGAGTCCGGCGGACGATGATAGTCCGGCTGTCCGGACACCCCCTAGTCCAGGACTCCCTCAACTGCGCTCACAACCCTCTTCGCCTCGCAGTCCCAATCTCGGTTCACGAATCTGAGAATCGCCATTACCACCACCAAGAAGGGAAACATGCCAAGCACCCTGTTCATGTCCAAGATGAAAAGCCTAGCGGATGAGTTGGCGGCTGCTGGTCGACCTGTCTCTGATCCGGAGATGGTTGATTACATCCTCGCCGGCTAAGATCGCGACTATGATCCAGTAGTTGTTGTGTTTGGTGCTATCAAAAATACTCTGTTGATGATCTCTTTGCACAGATTGCTGCCTTTGATCAAAGGATGGAGATGCTTGGAGATACTCCTGCAGGTAGCTTCAACTCATCTGCAAACGCATCCTACAGAGGGCGCAGCCAGGCTCGGGGCCCTCGCGACCGAGGAAACAGGGGGCGGGGGCGTGGAGATCGCCCCTCTTCTTTTCCTGGACGTAGCGGTGGCGGCAACTACCAGCAGCATCCACGACAACAACAACAGCACCAACAAGATCGTGACTACACGGAGTGCCAGATATGCTACAAGCATCATCCTGGTGGCGCTAGGGCATGCTGGCATCGGTATGACGATGATCATCATGATGAAAAGGAGGCCAACGCCATCACAAACTCCTATGGAATCGATACCATTTGGTATGCAGATTCTGGTGCCACCGAACACATCACCGGGGAACTCGACAAGCTGACGATGCGGGAGAAATATCACGGAGGTGATCAAGTGCACACGGCGAGCGGTTCTGGTATGGATATTACTCATATTGGAAACTCAATTGTTAAAACCCCCATAAAATATTTGCATCTAAACAATGTTTTGCATAGTCCCCAAGCATCGAAAAATCTTATCTCAGTTCATCGTTTTGCCCTTGACAATAATGTTCTTATCATATTTTATCCTTACTCTTTTGTGGTTAAGGACTTGGCAACGGGGAGAACCATTCTGAGAGGTAAATGTGAGGGAGGACTCTACCCTCTCATATCATCATCATCATGGAAAAATAAACAAGCATGGAGTGTCATCAAGCCATCTTCTTCAAAGTGGTATAGTCGGTTGGGTCATCCGTCTTCGGTCATTGTTCAACATGTTCTTAGTAAAAATAAACTTCCTTATGAGTCTAGTGTTGAGTCAGTTTGTGATTCGTGTCAACAAGCTAAAAGTCATCAATTGGCGTACCCTATTTCTACCAGTGTATCCACTGCTCCATTGCAACTTATATTCTCAGATGTATGGGGGCCATCCCCTACTTCAGTTGGTAGATTCTCATATTATGTAAGCTTCATTGATGACTATAGTAAATTTACTTGGATTTATCTGTTAAAGAAACGATCCGAAGTTTTCCAAGTGTTCACCAATTTTCAAAATCTTGTTGAACGTCAATTGAACTCAAAAATTCTTGCCATGCAAACCGACTGGGGTGGTGAGTATGAGAAACTCAATTCCTTCTTTCAAAAGATTGGAATTTCTCATCATGTATCTTGTCCTCATGCTCACCAACAGAATGGCTCCGCCGAACGGAAACATCGTCATGTTGTTGAAGTAGGATTGGCATTGTTAGCAAATGCATCTATGCCTCTGAAATTCTGGGATGAAGCTTTTTTGACTGCCACATATCTCATCAATATTCGTCCTAGCAAAGTCAACAAATTTGAAAATCCCATCACACGACTTTTTGGTGTCACTCCAGATTACACATCCCTCCATATCTTTAGTTGTGCATGTTGGCCAAATCTTCGACCATACAACACACGCAAACTTGCGTTTCGTTCAAAAAAATGTGTGTTTCTAGGCTATAGCCCTATGCACAAAGGAGTCAGATGTCTTGATGTTCCACGGGTAGAGTCTACATATCCAGAGATGTTGTTTTTGATGAATCAGTTTTTCCATTTGAGTCCCTCCATCCAAATGCTGGTGCTCTTCTCCGTAAAGAAATTATTCTTCTTCCGGATTTTGATCAAGGGGGCGATAACAATTATGCTGACCAAGATGATACTCCTGCTAGTTCTGCTCTTGGTAGTTTGCCTGTGCATGTACCTAAAGAAAACGATGAAGAAAATGATCAAAATCATCAAAATCCAGCACAAAATGATGTGTTACTTCATGCTAATGGAGGAGCACCGGCTGGCATGGAACACAAGGACGATACGCATGCGCCTGCCACTCCTGTTCGCATGTCCTCCTCGGATCGCGGGCGGGGATCTTCCTCGGATCAAGCGCCTGACAGCGGGACCAGGCGGCCAGCGACAAGGATGTGGTAGCGGCGTGCGTGCATGCAACAAACCGGCAACGCAGATCCCTGCACGGCGACGACGGCGGCAGCGTCGCAAGATGCAGCCAACTAGCGACGAGGGATCCTCTGCGGAACCTAACTCTGTGGCCCATACAAACTCCAGTTCAGGTGCGGCCACACCAGCAACTATGGGATCATCTGCATCGACAGATTCTGCACAAGTGGAGGGTTCCCCTGGATCTTCTGCGCCAAGTCAGAATGTCCAACCTTCTATTCAGCAGCAACATAATATCACTTCAAGGGTGATGACCAGGTTACAGAAAGGTATTAAAAACCCCAAAGTACGAATTGATGGTACTATACGATACGGTATGTTGTGTATTTCAGGTGAGCCAACAAAATTGAGTGATGCACTTAAAGATCCCAGGTGGAAAGCAGCTATGGATGAAGAGTATGGTGCACTTATAAAGAATAAAACCTGGCATCTAGTACCTAATCATAGAGGTAAAAATGTTATTGGTTGCAAATGGGTATATAGAATCAAAAAGAAGGCAGATGGCTCCATTGACAGGTACAAGGCACGTCTAGTTGCTAAAGGTTTTAAACAACACTATGGCATTGATTATGAGGATACTTTTAGTCCCGTTGTAAAGGCTGCAACTATAAGACTTGTGCTAGCTATTGCAATATCCAGGGGATGGAGCCTGAGACAGCTAGATGTACATAACACGTTTTTGCATGGTGTTCTGGAAGAGGAGATCTATACGAAGCAACCACAAGGGTATGAAAATAAGCAAACACCTCACTATGTGTGCAAACTGGACAAAGCTCTCCATGGACTGAAACAAGCACCAAGAGCATGCTACTCTAAGTTGAGTTCACAATTGAAGTACCTTGGTTTTATTGCATCCAAAGCTGACATGTCTCTCTTCATTTATAACAAGGCAAATACTGTTATTTTCGTGCTTATATATGTTGATGACATCATAGTTGCAAGTTCTTCACAAAATGCCACTAATGCACTCTTGCATGATTTAAGTTCAGAATTTGCCTTGAAGGATCTTGGTGACTTACACTTCTTCTTAGACATTGAAGTTGGAAAGATTCAAGATGGTATAGTATTAAAACAAGAAAAATATGCCACTGAACTTTTGGCTCGCATGGGGATGAAGGATTGCAAGCCTTCACCTACGCCATTATCCTCTTCAGAACAACTTTCAGCACATGAAGGGGAGCCACTCAGGGAAGAAGAAAGCACCAAGTACAGGAGTGTTGTTGGAGCTTTACAGTTTTTGACTCTGACACGACCAGATATTTCATTTGCTGTTAACAAAGTTTGTCAATATCTGCATGCACCTACCTCCACTCACTGGACATCAAGAGAACTGTACGGTACATCAAGCACACCTTAAGTTTGGGAATTCAGTTCAAACGTTCCAATTTTACACTTGTTAGTGCCTTTTCTGATGCTGACTGGACAGGCTGCAGTGATGACAGAAAATCAAATAGAGGTTTTGCAACCTTCTTTGGTTCTAATCTTATTTCTTGGAGTGCTAGAAAATAGGCAACTGTGTCAAGATCAAGTACCGAAGCAGAATACAAGTCACTCGCTAATGCTACTGCTGAGATCATTTGGTTGGAATCACTGCTTGAAGAACTAGGAATAAAGCGGCAACGTATCTCATGTCTGTGGTGTGACAATTTGGGTGCCACTTATCTGTCTGCCAACCCTCTCTTTCATGCTAGAACCAAACATATTGAAATAGATTTTCACTTTGTTCGAGAAAGGGTTGCTGAAAAGAAATTGGAGATACGGTTCACTCCTTCCAAAGATCAAGTTGCAGATGGTTTCACCAAAGCATTACCAGTCAAGCCTTTTGAAGAGTTCAAGAACAACCTTAATTTAGGATAGTTGAGATTAAGGGAGGGTGTTAGAGATAGAAACTCATACGATGTAATCCCAACTATTTTTCCTCTAGCTTTCTCTCCCGTAACCTTCTCAATCTCTTTCTCCTGTAACCACCTGTATCCTAACGATCGGGTGAAACTTGTACACCACGCAAGGGCTCTTCTTGCTATCGATCAATATAACCCACGCGGCTCTCTAAGGAGAGTTGGAACGCTTCCACGAAACCTTACATGGTATCAGAGCCAAGAGGTCTTGAGTTCAAGACCCTGCCAACGCAGTATTAAATAAAACGATTCTGCGGCCTACATCAATCCCACGTCTAAGGACTAAAATAGCCTAGACGTGAGGGGGCATGTTGAA
Source organism: Aegilops speltoides (assembly GCA_021437245.1). Taxonomy (NCBI): domain Eukaryota; kingdom Viridiplantae; phylum Streptophyta; class Magnoliopsida; order Poales; family Poaceae; genus Aegilops; species Aegilops speltoides. Next base: position 22,637,405 of record CM038142.1, read on the forward strand.
ATATATTGCCCGCCTCCCTTCATCAGTTCGGACTTTTGGAGCAACTGGCTGGAGCATGAATTCAATAAGGCAGCGGCACCAAACTTCTTGCGTTCCTGTGTATCTTCCGTGAGTTGTGAGAGACAGCTTCTAGAGGAAAAGAAGAGGGGTTGAGAGATTCAGCCCCAACATTTGGTATCAGCGCTAGGTGATGAGGAAGATGATGCCACGTGACTCTTCAGCAAGTGGAGCGTTGGTGCCGAATGACTCGGCGGCGATGGCGGCGGCTGCGACGGCGGCGGCGGGGAAGCTCCCGTTCCCGCTGCTCATGAGGACCAACTACGCGGCGTGGGTGATGAGGATGAAGTACCTCTTGCGAGCCAATGGCGCATGGGGTGCCGTTGATAGCGAGGCCTCGTCGGAGGTGGACAAGGGCAAGGAGGAGATGGCCACGATGATCATCTCCCAGTCGATTGATGACACGACGCTGTTGCGCGTTGCGGAGAAGGAGACCGCCGCCGATGTGTGGGCGGCGCTACGCTTCATGCATGTGGGCGTCGAGCGCGTCCAAGAGGCGAGGATTCAGTCCTTGCGCTCGGAGTTTGATGGCCTCAAGATGGGTGATGCGGAGTCCGTGGATGACTTCGCGGCGAGGTTCACGACGCTCGTGGGCCGCATCCGGGAGCTTGGTGATCCGATGGAGGAGAAGTATGTCGTGAAGAAGCTCCTGCGAGCCGTCTCCAACAAGTTCATTCACGTTGCTTCGTCAATTGCATTGTTCGGCGACACCAACAAGATGGCCACGGAGGAGGCCGCTGGTTCAATCAAGGCACATGAGGACCTCGTCAAGGGGCGGGAGACGGCACATGAAGAGGAGCAACTTCTCATGGCGAGGGGACATGACTTGTCGCGAGGACGGGGTCATGGCCGTGGACGCGATGGAGGGCGCCAAGACAAAAGTGAGGTACATTGTTACAATTGTCGTGAACTTGGGCACTTTGCTTGGGAGTGTCCAGAGAAGAAGAAAGATAAGGAAGAGAAGGCACTGCTTGCCAGCTATGGCAGTGATGGACCGGCTCTTCTTTGAAGTTTCTGCATGAAGAATAGACATCAAGATTAGGAGGTTGAATGTTGGATATAATCATGATGTTTTCAGTATCTGCATGTTTTGGTTTTTGGTTGGAGTCGTCCGACAAGGTCCCGGCTGAGCGCGCACAGCTGTGAGATGCAGCATGGCCGTGAGAAGCGGTAAGGCGTGGCTGGGGTCAGACCGGCTGGAAAAATCAGCTAGAGGATATCGTCTAGTTTGTTAGCTTGTTAGCGCATGGATAGGTTAGTTAGCCGCATGAGCTTGCACGTCCTAGAGAGATTTCTAGGGGAGGAGTTATGCGTGCGTGGGCAGTGCTACTGGCCGGGTAGTGCGCCTGTGTGGCTGCTACTTATACAGATGTAAAACATGTTTACCTTTGACAAGAAATAGACAGAAGAAAACGCAGGCTGTGTGAGGCAGCGGCACCAAACTTCTTGTGTTCCTGTGTTTCTTCCGTGAGTTATGAGAGACAGCTTCTAGAGGAAGAAGAAGAGGGGTTGAGAGATTCAGCCCCAACAGAGTGTGACGTCATGCCAATGTAAGTCTGCAACTGTTGTTGGGAAAACCTTTGGTTGTTTGATCATGATGTTCAAATCACCGGTCGTGCTAATCTTCTCACATTCTACCATGAAGGAGAGCACATATCGTTGCTCCCTTCGATACCCGAAGAGATATTAATGGACAATTTGAAAAAGAAATAGCAAGAGCGAGAAACACTTGAGCGAGATCCACCAACACTTGAGCGAGAAACACTATTAATTATAGTCATTAGGAATAGTCTAAATCTTCTCGAGGGCTTGGAGAATGTCATCCCTGAGATCCTCAAAGTTCTCAATCCCAAAACTAAATCTCACCAAGTTGTCCTTGATCCCATTCTTTGCCTTCTCGTCGTCACTCTGCCCCCTGATGAAAACACAAATCCATGCAATATAAGTAAAAAAATCGACCATACATATATATTGCATTCTCCTCAAAACGTCACGTACCAGAAGGACATGGCCGCTGGCTGCTGCACGAGGCTCTCACACCCGCCGAGTGACGTCGCCATGAAGGGTATTTCTAGTGCGTCGACGAACCTCATGACACCATGAAGATCCGACGCCACCTCGAAGCTGATGACGCCGCCACAACCGGTCATCTGGCTCTTGGCGATGTGGTGCCATGGGCTGCTTATGAGCCCAGGGTAGTACACTCGCTCGATCTTGGGATGGTTCTCGAGTAGGCGCGCCATGCGCAACGCAGTGTGGTTTTGCGTCTCCACGCGTAGTGCCATCGTCTTGAGGCCACGTATGATCATGTAGGCCGCGTCCTGCAGTAAATTGCAATGTAAGTGCTCAGTTTTAATCCAAATATTAACATCTAAAGTTTTTCTTCAACAAGAATGAATCTTAGCTGATAGTTGATCCTACATACCGGACTTATGGCGCCGCCAAGGTCATGGTGCCACGCGCGTATCCTGGAGATGAGGTCCTTGGAGCCACTAATGCATCCTGCCATGACCTGAAATAGAATGGCAGGATGAGAAGTCTTAAATTTCTATAGACACTACTAGTGATCTTGGAAGTAAAGGAGCAAAAATGGCAGTGCAATTGTACGTCTATGAGAAAGCATGTGATCTAGGCTAGCTACTCACGTCGTGATGGCCGGCGATGTACTTTGTGGCGGAGTGAACGACGATGTCGGCCCCGAGGGTGAGCGGCTTCTGGTTGATGGGCGAGGCGAGGGTGCTGTCAATGCACACAAGAGCCCCATTTCGGTGGCACAGCTCCGCCACAAGCTTAATGTCGATGCACTTGAGATGAGGGTTCGTCGGAGAGTCGGTGTAAAAGAGTGTCACCTGCATCATCAGAGTTAAGCTTCACGGAGTCAGAAACAACCAACATACTACTATCTAGTTGGTAAATTGAGGAAATTACAAGCTGCCAAATAAAACGTACGTCGCCTTGGTCAAGAACGGCCTTGAGTGTCTCCATGTCGTTCAGCTCGACGAATGTCACCTTGATGCCCATCTTGGACAGCTTGTCGCGGATGAAGGCGCGCGCCTCGCTGTAGCACTCGGTCGTGGTCACCACGTGGCCGGCGCCGGGCGGCACAAGCGCGAGCAGCGTGGCGACGATGGCGTTCATGCCTGAGGACGTGACAAGCGTCGACTCCGCCCTCTCGAGGGCGCTGATCTTGTCCTCCAGGACCTTCACAGTGGGGTTTCCGTAGCGGCCGTACTCGAAGCTGTGGCGCCGGCCTTCCTTGAACGCGATGAGGTCGTCCGAGCTCTTGAACCAGTGCGTCGTGCCGCTCACGATCGGCGTTGCGATCGAGTCAGTGCCCACCATGCCGCCCATCTTCTCCCCGGCATGGACCGCCAGGGTCTCGTCGGAGAGAGCAGCATCTCGCATCGGAGCTGTGGCGACGGCGTCATCTTGCTGCAACACCGGCACAAAGCGGTGGTGGACGCTAGGGAGGGTGGTACCAAGCAGCGCCTCTGGGCTCAAAGCGGTGGTGGGCTTTGAAGAAGAACGGCGAGCGCGGAGCAGGCGGCGCTGCCTGGTGGGCGAAGCATTGGCCGTCGGCGCCATTGATTAGAGCGAGGAGTAGTAGTGAAAACAAATTGAAGGAATGGAAGCGATTACGAAGCTCAGGTGGATGGACAAACTGTGTCCTTTAGGGTGGAGGAAGAGCCGCTCGCTTGTGGTGTTCACTTGTTCCCGTCGGCATACTACAATATATACTGGCAGGCAGATCTACTTGTTTGCTTATACATACTACCTCTGTTTTGTTTTTTATTGGCTCCGTGCGTATTTAGTGTCATATTTTAATCATATATTTAACTAATACTCCCTCCGTTCCCAAATAATTGTCTTTTTAGCCATCTCAAATGGACTACAATATACGGATATATGTAGACATGTTTTAGAATGTAGATCCACTCATTTTGTTGCGTATGTAGTCACTTGTTGAAATCTCTAGAAAGACAATTATTTAGGAACGGAGGGAGTAGAATATCACCGTATGTCAAAAAAACTATATCATAAAAAACTATGTTCAAATACGAATCCAACGATATAATTTTTTATGACATGCATTGACATTTTGTTAGTTAAATCTATAGTTAAAATTTAACACAAAATACAAAAAGACCAATAAACCAACCAGGATCTAGGAGGTCGTATATAATATAGTCTATCGTCCCACTCCCAAATGTGGCATGCATGGTCGGTGTGACCCAGTCCGGCGCCGACATACACATATGTACGTGTCACCCTCGCAAGCGTGTAGCTAGTAACTAAGCCGTGTGGCGATCAAGATGTACTAGTGGATCCATGATTGATCAGGTACGAAATCCAATTGATTAGTTGACGGCAACGTGCCAGTGGGATTAAGAAATACTGACCTGGGCCAGGACCAATCTAAGCCAAGTCCTAGGTCAAACCTGCGTGTTTACATCTGCAACGTCGTACTGGGATTGATGCTACGCGCTGGAGAAGGCATCGATCATCATTAAACAAAGTTGGGTTTGTTGGCAGATACTCCCTCTGTAAACTAATATAAGAGCGTTTAGATCACTACTTTAGTATTCTAAACGCTATTATATTAGTTTACGGAGGGAGTACCTGGCTAGATTCTTTTTTTCTTTTTCGTTGGCGGAAACAGCAGGGATCTACTATGCATTTTTAAATTGATTTTCACATAAATATTACATAAAGTGGTATCAAGAGAAACAAGACATGAATAAATACAGCAGTACAATAGTAACGAGCATCAACATCTAAAATTGTAAACTAAACTTTGGTTGGATGATTAGAAAGGATTCACAAAAAAAAAGATGATTAGAAGGGGACGTGGCTGGTCGCTGCCATACGGGCCCAAATCGGCCATTCGTTCACTGCACAGCCCATCCAACGGATCTATGTTATTCACCAACAAACTAAAGTGTCCGACGAACTTGCTTGTTTCACTATACTCGAAATGCCTCGCGCCAAAAATTGCAGTGCATCGGCCTCGTTGCTATTGAGATGCTGCCTTGCGTCGCCGTTAAGCTGCCGCCACCATGGCGTTACATCCAACGGAGCCGTCGGCGCGGCTACTGCGTCACCGTCGAGCTGCAGCCGCTGCGTTACCTCGAGCCACCAACGCTTCCATGTCACCATTGAGATGCCACAGTTGCATCACATCCCATCCTCTTTCTAGTCCTCAAAAGTCCGAGGTGCCAAGTTTGCCAGTGGTCTGTAGTCGTGCATGTTTCTCACCCCAAATTTTGCAGCTGCAGCCGACGCGTTGTTGAATCACATAGAGTCATTGCCTACTAAAATACCATTCTACCAAGGTCCAAATGATCTGAAATTTCACGGAGAATCTCTATTGAATATAAAAAAAATACAGAAACGGAAGACCACTAGAGGGGGGCCACCTATTCCTCACAAGGCAACAGGGCGCGCCCTGATGCCTTGTGGGACCCACAACAGCCCTCCCGTTGCCCTCCTTCTACTATATGAGGCCTTTTGCCCCAGAAAAATAGGAGGAATACTTTCGGGAGGAAGCACCGCCGTATCAAAACGGAAACTGTGCAGGAGCACTTTTGCTCTCCGACGGAGCGATTTCGTCGGGGATACTTCCCTCCGGGAGGGGGAAATAAAAGTCATGGACATCATTAACGTTCCTCCCACCGAGGGAGGACCAATCTCATCAACACCTTCACCAGCACAATCTCCTATCAAACCCTATGCCATCTCTTGCATTCAATCTTTGTCCCAAAACCTCTGATTGGTACATGTGGGTTACTAGTAGTGTTGATTACATTTTGTAGTTGATGCTAGTTGCTTTATTTGGTGGAAGACTATATGTTCAGATCCTTAAGCATACTCAATACACCTCTGATTTGAAACATGAATACGATTTGTGAGTAGTTACTTTTATTCTTGAGACAAGGGAGAAGTCTTGTTATAAATAATCATGTGAAGTTGGTATTCGTTCAATATTTTTGATGATATGTATATTCTTCTTCCTATAGTGGTGTCATGTGAACGCCGACTACTTGACACTTCATCATAACTGGGCGTAGGGGAAGGCATTGGGGAGTAATAAGTGGATGATGGGTTGCAAGAGTGACGGAATCTTAAACTCTATAGTTTATGTGTTATTCCGTAAGGGGATTTGGATCCATATGTTTCATGCTATGGTTAGATTTATCTTAATTCTTATTATGTAGTCGTGGAAGCTTGCGAGAGGGGGTAATCATAAGAGGGTTGCTTGTTCAAGTAAGAACATCACCCTAGCAACGGTCCAACCACATATCAAATTATCATAGTGAACGTGAATCAACTAAACATGATAAACATGACTAGACGAGAATTCTCATGTGTCCTCAAGAAGACTTTGCTTTATATAAGAGAACTTCATGGCTTGTCCTTTGCTATATAGAAAGGATTGGGCCACCTTGCTGCACCTTTGTTACTATTGCTACTTGTTACTTGTTACGAATCATCTTGCTACAAAACTATCAGTTACCGCTACCTTCAGTACTTGTAGAGAATGCCTTGCTGAAAACTACTTATCATTTTCTTCTACTCCTCGTTGGCTTTGACACTCTTACTTGTTGAAAGGATTATGATTGATTGATCCCTGATACATCTGGGTCATCAGAATGTAACAACCAGGGTTAGCCACTTCTTGGCCGGAGCAATTTGTTACTGCATAGTTAAGGTGATGAACCGTGAACAAGTTTAGCAAACTGAGAATACTAGAAGATACCCCGCACGTTGCGGCGGGAATTTGTAGAAAGCGACTATAAAACGCGCGGAAAATCTTAAGCAGAAGCAATCTCTAGAAGATAATATCATCATAGAAAATATTTTTGTTCAAGATCACAAACATTAGGACCTCAAAATACATGACTTATTATTTTTACTGACCACACAAAACGTAATATAGTTTTCCATTTTGCGAGTAAAAACTACCAACTACCTAAGCATAACCATGTCATTCACGGAATGCACAAATCAGATGCTAAAGTTCTTTCATAGCAGCAATGTTTCAGTTCACCAACTATGAGGAACTAAGGTGCAATCATACATAGTGATGCTCCACGGGTGTAGTAATGCAAGATTGTTCTGTAATGTGAGTTACTTCTGCAATACTATGTTGTCATTATCAGAACTAATGTGGTGATTTAAGAGAGCTATCAGGAGAGGAAAAAGTATTTACATTAATCCTGTGACAATGTCTAAAGGCATATAAAAATGCTCAGACAGATTTTGGCATTGAACCAATGGTGTGACTCAAAATGAAGATTGTTATTCTTAGGAAAATATCATACTTATATAATCTGGATTACGCATAACACCTATAGGTGCACAAATGACTGAAGGTGCTCCTGTGTAGAAACATTCGGCAAACAACATTGTATGGGAAAAAAATAAATCCAGTAAGAGTGCATAACAACAAATCATATAAAAGGGTTAGTGTACAGTTAGCTTTTTTGGTTACCTCACTGGAAAGAAGGTATAGTCTCCAATCCAGCACTGCTAGTTCCTTGCTGCAAGTCAATTAGGAAGTTATAAAGATAATCCCCTTCATAATCCCTGGAAGTATTTAAAGAACCAAAATTGAATTCTGGCATGATCCAATATACTGGCAAAAGAAAATTACTACGCTTTCCTTTGCATGCAAATACATGAACATATGAGCAAAAAGGTAAGAAAACCTGACCCTCAGTGAAGCATAAAGTAAGCACATGTAATATTGGGCTGTACCGTAGCACTAGCCGGGGCGCTCACGCTCAGTGTCGCCGAGTAGGCATCCCCGGCGCCGGCGTCCACGTCGTGCAGGTCGTAGTGCGCGACCACGTACTGGTTCGTGAGCACCACCACGAGGGCGCCTTTCTTGGAAGCGCACCGGACGCGAGCTAGCAGACCTCAAGCTGCCGAGGGAGTAGTGTTCGTCTAGGACCTGAACGGCTAGAAGGACGCAAATCATCGTGTTCGAGGCGGCGGCGCCGCTCGCCGTGGCGTTCGACTGCATATGTGAACAAATCAGCGGAATAAAAAGTCAGGTATTAGGGCAGCAGTGTGCGGGTATTCCACGGCGATGAACCCTTGAAGGGTTTGTCCGGCGACGGCGTAGTATCGAGAGAGAGAGAGCTGAGATATGGGGAAGATGAGAAGAGTCGGTTAGGAATTTTCAGGGAAATCGGTGGAGATTTATTCCTTCAGGGAGATGAAGGAGCCCAGTCCGAGTATTTAATTCATATCGTAATCGAAGCGCGTTTCTTTGTTCACGTCCCGTGTTAGCTATCAGTGGAACCGCTGCATGTACGTACTTATTGCTGTTTATTAGGCATCGCTAGGCAGAGTCTAGCGGTAGACTTTTTTTTTTGGCAATTATCTGTTGCACCCGGGAGGCTACCGAAGATTAATAAGTTCGCGGTACTTAAGATGGATTTCAGAAGATTAAGTAGGCTGCATGTCTCACGGCTGATTGGGTGGAGAACTGCAAGATTGATTGGCTGATTTTGCAAACTAATTGATGATGTGGCATAAAGCTGATGTGGACATTGTGCATGGTAAGAGAATAGGTAGAAGTGGGGAGCAACTTCTTAAGAATGTTAGATTAGATGTATGGATTTGGCACATATCAACTTTTCAATAAAAGGTGGATTTTGTTGACTCAAAATGAAGCATTAAATGGATACAAACGTAATGAGCACACGCTGACATGTCTCTGACGTATATATAACTAGATAATGCCCCACGCGTTGCTGCGCGATAATAGTGCGACAAAGAGTTTAAAGAAGAAGGGAAACGTAAGGATAAAAAAGAGTAAGAAAAACAAGAAAACTGTAGAAGACGGCTTGCATATAATGTAACCATGGAATCACCTTTCTCAGTAGAATCGGTTTGTGATCAAACTTGTACATGGTCTTAGTATTTTATCAGATGATCAAAGGTAGTAGTTTGTTTATCTCAATGTAAAGAAGATAATGCAACCTAAGGTGCTGCTAATACAAACATATTAGCAAATAATTTATTTCAGACATAATATATGCAAAGGTAAATCAACAATACAAAATTCCTTGTCTGCACCTTAAATGAATTCCTAACTTTAATCTTTCTCGGGCACATGACTTTAAACTTACAATATATCAAGCACCCATACAGCCAAAACAATGTGACCGTATTGCTGAAAACAGTACAAAGGAAGCATGGATATAATTAGGAACGGGGCTGTAGGCTCTTTCTCCCCGCAACAACTGGATATGCAACAGCCGAATCAGCATGCACTGTGAGGAGTATAGGTGGAGCAGGCAGGTGCCGGCCAACTGGACGTCCTATCCGCTGTGACAAAACATGATGATCTGCTAGTGTAGGTGATAGAAATCAGATAGATATGTGAAGAAAATGTAGCAAGAGATGAGGGAAGACGCACATGCAGGAACTATTGTGTTGCATGATGCTTTGGTAGAGAGCGGGCCAGATGGTCCAGATCCAGAGCTTCATGGTGTCGCTCCACGCTATCACGGAGCTAGCTCGGCGTCGGCAACATCCTCAACAGTGGAGATGTCGTCTCCTCATCCGATTGGGTTGACATGGTCAACGACATGCAACGCCTCGCTCCCTCGTCCGTCCCCGTCATGTATGGCACTGACGTGGTCGACAGGCACATCAATGCGTTGGTCTGCGTTCATAGAAAGAGAATGCATAAGGGATCTTCCCAAATGAACATGGAGAATTGTAGTCTATCTTTCCAACCGTTGATCTTCCCAAAAGAAAATATAGATAAACCAAATCATGGGTCAAATCAACCTCCTAACTCATGGGATCGGTCAAATTTAACAACACCAATGTCGATCGGCAGGCGACGGTGATGAGAAGATCACCTGGTTCCATGGCGAGGAAATGGCAAGTGAATGCTAAGAAAGGACATGTAGATGGTATTCAATTTATGAGTATGGGGAGGGGGGAAGGTGTCATCCTATGAAGACATGAAGATATGGTTGTGTGTTATATAGCAAGGACCAAAGGACATACAAGGAAGGTGAAGAGATATGCATTGCATTGGAAGGGGAAGGGAAGAAGACGTTTGGTGGCAACACAGCTCATAGTGTGTCGTGTCTTCATCTAATAATGGCTGCATGTTGGCTGGACTACATACGTTTGTTGCTGGTTTGCAGACCAACGGAAACTGAAAGGCTTCACTACAAAAAAAATTGGGGATAAGAAAGATTAGCGAAGTGGATGGTTATAGTGCTGATGTGGCCGTAGGTGAATGGACGCTGATGTGGATAGGTTGCATGCTTAGTTAAATAGGTTAGTGGGGATGAACTATTTAGGTATTATAGATTTTTTATTGTTTCATGCTATAATATTATCAATCTTTGATGCTTTATATGTTTCATTATGATATTTTATATCATTTTTTGGGAATAATCTATTAACTCAGTGCCTAGTGTCAGCTATTGCTTTTTGCTTGTTTTTGGCTCTTCGGAAAATCAGTACCAAATGGAGTCCAAACACGATGAAACTTTACGGCGATTTTTCTAGACCAGAAGGGACCCTAGAAGGTTGGGACGAGGCCAGAAGACTTACGGGGGAGCCACGAGCTTACAACACGCACCCTGGGGGTAGGGCGCGCCCCTGAGCTCGTGACTTCCACGCAACTCCGTTTGACCTAATTCTGCGTCTATAAATTCCCAAGTATTATCAAACCAACAAAGAGCCACCCGAAACACTTTTTCTGGGTGGCCCCAAGGTTCTGTTCTTCGGCCATCTGGTGGCCTTTTCCAGTACTCTGCCGGACGTGGAATCGATCATGGAGTGTCCCTACATCAACCTTGATGCCCTACCAATGATGCGTGAGAATTTCACCACAAACCTATTGGTCCATAGTTAGTAGCTAGATGACTTCTTCTCTCTCTTTGATCTTCAATACAAAGTTCTCCATGATCTTCTTGGAGTTCTATCTGATGTAATCTTCTTTGCGGTGTGTTAGTTGGGATATGATGAATTATGGGTTTATGATTGGAATATTCATTGAAAGTGATTGAGTATTTTCTGAAATTTATTATGCATGATCATTGTAGCTTTGTATCTCTCCAATCTACCCGTTTGGTTTAGCCAACTAGTTTGATTTATCTTCAGTGGGATAGGTGCTTTGTGATGGGTTCAACTTTGCGGTGTGGTCACCCAATGACAGAAAGGGTAGCTAGACACGTATTTGTATTGTTGCCATTAAGGGTAAAACGATGGGGTTTATTCATATTGCTTGAGTTTAGTTTGTCTACATCATGTTATCTTGCTTAAGGCCTTACTCAGTTTGTCATGAACTTAATACCATAGATGCATGCTGGTAAGCGGTCAATTGGTGGAGTAATAGTAGTAGATGTTGGCAGGAGTCGGTCTACTTTTCACGGACATGATGCATATATGTGTGATCATTGCCATGAATAACATCATAACTATGCGCTTTTCTATCAATTGCCCAACAGTAATTTGTTTACCCACCGTATGCTATTATTTCGAGAGAGAAGCCTCTAGTGAAAACTATGGCCCCTGGGTTTACTTTTATCAAATTACTAAAACCAAAAATACCTTGCTAATAGTTTATTATTTTTTATTTTGTTTTGTAATTTATCTATCTACCACTACAAGATTTAAACATTGCAAGTAACGAGTTCAAGGGGATTGACAACCCTCTTATCCGCATTGAGTGCAAGTATTTGCTTTTGTGTGTGCTGGTGATTTTCACTAGGGTTTGTGTGATTCTCCTATTGGTTCGATAAACCTTGGTTCTCACGTAGGGAAATACTTATCAGCTACTATATTGCTTCACCCTTCCTCTTTGAGGAAATCCCAATGCAGCTCACAAGTAGCACACACATAGCCTTTGCATAGCTATGATGCACACAACCAACACTAAAGCGACCCCCCTCCACACACACACAAATATGCTGGCAAATAATAAACTCATATAAGACCAAAGCTATGCCAGAGTAAGGGAAAAACCCGAAGAGATCAAATTTACATTCGACAAACTACAACTATGACCATATCTGCACCAACCATCTCATGACACGACATGGACAAACGTCTTCAGGAAGGGAGCGATGCTCAAGTGTCGCTCACTACTACTTGTGAACTGCGTTGGGATTTCCCCGAACTGTGGAGGATGATGCAGTACAATGGAGATAAGTATTTCCCGTAGTTAAGAACCAAAGTTATTAATCCAGTAGGAGAACCTCGCAACACCTTGTTAGCAACACGTGCACACAAACAACAAATCCTTGCAACCCAACGCAAACAAGGGGTTGTCGATCCCTCGGAGGTTACGTGCAAGATTAAATTGTGTAGTGATTGATAGATAGATAGAGCAAAAATACAAAATAAAATAGATAAACAAAAAATGCAGCAATGTATTGTTTTTTTGATGATAAAGTAGACCCGAAGGCCATAGTTTTCACTTGAGGCTTCTCTCTTGAAAATAGCATACGGTGGGTAAACATATTACTGTTGGGCAATTGATAAAAAAGCAAATAATCATGATAATATCTAAGGCAATGATCATATATAGGAATCACGTCTAATACAAGTAGACTGAAATGATTCTATATCTACTACTATTACTCCACACATCTGTTGGGGAACGTAGTAATTTCAAAAAAATTCCTACGCACACGCAAGATCATGGTGATGGTATAGCAACGAGAGGGGGAGTGTATCTTCATACCCTTGAAGATCGCTAAGCGGAAGCGTTTATCAACGCGGTTGATGTAGTCGACGTCTCCACGATCCGACCGATCCAAGTACCGAACGCACGGCACCTCCGAAGTTACGCACACGCTCAGCTCGATGACGCCCTCGCCTTCTCGATCCAAAGAAGACAGGCGAAGTAGTAGATGAGTTCCGCAGCGACGACGCAGGACGGTGTTGGTGAAGAACAATCTCCGCAGGGCTTCGCCTAAGCACTACGAAAACTATGACGGAGGATAAACTAGACGGGACAGGGTTGCCGGCACACGGCTTGGTGTTTCTTGATGTGTCTTTGGTGCTAGCCCTGCCCCTTTATTTATATGTTGAGCCTTGGGGTCGAAACTTGGAGTAAAAGCCTTCACAAAGTCGGTTTCACCCAAAAGGCAAGAGTCCTTCTCGGACTCAGGCGACGCCAGGGTTCGGCGTGGACCTGCACGCCAGGACCCGGCGTCGCCCTCGGACTCGCAAAACTTCCTTTGCGCTTTCCAAAACCTTGTGGGCTTTCCCTTTAGCCCAAATAACGTGTTCTCGCACCCAAACATTTCGAAACATCCAAACCCTTCCGTGAATTCGAACCCTTCCGGAGATCAAACACTATTATCCCATGTATCAAACTTTATCTCCGGATCATTCCGGAGTTCCTCGTCATGTCCATGATCTCATCCGGGACTCCGAACAACATTCAGTTACCAACATGCATAACTCATATAATACTATATTGTCAACGAAACGTTAAACGTGCGGACCCTACGGGTTCGAGAACTATGTAGACATGACCGAGACACGTTTCCGGTCAATAACCAATAGCGGGACCTAAATGCCCCACTACTACAAAAATGTCAACTTGTGACCTTGACTATTGGTCACTGAAAGGTCACAAATTTCCATTTATGACCTTTTTGTGACAAAAAACAGAAGGTCAAAAGCTGGCCGTCGTAAACTGACTATAGCGACCTTTCTTCTGGAATGGTCAAAGATGTTTACGACCGAAATACGTGTACTGTGGCATTTTGGTCACTAGCAACCTCCCCAGGCCACGTAGGCATCCAGCGTGGCAATCTGACGTGGCACAAGATTCAGCCCGGTCCAATTCGATTTTCTACATGGGCCTAGCCCAACAATTCGGCCTTTTCAATATATATTTATTTCTGTTAATTTTCACTAGCTACATGGGCATGGCCCATTTTATTTTCTAGGACGTTGCCTTCTATAATTCATTTCTTTTTTGGGACTCGGCCCTTTTACATTCCAATCTATTTTGGGCCTCCACAACATACATTTAGAAGCTTGACATCTCAGCATGTACAAATGTATCCAAACCATTTTATTTCTTTCAACACAAAAGGATTCATTACACAGCCACGATAATAGATAGTAGATACATTCGACAGAGACTGAATTAACATAAAAATGAAGCAACAAAGGGCAGTCTGAGAAAAGGAACTACATGGGACTACAACAACATGGGACTAGAGCTGCCACTTCTATTTCTACCAGCATTTGTAGACGCTTGCAAGAGAGGGAGAGAGATCATCCATCATCAATCGGTGTGATGAGCGACGCTCGAGAGACCCCCCCGCTGCTTGGCAAGTGTTCACATCGCTTGTTGTGCCGCATCACTAGTCGCCCTGCACACAAGAATTTTAGCTTTACATAAGGTTTACAAGAACAGGACCCTGATACATCAGATTGACATTCACAAGTTATTTTCATTTTTATTAAGAACTGTGTCACACCATTTACATTACTAGTTATGTATTGACATACTTATCTAAAAGAACATATACAGAAACATATGAATTTTATTTCTGAATACCAATATAGAAGTACTAAAAAACAAGACTAAAAATCAGTAGAAGGTAACAAGAGCTCATTACACAAGTTTTGCTAGCAATTAGGGGACCCTGGTTCCTATACTGACCACATTTGGGCATATCCTACCCTACCAGTGGCTAAATAATGCAACTTTATGACTGTCAAGTAGGCCTACAGGTCGATGATGGAGCAGACTCAAACATTACAAACACAACAGCTGATGCGCGCCATGGAGCATGATCTGAATGTTGTTCCTCGTTTGTTAAACTTAACGACAAGAAAAGAACTTAGGTTGCATCTTTCGCAGACACGACAACATACATGAGCCAAATTAACAAACAAGAGGTGCAGATCTGGAACTAGTCATCATCAAATGAAGTGTTTCATCACCGTGCACTGATTGAAGGGCACATGCTAACCTATACCAATGTTGATGACCCCCACAAACAGACCACCATGGCTCAACACACCGACCGGCCAGAGTCTTACCTTTGTTTTAGCCATGCATGCTAGCTGTTGAGCAGAGCAGAGCAGCGGGAGGAGGACTGTCACAGCAAGAAGAGAAGGTTCCTTGACTTGACGACCACCGGATGTACATCATGCCTGCCCAGAGTAAATAGAAGGAGAACGAGTGAGATAATGCAGCGAGGAGAGACAGTGAAGATAGTTCTTGAAGGTCAGAAGATAATACACCAAATGTGCATGAAAGACAATACAGTAAACACCATCTTGTTTATAGCAAGGCAATATAGTAGCATGTCTCTAGCACATCATCTCGTTTAAAGAATGCATTCAGGCAAGAAATTGACAGTTGGTCTAATTTTCTCACACTTGGCATTTTCACAGTTAACACCATAATGTAAAACACCAAGCTGCTCTAGGCTGGCCAATTGACTCATACTACTGGATAAGCAAAGTAAACTACTACCAAAATAAGAACCAGACATGGCAAGCAAACCACTGGGTTGCTCTTATTGACGATAATCACAGCAGGAAATAATCCCAAACGATTGGACAACATTGAATTCTGCACCAGAATCAAGTGGATTCTGCAAAATTACATTGCTACAAAAGCACAATCACATGGCACAGATCACTGCTGAAATGAACCACTACTTTTGATATGTCAGTTTACCAAAAGAAAAACACAAGTTCAGTTGTTACAACCAAAGAACTAACAGGGCTTTGGCAATCATTCAACAATTCCCATCTAGCCAGCAGCAATACCACTAGTACTTAACCAAAGTCAACAAGTAGTAAGCAACAGAACCAGCTAGTAGATACAAGCAACGCACTCTAAACAGGAATTGATTTTGATGTCAGTTTCTTTAGAAACTGACATATGTAGCATCAAGGAACACCTGCAGCTGCAGGATCGATTTGATTGTGAGGAAATTTGTGGAGGGGAATGGGTGAGACAGTGTAGTGGGAGAGAAATCTCAAGTACCTCAACTCAGTGGCGTAGGAACAGACGATGGCAAGATCCTGCGCCGGCGCCCCTTATACGGCACTGACACGGCTGCGTCGCTGCCGGCAGAGGGCTCTCCCAACGCGCGACCATCAAGAAGGAGGTGAGTAGGCCCGGCTCGATGGCGCAGACGGGGGAGTGCGGTCGGAGACGGCGGAACCGGCGACGCAGCTGATCTGGATATGGATCAACAGTGGGATACCTACATCAAGATTCAAGAATCAAGGTTTCATCAGTAAATCATAAGAAAGAAAATCTCAAGTCAAGTTTCCTGAATCAACTAGACTTCACTGTGTAGGTACTACCAAGTACCAACAACTTAAACGGCTAAGTACCACGCTTTAGTTCTACATCTATACAGTTCTATATTTACCAGCCCAATTTCCCACAGACCGATTTACAGTTATTATAGCTTGCAGGTTAAGCCTAGGGAATCAAAGGAAATACACATCATAAATGCTAGGTACATGTTTGTACAGCACTACAATGTTCCACACTTATTTTGCACAAAAAAGCATAGGAGGTTTGTTGTACTCGATTAGGAAACAATGACAATGGCGGGGTGAATAATTTCATCTGCGCATCTACAAGGATGACATTGTGAGGTACTAGCACACACAAAGCACTAATTTACCAATCAGGCTATCGCTGCTCGAAATGCATTGCTCGTTGCTAGAATTCACTGCCAAGGTACTAACAAAATAATAAATACCTAAGTGTCAAGCTACAGATCTACATTTCTACATGTTCTCAAGCAGAAAAAATGCTTTGTGTGTGCACTGCGTGCCTACTCCGGCCTCCTTACATTGCAAATCAGCTCCCCATGGAAACCACCAGCCGCCAAGAGGTTGTCTTTCACCGTCATGGTGCTGATCTTCCCCTGGACAAGGGCCGACCTCCCTGCATATCCTGCATGTGTGGTCGCACAGTGGATCGAGATTGACCGAAATTCGACGATAGAAGACTATCACATCGCTCTGTGGTAGATCACCTGATTTGGGCCTGCCACGTTGAGCACTTCTTTTCCTTTGCGGAGTAAGGACGACCAATGCATCACAGAATAGTTCTACATCACGTACACAACATGCTTGGAAGTAGCCCACAGGATGTTCCTCAGCTGCACATGTACAAGTATACGGTCAGTGCGTTCATACCAGAATTCTTCTTAAAACTCTGCAGAAATACAATGATGCAAATGAGTGCCATTTTATTCAAGCACACCAAATTCTACTGCGATAACAAACAAGATCGCCCGATGAAGGACATAACAGTGAGCTTCTATTAAAATTTCTCGGGTAATTACAACTATGTGATTCTACTGTTAATCTAGATCTCCTTCAGGTTTTGATTCATTTAATCAAACAATAGAACACAACTGCTGGAAACTGTTAAGACATACATATTATGTGCACGCCAAAAAATAGCAGATCTGTGAAGGGGGGTGTCTATTAGCAAATTTTGTTCTAAATACAACTTAGGCAGGCAAATGCTTAGTGTAACTAATGAACTGATGTTGTTTGCGTTTCTGAACTTTGCTAAATGAACTCTAGACGAATACACCAAAAACTAATGAACTCTATCTCCACAGACTCCATCTCTAGACAAATGATACATTCTCATTCACATTCATTGGAGAATAATCAACATCACTATTGGCAGTTTGTGGCACCTTCAAGATTTATATATATATAAACAAAAATTTCAACGGTGGGCAATCAGTCAATTAGGCACCCAAACACAATAGTAGTATAATCGTCGCTAGCCCAGCTACTCAGATCCGATCGATGAGGCCAACTACTAATCATAATGTTTCCCCTGCCAGCTATGGATCCTTGCTGCTAACAACCCATCCAGACTCCCTTGCAAGATGCCAAAAAGAATCGGATCGATCGGAAATAGCTACTGGACAACGGCCTACTGCTAGTGCTAGCCATCAGTGGGGATAGATCGGACTGAGTAATTACCTATGATGGCGGCCACGCACGGCTCGGCGAAGTGCCCACTGCAGACGACCACGGAATCAAACCTCCTCCTCCAGCTCGCTGCCAGCACAGGCGAGCCTCACCCTCCAGCCCGCGTCGTCTTCCCTGCTGCGGCGGACACTCACCACCTCCGTCCCGAACC
Source organism: Aegilops speltoides (assembly GCA_021437245.1). Taxonomy (NCBI): domain Eukaryota; kingdom Viridiplantae; phylum Streptophyta; class Magnoliopsida; order Poales; family Poaceae; genus Aegilops; species Aegilops speltoides. Next base: position 22,655,619 of record CM038142.1, read on the forward strand.
AGACCAGCCCGAGGGGTCGAACCGCCACGCAAACTCCTCGAGGTACCGCGGGTCGGCGGAGGAGCGGTCCGCGACGACGACTACCGCGTCCCGAAGATCTTGGCCGCGATCTCCTCGTTCTACGGTGGCAAGTTGGATCTGGGAGTGGGGAGAGGATCTGGGGTGGGGAGGGAGGTGTGGCGGAGGTGGGTGGCGGCGAGGAGAGGGGTGGGTGGTGGAGGTGGGTGGCGGCGGGGAGGGGTGGTTGGCGGGGGGAGGGAGGAGTCTGGATCGGGGAGCGCTAGGGTTTGCCCGCGGGAGAGAGAAGGCAGGACAAGGAGTGGTGTGGGGAGAGAGGAGCTCCGGTGGGTGGGTGAGAGGGTGAGAGGGTGTGGGCCGTTGGATCGGGAGTATCCAACGGTCTCTAATCTTGGATCCGCGTGACATACTCGTAGACCAATCGAACGGCATGTGATTTGATGACGTTATGACCATCTAAATTGGTCGCAATCGATTAACAATAGGTGGCTGATACGAGTCAGTCAGATGATTTTTTCTAGAAATCATCCGCCTAGCTAGGCGCTTGATCTGCGCATTGGTGATCGTTCGATCACATCAATAGGTCACGACAGCACCGAGCATGAAAAAACTTCAACGCAGCACCGATGACATCCCCACGAAGCTCCATTGCGGCTCTCAACGGCGCGCCAAGAGCTCCAACGCAGCACCACGGTGTCCGGCGAAGCTCCATTACAGCGTCGGGGGAGCTCCAACGCAGCACCACGACGCCCGGCGGTAAGTTCCCTTCTCTTTTTATGACAACGTCTAAGTACAATTCCCTCGAATAACTAGAGGTACTTTCATACTAGGTGGGATTTTCGTCGATTCACTAGAAAGCGGGTCAAATTTTAACTACAGCTACCTCATAGTTTGTTCAAATGATCTAATATTATGCACAAGGGTGCATCTTGGAATGGTAAACAATGTTGTCTAAGGAAGTTTTCATTTTTTTGCACGGAAGATTCATTTTCCATTTTCCGAGTGCCCGAAACGAGGCTTTTTTGGGAAGGACCTACCATATATTTGTTGCAAAATTGGACCAAATCAATTTTATAAAATACTAGGCCATATTTAATGCACAATTGACCAAATGTTTGGGTGTAAAAAGCTTTGATCCACCTCTCGTGAAAAAGACAAATTCCCGCCGATTCAGCTGGAAGCGGGTCAAATTTGAACTGTAGTTGCCTCATAGTTTGCTATTTATTTTTTCCAAAAATCATTTCTAGGTACATAAGTATCTATTTAATCAGAGAAATGCCAAAAAATTTCCAAGATTCAACCACTAGCTAGGAACGCTCAAGCCCTCCGTTTTGACCGCATTTTGAAACGGGCATAAAAAATTCAAAAAAAATCAAAAAATTGGAAAGCCTTCACATTGTGTCATTATATGTGGCCAAGTTCACAGGAAAATTAATAAACTTGTAATACGGTAATTATTTTAAAAAAGTGTTCTCAGAAATGAGCTATCATGCGTGAAGATTCATGGCTTTCAAGCCAAATGATCAATCTTATGGCCACATTCATGGCATAGTTTGTTCAAATGATTTCATATTGTGCACAAGTGTGCATATTGGAATGGCAAACAATGTTGCCTAAGGAAGTTTTCATTTTCTTTGGACGAAAAAACCATTTTTCATTTTCCGAGTGCCCTAAAGGAGATTTTTTTGTGAAGGACCTCCCAAATAATTGTTGCAAAATTGTACCAAATCAATTTTCTAAAATACTAGGACATATTTAATGCACAATTGACAAAATGGTAGGGTGCAAAAAGTTTTGATCCACCTCTCGTGAAAAAGACAAATTTCCGCCGATTCAGCTGGAAGCGGGTCAAATTTGAACTGCAGGTGCCTCATAGTTTGCTCTTTATTTTTTCCAAAAATCATTTATAGGTAAATAAGTATCTATTTAATCATAGAAACCAAAAAAAAATCCAAGATTCAACCACTACCTAGGAACGGTCAAGCCCGCCGTTTTGACCGCATTTTGAAACGGGCATAAAAATTCAAAAAAAAAATCAAAAAATTGGAAAACCTTCGCATTGTGTCATTATATGTGACCAAGTTTCCAGGAAAAATAATAAACTTGTAATACGGTAATTATTTTAAAAAAGTGTTCTCAGAAATGAGCTATCATGCGTGAAGATTCTTGGCTTTCAAGCCAAATGATCAATCTTATGGCCACATTCATGGCATAGTTTGTTCAAATGATCTCATATTGTGCACAAGGGTACATCTTGGAATTCCAAACAATGTTGCCTAAGGAAGTTTTCATTTTCTTTGCACGGAAATTTCATTTTTCATTTTCCGAGTGCCCAAAAGGAGGTTTTTTTGTGAAGGAACTACCTAATAATTGTTGCATAAATGGACCAAATCAATTTTATAAAATACTATGCCATATATAATGCACAATTGACAAAATGGTTGGGTGAAAAAAGTTTTGATCCACCTCTGGTGAAAAAGACAAATTGTCGTCGATTCAGTTGGAAATGGGTCAAATTTGAACTGCAGCTGCCTCATAGTTTGCTATTTATTTTTTCCAAAAATCATTTCTAGGCACATAAGTATCTATTTAATTAGAGAAACACCAACAAAATTCCAAGATTCAACCACTAGCTAGGAACGGTCATTCCCGCCGTTTTGACCGCATTTTGAAACGGGCATAAAAAATTCAAAAAAAAATCAAAAAATTGGGAAACCTTCGCATTGTGTCATCATATGTGGCCAAGTTCCTAGGAAAAATAACAAACTTGTAATATGGCAATTATTTTAAAAAAGTGTTCTCAAAAACGAGCTATCAGGTGTGGAGATCAATGGCTTTCAAGCCAAATGATCAATCTTATGGCCACATTCATGGCATAGTTTGTTCAAATGATCTCATATTGTGCACAAGAGTGCATATTGGAATGGCAAACAATGTTGCCTAAGGAAGTTTTCATTTTCGTTGGACGAAAAAACCATTTTCCATTTTTCGAGTGCCCAAAAGGAGGTTTTTTTGTGAAGGAACTACCAAATAATTGTTGCAAAATTGGACCAAATCAATTTTATAAAATACTAGACCATATTTAATGCACAATTGACAAAATGGTTGGGTGTAAAAAGTTTTGATCCACCTCTCGCGAAAAAGACAAATTTCCGCCTATTCAGGTTGGGCGGGTCAAATTTGAACTGCAATGCCTCATAGTTTGCTATTTGTTTTTCCAAAAATCATTTCTAGGTACATAAGTATCTATTTAATCATAAATACATGGTTTGGTGGCGATATGTCGAGGTTTGGGCGGTGGCCGAGGGCCCCGACTCTAGAGCTGCCAGAACTCAAGATGCCGTCAGCGTGGTCACCGCGTGACCGTAATGTTGCCATGTATTCTGGGCGGCCTAGGCATGTCTAGTGGATTGGGCACTCCCCAGGTTGGTGCTAGGAAGAAAATTACAACATAAGATTCTCACGAGGAGACCAATCGATGCTCAAACATGAATTAGCAGCCAAGTGTTTGATTAGCGATGCGGAAATGTACATGGCTAATGGGCGTGAGTTTTGGTGAGGATGATCAGTTATTAAGAAGACCGTTTTCACAAATTTTCTGCTCAAAAGGAGGAGCCTAGGTGGTACTTGATTTGCAAACCACCACACCGGACATAAATCTGAATGTTGAAGCTCGGCTCAAAATAATGAATGGATTGAGCTGGCATTTGGTGGAGGATGGTTATTTGGGCATAGGAAAGCACTTGAGAAAATGGATACTATTTGGACATGCCAAAGTGGTACTTCCTTCACAAACTGTTACTCGAATGAGAATAGGAAAATGAATATTTTGAATTATTTTTGAACTAGGCAAGGAAGGTTTTTACATATTTGACGAAGATATGACCCAAAGAATTTATGAGTTTTTTGGGAATTTTGGGAATGACAGAAATATAGGTTGCTTCACAACCTAGGGCAAAATCGCCACATGGACATGACACATAGGCAAACTGATGAGGTGGCGCCTAGTCATAGCAACCCACCACAATTTACAAGGCTATGACCATCTATATTGGTCGTTAACAACTAGAAATAAGGCAGCGGACTAGCGTTGTTAGCTTTATGACCATTTCATGTAAGGAAATTATGACCTTTCTGACCAAAATGGTCGCAATGGTTTAGGGTTTGGAGCCCCTCGATCAGCTTTTGACCAATTGGTCTCAAATGGTCATAAATCTATGACCAATTCTTCCAGGGTCACTGACAGAAGGTCATAAGTTGACATATTTCTTGTAGTGCCCATATTGGCTCCCACATATTCTACGAAGATCTTTATCGGTCAAACCGCATAACAACATACGTTGTTCCCTTTGTCATCGGTATGTTACTTGCCCGAGATTCGATCGTCGGTATCCAATACTTAGTTCAATCTCGTTACCAGCAAGTCTCTTTACTCGTTACGTAATGTATCATCCCGTAACCAACTCATTGGTCACATTGCTTGCAAGGCTTATATTGATGTGCATTACCGAGAGGGCCGAGATACCTCTCCGACAATCGGAGTGACAAAACCTAATCTCGAAATACGCCAACCCAACATGTACCTTTGGAGACACCTGTAGTACTCCTTTATAATCACCCAGTTACATTGTGACGTTTGGTAGCACCCAAAGTGTTCCTCCGGTAAACGGGAGTTGCATAATGTCATAGTTACAGGAACATGTATAAGTCATGAAGAAAGCAATAGCAACATACTAAACGATCAAGTGCTAAGCTAATGGAATGGGTCAAGTCAATCACATCATTATCCTAATGATGTGATCCCATTATCAAATGACAACTCACGTCTATGGCTAGGAAACTTAACCATCTTTGATTCACGAGCTAGTCAAGTAGAGGCATACTAGTGACACTATGTTTATCTATGTATTCACACATGTATTATGTTTCCGGTTAATACAATTCTAGCATGAATAATAAATATTTATCATGAAATAAGGAAATAAATAATAACTTTATTATTGCCTCTAGGGCATATTTCCTTCAGTCTCCCACTTGCACTAGAGTCAATAATCTAGTTCACATCGCCATGTGATTTAACACCAATATTCAGATCTGTATATGATTAACACCCATAGTTCACATCGTCATGTGACCAACACCCAAAGGGTTTACTAGATTTAATAATCTAGTTCACATCGCTATGTGATTAATACCCAAAAGAGTACTAAGGTGTGATCATGTTTTGCTCGTGAGAGAGGTTTAGTCAACGGGTCTGTCACATTCAGAGCCGTATGTATTTTACAAATATACTATGTCTACAATGCTCCGCACGGAGCTACTATAGCTAATTGCTCCCACTTTCAATATGCATCCAGATTAAGACTTAGAGTCATCTGGATCAGTGACAAAACTTGTATCGACGTAACCCTTTACGATGAACCTTTTTGTCACCTCCATAATCGAGAAACATATCCTTATTCCACTAAGGATAATTTTGACCAATTTCCAGTGATCTACTCCTAGATCACTATTGTACTCCCTTGCCAAAATAGGGCAGAGTATACAATAGGTCTGGTCCATAGCATAACATACTTTTATCTGACTGATGCATAGGGAATGACTTTCATTCTCTTTCTATTTTCTGCTGTGGTCGGGATTTGAGTCTTACTCAATTTCATACCTTTGCAACACAGGCAAGAACTCTTTCTTTGACTGTTCCATTTTGAACTACTTCAAAATCTTGTCAAGGTATTCACTCATTGAAAATCTTATCAAGCGTCTTGATCTATCTCAATAGATCTTGATGCTCAATATGTAAGTAGCTTTACTGAAGTCTTTCTTTTAAAAAACTTCTTTCAAACACTCCTTTATGCTTTGCAGAATAATTCTACATTATTTCTGATCAACAATATGTCATTCACATATACTTATCAGAAATGATGTAGTGCTCCCACTCACTTTCTTGTAAATACAGGCTTCACCGTAAGTCTGTACAAAACTATATGCTTTGATCAACTTATCAAGGCATATATTCCAACTCTGAGATGCTTGCACGAGTCCATAGACGGATCGCTGGAGCATGCACACTTTGTTAGCACCTTTAGGATTGACAAAACCTTCTGGTTGTATCATATACAACTCTTCTTTAATAAATCCAGTAAGGAATGTTGTTTTGACATCCATTTGCCAAATTTCATAAAATGTGGCAATTGCTAACATGATTCAGATAGACTTAAGCATCGCTATGGGTGAGAAAGTCTCATTGTAGTCAACCCCTTGAACTTGTCGAAAACCTTTCGCAACAAGTCGAGCTTCATAGACAGTTACATTACCATCAGCGTCAGTCTTCTTCTTAAAGATCCATTTATTCTCAATGGCTTGCCGATCATCGGGCAAGTCAACCAAAGTCCATACTTTGTTTTCATACATGGATCCCATCTCAGATTTCATGACCTCTAGCCATTTTGCGGAATCTGGGCTCATCATCGCTTCTTCATAGTTCGTAGGTTTATCATGGTCTAGTAACATGACTTTCAGAACAGGATTACCGAACCACACTGGTGCGGACCGTACTCTGGAAGACCTACGAGGTTCTGTAGTAACTTGATCTGAAGTTTCATGATCATCATCATTAGCTTCCTCACTAATTGGTGTAGAAATCACTGGAACTGATTTCAGTGATAAACTATTTTCCAATTCGGGAGAAGGTACAGTTACCTCATCAAGCTCTAATTTCCTCCCACTCACTTCTATCGAGAGAAACTCCTTCTCTAGAAAGGATCCATTTTTAGCAACGAATATCTTGCCTTCGGATCTGTGATAGAAGGTGTACCCAACAATTTCCTTTGGGTATTCTATGAAGACGCACTTCTCCGATTTGGGTCTGAGCTTATCAGGATGAAACTTTTTCACATAAGCATCGCAGCCCCAAACTTTAAGAAACGACAACTTGGGTTTCTTGCTAAACCACAGTTCATATGGTGTCGTCTCAACGGATTTAGATGGCGCCCTTTTAATGTGAATTCAGCTATCTCTAATGCATAACCCCAAAATGATAATGGTAAATCAATAAGAGACATCATAAATCGCACCATATCCAATAAAGTGCGGTTACGACGTTCGGACACACCATAATGTTGTGGTGTTCCAGGTGGCGTGACCTATGAAACTATTCCACATTTTTTTAATTGAAGACCAAACTCGTAACTCAAATATTCGTCTCCGCGATCAGATCGCAGAAACTTTATTTTCTTGTTACGATGATTTTTCCACTTCACTCTGAAATTCTTTGAACCTTTCAACTATTTAAGACTTATGTTTCATCAAGTAGATATACCCATATCTGCTCAAATCATCTTGTGAAGGTCAGAAAATAACCATACTTGCCACGAGCCTTCATACTCATTGGTCTGCATATATCAGTATTTATTATTTCCAATAAGTCAGTAGCTTGTTCCATTGTTCCGAAGAACGGAGTTTTAGTCATCTTGCCCAAAAGGCACGGTTCGCAAGCATCAAATGATTCATAACCAAGTGATTCCGAAAATCCATCTTTATGGAGTTTCTTCATGCGCTTTACAATCGATATGACCCAAACGGCGATTGCCACAAATAAGTTGCACTATCATTATTAACTTTGCATCTTTTGGCCTCAATATTATGAATATGTGTATCACTACGATCGAGATCCAATAAACTATTTTCATTGGGTGTATGACCATTGAAGGTTTTATTCATGTAAAAAGAACAACAATTATTCTCTGATTTTAAATGAATAATTGTATTGCAATAAACACGATCAAATCATATTCATGCTCAACTCAAACGACAAATAACATTTATTTAGGTTTAACACTAATCCCGAAAGTATATGGAGTGTGCGATGATGATCATATCAATCTTGGAACTACTTCCAACACTCATCGTCACTTTCCCTTTAACTAGTCTTTGTTTATTCTCAGAACTCTGTTTGAGTTACTAATCTTAGCAACCGAACAAGTATCAAATACTCGGGGCTACTATAAACACTAGTAAGGCACACATCAATAACTCTGTATATCAAATATACCCTTGTTCAATTTGCCATCCTTCTTATCCACCAAATATTCGTGGCATTTCCGCTTCTAGTGACCATTTCCTTTGCGATTGTAAGCACTCGGTTTCAGGCTATGGTCCAGCTTTGGGCTTCTTCGCAGGTGTGACAACTTGCTTGTCTTTCCACTTGAAGTTCCTTTCTTTCCTTTGCCCTTCTCTTGAAACTAGTGGTCTTGTCAATCATCAACACTTGATGCTCTTTCTTGATTTCTACCTTCGTCGATTTCAACATCACGAAGAGCTTGGGAATCGTTACGCCATCCCTTGCATACTATAGTTCATCACGAAGTTCTAGTAACTTAGTGATGGTGACTAGAGAATTTCGTCAATCACTATCTTATCGGAAGATTAACTCCCACTTGATTCAAGCGATTGAAGTACCCAGACAATCTAAGCACATGCTCACTAGTTGAGCGATTCTCCTCCATCTTTTAGCTATAGAATTTGTTGGAGACTTCATATCTCTCAACTTGGGTATTTGCTTGAAATATTAACTTCAACTCCTGGAATATCTCATATGGTCCATGACGTTCAAAACGTCTTTGAAGTCCCAATTCTAAGCCGTTTAAGCATGGTGCACTAAACTATCAAGTAGTCACCCTTTTGAGCTAGCCAAACGTTCATAACGTCTGCATCTGCTCCTGCAATAGGTTTGTCACCTAGCGGTGCATTAAGGACATAATTGTTCTGTGCAGCAATGAGGATAAACCTCGGATCACGGATCCAATCCGCATCATTGCTACTAACATCTTTCAATACAATTTTCTCTAGGAACATATCAAAATAAACATATGAAAGCAACAACGCGAGCTATCGATTTACAACATAATTTGCACAATACTACCAGGACTAAGTTCATGATAAATTTAAGTTCAATTAATCATATTACTTAAGAACTCCCACTTAGACAGACATCTCTCTAGTCATCTAAGTGATCACGTGATCCAAATAAACTAAACCATGTCCGATCATCACCTGAGATGGAGTAGTTTCAATGGTGAACATCACTATGTTGATCATATCTACTATATGATTCACGTTCGACCTTTCGGTCTCCGTGTTCCGAGGCCATATCTCAGATATGCTAGGCTCGTCAAGTATGACCTGAGTATTCCGCGTGTGCAACTGTTTTGCACCGTTGTATTTGAACGTAGAGCCTATCACACCCGATCATCACGTGGTGTCTCAAAGACGAAGAACTTTCGCAACGGTGCATACTCGTGGAGAACACTTCTTGATTATTAAGTGAGAGATCATCTTAAAATGCTACCGTCAATCAAAGCAAGATAAGATGCATAAAGGATAAACATCACATGCAATCAATATAAGTGATATGATATGGCCATCATCATCTTGTGCTTGTGATCTCCGTCTCAAGCACCGTCGTGATCACCATCGCCACCGCGCGACACCTTGATCTCCATCGTAGCATCGTTGTCGTTACGCCGCCTATTGCTCCTATGACTATCGCTACCGCTTAGTGATAAAGTAAAGCAATTACAGGCGTTTGCATTTCATACAATAAAGCGACAACCATATGGCTCTGCCATTGCGATAACCGGTTACAAAACATGATCATCTCATACAATAAAATATAGCATCACGTCTTGACCATATCACATCACAACATGCCCTGCAAAAACAAGTTAGACGTCCTCTACTTTGTTGTTGCAAATATTACGTGGCTGCTACGGGCTTAGCAAGAACCGTTCTTACCTACGCATCAAAAACCACAACGATAGTTCGTCAAGTTGGTGCTGTTTTAACCTTCGCAAGGACCGGGCGTAGCCACACTCGATTCAGCTAAAGTGAGACAGACAGACACCCGCCAGCCACCTTTAAGCATGAGTGCTCGTAACGGTGAAACCAGTCTCGCGTAAGCGTATGCGTAATGTCGGTCCGGGCCGCTTCATCTCACAATACCGCCGAACCAAAGTATGACATGCTGGTAAGAAGTATGACTTGTATCGCCCACAACTCACTTGTGTTCTACTCGTGTATATAACATCAACGCATAAAACCTAGGCTCGGATGCCACTGTTGGGGAACGTAGTAATTTTAAAAAAATTCCTACGCACACGCAAGATCATGGTGATGGTATAGCAACGAGAGGGGGAGTGTATCTTCATACCCTTGAAGATCGCTAAGCGGAAGCATTTATCAACGCGGTTGATGTAGTCGTACGTCTCCACGATCCGACCGATCCAAGTACCGAACGCACGGCACCTCCGAAGTTCGCACACGCTCAGCTCGATGACGCCCTCGCCTTATCGATCCAGCAAGAAGACGGCGAAGTAGTAGATGAGTTCCGGCAGCACGACGGCGTGGTGACGGTGTTGGTGAAGAACAATCTCCGCAGGGCTTCGCCTAAGCACTACGAAAACTATGACGAAGGATAAACTAGAGGGGACAGGGTTGCCGGCACACGACTTGGTGTTTCTTGATGTTTCTTTAGTGCTAGCCCTACCCCTTTATTTATATGTTGAGCCTTGGGGTCGAAACTTGGAGTAAAAGCCTGTGGACTCCGCAAAACTTCCTTTTGCGCTTTCCAAAAACCTTGTGGGCTTTCCCCTTTGGCCCAAATAACGTGTTCTCGTACCCAAACATTTCGGGAAACATCCGAACCCCTTCCGTGAATTCGAACCCTTCCGAGATCAAACACTATTATCCCATATATTAAACTTTATCTCTGGACCATTCCGGAGTTCCTCTTCATGTCCATGATCTCATCCGGGACTCCGAACAAAATTCGGTTACCAACATGCATAACTCATATAATACTATATCGTCAACGAAACGTTAAGCGTGCGGACCCTACGGGTTCGAGAACTATGTAGACATGACCGAGACACGTTTCCGGTCAATAACCAATAGCGGGACCTGGATGCCCATATTGGCTCCGACATATTCTACGAGGATCTTTATTGGTCAAACCGCATAACAACATACATTGTTCCCTTTGTCATCGGTATGTTACTTGCCCGAGATTCGATCGTCGGTATCCAATACCTAGTTCAATCTCGTTACCAGCAAGTCTCTTTACTCGTTATGTAATGTATCATCCCGTAACCAACTCATTGGTCACATTGCTTGCAAGGCTTATAGTGATGTGCATTACCGAGAGGGCCCAGAGATACGTCTCCGACAATCGGAGTGACAAAACCTAATCTCAAAATACGCCAACCAAACATGTACCTTTGGAGACACCTGTAGTACTCCTTTATAATCACCCAGTTACGTTGTGACGTTTGGTAGCACCCAAAGTGTTCCTCCGGTAAACGGGAGTTGCATAGTCTCATAGTTACAGGAACATGTATAAGTCATGAAGAAAGCAATAGCAACATACTAAACGATCAAGTGCTAAGCTAACGGAATGGGTCAAGTCAATCACACCATTCTCCTAATGATGTGATCCCGTTAATCAAATGATAACTCATGTCTATGTCTAGGAAACTTAACCATCTTTGATTCACGAGCTAGTCAAGTAGAGGCATACTAGTGACACTATGTTTGTCTATGTATTCACACATGTATTATGTTTCCGGTTAATACAATTCTAGCATGAATAATAAACATTTATCATGAAATAAGGAAATAAATAATAACTTTATTATTGCCTCTAGGGCATATTTCCTTCAACATCAACTGCTATTCAGCATGTATCTAGAGTATTAAGTTCACAAAGAACAGAGTAACGCCTTAAGCAAGATGACATGATATAGACAAAGTAAACTCATGCATTAATAAACCCCATCTTTTTATCCTTAAGGGCAACGATATAAATACGTGTCATGTCTCTTTCTTTCACTGGTATTGAGCACCGCAAGATCGAACCGATCACAAAGCGTCTCTCCCATTGCAAGATAAATTAATCTAGTCGGCCAAACCAAATCAATAGATCCGAGGAAAATATGAAGCTATAGTAATAATGCATAAAAGAGTGCAGAGAAAATTTAAATAATATTCATGGATAATCTGATCATAAACCCACAATTCACCGGATCCCAACAAACACACCGCAAAAATTCATTACATCGAATAGATCTCCAAGAACATCAAGGAGAACATTGTATTGAAGATCAAAGAGAGAGAGAGAGAGGAAGTCATCTAGCTACTAACTATGGACCCGTAGGTCCGTGATAAACTACTCACACATCATCGGAAGGGCGGCAAGGTTGATGTAGAGCCCCTCCGTGATTGATTCCGCCTCCGGCAGAGTGCCGAAAAAGGCCTCTAGATGGGATCTCTCGAGAACAGGAACTTGCGGTGGCTGAACAAGTATTTCGTCTGGTTCTCTGTTGGTTTCACAATTTTAGAGAATTTATAGAGGCGGAGTTAGGTCAAACAGAGCTCTGTGGAACCCAATGAGCCACCAGGGCATGGCCACCCCCTGGGCATGCCCTGGTGCCTCATGGACCCACCTTCCATCTTTTGGACCTCTCCCGAAACTTCCAGTGTCTCTTTTGTCCAGAATTTTTTTTCAAAAAGTTCGTGGCATTTGGACTTCATTCGATATTGATATTCTAAAAAACCAACAACAGACAAAAAACAGCAACTGGCACTGGGCATTAAGTTAATTGGTTAGTCCCCAAAAATGATATATAAGTGCTTGTGAATGTATATAAAATGGCCAAGATTGGTACTATAATAGCATGGAACAATCAAAAAAATTATAGATACGTTGGTGACGTGTCAGTCACCGGATCAGATCGCCATAGGTTAGATTCTAGTTTAGTGACGATGTTGACTAGCTTCGCTCCTTCTCCAAGGCTTCCTTAACCTTGGCCTTTATACAACAACTCCTAAGAGTCAACATCAGTCTTCTTCGACCTCTCAAATCCTAGCTCAACCAGTGCCACATAATAACCCGCCTCGCCGACGTAGATCTCTGTTTGACTGCCACATGTTTTCGCGAAGCGGTATGACTCTCAGTCACATCTTGGTGTCGTTCATCATCCATACACACCTCTACGATGCCTAGCAACAAGCTAGGAGATGGTGCAGCAAGGGAAGGAGTGACCGCTCCAGTGACTGATGGTGCACCAATAGAAGATAAAAGTAAAAGGAAAAGGAAAAGAGTAAAACCAAATGATCCATTATAGGTTAGATTGGTCCACATGGTGATCTTTAGCCCTGCACATTTCCCTTCTTAGCTCGCCCTCAAAAGCGGAGATGCCACACCGTTGGTGTGTGTGGCCAACTATTTGACGGGTCATCTTGTGGCTTCATGGGATTGTTGTGGTGAGGGTTCCATCAGTAGTTCTCGATGGCAAAGTTTGAGTCGCATGGTTGAGGTGGAGTGATGACGATGATGCTTGTGTTCTACATCAGTTGCGCTTCTCTCCTCGGTGGTGTGTGGCTGATGTTTTTGATCTGTACATACATGCCAGTTGTATCGGTAAGCCCAACTTTCTGCTTTTAACATTCTCATTTCGTCCTAATTAACAAAAATGGCAAGTTTTCACTTAGCTTAAAATAAAACCTCTCCGAAGCTAGCCTTGCGTTGCACGGGTAACACCATTAATACGTTTGAGGAATGTTTCCATTCATATTGAGGTATATAGATCAACACACTACTATCCAGCAACTGCTCGACATGACTTTGTAATTGCTTCTTCCCCTTTCAAGGGGAGAGAGAGCTTATTGTAGTACCAATCTGCCGGCCAATTATCTTGGGGAAAGGTGCGATGGCACCCGGGAGTCCCGAAACCCCCTTATCTGGTCCGTTCAGCGATGGTAAGATTCGTGCTGTGCTTTGTCCAGATGCAGACCACTTGCTGTGTCAGTTGATTAAGCAGGCTATTTACCCGGATGCATGCGAGCCTGGTCAGACCGCAACTAGGATGTAGCCGGCAGAGTAGGCCTGCCAGGAGGTCACGCGGTGCATGCGCCTGGTCAGACCACCGTTCACATCAGCGTCAGTTTTCACGCAGCTTTTCTTTTTTGAGCCCGTGTGTAAGAGAGAGAGACTGTCAGAGACAAGAGTAAAAAAGCTGTTTTCCATGACGAAGAGATAGCGACGGAAGTCCGAGGAGAGAGAAGCTGTGAAGGGAGAGAGAAGAAAGGTCAGGATATCCTATCTTTTGTTAGCCCGTGAGAGAGAGAAACTCAGAAAAAAGAGGCTCTGCAAGGGAGAGAGAAGTCAGAAGAGATTTTCTTTTGAGATATTAGAAGTCAGATCAATCAGAAGAGGTAGCATGTGGAATCTGCTACAGTGCCTACGAGGCCCAGCTCCTGCTGTTACTGTTTCAATAGCCTGCTAAACAAACAATGTTTCAGTAGCGATAAAAGGGTGCCGGGACACCCGGGACCTAAAAGGCCTGTCTCATTATCTTGTTGGTGACTTATGTGCCAATGCATGCCCCAGTTCCAACCACATCTGTCTAGCGAGCCAAACATAGATATCCATCTATCCGCCTCCAGCTGTGAGGAAAGAGGTGAACCTATCATGAAAGGATAGATATGATTCTGCCTCCCCTGACCTGATGCCTCAGTTTCATCCGAAAAATAATATGTTTCTTGTGCTTTGAGAATTTCCACATGCCGCCACATTTGAGAATTTTCTCCGGACCGTCAATCTCACGTGTTCACTTGAGAAAAGAATATCTTTTCCAAAAAAAACTCAAGTGTTTGATGACAGTGGCCCCTTATTCACCTACTGTCTTGTTATGGGGTTTCTTGGAATTATTCTCTACCATGGAGCTGCGAGGAAAGGTCCATCATTTCCTAGAACTTGTTAAGTAAAATAAAATATAGATAGTAAGATCACACGGCAAATCAAATATTTATCCAATCCAATGAACTACCTAGTACCGTATACCTACTGATGCGTATGATGCAAGAGAGGGGCATCACATGAGAAATGTCAAGCAGCTAGAGAACTCTCAAAGTTTAATATCATTTGAGCTACAGTCCATTTTCATTGTCCCCACGACGTTTGAGTCACTATGCCATAATTAGTGATTAGATCTGTGAGGGCCAATGAATCATTCTTAGTGATCAAATATGGTATTACCCATTTGGATTATTTTACTAGCACTTGATGTCTTTTACGTTCATTGACACTTTGAGGTGCAGGGAATGTAATCACCGGGTTAACCACAGGGCCGGAACAATTCATTGCTACGTAGTCAGGGTGTGAACAATTGTAGCAAATTGACAATATTCAGTTATGCAATCCATACACATTAGCTAATTTAATCACTAAGATGTTCTTCAATAGGGTTCAAGAGCCACCCATCAAACTCGATGACACGGCAGAGACAGGAATATGTGCATCAAGCATGCATGAATCTTGAGGCCTAACCACCCTATGCGGAGTCATGCTACACACTTTAAAAAGTACCTTTTCCAAATTTTGCGCAGTCAGATTACCAATTCAACATATCAAGATGGAAATAGTGTTCAAACATGCATGATGCATATATCAAGCAGAATAAAATGATTGATGTCTGCTACTCAGTTAATCAAGTTGTTTATCCCGCAGAATTTGATTAGTTACTGCTGCAACTCGTCTTGGCTATTGCCAGGGGTCTACGGCCCACAATCTGACGAGGACAAACTCAACTTCTTGAATGAGATCAGGCACATCAAAGCCTTGGCTCCGTCTGAATGGGTTGTACTTGGAGACTTTAACCTTATTAGCCGTGCATCCGAGAAGAGCAACAACAATATCAACCTTCGTATGATCCGTGCCTTTCGTGCCGCCATTGATGATCTGCATTTAAAGGAGTTGCCTCTGATCGGACGCCGCTTCACCTGGTCAAATGAAAGGCTGAATTCTACCCTAACCAAGATAGACAAAGTGCTGTTCACTGAGGAGTGGGAATCAAGATACCCTGACTTCCAGCTACTGCCGGGATCCACTGAGATCTCTGACCATTGCCCTCTGATCATGAAGAAGATTCAAGCGCATCACTTCTCTGGATTCCGGTTCGAGGCTTTGTGGACAAATGAGGATGGCTTCAGTGAGGTTGTCTCCCAGGCATGGTCCAAGCAACTACATACCAATGATTGCATTCGGAAGCTGCACATCAAGCTTACTAGAACAGCCAAAGCCCTCAAAAAATGGAGTAAAAACCTGATCAAAGAGAGAAGATTCTGTTCTGCAGTTGCCTCCGAGGTCATATTGCAGCTTGACCTCGCGATGGAGAACCGGTCACTAACACAACAGGAGCTTGACTTACGTGCATTGCTAAAGGGGAGGCTGCTTGCCCTTGCTGCTATTCAAAAAATAAGATGGAGGCAATGATCAAGATTAGTTTGGATCAGAGTTGGCGACGCGAACACCAAGCTGTTTCACCTTCGCGCCAACAGCAGAAGGAAGAATCATATCCCCTTCCTTCATCATGGTGGCCATGTTGCTTCTAACCATGAGGACAAGGCAACAAACCTCAAAAATCACTTCATCTCCTTGTTGGGTCAACCAGAAAGCGCCACTCTGCGAATGAACTGGTCTAATCTTAATCTGCCATCTGCAGACCTGACACACCTTGATCACCCATTTGACTTAGATGAGCTTGGCAAAGCTATTAAAGAAATGGCAGCAGAGAAGGCACCGGGCCCGGACGGTTTCATTGGGTTTTTCTTCAAAAGATGTTGGCACACGATTAATGTGGATTTGCTGAATGCCCTTAACCAGCTCTCTGCCCTTGATGCTAGAAACTGGAACCTGTTGAACTCTGCATTCATTGTCCTAATCCCGAAGAAAGAAAATGCTCTACGCGCTGCTGATTATCGCCCAATAAGTCTTTCCCACAGTGTTGCTAAGATCTTGGGAAAACTCCTTGCCAATAGACTGGCGCCAACTATGTAGCATCTAATATCTATGAGCCAAAGTGCCTTCCTCAAAGGAAGATCGATCCAAGACAATTTTCAGTATGTTCAAAATCTCGTCCAGAGTTTACATAGAGCCAAGAAAGGGGCAATCTTCCTGAAGCTGGATATTGCGAAGGCATTTGATTCCGTCAGATGGGACTATCTGCTTGAGGTGCTCTGCCACATGGGCTTCGGACAGAGATGCTGTGATTTGATTGCAATCGTGCTCCGCTCAACCTCCTCCAGAGTAATCCTCAATGGTGATCCGGGGCTACCTTTCTACCATCGATGTGGCTTGCGACAAGGCGACCCCCTCTCGCCTTTTTTGTTCCTGCTTGCTATAGAGCCACTACAGCGTATCTTCGCGTCTGCAACCGAAGCCGGGATCCTGAAGCCTATGGCGCACAATTTGGCCTCCATCAGAGTCAGCCTTTATGCGGACGATGCTGCCCTATTTCTGAACCCGTGCAAGTCTGAGATGATGGCCTCACAAGCAATCCTGGAAGCCTTTGGGAGGACTCTACACCAACTTCAACAAGTCCTCGGCTTTCCCTATCTGTTGTGATGAGCTGGCAACTAATGAAGTGCTCTCCGAGTTCGCGGGAACAACTGACTCTTTCCCTTGCAAATATCTCGGGCTACCACTTAGCCTACACAACCTTAGGCACGCCGACCTCCAAATTCTGATTGACAAGATAGCTGCGAAGCTTGCAGGATGGAAAGGCAAGCTCCTGAACAAAGCGGGAAGGCTAACGTTGATCAACTCAGTCCTTACCTCTATCACCACCTACCTGTTGACCCTGTTCGCTCCTAGCAAGTGGCTGATCAAGAGGATCGACAAGCTTAGGAGAAGTTTTCTTTGGAAGGGCAGCGAGGAGGAGGCCAAAGGTGGGACTTGTGCAGTCAACTGGCAGCTGGTTTGCTCACCAAAAATGTATGGTGGACTGGGCATCAAAAACCTCTCGTCTTTCAGCAGAGCTCTACGGCTGCGGTGGGCCTGGTTTGCGTGGCAATGCCAACCTAGGCCCTGGTTTGGAATGAAACTCCCCTGCTCTGAAGCGGATATGCAACTCTTTCATGCCTCCACCAACATTCACCTTGGAAATGGGCAAACTGCGAGTTTCTGGAAGTCAAAGTGGTTGGATGGGGCCGCACCACGTGACCTTGCACCCTCCCTCTTCAAGCTGGCGCGCAGGAAAAACTACACTGTGGCTCAAGCCATGCATGATAGGAAGTGGATGAAGGGGCTTGAAAGAATCAGCTCCCATGATGATCTGCACTCCTTTTTGCTTCTGTGGGAGAAGATTCAGAGTGTCAACTTATCTGAAACAAGAGATACCATTGATTGGATCTGGACGAAGGACAAGAAATACACCGCCAAGTCTGCATATTCCTGTCAGTTCATTGGTTCGATTGCCAAGCCTGATGCTGACCTGATCTGGAGGCTCAAGATTGAAAGAAAGGTGAGGTTTTTCCTCTGGACTTTGGCTCAAAACAGACTCCCAACCACTGACAGGCTGCGAGCCCATGGGAGCGATCATAACGCGACGTGTTCTCTCTGCCTCCAACTCCCTAAAACTGCACTCCACCTCTTCAACACATGCCTTTTCTCCAAGGATGTTTGGAACAAGCTATGCGTGGCACGACCCTTGTGCTACCCTTCCCTGCCTGCTACCATTCAGTCCATCTCTCATTGGTGGAGTGTTTGCTCCCAGCGCAACAACGAGCAGGCCGTTGCTGCTGCTTATTTTGCTTGGCACATGTGGAATGAGAGGAACAGGAGGGTCTTCAACGCCAAGTCTACCTCAGTGGACGGCGTGGTTTCTTTGATAAAAGCTGACTTAGATTTCCTGAGAGTAGCGTTGTAATTTCCCCTTTTTTTGTACAGGCAGCGTTCTCTGGACGACTGCTCACTCTTATGTATATTCCTAATCTTCAATGAAAAGGCAGAGCACCTGCCATTCGAGTCAAAAAAAAAAAAAAAACTCATATCAGCTTGTTGTGTGTGTACGCAACATTTTGTTTTCGGGAATTGGTGTGTATGTGAATATTTTCCCAATGATTGGCAAGTTATATGCATACGCTAATGCATGACTACACATCAAGAGCTAAATTTAGATTGCATAGGTTACAGTCATCGTGACCTGAGGGCGATTCTGGGTGCTTTCTTATCCGTTTGGTGGTGATTGGGAAGATGTGCAGGGTGGGACGGGCTCATTTTTG
Organism: Aegilops speltoides; assembly: GCA_021437245.1. Classification (NCBI taxonomy): domain Eukaryota; kingdom Viridiplantae; phylum Streptophyta; class Magnoliopsida; order Poales; family Poaceae; genus Aegilops; species Aegilops speltoides. The sequence continues at coordinate 22,674,753 of CM038142.1, forward strand.
TTTACTTTGACAGCAGCATTTTCTCGGTGGCAGACAGGTGATCCACGAAAATGCTAAACTTATGGGACCAGTATTACGAATTGGATCTATGGGATGTTGTGTTCTCTTTCCACTAACCTCTACCTGATTTTGACCATGGGCGAACGACTTCATCTCGAAAACCTAGCCCCTAATAATTTTTCCATAGCTAGATATAGCCGTAGTGGATGATCCACTAGTTTCACCAGAACAGTTCATCAAACGCTAACTTGCAACATGCACCGTGGCTGTTTGAAGATATTAATTCCCTTTTTCGTATCGAAAATTTTCTCCTCTGTCTTGATGATCTTGGCGGCCAGCATACGTACAACAAAACAAGTCACCCAATTGCGTTTACTGTTAATGATGGATTGAATGCATGTTGTATGGACTATGACATGTATGTACTATTAAATTGTATGTATGTCAGCATGGACAATGTGTTGTATGAACTGCATGCAAATAGCTAGTTTTTCTTCTAAATTAGGTAAAAGTGCAGGGACGAAAAATAAAAGCCTACCAATAGTATGCAAATACTTGTGATGAGCGGGCACTGGCACACACCACTGGTAAGTGTTTCTAGTGGCGTATCGGGCGCGTGCTATTGGTAACCAGTTATATGTGGAGCGTTGCGAGTGACGAACTGATAAGTCCTTTGCGCACGCCACTGTTAAGCATTTCGATGGATCAATGAGGGTTGTTTTTCTTGTAGTGGTGCTACATCGACTCAACCTCTGCTACAGGTTAGCATATATAGTGGTGATTTTATGTCCTGTTAGTTAAATAATACTAGGCTTACATGCTACTCCCTCCGTATCAAATATAAGACACTTTTGATAGTATAAAAAAGGTCTTATATTTTGCTACGGAGGGATTATGTTTTTAAATTTACACTAGTGTACATCCCTATGAAAATAGGTAAAATCATCTCTGAGAAATCACATCTCGCCCATATGGGTGGCTTATGCAGAACTGCCTTTGGGGCCTCTTCACCGGCAGGTGATCCACATGTGATGGGCCTCTTGTGCTAGCTCAAGCTAACTGGCCAAGATGCTCAAGGTAGCAGTTAGGATAGTTGTCAGGAAGAAGATTTCTGACTCGTACATAAGTGATTCCATTACTATACTAGTGAAATGTAACGCATGTCTTGTATACTTGAATTTCATTCAATTACATATGGTCCTGGCCCTGAAGCAATTTGAGCTTCTTCCTTCAAGAAATAAAAGAATCCTACTAATTATATGTCCTTCGAAGTTTAGCACACATTGACTACCTATCGGATGTACAAAAAGGGTTTCTACATAGCTAATTTTGTCAAAATCTTCCTTAATCATTACTAATGATTCGGAATAGTTCTAAATCTTCTCGAGTGCTTGGAGAATGTCATCCTTGAGATCCTCAAACTTCTCAATCCCGAAGCTTAACCTCACCAAGTTGTCCTTGATCCCGTTCTTTGCCTTTTTCCTCATCACTCTGACCTCTGATGAGATCACAGATCCATGCAATATAAGTCAACAAATTCTACCATACATGCTGCATGCATCTTCCTGTAAGTTGCAAACCAAAATAAATCCAAGAACCACACGTACTAGAAGGACATGAGTGCCGGACTTGCGGGATATATTGGAGGACAAGGCAAGACAATCCAGATCTATCTATGGATCACGTGGGCCCCCACGAACCACGATGAATACCGTCGCACCGGATACAGCAACTCCGGCAGGGCCGAACACAGCAGACAACGCTCTGTTGAGCTACGTCGTGACATTGCTTAATACAGAGGCGCCGCACACCCACTATGCTTCACAGATGAAGTAATGGATCATCAAATCCCTGAAGGGTTTAAACCCGACAACATTGAATCCTACGATGGCACAACAGACCCGCGGTTTGGATCGAGGATTATCTCTTTCACATCCATATGGCCCGCGGCGACGATCTCCACGCCATCAAATATCTCCCGCTCAAGCTTAAAGGACCAGCTCGGCATTGGCTCAACAGCCTACCCGCAGAGTCAATTGGGTGTTGGGAGGACCTGGAAGCCGCATTCCTCGACAACTTCCAGGGCACATATGTGCGACCACCAGACGCCGATGACCTAAGCCACATAATTCAGCAGCCAGATGAATCGGCCAGACAGTTCTGGACACGGTTCTTAACCAAGAAAAATCAAATTATCGACTGTCCGGATGCAGAGGCCCTCGCAGCCTTCAAACATAACATCCGCGACGAGTGGCTAGCCCGGCACCTAGGACAGGAAAAGCCGAAATCCATGGCAGCCCTCACATCACTCATGACCCGCTTCTGTGGGGGAGAGGATAGCTGGCTAGCTCGTAGCAACAACCTCAGCAAAAATGCTGGCAGTCCGGATACCAAGGACCACAATGGCAGGTCGCGTCAAAACAAAAACAAACGCCGCGTTAACGGCGACAACAACGAGGATACGGCAGTAAACGCCGGATTCCGAGGCTCTAAACCCGGTCAACGGAAGAAGCCATTCAAAAGAACCATGCCGGGTCCGTCCAATTTGGACCGAATACTCGATCGCTCTTGCCAGATACATGGCACCCCCGAAAAACCAGCTAACCACACCAACAGAGATTGTTGGGTATTTGAGGGAGTCCTGGACTAGGGGGTGTCCGGACAGCCGGACTATCATCGTCCGCCGGACTCCAAGACTACGAAGATACAAGATTGAAGACTCCGTCCCGTGTCCGGATGGGACTTTCCTTGGCGTGGAAGGCAAGCTTGGCGATACGGATATGTAGATCTCCTACCATTGTAACCGACTCTGTGTAACCCTAGCCTTCTCCGGTGTCTATATAAACCGGAGGGCTTTAGTCCATAGGACACAACGTACATTACAACAATCATGCCATAGGCTAGCTTTAGGGTTTAGCCTCCTTGATCTCGTGGTAGATCCACTCTTGTACTACCCATATCATCAATATTAATCAAGCAGGATGTAGGGTTTTACCTCCATCAAGAGGGCCCGAACCTGGGTAAAACATCGTGTCCCTTGTCTCCTGTTACCATCCGCCTAGACGCACAGTTCGGGACCCCCTACCCGAGATCCGCTGGTTTTGACACCGACAGTATTCAAGCAGGCAGGCAAGTTAATTGCCGAAAACAATGACAGGGGGCTGCACATCGACGACGAGGAAGAGACCCGGCCGCCGAACAGTAGAGGATAGAAGGGCTTCCCCCCACAAGTGCGGACGGTAAACATGATATACGCAACCCATATACCCAAGAGGGAGCGGAAGCGCACTAAGGGACGATATGTGATGGAGCGATCGCCCGAAGTTCAATCCACGGTCCTCTTGCCCGATCACTTTCGATCGAAGAGACCATCCGACCAGTATCCGCCATGGCGGATTCGCCGCATTGGTTTTAGACCCAATCGTCGATGGATTTCACCTCACGAGAGTCCTGATGGACGGCGGCAGTAGCCTGAACCTGCTTTACCAGGATACAGTGCGCAAGATGGGCATAGACCCCTCAAGGATTAAACCTACAAAGACGACCTTCAAGGGTGTCATACCAGGTGTTGAGGCCAATTGTACAGGCTCAGTCACACTGGAAGTGGTCTTCGGATCCCCGGATCCAGAGCGAGGAGTTAATCTTCGACATAGTCCCGTTCTGCAGCGGCTATCACGCTCTGCTCGGACGAACCGCGTTCGCAAAGTTCAACGTGGTGCCGCATTATGCATACCTCAAGCTCAAGATGCCAGGCCCTCGTGGAGTTATCACGGTCAACGGTAATACGGAACGCTCCCTCCGAACGGAGGAACATACAGCGGCTCTCGCGGCAGAAGTACAAAGCAGCCTGCTAAGGCAATTTTCGAGTCCGGCCGTTAAATGACCGGACACGGCCAAACGCGCCCGGAGCAACATCCATCAAGACCACCTGGCACATTCCGAGCACGCGTAGCAATGTGGCCCCGACCCTAGCCCTTGCATGATTACAAGACCAGCCCTTCGCGTACATCATTACGCTCTGGAGATACCATGGGCATAGGGGGAGGGGCACGACCACAACAGGCCCAGAGTGTGGCTCGACCACACCAGGGGCTCCCAAGTGTGTCGCTCTTTTTATTCTTTATTTTCCTTTTTTTTATACACAGGACTCCGTTCAGAAGAGGCCCTGTTCGGCGGCGAACCTGCCAAACTCACGATGCAACAGCCAGGGAGGAACAAGGGCTACGACGAACACTCAGGTGGTCTCCATTATGAGCATTAAATCTGCTTATTACACAATTCTGTAGCCCACCCCTGGAGGGGGACATGTTTAGAATAGTCCACTCCCTTGCTTACCGCACTATTTGTATCGTTCTGCACTCATAGCAGAATTCCTTCCATAAACAATGCAGCACTTTTTATAATTGCATTACTTTTTTATATATATGTTCATTTATGACATCTTGCACCTGTACATTTTGGTATGGCCGAATACACCAGGGGCTTCTATTCCCCGCATTATGGTGTGATAAGTCCGAACACTTTCACAAAGTGCGGCACCCCGAACTTATAGCATTATATGAATTGGCTCCGAATCATGTCTTGGGTCAATAGTTGGGTTTGCCCGGCTTCCATGTTTTGGTACCTTACGTTCCGTTCTGTCGGCTAAGGTAGCACTGGGAGAACCATCGCGATTGCGCCGGTTGAGCTGGGCGAGCGCCTCGGTGGAGAAAGCTAAACCGATTGTCATGATAAGGCGAGAGACTGGTCGCTGTTCGAGAGGTCTTTTCGAGTCCCTAAAGACTTATGCGCGCCGAGCAAAGAACCGGATAATGTCCGCGGCGTGGATAGCGCCCGAACTCGGTCTTCCGACACTAGGGGCTTCACGAAATTTAAAATTATAGAATTCTATGGCTAAGTGAGAGTGTTCAAGCATTATAAGTCCGGTTGCCTTGTTCGTTGTGTTGAGCGCCTCCTAGATGGACCCAAAATGGGAACAAGAGTGCTCAAGTTTATCCCAACACCCCAACACTAGTGGCTTGGGGCTGAAGCCGACGACTTGCCATCTCTCGATTTGATAAACGGCCGCCTGAAGGTAATATTTTAAATCAAACAAGCGTTGCTTAGCGATATGAACAATGCTTTCAGCGCATGTGATAACACATGGCGAGTCTACTCAATCATTACATCTCGGGGCACTCATCCGCAATCTTGCGGGCACCCTTCAGACAGTCTTATAGTACATCTCAAAGCGACGATACTCCTACACTACCGGGCGGCGCGCGCTGATAAGCCTCTCCGCATCCAGCTTGCCCCAGTGCACCTTTGCACGGGCAAGGGCCCAACGAGCACCTTCAATACAGGCGAAGCGCTTGATGACCTCCACCTAGGGGCACGCATCCACCAGCCTCCGCATGAGGCCGAAGTAGCTCCCAGGCATGGCCTCTCCAGGCCACAGCCGGACTATGAGGCCCTTCATGGCCTGCTCGGCTACCTTGTGGAGCTCGACCAGTTGCTTCAGTTGGTCGCTAGGGGGCACCGGATGGCCGGCCTTAGTGTACTGAGACCAGAAGACCTTCTCCGTTGAGCTCCCCTCCTCGGCTCGGTAGACTGCGGCGGCATCGGACATGCTGCGAGGCAGATCTGCAAACGCCCCTGGAGAGCTCCGAATTCGGGTAAGTATCAGGTAGTTTACATTAACATGCTTGCTTTGCATGAAAAATGCCTTACCCACCGTGATTTTCTTCACTGCCTCAATCTCATGGAGGGCCTTATGGGCCTCGGCCTTGGCGGCTTTGGCACTTTCGAGAGCCGAGGCAAGCTCGGACTCTCGAGTCTTTGAGTGGCGCTCCAAACTCTCATGCTTTTCCATGAGAGCCTGGAGCTCTTGCCGCACCTCCGCCACCCGCGCCTCCTGCTTTTCTCGCTCTGCCCGTTCCGCGGTCGCATTTTGTTCGGCCACGGACACAGATTCCTTCAGGGTTGCCACCTCGTTCGTGGCCCCTGCAGTACCCACGTTATCCTTGTTATCTTTATTGCAACCTAAATCCTTTTCTGTAAGGTACATATTTCAAAGTAGTGTTACTCACCTTCTTTGTCCTCGAGCTGCTTCTTGGCACGGCCGAGCTCTTGCTCGGACCGCTCGAGGTCCTGCTTCAAAGCACCGACCTCCGCAGTCAATGCGGCAGAGGTCAGCAGCGCAGCCTGCAAACCCATATTGACATAATTTTTAGCATTCCTGCGTATATCTCTTTTAGATCCTCAATCTGGTTTTTCTTTCCGAACACCGAACCGAGCATCAGGGGCTACTGTCTATGCGGTATTACATTACATAATTCTAACTTCTTACCTCAAAGCCTGATAGAAGGCTACTGCAGGCTTCGGTCAGCCCGCTCTTGGCGAGCTGAACCTTCTGAATCACCGCACTCATGATAGTGCGGTATTCTTCCTCGATGGAAGCGCCCTTGAGCGCTTCCAACAAGTTATCCGGCGCCTCCGGTTGGATGGGGGCCGCCGGCGTCACGGTCTTGCCCTTCTTGCGAAGGGGCCGCTTGCCGTACTCCGAAACCACTACGGGTTCCAGTGTGGAGTCCGGCGCAAAGTCCGGGAGGCTGCCTTGTGGCGCCTCTGGAGCCTCCTCCTGATGGGTCCCTTTCCGGTATCCCACCTCGGCGTCCATAGCGTCGCGAGGGGTGGAGGCAGTCGGGATGGAGTCTACATCCGACGGAGCCAACGACCCGCTCGATGAAGCGGGGAGATTATCATCAGCAGGACTGCATGCAGTGTGTGGCATTAGAAGGACACTATGTGACATAAAAAGAAATTACAAATCACTCGGGGATCCGGATACTTACGATCTCGCCGGAGGCCTGGCCCTTGAGGGCCACTCTTCGTCGCCAACATTGGCGTTGGCGGAGCTGTCCGGGGGAATAGTTCTTCCCCTCTTGGACCCTTCGGCCTCCCCTGTCGGGGAAGCCTTCCTCTTCCTCTCTCCTTCCTCCGGGAGGGAGTCCTCTTTCTCCTCCTCGTTTTCAGGGGAGGAGTCCGCCTCGGAGCCATCGGACGATGAGTCCGATATCGCCTGGCGCCGGGAACTTCTTCGAGTTCCCGTGGCCTTCTTCTTGGCCTTCTTCTTCGGCACCACGTGCGGTGCCGGAACTAGCAGCCCCGCTAGAGGGGCATCTACTGGGTTTTCTGGCATGGGAGCCGGACAGATGATCTGCTCGGCCTTCTTCATCCAGTCCTGTCAAAGGAAAAGGGAGATTGAAACCCACATAGAGTCAAACTATTAAAAACAAGTGTCCCGTAAAGGGGTAGAATCACTTACCTCGTCAGCTGGACGCTGCGAGTAAAATCCGTGATCTTCCGTCGCGGACGCGGGGGCTTCTCTGCCCTTGAACAGCACCCTCCAGGCATCTTCGTATGTCGTGTCGAAGAGCCCGCTCAGGGCCTGGTGCTGTGCCGGATCGAACTCCCACAATTTAAATGCCCGTTCTTGGCAGGGGAGAATCCAGCGGATGAGCATGACTTGGACCACATTAACAAGCCTGAGCTTCTTGTCCACCAGCTTCTGGATACAGGCTTGGAGTCCCGTCAGCTCCTCCGAAATGCCCCATGGCAAGCCCTTCTTTTTCCAGGAGGTGAGCTATAGGGATACCAGATCTAAACTCGGGGGCCGCTGCCCATTTAGGGTCACGCGGCTCGGTGATGTAGAACCACCCCGATTGCCACCCCTTGACGGACTCCACGAAGGCCCCTTCGAGCCAGAGGACGTTGGGCATCTTGCCCAACATAGCGCCTCCGCACTCCGCTTGGACGCCCTTCACTACCTTTGGCTTGACGTTGAAGTGAAGGAAATATGCCCTAGCGGCAACAATAAAGTTATTATTTATTTCCTTATTTCATGATAAATGTTTATTATTCATGCTAGAATTGTATTAACCAGAAACATAATACATGTGTGAATACATAGACAAACATAGTGTCACTAGTATGCCTCTACTTGACTAGCTCGTTTATCAGAGATGGTTATGTTTCCTAGCCATGGACAAAAGAGTTGTCATTTGATTAACGAGATCACATCATTAGGAGAATGATGTGATTGACTTGATCCATTCCGTTAGCTTAGCACTTGATCGTTTAGTATGTTGCTATTGCTTTCTTCATGACTTATACATGTTCCTGTAACTATGAGATTATGCAACTCCTGTTTACCGGAGGAACACTTTGGGTACTACCAAATGTCGTAACGTAACTGGGTGATTATAAAGGAGTACTACAGGTGTCTCCGAAGGTACATGTTGAGTTGGCGTATTTCGAGATTAGGTTCTGTCACTCCGATTGTCAAAGAGGTATCTCTGGGCCCTCTCGGTAATGCACATCTTTATAAGCCTTGCAAGCAATGTGACCAATGAGTTGGTTACGTGATGATGCATTACAGAACGAGTAAAGAGACTTGCCGGTAACGAGATTGAACTAGGTATTGGATACCGACGATCAAATCTCGGGCAAGTAACATACCGATGACAAAGGGAACAACGTATGTTGTTATGCGGTTTGACCGATAAAGATCTTCGTAGAATATGTAGGAGCCAATATGGGCATCCAGGTCCCGCTATTGGTTATTGACCGAGAATGGTTTTAGGTCATGTCTACATAGTTCTCGAACCCGTAGGGTCCGCACGCTTAACATTTCGATGACAGTTTTATTATGAGTTTATAAGTTTTGATGTACCGAAGTTTGTTCGGAGTCCCGGATGTGATCACGGACATGACGAGGAGTCTCGGAATGGTCGATACATAAAGATTGATATAATGGAAGCCTGTGTTTGGACATCGGAATGGTTCCGGGTGAAATCGGCATTTTACCGGAGTACCGGAGGTTACGGAACCCCGGGGTTAATGGGCCTACATGGGCCAAGAGGAGAAGAGGAAGGAGCTGTGAGGGGGCGGCCTCCCCTCCTAGTCTGAATAGGCAGGAAGGGGCGGCCTTTCCTTCCTCCTCCTCCTCTTTTCCCTTCTCTCCTACTCCAACTTGGAAAAGGGAGTCCTCATCGGTGGGAGTAGGACTCCCCCTGGCGCGCCCTTAGGCCGGCAGCCTCCTCCCCGGCTCCTTTATATATGGGGCGGGGGCACCCCATAGACACACAAGTTGATCTACGGATCATTCCTTAGCCGCAGCGGTGCCCCTTCCACCATATTCCACCGCGATCATATCGTCGCAAGCTTAGCGAAGCCGCGCGCGGTAGAACATCAACATCGTCACCACGCCGTCGGCCGATGGAACTCACCTCCGAGCCTTTGCTGGATCGAAGGGCGGAGATCGCCATCGAGCTGAACGTGTGCTGAACTCGGAGGCCCCGTGACGCTCGGTGCTTGGATCGGTCGGATCGTGAAGACGACGACTACATCAACGCGTTACAGTTAACGCTCGCCACGGTTCACGAGGGTACGTGGGCTAACACTCTCCCACTCGTTGCTATATCATAACCATGATCTTGCATGTGCATAGGAATTTTTTTGAAATTACTACGTTCCCCAACAGTGGCATCCGAGCCTAGGTTTTATGCGCTGATGTTATATGCACGAGTAGAACACAAGTGAGTTGTGGGCGATATAAGTCATACCGCTTACCAGCATGTCATACTTTGGTTCGCCGGTATTGTGAGATGAAGCGCCCGAACCGACATTACGCAAGACGCTTACGCGAGACTGGTTTCACCGCTACGAGCACTTGTGCTTAAAGGTGGCTGTCGGTGTCTGTCTCCCTCTCACTTTAGCTGAATCGAGTGCATACGCCGGTCCTTGCGAAGGTTAAAACAGCACTAACTTGACGAACTATCGTTGTGGTTTTGATGCGAGGTAAGAACAGTTCTTGCTAAGCCCGTAGCAGCCACGTAAAATTTGCAACAACAAAGTAGAGGACGCCTAACTTGTTTTTGCAGGGCATGTTGTGATGTGATATGGTCAAGACGTGATGATATATTTTATTGTATGAGATGATCATGTTTTGTAACCGGTTATCGGCAATCGGCAGGAGCCATTTGGTTGTCGCTTATTGTATGAAATGCAACGCTTCTGTAATTGCTTTACTTTATCACTAAGCGGTAGCGATAGTCGTAGAAGCAATAGATGGCGTAACGACAACGATGCTACGATGGAGATCAAGGTGTCGCGCCGGTGACGATGGTGATCACGGTGGTGCTTCGGAGATGGAGATCACAAGCACAAGATGATGATGGCCATATCATATCACTTATATTGATTGGATGTGATGTTTATCCTTTATGCATCTTATCTTGCTTTGATTGACGGTAGCATTTTAAGATGACCTCTCAGTAATTATCAAGAAGTGTTCTCCCGAGTATGCACCGCTATGAAAGTTCTTCGTCTTTGAGACACCACGTGATGATCGGGTGTGATAGGCTCTACGTTCAAATACAACGGGTGCAAAACAGTTGCACACGCGAAATGCTCAGGTTAAACTTGACGAGCCTAGCATATACAGATATGGCCTTGAAGCACGGAGACCGAAAGGTCGAACGTGAATCATATAGTAGATATGATCAACATATTGATGTTCACCATTGAAACTACTCCATCTCACGTGATGATCGGACATGGTTTAGTTGATTTGGATCACGTAATTACTTAGATGACTAGAGAGATGTCTATCTAAGTGGGAATTCTCAAGTAATATGATTAATTGAACTTAAATTTATCATGAACTTAGTCCTGGTAGTATTTTGCAAATTATGTTGTAGATCAATAGCTCGCGTTGTTGCTTTCATATGTTTATTTTGATATGTTCCTAGAGAAATTTGTGTTGAAAAATGTTAGTAGCAATGATGCGGATTGGATCCGTGATCTGAGGTTTATCCTCATTGCTGCACAGAAGAATTATGTCCTTGATGCACCGCTAGGTGAGCAGACCTATTGCGTATGTATGCGACGTTATGAACGTTTAGCTAGCACAATATGATGACTACTTGATAGTTTAGTGCACCATGCTTAACGGCTTAGAATTGGGACTTCAAAGACGTTTTGAACGTCATGGACCATATGAGATGTTCCAGGAATTGAAGTTAATATTTCAAGCAAATACCCGAGTTGAGAGATATGAAGTCTCCAACAAGTTCTATAGCTAAAAGATGGAGGAGAATCGCTCAACTAGTGAGCATGTGCTCAGATTGTCTAGGTACTTCAATCGCTTGAATCAAGTGGGAGTTAATCTTCCAGATAAGATAGTGATTGACAGAATTCTCTATTCACCATCACTAAGTTACTAGAACTTCGTGATGAACTATAGTATGCAAGGGGTGACGAAAATGATTCCCGAGCTCTTCGTGATATTGAAATCGACGAAGGTAGAAATCAAGAAAGAGCATCAAGTGTTGATGATTGACAAGACCACTAGTTTCAAGAAAAGGGCAAAGGGAAAGAAAGGGAACTTCAAGTGGAAAGACAAGCAAGTTGTCACCTGCGAAGAAGCCCAAAGCTGGAGCATAGTCTGAAACCGAGTGCTTACATCGCAAAGGAAATGGTCATCGGAAGCGTAAATGCCCCAACATTTGGTGGATAAGAAGGATGGCAAAGTGAACAAAGGTATATTTGATATACAGGTTCTTGATATGTTCCTTACTAGTGTTTATAGTAGCCCCTGAGTATTTGATACTTGTTCGGTTGCTAAGATTAGTAACTCGAAACAGGAGTTACAGAATAAACAAAGACTAGTTGAAGGGGAAGTGACGATGAGTGTTGGAAGTAGTTCCAAGATTGATATGATCATCATCGCACACTCCCTAAACTTTCGGGATAAGTGTTAAACCTAAATAAATGTTATTTAGCATTTGCGTTGAGCATGAATATGATTTTGTCGGTGTACTAAGGTAGGGGTACCTCAGTACCCCAACTTGTGCACGGGCGGTTGCAGCTCCCGCGGCTGGATTCGCCACACGCTTGCCGGAGACCATTCCTGCTCCATATCAAGCCATTCAAGCACAAAGTGTACAAGACAGAAGATCGAGACCCCGGCAAGAGGAGCTTGCCGGGAAGGCCGTTCCAGGCTCAAGATTACACCATAGGAGACACGCCTCGGTGCTACATGCGTCCCGGCGAGGGCCCGGGGAGCGGCATGTTACAGAGCCCGGCAAGCCCCCGGGTCCGGCGAGATCAAGACCCCGGCAAGGTACTTGCCGGGGGAGCTGCGCTGTGCCCACGCCCAGATCATCGGCCCACGCCGCCAGGGCTTTTCCAGGGGCGCGTGGCGGATGGCTGCTCACCGAGGGACACGGTGGCACTTCACGGTGATGGATCCATCGCCGTGGCGACGGAGACGCAAGGGCGGAGCTTTTGGGGTCGACGGCGACGGCATTAAATGCCCTTGTCCCCCACTCACAAAGTAGGTAGAAACCACTGCTCAAGTCATGTAGCTCCTTTGTTCCCCAAGACTGCTCCAACTACCACCTCTTTTACATTTTTACCCCTTTCTCCTACGTTGACACCTGTCGGTGACCCCTTGCACTATAAAAGGAGGCCCATGCACAACGTGGAGGGGGTTCGACTCATTCGACACTGGTCGGAATCTTTGGCAACTCTCGCGCTCGAGGCAGCTGCTACTGTAGCTCTTCAAGCTCCCGAGCTCAATACAAACACAAAGCAGCAGTAGGAGTCTTATCTCTCCGGAGAGCTCCGAAGCTGGGTAAAATCCGCCGCGTGCTCGCCTCGATCTGCTCTCTGTGCTCCCTCCGCCTCGCATCGCTGCAGACAAGGGGCTCCGCCCCATAGGTGTTCGTGGCGGCGATATCTCCCCGACATCTCTGGCGCGCGCCAGTAGGGGGCGCCGAGGTGTGCGGACCTGATCCGGCGCTGCTGGCGCGTTCTTCATTAACCTCTCCAACTTCATCAACAATCGCGCCATGGCCTCAAGACGAGGGCTTCGAGGGTCGCAGACTGCTCTGTTTCACCCGCCGCCACCGGAGCCGACGGTGGGCGGAGGAGACGCCGTCGAAAGGGTGGACGCCGGCGAGGGCACTCGCAGCGCCGCCAGATCCAGGGACAGGACGGGTGACCGCGCCTCGGTCTCCGTGGATCCACGTCCATCTCAGCGCACGACAACCCAGCAGCGCCATACCACGGGAGGTGATATCCGCCTGCTGGAGCAAGGACACACCGGAGGCTCGCAGGATGCTCCGGACCACCGTCCGGTCACAAGCAAAGCGAAGGCGCCAGGGCAGGACCCTGCTCCTCCTAACGCTGTTAGGAGTCCGAGCACATCCAGCTCCCCGCACCGCTCGCTCCCGCTCCCCTCCACTCCGGCAGAAGCGCTCACAAGAGCGCAATGTTTCGACTTCTCCAAAGAAGCGGACAAGGCCGAAGACTGGAGGGCTACCATCCAGAGCCTGATCGCCTTCGCCAACAACGACCCTTCACAGCAGCCGGTGGCCTCACAGCCACGGCAAGCTGAGAAGACGAAGGCCGACGGCGACAAGACCGCCGGGTGCAACCACTGCACACTCGCCGCTGAAGCGAAGACGCCGCCCGGAACAACGCCGACGACGGCTCCACGGCATCGTCGGACCCGCTGGCTCGCCGGGATCAACGCCAGTCCTCGACGATCGGCGATAAGAAGACGCCGACCACGATCGAAGCGCCGCCGAGAAACTCGGGCGACAATCAGACAGAGCTGGGAGCACTGCCGACGCTGCGCTGGCGAACCAGCGACCTGCCAGACGCTGGCAGCTGCCCTGCTCACCCGCGAAAGCTGCGGCGGCCCGTCGGGCTCAAAGCATGAAAAATTTCAAGCCCGACGATCGGAGAAGTACGATGGCAAGACGCACCCTCGAATTCCTCGGTGTTCACACCATCGCGTGCAGCTGCCGGGCGCGACGAGAAGATTCTCGGCGAACTACTTCCCCTTTCGTGCTTAAGCCAACGCTCGTTTGGCTTATGCACTTGCCGAAGGCTCCATTTCTTCTTGGGCAGACCTTTGCCATCAGTTTGTTGGCGCCTTCACCTGGCGGCCACAAACCCCACGGCCAGAGAGCGATCTCCACATTTTGGCCCGAAGGAAGGAGAATCCTGCGCAGTATATCCAACGCTTCAGCCGTGTGCAGCACAACATCCTCGATGTCCACCTGCGCGGTTATCAACGCGTTCCACCGAACGCGCGAACCGCCGCATGCGTGAAGAGATGGCGATGACCAAGATTCGAGGATGTCGGCGAGCTCTATGCTCGTTGATAAATGCGACACGCGAAGAGGGAGGAGGCTCCCCGGGGAGGATGCTGGCGCAGGAGGAAGCGACACCGACGACGCCGCCCCGGCAAAGAAGCGCCGGCGGCGGAATAATCAGAAGAAGAACAAGGATGAGGTGCTTGCCGTCGAGAAGTCCGGCAAGGAGGCTCCCGCCAAGCAAACACAGGCTGGCGACTCCGGCAAGGAGCCTGCCCCTGTAGCGGCAGCCGACAAGCAGGACGGCCCCGGCAAGCAATACTGCAAGATCCACCGCACCAAGGGCCACGATCTCTACAACTGCAAGCGCGTAGACTATCTCGTCGAGCAGCAAAAAGCTGAGTACGAGAGGCGCGACAAGGAGAAGGCCCAAGGTGGCGGAGGAGAACCGAGCAAGCGGCCGCTCAAGAGCGGGAGGACGCTTCGCAAGGCCAACGGCGACAAGGTGATCGACCTCCCGGGCCGCGACGAGCGAAGAAGAAGCGACGAGACGAAGACATGGAGGATGACGATAACAGCGAAAGCAGGAGTTCCGAAGGCCACGGAGGTCCTGTCGTCGACGATGGCGCCTCTCAGACGCTCCCACCGCCCGGTGAAGCGGTGGGTGCGTGAGGTGAATGCTGTGGAGCCGCCCGTGGGTCGCAAGAGCTCCTCAAATGGTCCGCACGCCCATCATTTTTGATCTCGAGGACCACCTGACCGCATTCACCGCGGTCGGGTGCTTGCCGATGCTGGTCTCGCCCACCATCCGCAACCTCAAGGTCACCAAAATGTTGGTTGACGGCGGGCCGGGCTGAACTTGATCTCCTGCTGTGATCAAGAAACTCCAGATTCCAGATGGCGAAGCTCGAAGAGACGGTTCTTCCAAGGAATCAACCCGGACGGAGCAAGCCCAAGGGAAAGATCATTTTGCCGTGACCTTTGGCGGGAGCTCAATTTCAGATCGGCGCATTACTTTTGACGTCGCCGACATTCCGTTTGCCATACAATGGAATACTCGGCCCCCCGCCTCGCCAAGTTCATGGCAGCTTCCCATTATGCTTACAACGTGCTCAAGATGCCGGGGCCGATAAGCGTCATCACTGTCCACGGAGACAAGAAGGATGCGCTTGTCTGCGCCGACAAGATCTACCGGGATGCGGCAGCTGCAACCGACAAGAATACACTTGCCGCTGAAGCTCCCGGGGAGAAGAAGACGAAGACCAAGTCCGGCAAGTGCTCTGGGACCCACTCCGGCAACCGCACCTCTTCGGAGTACTGCGCTGCCGTCGAGGACGGCCCGTCGAGCTCCACCGGCAAGAGTAAAAAGGGAATGGCCGCTCCACCGGCAACCAAGAAGGTGTCCGCCAAGGAGGACGGCACCGGTGGTACCTTCACCATCGGTGCCACACTTGACAGCAAATAGGAAAGCGCGCTCGTCGCCTTCCTGCGGGCGAATGTCGATGTGTTTGCATGGCAACCATCTGACATCCCCGGTGTTCCCAGGAAGGTGATTGAGCACAAGCTTGCTGTTTGCCCTCATGCGCGACCCATCAAGCAAAAAGTGAGGAAGCAAGCCGTGGAGCGCCAAGAATTCATCAATGAAGAAATCAAGAAGCTTGAGGCAGCGGGCCTAGTTAGAGGTGTGATCCATCCGACGTGGTTAGCAAACCCAGTCGTCGTGCGCAAGGCCAACGGGAAATGGAGACTGTGTATAGACTTCACCGATGTAAATAAAGCATGTCCCAAGGATCCATTCCCTTGCCGCGCATTGACCAGATTGTTGACTCCATTGCGGATGTGAGCTGCTTTGCTTTCTTGATGCATACTCGAGGCTATCACCAGATCTTTATGGCCAAAGAGGATGAAGAGAAGATCTGCATTTATCACTCCGTGTGGCACTTATCGCTTCATACGCATGCCATTTGGATTTGAAGAATGCAGGATCAACATTTGCAAGGGTAGTGTATACGCTTTTGAGCCACAGATTCACAGAAATGTAGAGGCTTACATGGATGATATCGTGGTAAAGAGCAAGAGCAAGGATACGCGGATTCAAGATTTGGAAGAGACATTTCAGAACCTGCGCAAGATACAACTCAAGCTGAACCCCGAGAAGTGCGTCTTTGGAGTCCCCTCCGGCAAACTTCTCGGGTTCTTTGTGTCACAGAGGGGGATTGAAGCCAACCCCGACAAGATTAAAGCCATTGAGCAAATCGAAGCCCCGAAGCGAGTCAAGGATGTCAGAAGGCTTGCAGGTTGTGTGGCTGCCCTCAGTAGATTCATTTCAAAGTCTGCAGAGCGCGCCCTACCTTTCTTCAAGATCTTGAAGAAGGCGGGCC
Source organism: Aegilops speltoides (assembly GCA_021437245.1). Lineage (NCBI taxonomy): Eukaryota > Viridiplantae > Streptophyta > Magnoliopsida > Poales > Poaceae > Aegilops > Aegilops speltoides. Next base: position 22,691,284 of record CM038142.1, read on the forward strand.
CCATGAGGTGGACTCCGGAAGCGGAGGCAGCGCTGCAAGATTTGAAACGATACCTATCCTCCACCCCAATACTTGTCGCACCTAGACCACAGGAGAAGTTGCTGCTGTACCTAGCATCAACCAACCAAGTGGTTAGTGCTGCGTTAGTAGCGGAGAGGGAGTCCGACGAGGAGGCTACGCCACCGGCAAGCGAGACCAGCGACAAGCAGGGGGCTGCTCCGGCAAGCTCTGGCCCCGACAAGGACAATTCTGCGCAGGAACGGGATGAGGTGCGGAAGAAGATGGTGCAACGCCCAGTGTATTTTGTAAGCTCCCTTCTCCAGGGGGCTAGATCAAGATACTCTGGTGTGCAAAAGCTGCTTTTCGGCCTCCTCATGGCCTCGAGAAAGCTGCGCCATTACTTCCAAGCACACGAGATAACAGTGGTCACTCGCTTTCCGCTGAAGAGGATATTGCACAACCCAGAAGCAACAGGCAGGATTGTTGAGTGGGCACTGGAGCTGTCGAGTTTTGGACTCAAGTTTGAAAGTACTTCAACCATACAGAGCCGAGCTTTGGCAGAATTTATAGCAGAATGGACCCCAACGCCCGATGAAGAAGTCCAAGAAACAAGTACACCCGTACAAGAAGCAACAAGTGAATGGGTAATGTACTTTGATGGTGCCTTCTCGCTGCAAGACGCCGGTGCCGGCGTGGTACTCATCGCGCCCACCGGAGAGCACCTCAAGTATGTTATCCAGATGCACTTCCCAAGGGAACAAGCGACAAACAACACTGCTGAATATGAAGGTTTGCTCGCCGGCCTCAGGATTGCGGCCGAACTTGGGATCAGGAAGTTGATTGTGCGGGGAGATTCTCAGTTGGTGGTCCGGCAAGTTAACAAGAGCTATCAGAGCCCTTTGATGGAAGCTTATGTAGATGAATTGAGGAAGCTTGAGGAGCGCTTTGAAGGTTTGCAGATGGAGCATGTCCCGAGAGCTCAGAATGAAATCGCAGATGGCCTTTCAAAGTGTGCTTCGATGAAGTTACCTGTGGAACCAGGGACCTTCTTGCTCAAGCTGACTCAACCATCCGTCACGCCATCAATTGGACAGCCTAAGAAAAGAAAGTTGGTCTCCGGCGACTACTTGCCGGCGGATCTCCCTGAGGCCGCCGCCAAAGTCCCCAAGATCAACGACCAGAACGCTAAGGAACAGTTTGCTCCTGCAGATCCTCGGATCGGTGCAGTTGAAGCAAGTTTTCCCGACAAGCCTTGCCCCGGCAAGCTTGCCGGGGGACCTTCAGCTCCGGCAGAGCCAGAGATCCTTGCCGTAGAAGCTGAGGTTCCCGCAGCGGCCCTCATGCCTTTAGTCCTTGCCGTTGAGCCCCAAGCTCCGGCATGGGCACAGCAGATCGTCCGTTTTCTGCAAACTGGAGAACTTCCCGAAGACCCAGAAGAAATAGAAAGGGTAACCAGACAGTCAAGTATGTACCAGTTTGTGGATAACGAGCTGTCTGAAGAAGGCTCAATGGTGTCGATGAAGTGCATCTCCGTGGAAGATGGGCGAAGCTGTTGGCGAGACACACGGAGGCATATGTGGCCACCACATTGGCGAAGGGCGCTTGGGGAAAGCTTTCGGCAAGGGTTCTTTGGCAAGAAGCCTCCAAGATGCAACGCACTAGTAACCAAGTGTGAAGCGTGCAGGCCCATGCAAAGCAGATTCATCACCGGCTCAAGCTCTCCAAACAATCCCTTTATCCTGGCCCTTCTCGGTGCGGGGCTCGATATCCTCGGCCCTTCCCCGTGTTGTCGGGGCTTTGAGTACTTGTGCGTGGCAATCGACAAGTTCACAAAGTGGCCGAAGTGGAGCCATGAGAAAAGTGACAAGACAATCAAGCGATCAAGTTCTTCAGATCGATTGTGTGCCGTTTCGGGATCCCTAACAGGATTCTCACTGACAACGGTACACAATTCACAAGTCGCACCTTCATGCAGTACGTCCAAGACCTTGGCGCCAAGGTCTGTTTCGCTTCTGTTGCTCACCCGAGGAGCAACGGTCAAGCGGAGAGGGCCAATGCTGAAGTGCTGCGCGGACTCAAGACAAGAACTTTCGACAGGCTGCATAAGTGCGGAAGAAATTGGATAGAGGAGCTGCCGGCGGCTCTTTGGTCAATCAGAACGACACCAAATCGAGCCACCGGACAGACACCCTTTGCTCTAGTCTATGGAGCAGAAGCAGTTCTCCCCACGGAACTCGTATACGGATCTCCTCGAGTGCTCGCTTATGATGAGCTTCGAGCAAGAGCAACTGCGGCAAGATGATGCATTGCTCCTTGAGGAGGGACGTCTCGAGCTTGTCAGACGAGCTGCTCGATACAGCAAGCCTTGCGCCGCTACCATAGCCGCAAGGTCAAAGCCAGAGTCTCGAGGAAGGCGACCTTGTTCTTGGCGTGTTCAGTCCGCCAAGAATTCCAACAAGTTGACCTTGAAGCGGGAAGGCCCTTATCGGTGAGACAAGTCACGAGGGCTGGCGCCGTCCCTCGAGACCGAAGAAGGCCTACCGTGAGCAACTCTCGAACATAGAGCATCTTCGCAAGTTTCACCCATAAGGCGCGGTTGCCGTGATCCGCTCCGGCAACCACCTTTTGTACAAGCTTTGCCGCTGTTGCATGTAACCCTTTGTACAAAGCCGGGCGCAGACCCCGTGCATCAGTAGAGTTTCTGTGTTTTGCGCTAGTTGCCTTTTCCCATGCTTTTCTTTGCCATTTGCATGTGTTATTTGGCATCTTTTGTGCGACACACATACCCGGTAAGCAATAGCGCGCCGAAAGGCCATATGCTTGTTTCCCTCTTCTTTTTCCTTGCCTCTTAAGCGGAAGGAACGTTCCTCGCGCACAAGTTTGCCGGGGGGGAAGGAAATGGAGGATGAGCCAAGTGTTGTTCAAGGAGGAGAAGCTTGCCGGAGAACACACAGATCACGAAAGCTAAGTTATCAGAATTTGAGCAGCTCAAAATTTTAAGTCTTAAGTTGCCTTCCTTGAACAACCACACTTTGTATGGAAAACCTGTGCTCGGAGGAACCTACCCATGGATAGCCGCACTTATCTTGTTTTCGAGCACGCCAACGATCTAAGTGAGCTGCGACAAGTGTCGCGCCCTTGTTTCGCTTTCGAGTCCGCTCATCAAGCTAAGTGCGTTGCGACTAACATGCAAGGTTGCTTGCCGGTAAGACCTTGGCCAGCCAGACCGCTTCGAAGTTCAAGACTCAAGATCATGGCAAGGGCCCCTTGCCAGCAAGTCTCCTAGAAGCATAAGGTTGAAGCATACAAAGTTGAGGATCAAAACAAGGGAGATAACACTGCATCTACTGATCAAAATAAAGATAATATCTGGCGAGAAATAACTTGTCGCGGTGACTAATGAGTTCATAACACCCTATGCAGCAACAAAAAGAGATAAAGATAAAGGAGGCCTAGTCTACGCGGTCGCCCTCCACCCTGGAGATCTTGTTCACTTTGGCAATGATGTGGGCGACCTGCTCCTTCAGAGCCTCCATATTCGCGTCGGCCGGCAAGCTGCGAAGAACGTTGGTGAGGTTTATGCCGGGATTGCGGTATACGATCTTCGTCAGCACGCGCTCCATGGTTCCCGTGCACAGCCGGCGAGTCTCCTCGGCGAGCTGCGCGGGGATCTTCTTCCGCAGATTTGCAAGGGCCGGCGCGATCCCCCTGAAGAAGAGGCTGAGCTTGGCGCTGTGAGCGAGGTTTGGGTCCGGGAGTAGATGAGGTGCTCCGGCTTGGCGCCAAAGAGCTCCGGTCAATGGCGGACGCAGAAGATACCAAGTCCTCGGTCCATATCTCGACAATACGGCGGAAGTCCTCGGCTGCTTTGTTGACGCCGACCACTAAGGTTCGCTCCTCGCGAGCTCCTCCTTCAACTTGGTTTCCGATCCCGGGCAGCGTCAAGCGAGTCTGTCGGTGCAGAGACTTGTAGCTCAAGACCCTCGACGGAGTCCTTGGCGGCCTTCAACTCGTCGCCTTGCTTGGAAAGACGACTGGAGTTCCGAGTTGGTGTGGGCGTCCTTCTCGCGCTCCGTGTTGAGCGCTGGCGACCTTCTCTCGCCGCCTTCAAGCAGCTCCTCCAGCTGCGCGACCTTGGCAACAAGCTCCTCCTTGGCGGTCTCCGCGGCAACCTGGCGCCGCCTCCTTCGGTTCCCGCCAAGGGCCTGTTCCCGAGCGGCAAGGTCGTCCTCGTGAGCGCCGAGGTTGACCTTCAGAACGCCGGACACACCCGCGGTGTCAGCGTTACTCTGGCGGGATATAGATCGCCCCACAGATCAATACTAGTCTTTTCTGCGCGACTTTGTCCTCACTGCGCGCACCGGAGCATCTTCGGTCGGTCACCCATCCTCAAACTACTCCAAGCCGAGCACGCTTAACTTTGGAGTTTTGTCCGAATGGGATCCCGGAAAAGAAGGAATTCCTTATTGATATGAGTAGTCTATCTTCCCTATTAAGCCAGGCTATTACATACACCCCCACTCGGAGGAACCGACGCCCTCGTCGGGCCACATGAACGCTCCTCTTGGCACAACCGCTCTCATGCATCCATCCGGTACATGTGCCATGCCGTGTGCCACGACGGGTCACAAACGTCATGCACAACATGACCGTGCACCTGTCCGCAACCATCCGTGTAACCGCGAGGGTCGACTCTGATACCAACTTGTAATGCCCCGGACACACCCGCCGGTGGTCATTACTCCTGGCGGGATCTAGACTGGCCCCACAGATCAATACTAGTCTTTTCTCGCGACTTTGTCCTCACTCGCGCACCCGGAGCAATCTTCAATCGGTCACCCATCCTCAAACTACTCCAAGCCGAGCACGCTTAACTTTGGAGTTTTGTCCGAATGGGATCCCGGAAAAGAAGGAATTCCTTATTGATATGAGTAGTCTATCTTCCCTATTAAGCCAGGCTATTACACCTTCCGCTGGATGAGTTCTCCTTCTCGCCGGGACAGCTCCACCCCGGCGAGCCGCTGCTGCTCTTCGGCCTCGGCCTTCTCCAGCAACCACTCTTCATACTCCCGGCGAAGTCGCTCACGCTTCTCCGCCACCTCGCGGAGAGCAGCCTGGTTGGCGGCGCTGAGCTCCGCGCGCTTCTCCATCTCCTCGGCGGCCTTGGCGGCGAGGGCCTCCAGGAAGCGAAGCTACCGTCTGCCCGGGTAAGGGCCAGGAGCTGGTGAAGCAGCTTCTCCTCCTCGGCCCGTCGCCCCGCCGCCCTCGATGATCTTCAAGCCCATGGAGGCGAGGATCTCCCCATCGAAGGCCTCGCCCTCCCTGGAGTCATGACGAAGAGCCCCACGGCACTGGATGAAGACGCCGCTGGGGGCTTTTAGGTAATAGCCGGACTGCTCCTCTCCGCGGAGGGGTCGGCGCGACGGCGCAGCACTTGATGCCCCGCCGCCTCCGGGCGGGCGGTGCGGTCACCGTCCCCTCCCGGCCGCTGCGCCCGCAGCCGGAGCGGTCTCTGGCGCGATTCGCCCGGCGGCTCCGCCGTGTTCTCGGCGACAGGCGTCGCCGCCGCCGCTTCTGGCGCCCTCCTCCTCGATGACGACTTCCGTCTCCATCTGCTCGGGGGGAGGAGGATCTAGAAGAAGAAGAAAAGGCAAAAAAGGTTCAAGCAAATATCCAAAAAGAGACAACGCCAAGAAGACAAAGTTGCAGAACCTACCTTGGCGGACGTCGTCAGCGGCGGACTCTCTCGCCGGGGAATTCTCCCTTGGCGGAGTGGCCGCCCTCGCCGGGCTGCTCGCTCTTGGCGGGGTACTCGCCCTTGGCGGAGTACCCGCCCTTGGCGGGACGTTCTCCCTAGCCGGGGAGTTCGGCCTTGGCGGGGACGGCGGGGCTTGCGGCTCCTCGGGGGCGGCCTCCGGACGCTCCTGCAGCTGTAGCTCCACCTCTGCGCAAGTCAAGACAAAAACATCAAGGCATTAGTACAAGACCGAGATCTTCAAACACGCCCGGCGAGCGAAAATGCAGAACCCAAACTTACGCTGGGGGCTGTGCTGGGGGCTGCTCCTCGGGACAACGCTCGGGTCAGGCAAGCTTGGGTCCGGCACATCCCCGGTCGCCGCGGCGGGCGAGTCGTCCGCGACTTCGACCACGGGCACCTTGGCTTTCTTCGCCGCCCGCTCGGTCAAGGTCCTGAAATCAACGTAAGAAACAAGATTAGCCTCAACAATAGTCAAGGCGAAATTTGAGAAGATGAAGATCTCGGATACTTACTCCTGTTCCTCCTCGTCGTCTTCGCTCAAGGCGGAGAAGTCATACTCCACCTGGGCGCGCTGGCGCGAGGAGCGGAGGTGAAGACTCGGCGCTTGGCGGTCCTCGAGCTGGGGCTGCGAAGACCCAGCCTCGTGGCAGCCGAGGCCCGAGAAGCGGGCGGAGCCGCCGCTCCGCTCGAGAAGACCCGCCCACGTGGCGCCGACCCTGGGCGCCGCCTGGCTCGCACGCTGGCCGCTTCCGCCGTGGCAGGCGCCGGCCGCCTCGGCGCAGCTTGGCTTCCGGAAGTTTTGCGCTGCCCGGCGAAATGGAAGTTGCCGGGGCCTGCGCCCTCGCTTCCGTCGCCGCCTTGCGGAGACGCTTCAGTGGGGAGCGCCTAGGGCTCGCCAGGGGCGGGGAGGTCTCCCACGACGAGGAGAGGTCGTCGGCGTAAAGATCCGTGGACCCGCCAGCATCCTCGGCGGCCGCAGCATCCTCCTCCTCCTCCTCGCCGGCTGGCTCGCCGGACCCAGCGCCCTGCGCTGCGACCCCTTTTCCTCTGGCGTCTCCGCTCCCTCCGGCGCCTCCGCTCCCTTCGGCGCCTCTGCTCCCTCCGGCAGCACCGCCTCTTGCCGCGGCCTCGGCCGCGATTTCGGGGATCCCGGAGTGCCTCAAAGAAGGGACCCCGGCAAGTGCGTCGGGAGGAAGTTGCAGCAGTCTGCAGATCTCCGCCTCCTCCGCTTGGCAGGACTCATCCGCAGCCTCTGCTTCATCAAGAGGATATCCAAAATTCCCTGCCGCTGCGGCTGCGGCGGCCTCTTCAGCCCGAGAAGCTATGTACGCTATCTCCTGGTCCGTGGTGTCCCGTGTCAGTCCCCGGGTCTCGTCCTTGTTCTTCGCCACCTCCTCGAGGTTATCGAAGAAGCTGAGGACGTCTATTGGCTCGGGCGGGATCCACGTGCGTTCCACGCCGTGCGAATCGCACGCGGGCATCATGGCGAGGAGGCTATCCCGAGCTGTGCTGTTGCAGAGGGCACCACTCCCGGGAGGTCCGAACCACTCGATGGGCGGGTCATGTTTAAAGAGTTCCTGACCATCCCCTCAGCTCGGCGTCGTGAAGTTGAAGTTCAGCCCGGGCGCAGATCTCATCATATCCCCGCGCCGACGCACTCCCAGCCGGCCTTTTCCTGTCTTGGAGAGGGCGTGCGGGCGGCGGAGAAAATCTGCGCCTACCGCGACGGACAGTTTTGCTGCTCAAGACGAAGAATCCGGACGAGGGCGACATTGAGCTTGACGTCGTCCGGATCCAGCTCGCTCCAGCCCTCGCCACAAGACGATGGGAGTTGCGGCGCGGTGAAGTGCTGCGGCTCGTCTTCAACGATCCAGCACCGATCGGCACGCCCTCCTCCCACTTGCCGCGGAGCTCCCGGCAAGTACGACTCTTCAAGTTCGCACGAAAAACCCAAGAAATTCCTCCGAGAGGGGGCGCGGGCTCGCTCTTGGAGTGAAGAAGTGCCTAAACAAATTGCTACATTTGGGTATATCCTATGAAGTTTTCGACATGTAAAAGTAAAACCGCCATTGTGAGGATGGCGTTGGGGGTGAAGTCAAGAAGGTGGAAGCCATATGTGTGCATAATGTCGCAGAAGAATTCAGAAAAAGGAGGGCAAAGACCGCAGTGGAAGAAGGCTGCGAAGAAATAGTACCCGCCAGGATAGTTGTCCATGGTGGCGGCCGGATGAGCTCTGGTCCGAGGATGCGCCTTGGTCTTCTTAGCCCAGAACAGGTAATATTTGCTCCAGAGTTCCCGCACGCCGAGCCGCGGCGGGAAGACGACGTTCTGCTTCCGCATCAGGGCGAGCTTTGCCGCCTGCTCAGATTTCTCCTTCTTGGCCTTCTCCGCCTTCCCCTTCCCGGTCTTCGGGGCCATGACGGAGGCGGCGAGAGAAGGAGGACGAAGAGTCCGGCGGCGCCGCAGTCGCAGGAGACGGCGGAGGAGATGCGGAGGCGGAGCGCAAAGGGGATCTCTGGAGGAGGAAGAAGATGCAATGAAAGCGAAGGAGGGGAACCGCGCCTGCTTCCTCTGTTTTTATGGGGAAGTGGGGGCGTTCGCTCTTCTCATTTAAGAACGGGCACGCCCCATCCACGACGCCGCAATCGACGCGTGCCATTACGGGAGGGGAGGCGGCAGATGCGAGAGTGGATTCGCCGCGCCAAGGCCGCGTGTGCCGATGCAGACGCTTTTGGGCCCGCCCAACAGCGCTCGGCACCGTGTATGGCCCAGGCCCGGGGGCTCCTGTCGGTGTACTAAGGTAGGGGTACCTCAGTACCCCAACTTGTGCACGGGCGGTTGCAGCTCCCGCGGCTGGATTCGCCACACGCTTTCCGGAGACCATTCCTGCTCCATATCAAGCCATTCAAGCACAAAGTGTACAAGACAGAAGATCGAGACCCCGGCAAGAGGAGCTTGCCGGGAAGGCCGTTCCAGGCTCAAGATTACACCATAGGAGACACGCCTCGGCGCTACATGCGTCCCGGCGAGGGCCCGGGGAGCGGCATGTTACAGAGCCCGGCAAGCCCCCGGGTCCGGCGAGATCAAGACCCCGGCAAGGTACTTGCCGGGGGAGCTGCGCTGTGTGCCCACGCTCCAGCTCATCGGCCCACGCGTCGCCCTGGGGCTTTTCCAGGGACGCGTGGCGGATGGCTGCTCAGCCTGAGGGACACGATGGCACTTCACGGTGATGGATCCATCGCCGTGGCAGACGGAGACGCAAGGGCGGGAGCTTTTGGGGTCGACGGCGACGGGCATTAAATGCCCTTGTCCCCCACTGTCAAAGTAGGTAGAAACCACTGTTCAAGTACTGTAGCTCCACTGTTCCCGCACTGTTCCAACTACCACCTCTTTTACATTTTTACCCTTTCTCCCACGCTGACACTGCCGGTGACCCTTGCACTATAAAAGGAGGCCCATGCACAACGTGGAGGGGGTTCGACTCATTCGACACTAGTCGGAATCTTTGGCAACTCTCGCGCTCGAGGCAGCTGCTACTGTAGCTCTTCAAGCTCCCGAGCTCAATACAAACACAAAGCAGCAGTAGGAGTCTTATCTCTCCGGAGAGCTCCGAAGCTGGGTAAAATCCGCCCGCGTGCTCGCCTCGATCTGCTCTCTGTGCTCCCTCCGCCCGCATCGCTGCATAAAGGGCCCGCCCCATAGGTGTTCGTGGCGGGCAGATATCTCCCCCGACAGATTTGATCATGTTTATTGCTATACGGTTATTCATTTAAAGTCAGAGAATAATTGTTGTTCTGTTTACATGAATAAAACTTTCAATGGTCATACACCCAATGAAAATAGTTTACTAGATCTCGATCGTAGTGATACACATATTCATAATATTGATGCCAAAAGATGCAAAGTTAATAATGATAGTGCAACTTATTTGTGGCACTGCCGTTTGGGTCATATCGGTGTAAAGCGCATGAAGAAACTCCATAAAGATGGATTTTCGGAATCACTTGGTTATGAATCATTTGATGCTTGCGAACCATGCCTTTTGGGCAAGATGACTAAAACTCCGTTCTTCGGAACAATGGAACGAGTAACAAACTTGTTGGAAATAATACATACTGATGTATGCAGACCAATGAGTATTAAGGCTCGTGGCGAGTATTGTTATTTTCTGACCTTCACAGATGATTTAAGCAGATATGGGTATATCTACTTGATGAAACATAAGTCTGAAATAGTTGAAAGGTTCAAAGAATTTCAGAGTGAAGTGGACAATTCATGTTAACAAGAAAATAAAGTTTCTGCGATCTGATCGTGGAGATGAATATTTGAGTTACGAGTTTGGTCTTCAATTAAAACAATGTGGAATAGTTTCATAGCTCACGCCACCTGGAACACCACAACGTTATGGTGTGTCCGAACGTCGTAACCGCACTTTATTGGATAAGGTGCGATCTATGATGTCTCTTACTGATTTACCAATATTGTTTTGGGGTTATGCATTAGAGACAGCTGCATTCACGTTAAAAGGGCACCATCTAAATCCATTGAGACGACAACATATGAACTGTGGTTTGGCAATAAACCCAAGTTGTCGTTTTCTTAAAGTTTGGGGCTGCGATGCTTGTGTGATAAAGTTTCAAGCTGATAAGCTCAAACCCAAATCGAAGAAGTGCGTCTTCATAGAATACCCAAAGAAAACTGTTGGGTACACCTTCTATCACAGATCCGAAGGCAAGATATTTGTTGCCAAGAATGGATCCTTTCTAGAGAAGGAGTTCTCTCGAAAGAAGTGAGTGGGAGGAAAGTAGAACTTGATGAGGTAATTGTACCTTCTCCCGAATTGGAAAGTAGTTCACCACGGAAATCAGTTCCAGTGATTCCTACACCAATTAGTGAGGAAGCTAATGATGATGATCATGAAACTTCAGATCAAGTTACTACAGAACCTCGTAGGTCTTCCAAAGTACAGTCCGCACCAGAGTGGTACAGTAATCCTGTTCTGGAATTTTTGTTACTAGACCATGATGAACCTACGAACTATGAGGAAGCGATGATGAGCCCAGATTCCACGAAATGGCTTGAGGCCATAAAATCTGAGATATGATCCATGTATGAGAACAAAGTATGGACTTTGATTGACTTGCTCGATGATCAGCAAGCCATGTTAAATAAATGGATCTTGAAGAGGAAGACAGATGCTGATAGTAGTGTTACTATCTACAAAGCTAGACTTGTCGAAAAAGGTTTTTGACAAGTTCAAGGTGTTGACTACAATGAGATTTTCTCAACTGTAGCGATGCTTAAGTCTGTCCGAATCATGTTAGCAATTGCCACATTTTATGAAATCTGGCAAAAGGATGTCAAAACTGCATTCCTTAATGGTTTTCTTAAAGAAGAGTTGTATATGATGCAACCAGAAGGTTTTGTCAATCCTAAAGGTGCTAACAAAATGTGCAAGCTCCAGCGATCCATCTATGGACTGGTGCAAGCATCTCAGAGTTGGAATATACGCTTTGATAAGTTGATCAAAGCATATAGTATTATACAGACTTACGGTGAAGCCTGTATTTACAAGAAAGTGAGTGGGAGCTCTGTAGCATTTCTGATACTATATGTAGATGACATATTGTTGATCGAAATGATATAGAATTTCGGATAGCATAAAGGATACTTGAATAAAAGTTTTTCAATGAAAGACCTCGGTGAATCTACTTACACATTGAGCATCAAGATCTATATAGATAGATCAAGACGCTTGATAAGATTTTTCAATGAGTACATACCTTGATAAATTTTTGAAATAGTTCAAAATGGAATAGTCAAAGAAGGAGTTCTTGCCTGTGTTGCTGTTGGAAATATGCCCTAGAGGCAATAATAAAAGTATTATTATTATATTTCCTTGTTCATGATAATTGTCTTTTATTCATGCTATAACTGTATTATCCGGAAATCAAAATACACGTGTGAATACATAGACCACAATATGTCCCTAGTGAGCCTCTAGTTGACTAGCTCACAGATCAACAGAGAGTCATGGTTTCTGGCTATGGACATTGGATGTCGTTGATAACGGGATCACATCATTAGGAGAATGATGTGATGGACAAGACCCAATCCTAAGCATAGCACAAAGATCGTAGTTCGCTTGCTAGAGCTTTTCCAATGTCAAGTATCTCTTCCTTAAGACCATGAGATCGTAACTCCCGGATACCGTAGGAGTGCTTTGGTGTATCAAACGTCACAACGAATCGGGTGACTATAAAGGTGCATTACAGGTATCTCCGAAAGTGTCTTTTGGGTTGACACGGATCGAGATCGGATTTGTCACTCCCGCAAACGGAGAGGTATCTCTGGGCCCACTCGGTAGGACATCATCATAATGTGCACAATGTGATTAAGGGGTTGATCACGGATGATGTGTTACGGAACGAGTAAAGAGACTTGCCGGTAACGAGATTGAACAAGGTATCGGTATACCGACGATCGAATCTCGGGCAAGTAAAATACCGCTAGACAAAGGGAATTGTATACGGATCGATCGAGTCCTTGACATCGTGGTTCATCCGATGAGATCATCGTGGAACATGTGGGAGCCAACATGGGTATCCAGATCCCGCTGTTGGTTATTGACCGGAGAACGCCTCGGTCATGTCTGCATGTCTCCCGAACCCGTAGGGTCTACACACTTAAGGTTCGATGACGCTAGGGTTATAAAGGAAGCTTGTATGTGGTTACCGAATGTTGTTTGGAGTCCCGGATGAGATCCCGGACGTCATGAGGAGTTCCGAAATGGTCCGGAGGTAAAGATTTATATATGGGAAGTCCTGTTTTGCTCACCGGAAAAGTTTCGGGGTTTATCGGTAACATACCGGGACCACCGGGAGGGTCACGGGGGTCCACCAAGTGGGGCCACCTACCCCAGATGGCTGCATGGGCCAAGTGTGGGAGGGGACCAGCCCCAGGTGGGCTGATGCGCCCCCCACCAAGGCCCAAGGCGCCTAGGGCTGGGGGAAACCCTAAAGGGGGGCGCCTCCCTTGCCTTGGGGGGCAAGGCAACCCCCCTGGCCGCCGGCCCCTCCTCAGATTGGATCTGAGGGGGCCGGCCTCCCTCTCCCTTGCCCCTATATATATGTGGGGGGTGGGAGGGCAGCCGCACCGATGTTCTGGCGCAGCCCTCCCCCTCTCCCAATTACTCCTCCTCTCCCTTGGTGCTTGGCGAAGCCCTGCGGGATTGCCACGCTCCTCCATCACCACCATGCCGTTGTGCTGCTGCTGGATGGAGTCTTCCTCAACCTCTCCCTCTCTCCTTGCTAGATCAAGGCGTGGGAGACGTCACCGGGCTGTACGTGTGTTGAACGCGGAGGTGCCGTCTGCTCGCACTAGGATCTCCGGTGATTTGGATCACGATGAGTACGACTCCATCAACCCCGCTTCACTTGAACGCTTCCGCTTAGCGATCTACAAGGGTATGTAGATGCACTCTCTTTCTACTCGCTGCTGGTTTCTCCATAGATAGATCTTGGTGACACGAGGAAAATTTTGAATTTCTGCCACGCTCCCCAACAAAGGGCATCATGAGCTAGGTCTATTGCGTAGATTCTTTGCACGAGTAGAACACAAAGTAGTTGTGGGCGTTGATTTTGTTCAATATGCTTACCGCTACTAGTCCAATCTTGTTTCGACGGTATTGTGGGATGAAGCGGCCGGACCGACCTTACACGCATTTCCACGTGAGACAGGTTCCACTGATTGACATGCACTTCGTGCATAAGGTGGCTAGCGGGTGCCGCCTCCCACTTTAGTCGGAACGGATTCGATGAAAAGGGTCCTTATGAAGGGTAAATAGCAATTGGCATATCATGTTGTGGTTTTATGAGGTAAGAAACGTTTTGCTAGAAACCCATAGCAGCCACGTAGAAACATGCAAACAACAATTAGAGGACGCCTAACTTGTTTTTGCGTGGTTTGCTATGTGATGTGATATGGCCAAAAAGAATGTGATGAATGATATGTGATGTATGAGATTGATCATGTTCTTGTAATAGGATTCACGACTTGCATGTCGATGAGTATGACAACCGCAGGAGCCATAGGAGTTGTCTTAATTTATTGTATGACCTGCGTGTCATTGAACAACGCCATGTAATTACTTTACTTTATTGCTAACCGTAGCCATAGTAGTAGAAGTAATAAGTTGGCGAGACGACTTCATGGAGACACGATGATGGAGATCATGATGATGGAGATCATGGTGTCATGCCGTAACGATGATGATCATGGAGCCCTCAAGATGGAGATCAAAAGGAGCAAAATGATATTGGCCATATCATGTCACTATTTGATTGCATGTGATGTTTATCATGTTTATGCATCTTGTTTACTTAGGACGACGGTAGTAAATAAGATGATCCTTACAAAATTTCAAGAAGTGTTCTCCTCGATCCGGCACCGCTGCTACAGTTCGTCGCTTCTAAGCACCACGTGATGATCGGGTGTGATGGATTCTTACGCTCACATACAATGGGTGTAAGACAGTTTTACACAGCAAAACACTTGGGGTTAACTTGACGAGCCTAGCATGTGCGGACATGGCCTCGAACACGGAGACCGAAAGGTCGAGCATGAGTCGATGGAAGATACGATCAACATGAAGATGTTCACGATGATGACTAGTCCGTCTCACGTGATGATCGGACACGGCCTAGTTGACTTGGATCATGTAATCACTTAGATGACCAGAGGGATGTCTATTCGAGTGGGAGTTCATAAGATGAACTTAATTATCCCGAACATAGTCAAAAGATCTTTGCAAATTATGTCGAAGCTCGCGCTTTAGTTCCACTGCTTAGATATGTTCCTAGAGAAAATATAGTTGAAAGTTTGATGAGCGATTATGCGGACAAGAGAAAGCTTATGTCCTTAATGCACCGCCAGTGTGCTGAACCCCAAACGCCGTTTGTGGATGTTGCGTAACATCGGACATACACATTTTGATAACTACGTGATAGTTCGGATAAACGGTTTAGAATTAAGGCACCAAAGATGTTTTTCAAACGTCATGAACATATGAGATGTTTCGAGGGCTGAAATTGAGATTTCAGGCTCGTGCCCACGCCAAGAGGTATGAGACCTCCGACGATTTTCTTAGCCTCGCAAACTAAGGGAGAAAAGCTCAATCATTGAGCTTGTGCTCGATTGTCCGAGTGCAACAATCACTTGAATCAAGTGGGATTTGATCTTCCGATGAGATAGTGATGTTTCTCCAAAGTCATTACCACCAAGCTGCTAGAGCTTCGTGATGAACTATAACATATCGGGATAGATATGATGATCCTTGAGGTATTCGTGATGTTTGACACCGCGAAAGTAGAAATCAAGAAGGAGCATCAATTGTTGATGGTTGGTGAAACCACTAGTTTTAAAGAAGGGCAAGGGCAAGAAGGATACTTCATGAAACGGCAAATCAGCTGCTGCTCCAGTGAAGAAACCCAAGGTTGAACCCAAACCCGACTAAGTGCTTCGTAATAAGGGGAACAACCATCGGAGCAGGATTACCCTAGATACTTGGTAGATGAGAAGGTGGCAAGGTCGATAGAAGTATATTGATATACATTATGTTAATGTGTACTTTACTAGTACTCCTAGTAGCACTAGGGTATTAGATACCGGTTCGGTTGCTAAGTGTTAGTAACTCAAATAAAAGCTACGGAATAAACGGAGACTAGCTAAAGGTGAGTCGACGATATGTGTTGGAAGTGTTTTCAAGGTTGATGTGATCAAGCATCGCACGCTCCCTCTACCATCGAGATTTGGTGTTTATGCTGAGCATAGACATGATTGGATTATGTCTATCGCAATACGGTTATTCATTTAAGGAGAATAATGGTTACTCTGTTTATTTGAATAATACCTTCAATGGTCTTGCACCTGAAATGAATGGTTTATTGAATCTCAATCGTAGTGATACACATTTTCATGCCAAAAGATATAAGATAATAATGATAGTACCACTTACTTGTGGCACTGCCATGTAAGTCATATTGGTATAAAACGCATGAAGAAGCTCCATGTTGATGGATCTTTGGACTCACTCGCTTTTGAAAAGTTTGAGACATGCTAACCATGTCTATTGGTGTATACGCATGAAGAAACTCCATGCGGATGGATCGCTTGGACTCACTTGATTTTGAATCACTTGAGATATGCAAATCATACCACATGGGCAAGATGACTAAAAGCCTCGCTTTTCAAAGAAATGGAACAAGATAGCAACTTGTTGGAATTAACACATTTTGATGTGTGTAGTCCAATGAGTGCCGAGGCGCAAATGAATATCGTTATGTTCTTACTTCACAGATGATTCGAGTAGATGTAGAGTATATTTACTTGATGAAACACAAGTCTGAATTATTGAATGGTTCAAGTAATTTCAGAGTGATGTTAAAGATCATCGTGACAAGAGGAGGAAATGTCTATGATATGATCATAGAGATGAGTATCTGAGTTACGAGCTTTGGCACGCAATTAAGACATTGTGGAAAATGTTTCACAATTAATACCGCCTGGAACACCATAGTTTGATGGTCTGTCCGAACATCATAGTTGCACCCTATTGGATATGGTGCGTACCATGATGTCTCTTATCGAATTACCACTATCGTTTATGGTTTAGGCATTAGAGACAACCACATTCACTTTAAATAGGGCACCACATAATTCCGTTGAGATGACACCGTATGAACTATGGTTTAGAGAAACCTAAGCTGTCATTTCTTAAAGATTTGGGGCTGCGACGCTTATGTCAAAAAGTTTCAGGTTGATAAGCTCGAACCCAAAGCGGATAATAATGCATCTTCATAGGACACCCGAAAACAGTTGGGTATACCTCCTAATTCAGATCCGAAAGCAATAGGGATTGTTTCTTGAATCGGGTCCTTTCTCGAGGAAAAGTTTGTCTCGAAAATTTGAGTGGGAGGATGGTGGAGACTTGATGAGGTTATTGAACCATCACTTCAACCAGTGTGTAGCAGGGCACAGGAAGTTGTTCCTGTGACACCTACACCAATTGAAGTAGAAGCTTATGATAGTGATCATGAAACTTCGGATCAAGTCACTACCTTACCTCGTAGGGTGAAAAGGATGCGTACTACTTAAGAGTGGTACAGTAATCCTGTCTTGAAGGTCATGTTGCTAGACAACAATGAACCTACGAGCTATGGAGAAGCGATGGTGGGCCCAAATTCCGACAGATGGTTAGAAGCCATGAAATCCGAGATAAATGGATCTTTAAGAAGAAGATGGACGTGGACGGTAATGTCACCGCTCTATGAAGCTCGACTTGTGGCGTAAGAGTTTTCACAAGTTCAAGGAGTTGACTACGATGAGATTTTCTCATCCGTAGCGATGCTTAAGTCCGTCGGATTCATGTTAGCATTAGCTACATTTATGAAATCTCGCGATGGATGACAAAACGAGTTTCCTTACCGGTTTCAGATGGAAAGGTTGTATGTGATACAATCGAAAGTTTTTGTCGATCCTAAGGATGCTAAAAAGTTATGCTAGCTCCAGCGATCCTTCCATGGACTGGAGTAAGCATCTCGGAGTTGGAATATGCGCTTTGATAAGATGATCAAAGATCTTGGGTTTATACAAAGTTTATGAGAAACTTGTATTTCCAAAGAAGTGAGTGGGAGCACTATAGAATTTCTGATGAGTATATGTTGTTGACATATTGTTGATCAGAAATGATGTAGAATTTTCTGGAAAGCATATAGGGTTATTTGAAAAGTGTTTTTCAATGGAAACCGGGATTAAGCTACTTGAACATTGAGCATCAAGATCTATGAGGATAGAACAAAACGCTTAATGGTACTTTCAAATGAGCATATACCTTAACATGATCTTGAAGGTGTTCAAGATGGATCAGTCAAAGAAGGAGTTCTTGCCTGACATGTAAGGTATGAAGTTAAGACTTAAAGCTTGACCACGGCAGAAGAGAGAGAAAGGACGAAGGTCGTCCCCTATGCTTTATACATAGGCTCTACAAGATGCTATCTTTGTATCGCACTGAAGTGTGCCTTGCCATGAGTCACTAAGGGTACAAGAATGATCCAGAATGGATCATTGGACAACGGTCAAAATTGTCCTTGGAGTAAATAAGGACATGTTTCTCAATTATGGAGGTGATAAAGAGTTCAGCGTAAAGGATTACGCCGATGCAAGCTTTAACACCTATCCGAAAGTGACTCGAGTAGCAAACCGGATACGATAGTGGAGCAACTATTTGAAATAGCTCCAAGTGGAGCGTGGAAGCAGCATTTACAATATGACCTAAAATTTGCAAAGCACACACGGATCTGAAAGGTTCGGACCGTTGACTAAAACCTCTCTCACAAGCAAAACATGATCAAACCCCGTAACTCATTTGATGATGTTGGTCACATGGCGATGTGACTGTGAGTGTTAATCACATGGCGATGTGAACTAGATTATTGACTCTAGTGCAAGTGGGAGACTGTTGGAAATATGCCCTAGAGGCAATAATAAAAGTATTATTATTATATTTCCTTGTTCATGATAATTGTCTTTATTCATGCTATAATTGTATTATCCGGAAATCGAAATACACGTGTGAATACATAGACCACAATATGTCCCTAGTGAGCCTCTAGTTGACTAGCTCGTTGTGATCAACAGATAGTCATGGTTTCTGCTATGGACATTGGATGTCGTTGATAACGGGATCACATCATTAGGAGAATGATGTGATGGACAAGACCCAATCCTAAGCATAGCACAAAGATCGTGTAGTTCGCTTGCTAGAGCTTTTCCAATGTCAAGTATCTCTTCCTTAGACCATGAGATCGTAACTCCGGATACCGTAGGAGTGCTTTTGGTGTATCAAACGTCACAACGAATCGGGTGACTATAAAGGTGCATTACAGGTATCTCCGAAAGTGTCTTTTGGGTTGACACGGATCGAGATCGGATTTGTCACTCCCGCAAACGGAGAGGTATCTCTGGGCCCACTCGGTAGGACATCATCATAATGTGCACAATGTGACCAAGGGGTTGATCACGGATGATGTGTTACGGAATGAGTAAAGAGACTTGCCGTAACGAGATTGAACAAGGTATCGGTATACCGACGATCGAATCTCGGGCAAGTAAAATACCGCTAGACAAAGGGAATTGTATACGGATCGATCGAGTCCTTGACATCGTGGTTCATCCGATGAGATCATCGTGGAACATGTGGGAGCCAACATGGGTATCCAGATCCGCTGTTGGTTATTGACCGGAGAACGCCTCGGTCATGTCTCGCATGTCTCCGAACCCGTAGGGTCTACACACTTAAGGTTCGATGACGCTAGGGTTATAAAGGAAGCTTGTATGTGGTTACCGAATGTTGTTCGAGTCCGGATGAGATCCCTGACGTCACGAGGAGTTCCGGAATGGTCCGGAGGTAAAGATTTATATATGGGAAGTCCTGTTTTGGTCACCGGAAAAGTTTCGGGGTTTATCGGTAACATACCGGGACCACCGGGAGGGTCACGGGGGTCCACCAAGTGGGGCCACCTACCCCAGATGGCTGCATGGGCCAAGTGTGGGAGGGGACCAGCCCCAGGTGGGCTGGTGCGCCCCCCCACCAAGGCCCAAGGCGCCTAGGGCTGGGGGAAACCCTAAAGGGGGCGCCTCCCTTGCCTTGGGGGGGCAAGGCAGCCCCTTCGCCGCCGCCTCCTCGATTGATCCGAGGGGCCGGCCTCCCTCTCCCTTGCCCCTATATATATGTGGGGGGTGGGAGGGCAGCCGCACCGATGTTCTGGCGCAGCCCTCCCCCTCTCCCAATTACTCCTCCTATCCCTTGGTGCTTGGCGAAGCCCTGCGGGATTGCCACGCTCCTCCATCACCACCATGCCGTTGTGCTGCTGCTGGATGGAGTCTTCCTCAACCTCTCCCTCTCTCCTTGCTGGATCAAGGCGTGGGAGACGTCACCGGGCTGTACGTGTGTTGAACGCGGAGGTGCCGTCCGTTCGGCACTAGGATCTCCGGTGATTTGGATCACGACGAGTACGACTCCATCAACCCGTTCACTTGAACGCTTCCGCTTAGCGATCTACAAGGGTATGTAGATGCACTCTCTTTCTACTCGTTGCTGGTTTCTCCATAGATAGATCTTGGTGACACGTAGGAAAATTTTGAATTTCTGCTACGTTCCCCAACAGTTGCAAGGTGTGAAGTTGAGTAAGACTCAAGACCCGACCATGGCAGAAAATAGAAAGAGAATGAAAAGTCATTCCCTATGCCTCAGTCATAGGTTCTATAAAATATGCTATTCTGTGAACCAGACATATTGTATACCTTGCTCTGTATTTGACAAGGGAGTACAATAGTGATCTAGGAGTAGATCACTGGACATTGGTCAAGAATATCCTTAGTGAGGACTAAGGAAATATTTCTCGATTATGGAGGTGATAAAAGAGCCCGTCGTAAAGAGTTACATAGGTGCAAGCTTTTACACCGATCCAGATGACTCTAAGTCTCAACTGATACATATTGAAAGTGGGAGCGATTAGCTAGAGTAGCTCTGCATGAGAATTGTAGACATAGAATATTTGCAAAATACATACGGCTCTGAATGTGATGTAACCTGCTGACTAAGCTTATCTCACGAGCAAAACATGATCACACCTTAGTACTCTTTGGGAGTTAATCACATAGCGATGTGAACTAGATTATTGACTCTAGTAAACCCTTTGGGTGTTGGTCACATGATGATGTGAACTATGGGTGTTAATCATATACGATATGAATATTGGTGTTAAATCACATGACAATGTGAACTAGATTATTGACTCTAGTGCAAGTGGGAGACTGAAGGAAATATGCCCTAGAGGCAATAATAAAGTTATTATTTATTTCCTTATTTCATGATAAATGTTTATTATTCATGCTAGAATTGTATTAACCGGAAACATAATACATGTGTGAATACATAGACAAACATAGTGTCACTAGTATGCCTCTACTTGACTAGCTCGCTTATCGAGATGGTTATGTTTCCTAGCCATGGACAAAAGAGTTGTCATTTGATTAATCTAGATCACATCATTAGGAGAATGATGTGATTGACTTGACCCATTCCGTTAGCTTAGCACTTGATCGCTTAGTATGTTGCTATTGCTTTCTTCATGACTTATACATGTTCCTGTAACTATGAGATTATGCAACTCCCGCTTACGGAGGAACACTTTGGGTACTACCAAACGCCACAACGTAATCGGGTGATTATAAAGGAGTACTACAGGTGTCTCCAAGGTACATGTTGAGTTGGCATATTTCGAGATTAGGTTTTGTCACTCCGATTGTCGGAGAGGTATCTCTAGGCCCTCTCAAGAATGCACATCATTATAAGCCTTGCAAGCAATGTGACCAATGAGTTGGTTACGGATGATGCATTACGTAAGCGAGTAAAGAGACTTGCCGTAACGAGATTGAACTAGGTATTGATACCGACGATCAAATCTCGGGCAAGTAACATACCGATGACAAAGGAACAACGATGTTGTTATGCGGTTTGACCGATAAAGATCTTCAGAGAATATGTGGGAACCAATATGGGCATCCAGGTCCCGCTATTGGTTATTGACCGAGAATGGTTTTAGGTCATGTCTACATAGTTCTCGAACCCGTAGGGTCCGCACGCTTAACGCTTCGATGACAGTTTTATTATGAGTTTATAAGTTTTGATGTACGAAGTTTGTTCGAGTCCCGGATGTGATCACGGACATGACGAGGAGTCTCGGAATGGTCGAGACATAATGATTGATATATTGGAAGCCTGTGTTTGGACATCGGAATGGTTCCGTGAAATCGGCATTTACCGAGTACCGGAGGTTACGGAACCCCGGGGGTTAATGGGCCTACATGGGCCAAGAGGAGAAGAGGAAGGAGCCAGAGAGGGGCGCCTCCCCTCCTAGTCCGAATAGGACAAGGGAAGGGGGGCGGCTCCCCCCTTTCCTTCCCGTCCTCCTCCTCTTTTCCCCTTCTCTCCTACTCCAACTTGGAAAAGCGGGAGTAGGACTCCCCCCTTGGAGCGCCCCCTTAGGCCGGCGGCCTCCTCCCCCTGGCTCCTTTATATACGGGGGCGGGGGGCACCCCATAGACAGACAAGTTGATCTACGGATCGTTCCTTAGCCATGTGCGGTGCCCCCTTCCACCATATTCCACCTCGGTCATATCGTTGCGAAGCTTAGGCGAAGCCCTGCGCCGGTAGAACATCTACATCATCACCACACCGTTGTGCTGACGGAACTCATCTCCGGAGCCTTTGCTGGATCGAAGGTCCGGAGATCGTCATCGAGCTGAACGTGTGCTGAACTCAGAGGCCCCGTACGTTCGGTGCTTGGATCGGTCGGATCGTGAAGACGTATGACTACATCAACCGCGTTGCAGTTAACGCTTCCGCCATACCACGAGGGTACATGGACGAACACTCTCCCCTCTCGTTGCTATATCATCACCATGATCTTGCGTGTGCGTAGGAATTTTTTTGAAATTACTATGTTCCCCAACATGAAGGTCTTGAGCCACAAGCCGAAGTGGGGCTGGATGCAGAGGAAGGCCTCGCACACGACGATAAACGACGAGATATTGAGGATGAAGTTTGGTGCCAGATCATGGAAGTCCAGGCCATAGTAGTACATGAGCCCCCGGACAAAGGGATGCAACGGGAAGCCCAGTCCGCGGAGGAACTGGGGAAGGAATATGACCCTCTCATGGGGCCTGGGGGTGGGGATGAGTTGCCCCTTGTCGGGTAGCCGGTGCGCGATGTCGCCGGACAGGTATCCAGTGTGTCGCAACTTCTTGATGTGCCCCTCCTTGATGGAGGAGGCCAACCATTTGCCTCCCGCTCCGGACATGGTCGGAGAAGGTCGAGACGAGATGCGCGGACTTGGGCGCTGGAGCTCGAGTACGCGGGGATGGATAAGCAAAGGAGGAAGAAGGCGTAGGTAAAAAGGGTGGATCCTTATCCCCTTATATATGGACGGACGAAAACTATGCGTCCCCACCGGCCTGGTAAAACTCGCTTATCTCCCAAGCGCCACAATTAATGGCGCGGTTGGGTTACCCACGTCCGTATTGATGAGGATCCCGGAATAAGGGGAACACGATCTCTGCTTCGACAAGACGTGCCAAGGAAACTCGCCGCTAAACGCTACCGAGGCGGTATAATAAAAAATGATTCAAGTAAAGGCTTGGTAGTGGTGTGACGTCATGCCATAAAATACGTCAGCAGATTGAACTTGTGTACATATTATTCTCTCTACGGTGGAATGTGGAATTTATTTTGCAGAGCCGGACACTATCCTGGTGTTCACAATCTTCTAAGGATTATTCGGAGGAGGAACCCGCCTTGCAATGCCGAACAATATGCGCGCTGGACTCATCGTCATTGAAGCCTGGTTCAGGGGCTACTGAGGGAGTCCTGGACTAGGGGGTGTCTGGATAGCCGGACTATCATCATCTGCCTGACTCCAAAACTATGAAGATACAAGATTGAAGACTTCGTCCCGTGTCCGGATGGGACTTTCCTTGGCGTGGAAGGCAAGCTTGGCGATACGGATATGTAGATCTCCTACCATTGTAACCGACTCTGTAACCCTAGCCTCCCGGTGTCTATATAAACCGGAGGGTTTTAGTCCATAGGACTAACAACCATTACAACAATCATACCATAGGCTAGCTTCTAGGGTTTAGCCTCCTTGATCTCGTGGTAGATCCACTCTTGTACTACCCATATCATCAATATCAATCAAGCAGGAGTAGGATTTTACCTCCATCGAGAGGGCCCGAACCTGGGTAAAAACATCATGTCCCTTGTCTCCTGTTACCATCCGCCTAGACGCACAGTTCGGGACCCCCTACCCGAGATCCGCCGGTTTTGACACCGACAAATGGGCATTCCGATGTCCAAACTCAGCGAGAGCAACATTCGGTTCCATGGAATTATTCCAGGAAAGAAAGCCGAATCACTCGGCCAGATCACTCTTGACGTGGTTTTCGGCGATGATAAGAATTTTCTCAAGGAGAAGTTAGACGTTTGAGGTTGTGGATTTGCAAAGTGCCTATCATGCCATTCTGGGCAGACCTGCCTATGCTAGCTTTATGGCTCGACCGTGTTATGTATATCTCAAGATGAAGATGCCCGGCCCCAGAGGCGTGATAACAGTTTCTGATAACCATCAAAGAGCAGAAGACTATTTTCAGGACAGAGCAAAGATAGCAGATGAGCAGTTGGCAGTAGCAGAGTTTCAAGAGTACCAGAAGACTGCAGATCCGAGTGATTCGATGCGTGCTAAGAGGCCTTCCTCGGAGTCTGCATTTCAGTCGGCCGGCGAGACCAAGCCAGTCCACGTTCACCCGACCGACCCCAATGCTGCTCCGACCCATATCTCGATGACACTCGACAGCAAATAGGAAGAAGCGCTCATCCAGTTCCTCCGTGAGAACTGGGACATCTTTGCATGGAAGCCATGTGACATGCCAGGTGTACCCAGGGAGCTGGCTGAGCACCATTTGCGAGTCGACCCAAAAGTAAAACCCGGTAAGGAGCATCTCCGTCGGTCCGCCACGGAGAAGAGAAAGGCCATTGGCGAGGACGTGGCTCGGCTCCTGGCTGCTGAGTTCATCTGCGATATATACCACTCCGAGTGGCTCACCAATGTTGTTATGGTTCCCAAGAAAGACAAATCACTCCGAATGTGTATTGAGTTCAAGCACATCAATCAGTCTTGCCCGAAAGATCATTTTCCTCTACCGCGCATCGACCAGATAGTCGACTTAACTGCGGGATGTGAGTGACTGTCGTTCCTGGATGCTTATTCCGGGTACCATCAGATCTGACTGTATGGACCCGATGATATAAAGACGGCTTTCATCACCCCGTTCGGGTGTTTTTGCTATGTTACTATGCCCTTTGGCCTCAAGAATGCTAGTGCCACATTCATGCACATGATTCAGAGGTGCCTGCTCACACAAATCAGTCAGAATGTGGAAGCATACATGGATGACATAGTAGTTAAGTCACGCAAAGGTTCCGACCTACTGACTGACCTTGCTGAAACCGTTGCCAACCTGTGAAGGTATGATATCAAGATCAATCCATCAAAATGCACTTTCGGAGTCCCAGGCAGAAAGTTACTCGGTTTTCTCATTTCCGAACGAGGGATCGACGCAAATCCAGAGAAGATTGGCACAATCCTCCGAATGAAACGCCCAGTGCGTGTGCATGACGTTCAGAAGCTTACTGGTTGTTTGGTTGCATTGAGCCGATTCATCTCACTCCTCGGTGAAAAGGCACTACCTCTTTACCGACTGATGAAGAAATTTGACAAGTTCGAGTGGAATGACGAAGCTGAAGCAGCGTTTAAGGAGCTCAAAGCTCTGCTTTCCACACAGGCGGTGCTTGCTGCTCCGGTTAGCAAGGAGCTTCTACTACTTTACATCGCAACCATGGGAAAAGTTGTTAGCACAGTGCTCATAGTCGAGCGGGAAGAAGAAGGCAAGGCCTTCAAAGTTCAGCGCCCCGTGTATTATGCTACCTCTTGAGCACTGCGTTGGTTTTCCCTTGAAGAGGAAAGGGTGATGCAGCAAAGTAGCGTAAGTATTTCCCTCAGTTTTGAGAACCAAGGTATCAATCCAGTAGGAGGCTCCTCAAAAGTCCCTCGTACCTACACAAACAAACAAGAACCTCACAACCAACGCGATAAAGGGGTTGTCAATCCCTTCACGGAAACTTGCAAAAGTGAGATCTGATAGAGATAATAAGATAAGAAAAATATTTTTGGTATTTTTATGATATAGATTGGAAAGTAAAGATTGCAAATAAAAGTAGATTGGAAACTTATATGATAAAAGATAGACCCGGGGGCCATAGGTTTCACTAGTGGCTTCTCTCAAGATAGCATAAGTATTACGGTGGGTGAACAAATTACTGTCGAGCAATTGATAGAAAAGTGCATAGTTATGAGATTATCTAGGAATGATCATGTATATAGGCATTACGTCCGCAACAAGTAGATAGAAACGATTCTGCATCTACTACTATTACTCCACACATCGACCGACTCCTGCCTACATCTAGAGTATTAAGTTCATAAGAACAGAGTAACGCATTAAGAAAGATGACATGATGTAGAGGGATAAACTCAAGCAATATGATATAAACCCCATCTTTTTATCCTCGATGGCAACAATACAATACGTGCCTTGCTGCCCCTGCTATCACTGGGAAAGGACACCGCAAGATTTAACCCAAAGCTAAGCACTTCTCCCATTGCGGGAAAGATCAATCTAGTAGGCCAAACCAAACTGATAATTCGAAGAGACTTTCAAAGAAAACTGATACGTCCATTTTACATCATGCTTTTATATCGATATTTATTGCATTATGGGATGTTATTACACGTTATGTCACAGTACTTATGGCTATACTCTCTTATTTTACAAGGTTTAACATGAAGAGGGAGAATGCCGACAGCTGGGATTCTGGGTTGGAAAAGGAGCAAATATTGTAAACCTATTCTGCACAGCTCCAAAAGTCCTAAAACTCCATGAAAGTCAATTTTGGAATTAATGATAATTATTGAGCGAAAGAAATACCGGAGGGGCCCACACCCTAGCCACGAGGGTGGGAGGCGCACCCACCCTTACAGGGTGCGCCCCCTGCCTCGTGGGCCCCCTGGTGGCCCTCTGATGCCCATCTTCTGCTAAATGAAGTCTTTTACCCTGGAAAAAAATCATAAGGAAGCTTACGGGAGTAAACTCCGCCGCTACGAGGCGGAACCTTGGCGGAACCAATCAAGGGCTCCGGCGGAGCTGTTCTGCCCAGGAAACTTCACTCGGGGGGGGGGGAATCATCACCATCGTCCTCACCAACGATCCTCTCATTGGGAGGGGGTCAATCTCCATCAACATCTTCACCAGCACCATCTCCTCAAACCCTAGTTCATCTCTTGTATCCAATCTTTGTACCCAAACCCCAGTTGGTACCTGTGGGTTGCTAGTAGTGTTGATTATTCATTGTAGTTGATGCTAGTTGGTTTGTTTGGTGGAAGATCATATGGTCAGATCCTTAATGCATATTAGTACTCCTCTAATCATGAACATGAATATGCTTTGTGAGTAGTTACGTTTGTTCCCGAGGACATGGGTGAAGTCTTGCTATTAGTAGTCATGTGAATTTGGTATTCCTTCGATATTTTGATGAGATGTATGTTGTCTCTCCTCTAGTGGTGTTATGTGAATGTTGACTACATGACACTTCACCATTATTTGGGACTAGAGGAAGGCATTGGGAAGTAATAAGTAGATGATGGGTTGCTAGAGTGACAGAAGCTTAACCCTAGTTTATGAGTTGCTTCGTAAGGGGCTGATTTGGATCCATATGTTTCATGCTGTGGTTAGGTTTACTTTAATACTTCTTTTGTAGTTGAGGATGCTTGCAATAGGGGTTAATCATAAGCGGGATGATTGTCCAAGAAAGGGCAGCACCCAAGCACCGGTCCACCCACATATCAAATTATCAAAGTAACGAACGCGAATCATATGAGCATGATGAAAACTAGCTTGACGGTAATTCCCATGTGTCCTCGGGAGCGCTTTTCTCATTATAAGAACTTGTCCAGGCTTGTCCTTTGCTACAAAAAGGATTGGGCCACCTTGCTGCACATTATTTACTTTCATTGCTTGTTACCCGTTACAAATTATCTTATCACAAAACTATCTGTTACCTACAATTTCAGTGCTTGCAGAGAATACCTTACTGAGAACTGCTTGTCATTTCCTTCTGCTCCTCGTTGGGTTCGACACTCTTACTTATCGAAAGGACTACGATAGATCCCCTACACTCGTGGGTCATCAAGACTCTTTTCTGGCGCCGTTGCCGGGGAGTGAAGCGTCTTTGGTGAGTGGAACTCGGTAAGGAAACATTCATATAGTGTGCTGAAATTTACTATCACTTGTTACTATAGAAAGTAATCCTTTGAGGGGCTTGTTCGGGGTATCTTCACCCCGACCAGTAGAGCAAAGAGTTGCTCCTCAACCTACTGAACCTACTGAAAATGTTTACTTTGAAATTCCTTCGGGTATGATAGAGAAACTGCTAGCTAATCCCTTTGCAGGAGATGGAACATTGCATCCCAATTTACACCTTATCTATGTGGTGAAGTTTGTGGATTATTTAAGCTTGCAGGTATGCCCGGTGATGTTGTTAAGAAGAAGGTCTTCCCTTTATCTTTGAAGGGAGACGCATTGACATGGTATATGCTATGTGATGATATGGGATCTTGGGACTATAAACGATTGAAATTGGAATTTCACCAGAAGTTCTATCCTATGCATCTTGTTCATTGTGATCGTAATTATATATATAATTTTTGGCATCGCGAAGGAGAAATCATCGCTCAAGCTTGGGGGAGGCTTAAGTCAATGTTATATTCATGCCCCAATCATGAGCTCTCAAGAGAAATGATTATTCAAAATTTTTATGCTCGGCTTTCTCTCAATGATCGCACCATGCCCGATACTTCTTGTGCTGGTTCTTATATGCTGAAGACTATTGAATTCAAGTGGGACTTATTGGAAAGAATTAAATGCAACACTGAAGATTGGGGTTCCGACGATGGTAAGGAGTCAGGTATGACACCTAAGTTCGATTGTGTTAAGTCTTTTATGGATACCGATGCTTTTCATGGATTTAGCACTAAATATGGACTTGACCCTGAGATAGTAGCTTCTTTTTGTGAATCATTTGCTACTCACGTTGATCTCCCTAAGGAGAAGTGGTTTAAATATAATCCTCCCACTGAAGTAAAAGTAGTTGCACCTGTTACAGTTGATGAAAAGATTATCACTTATAATGATCCTATTGTTCCTACTACTTATGTTGAGAAACCACCTTTCCCTGTTAGGATAAAGGATCATGCTAAAGCTTCAACTGTTGTTCATAAGAGTAATACTAGAACATATACACCTCCTGAGCAAATTAAAGTTGAACCTAGTATTGCTATGGTTAAAGATTTCTTGGCTGATAATATTGATGGGCATGTTATTTATTTCTGTGATGAAGCTGCTAATATTGCTAGACCCGATGCTAAGATACATAGACCTGTCGTAGGCATGCCTATTATTTCTGTTAAAATAGGAGAGCATTGCTATCATGGCTTATGTGATATGGGTGCTAGTTCTAGTGCAATACATTTTTCCTTATATAAAGAAATTATGCATGATATTGCACCCGCTGAAATAGAAGATATTGATGTTACTATTAAGCTTGCAAATAGTGATACTATTTCACCGAT
The DNA here is from genome assembly GCA_021437245.1 of Aegilops speltoides. Lineage (NCBI taxonomy): Eukaryota > Viridiplantae > Streptophyta > Magnoliopsida > Poales > Poaceae > Aegilops > Aegilops speltoides. Next base: position 22,720,405 of record CM038142.1, read on the forward strand.
GGGGATTGTTAGAGATGTTGAAGTCTTGTGTGGGAAAGTTAAATATCCTGCTGATTTTCTTGTTCTTGGTTCCCCACAAGATAGCTTTTGTCCCATTATATTTGGTAGACCCTTCTTGAATACTGTTAATGCTAGGATAGATTGCGAAAAGGATGTTGTTACTATTGGTCTGGGGGATTCGACACATGAGTTTAATTTTGGTAAATTTCATAGACAACCCCATGATAAAGAATTGCCTAGTTAGTGTGAAATAATTGGTCTTGCTTCTATTGCCGTGCCTCCTACTGATCCGTTAGAACAATATTTGCTAGACCATGAAAATGATATGTTTATGAATGAAAGAAGGGAAATAGATGAAGTATTCTTTAAACAGGGTCCTATTCTGAAACACAACTTGCCTGTTGAAATCCTAGGGTATCCTCCTCCACCTAAGGGTGATCCCGTGTTTGAGCTTAAACCATTACCCGATACTCTTAAATATGCTTATCTTGATGAAAAGAAGATATATCCTGTTATTATTAGTGCTAACCTTTCAGAGCAAGAAGAGGAAATATTATTGAAAACTCTAAAGACCACCATGCTGCTATTGGATATACCCTTCATGATCTTAAGGGCATTAGTCCCACCCTATGCCAACACAAAATTAAATTGGACGAAGATGCCAAACTAGTTAGAGATCATCAACGACGGTTAAATCCTAAGATGAAAGAAGTGGTAAGAAAGGAATTCCTAAAGATCCTTGAGGCAGGTATAATTTATCCCATTGCTGATAGTGAGTGGGTAAGTCCTGTCCATTGTGTCCCTAAGAAGGGAGGTATTACTGGAGTTCCTAATGATAAAGATGAATTGACCCCGCAAAGAATTATTACAGGTTATAGGATGGTAATTGATTTTCGCAAATTAAATAAAGCTACTAAGAAAGATCATTACCCTTTACCTTTTATTGATCAAATGCAACAAAGACTATCCAAACATACACATTTCTGCTTTCTAGATGGTTATTCTGGTTTCTCTCAAATACCTGTGTCAGCGGACGATCAAGCAAAGACTACTTTTACTTGCCCTTTCGGTACTTTTGCTTACAGAAATATGCTTTTTGGTTTATGTAATGCACCTGCTACCTTTCAAAGATGCATGATGGCTATATTCTCTGACTTTTGTGAAAAGATTTGTGAGGTATTCATGGATGATTTCTCTGTTTATGGGTCCTCCTTTGTTGATTGCTTGAGCAACCTTGATCGAGTTTTGCATAGATGCAGAGATACTAGTCTTGTTTTGAATTGGGAAAAGTGCCACTTTATGGTTAATGAAGGCATTGTCTTGGGGCATAAGATTTCTGCAAGAGGTACTGAAGTTGATAAAGCTAAAGTTGATGCTATTGAAAATATGCCATGTCCCAAGGACATTAAAGGTATACAAAGTTTCCTTGGTCATGCCGGTTTTTATAGGAGGTTCATTAAGGACTTTTCTAAAATCTCTAGGCCTTTGACTAATTTATTATAAAAAGATATTCCTTTTATCTTTTATGATGATTGTGTATAAGCATTTGAAATACTTAAGAAAGCTTTGATTTCTGCACCTATTGTTCAGCCACCTGATTGGAATTTACCCTTTGAAATTATGTGCGATGCTAGCGATTATGCTGTAGGTGTTGTTTTAGGACAAAGAGTTGATAAGAAACTAAATGTTATTCAATATGCTAGTAAAACTCTAGACACCGCTCAGAGAAATTCTGCTACTAATGAAAAAGAATTCTTAGCAGTTGTATTTGCATGTGATAAGTTCAGACCTTATATTGTTGATTCTAAAGTAACTATTCACATTGATCATGCTGCTATTAAATATCTTATGGAAAAGAAGGATGCTAAACCTAGACTTATTAGATGGGTTCTCTTGCTACAAGAATTTGATTTGCATATTATTGATAGAAAGGGAGCCGAGAACCCCGTTGCAGACAACTTGTCTAGGTTAGAGAATGTTCTTGATGACCCACTACCTGTTGATGATATATAGCTTTCCTGATGAACAATTAGCTGTCATAAATGCTTCTCGTACTGCTCCATGGTATGCTGATTATGCTAATTACATTGTTGCTAAATTTATACCACCTAGTTTCACATACCAACAAAAGAAAAAGTTATTTTATGATTTAAGACATTACTTCTGGGATGACCCACACCTTTATAAAGAAGGAGGAGATGGTGTTATTAGATGTTGTGTACCTGAGCATGAACAGGAACAGATCCTACGGAAGTGTCACTCCAAGGCATATGGAGGACACCACGCTGGGGATAGAACTGCACATAAGGTATTGCAATCCGGTTTTGTCGGGGCGGACGGTTGCCGCCGCGAGCACCTATGGGGCCGGGGAGGCCCCTTTCGTCTATGCGGTACGAGGGCGGAGGATGCACGGAGAGCAGATCGAGGCGAAGCTTGCTGGGCTTTTTACCCAGCTTCGGAGCTCTCCGGAGAGATAAAACTCCTACTGCTGCTTTGTGTTGTTATTGATCTAGCTCAAGAGTACCAGCGTGAGTATGTGGTGGACTCGAACGAGTCGAACCCCTAGCGCGAAAGTTGCCAAGGATCCGAACCTCCGAGGATTCGAACCCCCGAGCATTCGAACCCCCTCCTCGTTGCCCACGGGCCTCCTTTTATAGCACAAGGGGTCACCGACAGGTGTCAACGTAGGAGAAAGGGGTAAAAGCGTAAAAGGGTGGTAGTTGGAACAAAGGGAACAGTGGAGCTACAAATGTTCGAACAGTGGTTTCTACCTACTTTGACAATGGGGACAAGAGCATTAAATGCCCGTCACCGCTAACTCCAAAAGCTCCCGCCCTTGCGTCTCCGTCGCCACGGCGATGGATCTATCACCGTGAAACGCCACGTGTCCCTCTGGTTGCGCCGCCACCGCCACGCGCGCCCTCGGGAGGCCCTGTATGCGCGTGGGCCGATGAGCTGGAGCACGGCACACAGCGCAGCTCCCCGCAAGCGCCTTGCCGGGTCTTGATCTTGCGGACCCGGGGCTTGTCGGGCTCACATTTGCCGCCCCGGGCCCTCGCCGACGCATGCAGCGCCGAGGCGTGTATTTTGTGATGTGATCTTCTAGCCTAGACGGCCCTCCCGCAAGCTCCTCTTGCCGGGTCTCGATCTTTGTCTTGTACACTTTGTTCTTGAATGGCTTGATATGGAGAAGGAATGGTCTCCGGCAAGCATGTGGTGAACCCAGTTGCCGGAGCTGCGGCTGCCCGTGCACAAGTTGGGGTACCGAGGTACCCTTCCTTAGTACACCGACAGAGCCCCCGGCTGGGCTATACAGTGCCGAAGCGCTGTTGGGCCAGGCCCAAGACGTCTGCAGGCACACGCGCCCACGGTGCGCCGAATCTGTTTTGGATCTGCCGCCGCCCCTTCCGTAAAAGGCGCGCTGATTTCGCGCCGTGGGAGACGGGCGGCGATGCGGTCATCAAGGCATCCACTCCCGTGAACGTGGTGCAGGGCGGGTCACTCCACCCGCCGCCCGGCCCGCCTTTTCGCCACGCTGCCCGCATGCATAGGGGTCGGGCGGCGACGGTGGAAAACCGAGCCGCCACGGGCGAAGACGACGAGCCGCCCCGCCTTCCCTCCTTCAAGCGCCCCCGATTGGCAGAAGGGCGGTCGTGTCCCCACCTCGCCCTTTAAAAGGAGCGGAAGGAAGCACATTGGCCTCACACTTCTCCTTCTCTCTTCGTCTTCTGTTCCTCCTTCCGCCATGGAAAGAGGGAACCCTAGTTCTTCCACGGTCGCAGCGAGAGTCGCCCCCGGCAGCGCTCTTCTCCCACCCCGCACCCGAGGTGGCGGAGCCGGCCGCGAGAGGGAGAGGGAGGGACGAGGCCGTGGACGGGTCGAGGGCGTGGTCGAGGTGGCCGGGAGAGGCGGCCGTGGCGATCGCCCTTCGTCTCCTCCGACGAGCCCCTGCCCATGATGCGTCCACACCGGAGATGACCCCCTGGAGTTCTTCATCAAGCTGCGCCGGCGCCTCGCCGTCGCCTCCGGCTGCGGCCCTGTTCATGGACGCGATGGAACCGGATCCTCCCGAGGTGATGGAGTTGCGCATGAGGGGCTGCGGGATCAGCGGCACTCGAGTGAGTGTCGTGTCCCCAGCCCCGGCGTGATGCCGACCGAGGGTGGAAGACATTCGCCGGATCCATAGCTTGACGGCAGGGTTTACCCTCCATTTCAAGTTAATGGAGGGCGACCTTCGCCGTCAAGGTCTTCGGGAGATGGGGACCCGGCGAGATGCTGTGTGGACAGCTCCTCGGATAGCGAAGCTCCTCCTCGAGCGAGAGTGACGAGGAGGGGAGCGACAGCGGCGACGAGGGGATGGCGGGTCCGACTAGGCATCGGACACCGCTGCCTCAGGCCACCGGCGACCCCATAAACTGGTCGCCCGGCCTCCCGAACTCCCCGGGCCGTCTTCTTGGCGGCTGGCGAGGGAGGCTGCGGAAGAGGAAGAGGGGAGGGCGGCAAGGTCCGAATCGAGTACGAGGGCGAGGTGCCTCGCGTCGCCGGCCGATGTCCCACCACCCGCCTTCAAGCTCTGCCTCCGACGCCTGCCTCCGCCAAGCTCCTGGCCGCCCCGGAAGTTCTCTTGGTGTCTTCGCACCGTAGCTCTCCGGGCATGCGTTCCCCATGCCCGTCACCTTGCGCAGCTCCTGGGGGCACGGCGGCGTCACCGCCACGCTCTCCTAGGCGTTCCTTTCGCCCTTCTCCGACAAGCTTCTCTTGCCGGGGTCTCCTTCCCCGGCAAGCTTCCCTTGCCGGGAGCTCCTTGACCTACCTCCTGAACTCCTGAACAGAGAAACAGGAGAAGGATCACGGGCACCTTATCTTCTAATTTGTAAGCCCTCGGGCCTTAGCTGTATTTGGAAACTGTAATCCTTTCTATCATGTTTTTCATCCTCTATGGACTTGTACTATGTTAGGATGCTTTTAAATGAAAAGAGGAGAAAGCTTGCCGGACTGAGTCTTTTACTTGTTTCGCATCTTGTATGTTTTTACGCTCTCGGGAGCTTGCCGGGCGCACACGCTGCCGAAAAGTGGGACAGCCCCTTGGCGGTGTTGCTTCCGCAAGCAACCTTGTCGGGTCGATTTATGACTTAACTTGCTGAGCATGCTCGAAGCAAGATAAGGGTGCGAAAGTAGCACACTTGTGTTTGTTGAGCGGACTCGAAAACAAAACAAGGCGCGAATCGAGCCGCGACTTAGTTCCTCCGCGTATGGGTCTGCATAAGACGCGCTCGTTCAAAGACTCAGCCCCGCTTTTCCCGGTCCATGAGAGGATGCATGACGAGGGACAAAAACTCATCTGATTTTGCAGCCCGGCTATCTTAGCTTGCCGGGAGGAATCTTGGCATTCGCAGCCCCATGACGCTGGCTTGTCGGAGAGCGAATCTTGGCGCTTCAGCCCCAAAGAACGCTGGCTTCAAAAACCCAAGCGCGGTGTGCTCTTCTAGTTTCTCCTTGTCACCGCAATTTGAGCCATGAAAACAGCTGGGGTAGGTATGCAACAAGAATAAACATATATGTGTATAAATCTCTTCATGCAACTCAGAACGCAATGCCGTGCCTTGCCCCTCGTATGTTTCAATCCAACGCCGAAGCTTGCCGGGCGAACACGCTTGCGAACACGGGACAGCTCATTGGCGGTGTCGCGTCCGCAAGCAACCTTGCCGGGCCGATTCGACGCTTACCTTCTCGAGCGGACTCGGAAGCAAGATAAGGTGCAGCAGCACACTTGTGTTTGTTGAGCGACTCGAAACAAAACAAGCACGCAATCGACCACGACCGGTTCTTCCACGTACGAGTTTCTCATACGAAGGACATCGGACGGCGAGGCTTGCCACGTTACGCCCTCTACTTTACGCCCCTTTGTACGCTTTTGCCCTGCGCTTTTAGGGAAACTTGCCGGCGCTAACATACTTGCTGAGTGCGGAACATCAGCAGCCCGCTGGCGGTGTTGTTTCCGGCAAGCAACCTTGCCGCGGCTGGCCGCGACGCACTTAGCTTGTTGAGCAGACTCGAAAACAACGGCGCAAAGCTGGTCGCGGCTCACTGTTGAGCGTGCTCGAAACAAGATAAGGGTGTGGCTGCCCACTGGTAGGTTCCTCAGCGCACAGGTTTCGCGTACAAAGGATGAATGCAAGAGGGATATAACGTAAAAAGAAAGCATGGAGCTAAGGAGTGCCTTGCACAGAGGCTCGGGCGACTTAGCTTTTTCATTCCCGCTGATCTGTCGAGGCTGCACTCCTCCCCCGATCCTTCCTTTTTATATGGCCTCGACCTTATGCTTTCGGGGAGCTTGGTAGTGCGAACACGCTCGCTGAGTGCGGAACATCAGCGGCCCGCTGGCGGTGTTACCCCCGGCAAGCAACCTTGCGGGCCGATTCAGGCCTTTGTGTTTGTTGAGCGGGCTCAAAAACAAAACAAGGGCACAACTGGGCCAAGACTCGCCCCTTTCGCAACTATGTCGCTCATACAGGATATGGATTCTCTGGGGGTACAGCTCAAAAGTTTGGAGCTTGGTGACTTTCTTTGCTCTATTGGCCAGCAGGCCAGTTGGCGGGGCTCGATGGCGCGCCCACGACGGCAACGCAACACCCCGGATGAGTGCGGTTGTCGGAGTGGGCACCAGAGCTACTTGCTGATAGGGCTCGATGGCGCGTCCTCGACGGCAACGCAGCGCTCCGGGGAGGTGCGGCTGCCGGACGGCGCCTGGAGCCGCTGGCTGGGCTTGGTCTTCTTCTCGGCGTGCCCACGGAAGCCGAGGCGCGGTCGTCCGTATTGCCCTTGGATCTGGTGACGCTGCGCGTGTCCTCGCCGGCGACCACCCTTCCGACGGCGTCTCCACCGCCCGCCGTAGGCTCCGGTGGCGGCGGATGGGACGCAGACGGGCCTGCAACCCCCGAAGCCTTCCTCTTCGGGGCCATGGCGCGATTGCTGATGAAGTTGGAGAGGTTGATGAAGAATGCGCCCGCGCTGACGCCGGATCAGGTCCGCACAACCTCGACGCCCCCTACCTGGCGCGCCAGAGATGTCGGGGCGGACGGTTGCCGCCGCGAGCACCTATGGGGCCGGGGAGGCCCCTTTCGTCTATGCGGTACGAGGGCGGAGGATGCACGGAGAGCAGATCGAGGCGAGCGCGCGGCGCGGGGCTTTTTACCCAGCTTCGGAGCTCTCCGGAGAGATAAAACTCCTACTGCTGCTTTGTGTTGTTATTGATCTAGCTCAAGAGTACCAGCGTGAGTATGTGGTGGACTCGAACGAGTCGAACCCCTAGCGCGAAAGTTGCCAAGGATCCGAACCTCCGAGGATTCGAACCCCCGAGCATTCGAACCCCCTCCTCGTTGCCCACGGGCCTCCTTTTATAGCACAAGGGGTCAGCGACAGTGTCAACGAGGAGAAAGGGGTAAAAGCGTAAAAGGGTGGTAGTTGGAGCAGTCTGGGAACAAAGTGGAGCTACAAATTTTCGAACAGTGGTTTCTACCTACTTTGTGGGGGGACAAGAGCATTAAATGCCCGCCACCGTCAACTCCAAAAGCTCCCGCCCTTGCGTCTCGCTCGCCACGGCGATGGATCTATCACCGTGAAACGCCACCGTGTCCCTCGGTTGCGCAGCCACCCGCCACGCGCCCCGGAGAGGCCCTGCGACCGCACATGGGCCGATGAGCTGGAGCACGGGCACACAGCGCAGCTCCCGGCAAGCGCCTTGCCGGGTCTTGATCTTGCCGGACCGGGGCTTGTCGGGCTCACATTTGCCGTCCCGGGCCCTCGCCGGACGCATGCAGCCGAGGCGTGTATTTTGTGATGTGATCTTCTAGCCTAGAACGGCCCTCCCGGCAAGCTCCTCTTGCCGGGGTCTCGATCTTTTGTCTTGTACACTTTGTTCTTGAATGGCTTGATATGGAGAAGGAATGGTCTCCGGCAAGCATGTGGTGAACCCAGTTGCCGGGAGCTGCGGCTGCCCGTGCACAAGTTGGGGTACTGAGGTACCCCTTCCTTAGTACACCGACAGGTTTTTATTGGCCTACTCTCTTCAAAGATGCCCGTAAGTTTGTCTTGTCTTGTGATGAATGTCAAAAAATTGGTAATATTAGTAGACGTCAAGGAATGCCTATGAATTATTCTCTCGTTATTGAACCATTTGCTGTTCGGGGCTTTGATTATATGGGACCTTTTCCTGCCTCTAATGGATATACACATATTTTAGTTGCTGTTGATTACGTTACTAAGTGGGTAGAAGCTATTCCAACTAGTAGTGCTGATTATAACACCTCTATTAAGATGCTTAAAGAAGTTATTTTTCCGAGGTTTGGAGTCCCTAGATACTTAATGACTGATGGTGGTTCACATTTTATTCATGGTGCCTTTCTTGAAATGCTTGCTAAGTATGATGTTAATCATAGAATTGCATCCCCATATCACCCACAGTCTAGTGGTCAAGTAGAGTTGAGCAATAGAGAGCTCAAATTAATTTAGCAAAAGACTGTTAATAGATCTAGAAAGAATTGGTCCAAGAAACTTGATGATGCATTATGGGCCTATAAAACTGCATATAAGAATCCTATGGGTATGTCTCCATATAAAATGGTTTATGGAAAAGCATGTCACTTACATCTCGAACTTGAACATAAGGCATATTGGGCCATTAAAGAGCTCAACTATGATTTCAAACTTGCTGGTGAGAAGGGGTTATTTGACATTAGCTCACTTGATAAATGGAGAACCCTAGCCTATGAGAATGCCAAGTTGTTTAAAGAAAAAGTTAAAAGATGGCATGACAAAGGGATACAAAAGCGTGAGTTTAACGTAGGTGATTATGTGTTGCTTTTCAACTCTCGTTTAAGATTTTTTGCAGGAAAACTTCTCTCTAAATGGGAAGGTCCTTACATTATTGAGGAGGTCTATCGTTCCGGTGCCATAAAAATCAACAACTTCGAAGGCACAAATCCGAAGGTGGTGAATGGTCAAAGAATCAAACAGTATATCTGAGGTAACCCTATAAATGTTGAAACTAATATTATTGAAATCGTGACCCCCCCAGGAATACATAAGAGACACTTTCCAGAATGTTTCAGACTCTGAAAAGGAATAGGTATGTGGTACGGTAAGTAAACCGACTCCAAAACAGTTCTAATAGAAATTTTTCTCCATTTTGGAATATTTAAGAAAATAAGAAAATATGAAGTAGTCCGGGAAGGACACGAGGCTTCCACGATGGTGGAGGGAGCGCCCTACCCTACTGGGCGCGCCCCTGCCTCGTGGGCACCTCGTGTGCTCTCCGGGCTCCGTTTTCTTGCACAATACTTCTTTTGGTCGGTAAAAATTCATTATATAATCTCCCAAAGGTTTTGACCACCGTATCACGCAAAAATCTTCTATCTTTGTTCCGAGCTGTTTATCTGACAGATCTAGAGCATCATGACGGCACCCTCCTCCAACAATGAAGACAAGGATGCTTGGCTATTGAAGAAAGAGCTAAAGAGAGAAAAACCTGAGGAGATCAACAAGGATGAAGGGATCTAGAAGGCCATGAAGGATCAAGCTCCGACGACAGAAGAAGAAAACATCCCTCAACCTCTTCCTAACCTCTTTACCCCAACTGATATTGAAGCTTCCAAGATGATTGAGTTATCTCGCATACAAAACAAGTATCTCACACAGGAAAATATTTTGTTGAAGGAGCATATCGTCGCACTCAAGGGCATTATTCGCAAATTGGAAGAGCTACTGTGCTCTATGTGTGACTATCCATCATCATCACCACCTTCTTCACCAACAAAGGATACATAATCACATGGGTATGGGCACTCCCCTTGGCAACTGCCAAGCTTGGGGGAGGTGCCCCGGTATCGTATCACCATCACACTCCTTTCTTTGCCGTTTTACTTAGTTTCATCCTTTTGGTAATATCTTGATCTATTAGAATAAAGTTTTGGTATGAATTAGTTTTGAGTTTTGCTTTGTGATTCCTCTATGTAATCGAGTCCGTGAGCTATATAATAAAGATTAGTGTTGAGTCAAGGTCTTGCTATCTTGCCATGATCTTAAGTGCATAAAAGAATAAAAAGAATAAAAGAGTTCATATTGATCTTATGGATAATAATGACTTCACACATAAAGAGTATGAGTCTTAAAAGTTGTTGAGAGTTGGCAAACATAGTTTTGGTCATCATTGCAATTAATAGGAAGTAATAAAGAAAGAGAGGTTTTCACATATAAATATACTATCTTGGACATCTTTTATGATTGTGAGCACTCATTAAAGTATGATATGCTAAAGAGTTGATGTTGGACAAGGAAGACAACGTAATGGGTTATGTTTTCTCACATCTCAGTTAAAGTATATTGTCATGGATCATCCAACATGTTGAGCTTGCCTTTCCCCCTTATGCTAGCCAAATTCCTTGCACTAAGTAGAGATACTACTTGTGCTTCGAAATATCCTTAAACCCAGTTTTGCCATGAGAGTCCACCATACCTACCTATGGATTGAGTAAGATCCTTCAAGTAAGTTTTCATGTTGCAAGCAATAAAAATTGCTCTCTAAATATGTATGACTTATTAGTGCGGAGAAAATAAGCTTTATACGATCATCTGATATGGAAGTAATAAAAGCGACGAACTGCATAATAAAGGTTCATATCACAAGTGGCAATATAAAGTGACGTTCTTTTCCATTAAGATTTCGTGCATCCAAACAAAAAGCACATGACAACCTCTGCTTCCCTCTGCAAAGGGCCCATCTTTTACTTTATGTCTTTTACTTTATGCAAGAGTCAAGGTGATCTTCACCTTTCCCTTTTTCATTTTATCCTTTGGCAAGCACCTCGTGTTGGGAAGATATATATATATATATATATATATATATATATATATATATATATCCAATTGGATGTAAGTTAGCATGAACTATTATTGTTGACATTACCCTTGAGGTAAAACGTTGGTAGGCAACACTATAAGCCCCTATCTTTCTCTGTGTCCGATTAAAACTCCAGAACCATAAGTATTGCGTGACCGTTAGCAATTGTGGAAGACTAAATGATAGTTGAGTATGTGGACTTGCTGAAAAGCTCTTATGTTGACTCTTTCCTATGTTATGATAAATTGCAATTGCTATATATATATATATATATATATATATATATATATATATATATATATATATATATATATATATATATATATATAGAGAGAGAGAGAGAGAGAGAGAGAGAGAGAGAGTAGCACTATTATGATCATGGGATCAAAATAACTATTTGGATCACAACAGCCTCTATAAGGGCCCGACAGGGCCCTCCCGAACTTGCCGAAACTGCCGTTCCGGCCTGACAGAGTCCCAGCCGATCCCGAGGCCTCCCCCAACCACTACAAGAAATATGTCAACTTATGACCTTCTCGGTGACCCTCAAGAATTGGTCATAAATCTATGACCATTTTAGACCAATTGGTCAAAAGCTGTTGAGGGGCTCCAAACCTCGAACCATTGCGACCATTTTGGTCGAAGGTCGTAATTTCCTTACGAAATGGTCACAAAGCAAATAGTGCTAGTCCGCTGCCTTATTTCTAGTGTTAACGACCAATATAGATGGTCATAGCCTTGTAAATTGTGGTGGGTTGCTATGACTAGGCGCCACCTCATCAGTTTTGCCTATGTGTCATGTCCATGTGGCAGTTTTTGCCCTAGGTTGTGAAGCAACCTATATTTCTGTAATTCCCAAAATTCCCAAAAAAATCTGATAAATTCTTTGGGTCATATCTTCGTCAAATATGTAAAAACCTTCCTTGCCTAGTTCAAAAATAATTCAAAAATATTCATTTTCCTATTTTGTTCAGAGAAACAGTTTGTGAAGGAAGTACCACTTTGGCATGTCCAAATAGTATCCATTTTCTCTGATGCTTTCCTATGCCCAAATAACCATCCTCCACCAAATGCCAGCTCAATCCATTCATTATTTTGAGCCGAGCTTCAACATTCAGATTTATGTCCAAGATGGTGGTTTGCAAAGCAAGTACCACCTAGGCTCCTCCTTTGAGCTGAAAATTTGTGAAAACGGTCTTCTTAGTAACTGATCATCCTCACCAAAACTCACACCCATTATTCATGTACATTTCCGCATTCACTAATCAAACACTTGGCGCTAATTCATGTTTGAGCATCGATTGGTCTCCTCATGAGAATCTTATGTTGTAATTTTCTTCCTAGCACCAACCACGGGAGTTCCCAACCCACTAGACATGCCTAGGTCGCCTGAACACATGGTAACGCCACGGTCACGCTGTGACCACGCCGGGCGGCATGCGAGTTCTACGCTCTAGAGTTGGGGCCCTCGGCCACCGCCCAAACCTCGACGTATCGCCACCAAACCATGTATTTATGATTAAATAGGTCCTTATGTAACTAGAAATGATTTTTGGAAAAATACATAGCAAACTATGAGGCAGCTGCAGTTCAAATTTGACCCGCTTCAAATTGAATCGGCAGAAATTTGTCTTTTTCACGAGAGGTGGATCAAAAATTTTACACCAGACCATTTTGTCAATTGTGCATTAAATATGGCCTAGTATTTTATAAAATGATTTGGTCCAATTTTGCAACAATTATTTGGTAGTTCCTTCACAAAAAACCTCCTTTCGCACTCGAAAAATGGAAAATGGTTTTTCGTCCAACGAAAATGAAAACTTTCTTAGGCAACATTGTTTGCTATTCCAATATGCACCCTTGTGCACAATATGAGATCATTTGAACAAACTATGCCATGAATGTGGCCATAAGATTGATCATTTGGCTTGAAAGCCATGAATCTTCACGCATGATAGCTCATTTCGAGAACACTTTTTAAAATAGTTACCGACAAGTTTATTATTTTTCCTGGAAACTTGGTCACATATAATGACACAATGCGAAGGTTTTCCAATTTTTGATTTTTTGAATTTTTATGCCTGTTTCAAAATGCGGTCAAAATGGCGGGCTTGACTGCTCCTAGCTAGTGGTTGAATCTTGGAATTTTTTGGTGTTTCTATGATTAAATAGATACTTATTTACCTAGAAATGATTTTTGGAAAAATAAAGAGCAAACTATGAGGCAGCTGCAATTCAAATTTGACCCGCTTCAAATTGAATCGACGGGAATTTGTCTTTTTCACCAGAGGTGGATCAAATATTTTGACACCCAACCATTTTGTCAATTGTGCATTATATATGTCCTAGTATTTTATAAAATTGATTTGGTCCATTTTTGCAACAATTATTTGGTAGTTCCTTCACAAAAAAACCTCCTTTCGGGCACTCGGAAAATGGAAAATGAATTTTCTGTGCAAAGGAAATAAAAACTCCCTTAGGCAACATTGTTTGCTATTCCAATATGCACCCTTGTGCACAATATGAGATCATTTGAACAAACTATGCCATGAATGTGGCCATAAGATTGATCATTTGGCTTGAAAGCCATGAATCTTCACGCATGATAGCTCATTTCTGAGAACACTTTTTTAAAATAGTTACCGTATTACAAGTTTGTTGTTTTTCCTGGGAACTTGGCCACATATAATGACACAATGCGAAGGTTTCCCAATTTTTGAATTTTTTGAATTTTTTATGCCCGTTTCAAAATGCGGTCTAAACGGCGGGCTTGACGTGCCTACCTAGTGGTTGAATCTTGGAAATTTTTGATTTTCTCTGATTAAATAGATACTTATGTACCTAGAAATGATTTTTGGAAAAAATAAATAGCAAACTATGAGGCAGCTGCAGTTCAAATTTGACCCGCCTCCAGCTGAATCGGCGGGGATTTGTCCTTTTCACGAGAGGTGGATCAAAGCTTTTGACACCCAACCATTTGGTCAACTGTGCATTAAACATGGCCTAGTATTTTATAAAATTGATTTGATCCATTTTTACAACAATTATTTCATTTCGGGCACTCCAAAAATGATTAAAAATAGCTAGAAAGATAAAAAATGCATGCAAATTTGTGATCATCCATAAAATATGGTGTAAATTGAGTGATAAATCTAGTTGTGCCATTTTGGAAAATATTTTTGATAGCTGCTTCACAAAACCTCCTAGTTTTAGTACTTAAAAACTATTTTAAATCATAAAATTTCTGAACCAATCAGGTCTCTTCCCACGGATCACTCCAATGCAGCCTATCTAAACCGTCCAGATCCCACGGATCCAACGGCTCTCACTCACCTCTCAGGTCTCTCTCCCCCAACCCAAACCCTAGCTCACTCACCTCTCCTCCTTCCACCCGCCCCGCCCCCTCTCTCTCTCTCCCGATCCAGATCGACGCCGCCTCCTCTCTCTCTCCCGATCTAGATCGACGCCTCCTCTCTCTCTCTCTCTCTTCCCGTCACCGGCGGCGGCGCCTCCTTCCTCGCCTCCTCCTCCCTACTCACGGCGCCCACCACGCCAAGAATCCCGGTGACCCACCCGTCTCCATGCCCGCCTCGGCAACCACCTCCGCCAAGGTCCGAGTCCCATCCATATCCGCCCGGCCCGTCTCTATCTCCTTTCGTGGGAGGTGACCCGCACCCGCCCCGCGGCATGGGAGGGGCAGCGGCGGCCTCGTAGATCCCATCGGGATCACGGTGCTTGGACGCATGCCCCAGACGCCATGACCCGCCTCCTCCCTCCTCAAATCAGGAAGAAGAGGCCAGGCGCCGGCCATGAACTCGCTCTGCCCGGGACGCCGCTCACCATCAAGGTCACCCCACCCCTTCTTCGATCTACTCTTCCTCCTTTCCCTTCCCTTCCCTAACGTGCGCCATTTTCTTCCTCACGCAGGGTTGCAGGCGATTCGATCAGGTCCGGGTCCATGGCGTCCACGGCCGTGGCGGTGCTCGCGGTGACGGACGAGCTGGCCCTGCCGCTCCGTGTGGTGGGGACTGGCGGCGGCGCGGCGCCTCGCGGAGGAGGTCGTCGTCATCACGCAGTGCACCTCGCTCGTAACACCCCTCCCAAGCCCTCCCTGTCTCCCAACCCCAAGCCGATGATGAGGAGGTCACTAGTGCCTGTAACCACTAATTCTCATGCCGAATTCACTGTTTGCTTTGTTCGTTAGTTTGTAACTTTGTATGGTCCGAATTTCTACAACTAGTTCAACTCTATTAATTTGCACCCATGTTTTATTGTTTATGTACCATGTACAATCTCTTTTCAGAGATGCCTGTCCTTTGGGTTCTATTTTAATGGAAAAACAGTGTACTGAATTTGATACAGTCTGAAAAATAGTTCACTGAATTTGCTGCTAATCTGCTTCAGTTAGGACTTGGCAATTGCTTGAACTGTTGTATTTGCAACATGTGTAGTCTGAAGCTTAGCTGGATGTTAGATGTAAAAGCCCAAATCAGTTCAGCTTCACATAGAAAATACTGGTTTCTATATTATTTAGCCCTTTGTGTAATTCGTAATCTAAAATTCAGCTTGTATCCCAAAACCATTACATTGAAATTAGTTTCGCATGCACATTACGGTGTTGTCGAAGCTTAATCACTGTGTAGTCTGAAGCTTGGTAGGTTGTGACATATTCACACTCTTGGAACCTGAAAACCAAATCAGTTCACCATATCGCTTGAGCTTCACATAGAAAACATGCGCTTATATGTAGTCATATCGGTTTCTACATTGTTTTCGTGTTTTGTACATCAACTGCCTTCTTGATCTTGTTATTGACTCTGCTTTTAGCACTATGATGACCTTACCTCCTCACTGCTCCTTGTAAATTCTTTTTTCAGTCCCAGCGAAGTGCGTACGGACGCCGATGCAAAGATGTAGAGAAAGACCGAGCACGAGTCCCGACCATCGCTTCACGTTCACTTGTTCGAGTGTCGCCGCCTCAAAACTTTCTCGCAGTGAGATAGGGTTCGCAAAACCCACAAGTTGTCCGTTGTCCGACAATGTAGGAAACCTATTTGCTGTTCTCAAATTCAGATATTAACCGCTGGAACAACGATGCGTGACATTAGTGCGTAGTGGTTGCACTCTTATTCCGCCACTTACGGTTTCAGATAGCGAGCATGTTTCCAGCAGCGCTATGCGTGTCTCTTTCATGAATCATCCCGCGTGGTTATAGTTTCAAAGATAGCAGAGAATGAATTTGTGTTTTCACATTCAGATTACCATGTACATTACCCGCGTGGTTGTAATATATTGCTAGAATGAATGGTTGGTTGTAAAGATATGGCATAGATATGGCATAGATTAGTTGTTGCAGATTAGCCTATCATAACAGCTAGCCATTTGTAGATTAGTTGTATGCATCATGTCAGCTGGTACAAATCTGCATCTATAGATAAGTCAGTGGTGTGGAGCACTTCACCTTCATTTTATTTAACACATGATGTTGGCAACTCCCTGGATGCATTTGTTGACGTTGTTTTGTTTACTCCCAGCTTAGTGCAGAGCCCAGCCTCAAAGAAGAATGGCTATGCGTGACGAAAGTGGCAGCAGCGTTGCCTCTAGCGCCAGCATCGAGGAGCCTTACCCCGCCCCCGCGCCATGGAATTGTGCGTGGCAAGAAGCACGCCAACGAGGTCAGCCCAGTATGCCCCCTTCTCCTCTTAACCATACACTGCACGCTTTGTGTTCTTGTTTCTTGAGCTATTTCAATCATCTAATCATGGATTATTCTGTTTTTGGACAAGACCAAGAAGGTGGCCATGGCTGGGCTCGTTCACCATTTGTTCAACTTCAGAGCTCATCAGGTCTGTTCTTGCCCTGACCAAGCTGTTCAAGTATGTTAGGTTTGCAATAATATTTAGTATTGGTTTGGCTCTTGCAATGCATAGGCACAACAGATATACTCTGTGTGCTACTAAATGTCACGGAGAAGAAACAAAGATGGCAAGTAAAAAGAAACTGTTTATAACTTGAACACTAGCTGAATTTACAAGAAGACTAATTTGTAAAACAAAACCTGGATTAGATCAACAAGTCCTTAGCATATCAAATGTGCCACTTTGGAAATGTCACCTGTAGCACATAATATGTTATCTTATTGTCTTTGTGTCACCGTATCCTAGTAATTTTCTTTGTGTCACTTTATCCCAAAGAAAGCAAGATGCTTGTTATACTCATGTTCTCGATGATATTGGTGTTCGCTACTAGTTGTCAGGTACTCCTAGTGTTGTAGTTCTGTAGTAATACGGAAATATTAATGCTCAAATATGATGATGTGGCTCGCAGCAGACTCGCTTGACGCCGATTTGTCCATCGTCATCGCCTTCGATGATTTACGAGGACACCGCAGCGCCGTCGGCCTCGGCGGTGGCTTCCACCACTACCACATCGTCGCCACCTACCGTAGCGCCAAGGGGTGAATTGATTTGATCGTTAATATGTGGCTGGATGTGATGTTTTGCGAGGTTGAAGGCGCTAAGGTGTTGGAGATGTGCCTGTACTTGTTGAGTGTTTTATCTGTAGAGGGCTATATTGTGATTGGTGTAATATTGTATGGTTATATTGTGATTGGTGGAATGTAATAAACTTGATTGATACATCTGTGATTTTGTTGTTATTTGTATATATTTAAAATGTGTTCTCTGAGACCTAGTGCCTAGAAGAATCATTGAGTTACAAGTTGTGAAAAATTAAAACCTGATGTCTGGGACCTAGTGCCTAGAAGAATCTGACAATGTGCATCCAATTGACTACAATAATCTGAAATTGAATGTAACAAAAAAAGGAAAACCCGAAAATAAAAATATATAGAATGTGAAAAGGCTGCACCTCGAAAGCAAAAAAGGTCAACCAATGGCCCAAGCCCATGTAGCTAGTAAAAACAACAGAAAAAATACATTAAAAGGCTGAATTGTTGGGCTTGGCCCATGTAAAACGTCAATCGGACCGGCTGAATCTTGTGCCACATCACTTGCCACGCTGGATGCCTACGTGGCTCGAGGAAGTTGCTAGTGACCAAAAATTTGGTCAAAGAACCAACGACCTTTACATATCACGTAGAAGGTCGCTATAGTCGCTAATGACCCTCGCCTTTTGACCTTCGTTTTTGGTCACAAAAGGTCGCAAATGAAAACTATGACCTTTCGGCGACCAATAGTGAGGGTCACAAGTTGACATATTTCTTGTAGTGAACAGATCCACCCGATCCCGATCCCGAGCCTTGACCCACCTCCTTCCTCGATCCCCGACCTCCCCGTGGTCGCCGCCGATCTTCGCGGATCCGCCTCACCCCCGTCTACAGCTCTCGGCTGCCGGATCCGCCGCCTCCACTTCTTCACCAGCTCTGGCCGGCGGCCGGGTCCGCCTCCCTCCGTCTCCAGCTCTGGCGGCCACCGCGGCGGCGAAGGAAGGACGGCGGATCTTGGCGTGAGGGAGCCCAGATCGCCTGGACGCGCGGCCGCAATGGACTTCAGAAGTCAGATCTCGCCCCGCTACCACCGCCGGAGACTTGGCGCACGGATGACGGACCAGCGGCGAGCGGCGCGACCAACGGAGCAACTCCTCCGCGGAGGCGGCATCTGTTGCGCCCTCAAATTTAGCCGCAACAGTACATGAAGTTCCTCCCAATTTTGCCTTCTTCTTCAATCTTGCATTCTCTGACCTTCTTGCTTCGTGCGATGAACTTCGCTCCCTCTACAAGACAAGGATTGCCATGGGATTCCTCTCATACCTCCACGATTTAATTGTTCCTGTGGTGGCCTATCACCGCCTTTGGAAAAAGGTTGGCGAACTTCTAGCTGTGGTATGGTTGAACTTCTTCCTTCCTTCGCTTGTTATTTGCTTACAACTATGTGAAGTTGGGTGGTGTGTGAGCATCAGTCCAGGCTACAAAAGCTTTTTGTAAAATCTGCCTGCTTACAACCATGTGAAGTTCTGGTAGTGTGTGAGCCTCACCAAAGCTACAAAGCAGAATTGTAAAATCTGCTCGCTTAAAGGCATGTGAAGTTCGTAGTATGTGAGTCTCAGTCCAGGCTACAAACACTATAAAATCTGCCTGCATTCACATTCACATGTGGAAAAGCAATGTGAAGTTCAACTAGTAAGTGTGCTAGAGTTCAGGTTGGAAATGTTTCTGTGCAAAACAAAAATAAAGGAAAATAGAACATACATGTGATATCACATGAAGGTCAGGTTGGTATGCACTAGCAGTCCAACCATTCAAAAAAACTCATGAAGATTCGTGTTTTTAATCAGAGATGATTTCTTCGCAAAACAAGAAGTTCAGGTTGTGGAGAGTGCTCAGTTCAGGTACATATAAGTAATCTAATATTGCAGAATTAAAAAACAGGATGTGAAGTTCATTCTGTGAAGGGTGGTTAGTTCAGGTACAAAGGCATTGGCAGATGCTCACTTCAGTGCATAGCGTGATGCCTCTCACCACTTTTATATGAGAAGTTCAGTCTATGGATAATGCTAAGTTCAGTTATGAAGGTATATGCAGATATAACTTGTGTGCTAACAGACATTTTTTCCTTTAATGTCAGCAAGACGAGAGACGCATGAAGAAGCTTAGAAGTTCCCAGCAGCAAGTACACAATGCAAAGCCTGTACGCGTTGCACCACCCTCTCAATGGGTCACACCTCAAACGCACCAACAACATTACCAACCTGCTCCAGACAAAAAATGAACGACACCAGAAACACACGGATACTCCCGAGAAGCTGGGTCACAGCCCTATCCGCACAAGTTTGCGCCTCCACCTAATTGGGTGACACCGGAAATCCCCCGCGGATTCTTTGTATCCACTAGCAGACTCCTAAGCACGCCGATGGAGGAGGGGGTTAGCTCAAGTCCTGCGTGTAACTCTGGAGGTTATCCTGGTGTGCCTCATCAATGACAAAGCGAAGCAACTAAACCAGATCCCAGGACAAATCCAACAACAACACACACACACGGAGGAGAGTGATCTGCACACTACCACCGTTTGATCCTGCTGCTGATGCTACAAGTCAGAATTGTACAGGGCAAAAGGTAGATGGATTACTTCACAGAACAAAAGAGCAAACCAAGACCAGGATCGCAATACCTCCACAACCACCTCAAGCAAAAAGGACGCAAACAAGAGAGAGGCCATCTTCAGCCCTACTTCCTCCTCGTGATCCACTGCTGCATCCTGCTATGATTACTCCTCCATGCCCCATCCCAGAGGGACAACAGCCGACACCGGCGGAGTTGCGATCATACACGCACGTAAGTGAAACAAAAAATATTTATATACGCATCTTGTATTATCTGCAAATTTCTGCTCCCTCCAGAATAACAAGTTCATAAACTGCATTTTAAGGTGCTGTTTGGATTTTTTCTTTTTCTGCAGACGCCAGATCTACCGGATTATCTAATACCAAGACTAAAGATGCGATTCAAGGATGTAGAGAAAGCAAGGGAATTTTATAACAGATACGCCAGACACGCTGGTTTTGGAATCAGGAAGACGGGTGGAAATGACAACCACAAGTATTTTGTTTGCGCCTTCCAAGGGATACACACATCTTCAGTTTCAGAGGCCAACAGGAAGCGAAACAAAACATCGCAGAGGACGGGCTGCAATGCAAGAATGAGGGTGAAGGTGCAGGAGGATGGCACATGCGTGGCAATGGACACTGAGTACAATCATAATCACCAGCTCATGCAAGCTGATGACATGCTGGTGTTTTTGCACCCACACAAGAATTATGACCCCACTATTTTGGAGTACGTAAAGCTCTTGCAGTACCATGATGTCAAGCACACGACAATCATGTCCATGCTATCTGAAAATGAAGATGGAAGCTACTTCCTAAGCATGACCGGACGAGACCTGCTAAACCAGTAAGTACTCAAACACCAACATACTGTAAAAATAGCATCCTAGCTCACTATCCTTTGCTAGCAAAAAATAAACAAATGCATGTTTGCCTGTGATTTGCAGGAAAGCCATGAATGCAAGGAAAGATGATTTGGATGATGTATTGAAACTTGTTTCATTCTTCAAAGACATGAAGGCGATAAATGATGAGTTTTTTATGACATCCAAGTGGACAAGGACAAGTCAATTAAAAACATTTTCTGGTCCAATGCAAGCTGCCGAGGAGCCTATCAAGACTTTGGCGATTGCGTAACATTCGACACAACTTACAAGAGCAACAGATTTCATATGCCCCTGGGAGTGTTTGTTGGAACAAACCATCACTTGTAGTCAACGATATTTGCTGTTGCCCTGATAAGAGACGAAGATGCAAAGTGATTCAAGTGGCTGTTCGATACATTTCTACGGTGCATGAACAACAAGCACCCAACTTGCATTCTAACAGGTGAGTTCAAATAAAAAACTCCTCAAGTTTCATCATCTTTCTAGTCTATGGGTCTGTATTGGGTATATTTGGTTTTATCTGAAAATAATATACAGCAAGCAGTTCAACCCTTTATTATACGTAAGTCCAACCAAAAACAAGAGAAGAAAGCAAATTTTTTCTGTCACTTGTTTACAAAAAAACTAGTCATGAATGTGAATTTCAAGTACAGGAATCATAGAAGTTCAAGAATAAAAATATGTTCAGAAAAAAACATGTAGCATGTTTAGAAAAATATAGTTATTTATGTGAAGTTCAAGCACTGGTACCACAGAAGTTCAAGAACCCTGCTGTAAGGAAAAATACATGTGCCATTTTTAGATGGTCATGTTGCTTCATCTGAAGTTCAAGTACTTGTACAACATAAGTTCACCATCAGTACAAAAAAAGAATCAAGTTTCATTTTTTTTAATTCATGCAGACCAATGCCCATCGATGGCGAAAGCTATACCACAATCATTTCCAAACACCGTCCACAAGCTATGCCATTGGCACATCTTGAAAAAGTACAGGGAATACCTCGTGTTGCTGTACAACAAGTACAAAGCATTCAAAGAGGAGTTCACAGCTATATTAAACTGGCCGCTGATGCCAACGGAGTTTGAAGATGCATGGGCTAAACTCGTGCACAAGTACAAACTGGAGAACGACCAGATGATGATGTTGCTCTGGAGTGATAGGAAGATGTGGATTTCAGCATATTACAAGAACATTTTCTGTGCTAGAATGACTTCCACACAACGAAGCGAGAGCATGAACCACGTGCTAAAGAAAGGGTTTGTCAAGGGGACCCAGAACCTACACAAGTTTGCTAGGCGGGTCAATGCTTGCATACAAACTCGGATGCAGAAGGAGAACGAGCAAACAATGACCAGCATGGTAAGATGACAAAGTACAAAACACCCCCATCATGTTCTGTTTTGCCTTGAACATGTGCACTTTGAATTTTTAAAAAATGAAACCCCACGACTCTGGCTCGACTAATACCTCACTTTTTGACATGTGCAGACCAATCATGTGAAAAAAACAACCTACGGCTACGAGGAAGACATGTCCATCAAGTACACGAGAGCAGTGTATGCCGAGATGAGGAATAGGATGAGAATGGCAACGCTATTCCGCGCAAAGCATACAGCAGAGCCAACTAAGTACCTTGTGTACTACCACAACAAGCCTGGCCATGATGATGAAGAAAGATTTTCCTGGTCAAAGCATGAATTCCAGGTTGTAGCTGACCCAGAGAATGAAATATACGAGTGTGAATGCAAGCTCTGGACACACACAGGTGAGCGAAAAATAACCTCATTAAATAGATAGACTGGTAGTATCATGTCAAAATTTATGAAACTCATTGCTAGCTCTCAAACTATGCATTCTGCATTCATCACAAAAATGCAGGCATGTTCTGCCTTCACATCATGAACATATTTGACTACCTCAAGCCTGACAATTTTCCAAACAAGTATATCCTCAAACGGTACACAAAGACTGCAAGATCACAACCAACTTTTGATACAAGGGACTACAACACAACGACATCGGATGGCAGCTCAAGGCTATCGAAGCAAGACATATTGCTGCAGCTGAATTTGATGGTTAACAAGAAAGCGATGAGATGTGACCAGCAATATGACAGAGCATACTATGTTCTCAAGAGGCTTGTGGAAGAGCTTAATGCAATACATTCAGCAAATCAAGCGGATGCTGACGAAAGGATGGCTGAAGAGGATGCTGCAATTGAAGATGACCTTCATTATTATGCAGCTGAAATGCTCAACGCCACCGCTGAAGCCAGCCAATACAAGCAGGGTGATGGCCAGTCAATGGAGCCGCGACAGCAAGAGACGATGAAATTGCCGTTGTATTCTGAAACAAAGGGTAGGAAGAAAATTACTGCAGCAAAGAAGAGTGACAAGAGAGCTCAAATAAAGGCACCACCTGCAGGAAGAGTCGTCGTGCGCGACGAGAACGGAGTGCCACTTGGACACAGGAAATGCAGTGTGTGCAACCAGGTTGCGAGACACAATAAGCTGACCTGTCCAACACTCTTGGAAAGAAACAATGCTGACGAGGTCCAGCAACCCAAAGTTCAGAAACAACAGACCAAGGCTATGGAACAAAAGAAGGGACCACACCCACAAAAAGCAAGCAGCAGGCTTTGTAGCATATGTAAGCAGTATGAACCACATAATGCAAGAACATGCCCGCAGCGTGCAGATGCTCAAAAGACAAGCAAAATACCAGAGAAGAAACAGAAAACAAGACCTATAGCCAACAACAAGAAGGTGGTGGAAGATGAAGAGGAAGACGAAGACGAAGACAACAACGAAGAAGAGGAAGACGAAGATGAAGAGGAAGTGGAATGCATTTATTTAAGAGGAAGAGGAAGACGACAATGAAGAGGAAGAGGATGAAGAAGAGGAAGAGGTACATGTCAAGAAAAAACCTCTACCACCAAAGCCTAGGAGGAGCGCAAGGCTGATGAACAATTAAAATAGGTCAATTAACAGAATGCAAACTTATGTAATATCAATGTGCAGAATATTATGCCATCATCCGCTAGTAACATACACTCTGAAGTTCAAGTAATATTACTGCAGAAGTCCTGGTATGTTATGAGAGGAAGTGATGTGCTGGTCATGTATTCCATGAAAGAGAAAGCATTGATAAATTGAAAAACATACACTCTGAAGTTCAAGTAATATTACTGCAGAAGTCCTGGTATGTTATGAGAGGAAGTTATGTGCTGGTCATGTATTCCATGCAGACTGCAAGCAAGAACAACAAAATGAAAAACATACAATGTGAAGTTCAAGTAAAGATTACAGTGGAAGTTCTAGTATATTATGGCAGGAGGTGCTCGCGTTGTATTCCATAAAAGAGCAACCAGCAAATAATCATACAGTTTTGGAGTTTAACTCATCTTACACAAGAAGTTCTGGTATATAAAATCGATGTAGGAAAAAATATGCTTAAAAAAGAAAGTTTCACCGCATAAACTAAGGTTAGCAAGCCTAAGACAACGCGTTCAACTATGAAGTTTTGTTTGGATACGTGCAGAAGTTCAAAAGATAAAGAAACGTCAACAATATTTCTGCACAAAGTTACAGCTGAAATACATTCGCACTTGAAAAAACACACAAAAAAATATATAGATTTTATGCAAAACCATACATATTGATTGGGTTGAAAATTACCAATACATTACACAACACAGAAATATCCTCTCCATCTGAAACCAGCAGCCTAGCTCCATATGTTGGGGCCCAAAAATAAACAACATAAAAAATCAAGCAGTTCAACCATAGCCGAGGGAGAAGTTCAGGTTCATCTGTTGTGGCAAAAAACATTCAACACATGGATACTGAAAACAATGCAGTACATTGAAAGTCACAAAGCCAAATCATTCTTCACACCAAAATACATTTGCTAGCAATATCATAAGTAATAGTGCTGCACCTATAGATACGCAAATCACTAAAAACATTCTTACACCCAAATCTTTACGGAATTGTTCCAATCATTATCAAACCTAAAAATCTGTACTAAATCAAATCTACAATGGAACTAATGCTTCGAATTCACGGGCCAAAGGACTGGATCTCTTTAGGGAGCTCTGAACGCATGACTTCATTCTTCTCGCTAAAAATCAGGGTGTGCATGAACTCGGCCTTCCAGTCATCTGCAGCAGCCTACAAACAAAAGAAAGGTGAAAACGATGGTTTAGTAACACATATCTAAGACCACAGCAGAAGCGTCGCACAAAAAACACACAAGAAAAATCAAAGGATGATGAGACAAGAACAAAGTCAGAACATACTTCAACATTACCAAAATCGTCAACAATCTCATCGCCGTCATACGAAGAGCTAAACTTCACGGCAAAGAAACCACAATCGTTACTCTTCTGCTTCGGAACATCGATGAAAGTCGGCCTCTTTGGAATAGTCACCCAGTTAGGCTGCTTGCTCGCCTTGTATGCAGCCTTGCCGTACACCTCCTCGAGCAATCCAACAAATCTCTTCATCTGCCAAAAATATCAAAATTAGATGAAGTCAAAAATAGTTAAGTTCAGGTACATAAAAAAGCGACACCTGCGTAAGATCCACTAAAACAAAAATAGCAGAAGTTCAACTTCTAAATGACAGTCAGTTCAAGCAGTATTACCAAGACAGAGACAACAACATATTTTGTAAACACAAGGCATAATAAACTTCGTGTCAAACAAGAGAATGTGAAAGGATGTCCAGGCTAAGAAACACTCATGATATTTTGGCAGTCCCCGTGGAAACTCGAACGCGACGTTTCCATATTTTAGTAAGAAAGTGAATCGAGGATGTCAATGCTCCCACGATATCGATTCGCCACGTACACACTGTAGTGCGCCATTGTGCCAATTGGCTTGAATAGAATCATTAAAACCTGCAAGAATGAAAGGACCGGTGAACACAAACTATAAAGCATATGCATTGAAGAAACGGCATGAACAAAAACTTATTGACAAACTCAGCAAAAGGATGCACATGAAATTAAGAAAAAAGCAAGATTTATGAAAAACTAACCAGCTTTGCGTTAAGAAGGTCTTCTTCCTTGCGAACAAACATTGGGAGGAGACCAGCAGATTTTTTTGCATCAAACTTTGGAACTGTTGCGGAGAAGAAATCATACTCCAGGCAGTACTGTGCATTCACCAAAACACAATTAAAACACCTCACAGATGCCACTACAACAAAACTAAGGCAAAAAAGGAGATAGGGGTGCAAAGAACTAAAACTTGTATGAAGTAGGGACTAAGTACAACCTGTCAGATTAGAGAATATCTCGAGAGGTCTCGGGTTTTCCTTCCACAAATTTATGAGATAATCCATTATGTCTCCTTCCATCTGCGCCCATCACCGAAAAGCCTATAAAGGAAATCTCTGTGAGGTCCATCACATTCCTGTGGATGGTAAACATGCGAGAGCTTGTCTGCAGAATACAAAAGGATGGTAAAAATATATTAGAAGTTCAGATACAACAACAAAATGAAGTCCATTCACTATAACTCAAAAAGGCAAGAGGAGACATAAAATGAAGTTCATATACTAAAACAATGGCAGTTCAGACAATACAACAACACAAGTTCAGACACTACAAATCATAGGCATGGAAACGACAGATGAGGGTAACTCACCCAGAATACTTCTCCAGTCCGTCTTTACTCAGACATCTGCTTCAACCTCCGGCCTCGGATAGATGAGGGTAATCAGATTTTTCAGGAGGGACAGGAGAACGCCACTTCAAAGGCAATCTTAATGCTCGCTTGGAAGTAGTTATGTTCCCAGACTCAACTGCCGGTTTCCTCCTGGTCATCACTGCATTCTTCCCACCTCTACCAGCAACAGTTCCAGCAGCATGTTTAGCATTCTTCGGATAAGCAATCTTCTCAAAATCATCATCAAACGAAATAACTTCTGCTTCGTCTGCTTCGACTGCATCAGCCTTCCTGTAGCATGGGTTTTTTGGAGTACCACGAATACGGCCACCCTGCTCCCCCAACTTGGAAGGAATGAGGGTCCGAGGTCTATCATCTTCTATCAGAGTTGTACTCATCGGTTCCTTCCTAGGCTGGTATTCCTGTGACCCGAGGAATGAGTAGTGGTAATCGGTCAACTCCAATGGATCCACTGTCAAATAAAACAAAAAGAAGAGAACACATCACCATTAAAATACAAACTGAAGTTCAGGAACATCACAATGTGCAGTCCAACTAATGAAGATGACATGGTTACTACTCAAGCTGACCTAAAAAAATTAGTTGCAGTAAAAAACTAAATTACGTACAGGCATAACCAGAGGCACAATTCGAGATAAACCGATGAACTCGAAATCATTCAACTACGGCTAACAAAAACCATAGAAAGCCATCATCTCTCAAGTTCAATTAGAAAATAAAAGATATGAAGTTCAGGTAGAATAAAAGATGAAGTGAAGGTAAGCAGTCCAACTTCCAAAATACTTACATGTGTAGTAGCCAAACAGAGATAGGAAGTCTGTCTCAAACAGGTTAGAAGAAGCCATTGAGTACAACCATGTCTTCCTGATATCCCCAATATTCTCATGGGAATAATTTGCAAGAACCCCGTCATGATACGAATTAACATTCGTAAGCATGAAGAAACCGCAGTCGATACTGCCATCAAACAAAGTAAAAAGAAATAGTGTAAGAACAGAAAAAAGAAAGCCAACGAATTAAACACATCGTAGCTTAAGTACAACTATAGTTAAACACATGAGATAAAAGAGAAAAAGTGGAAGTCATACTTGTTTTGCTACTGGGGGACATCAATCCAATCCAGAGGGAAATCGTCAATGCTAACTGGACTGAAGGGTGTCTCCCTGTCGTTGCTGGCATCCTTCCAAAGCCTCTTGATGTTGTCGGTCATCTGCCGAAACAGGCGTACCGCACAATCATCTTTTGGTCCATAGTAGCAATCGAGAAGCTGGAACCTTGAATTCTTCAGGTCAAGGAATACAGACACCCAATGACCGACACCACCCATGGAAGCAGGAACCTCAGGCGGGTCAAAAGTAGGGAAAACAACCTGAAGCACCATAAACACGCGAATCATTAAAAAATGAGAATTAATATCAGAACGGTACAAAAGAAAAATAAAACAAAATATCAACATGCACTGCAAAACTAATACAGAGGCAAAGAACAAGATATTGCATACCGAATCATGTGCATCCATGATATCTGGACCACTCGCCATGAAGTACTTCCTCACACGCGAATCAAATTGAACTCTGAAAATCTTGTCCTAAAATAATGCAGGCAACACCAACATATGAAAAAAAATACAAAAACGAGACAAACAAGTTTAAACTAAAAAAATAGTAGGGGGAAAACGGAAAAGAAATCACTGTATGGTTGACTTACACAAACCCAAAGACGGCAGATGAGTTTGTCTCGATCCTCTAGTACTTCAGACGTGAGATGAGAGTGCACACTCACCACATTAGACCGAAGCATTCGCATGAGGACCAAAAGATCTTGCAACATCTTCAACGGTGGCCTCACACTCCTTGTTTTGGAACATAATCATTGATCTAAAACAAAGCGAACAGAAAGTAAAAGAAGGTCAGCATCAGGAAACACAGGAAGTTCATAACACATGTTAGCACAAAAGTTCAGCTATATCACAACAGGCAGTAAAGTACAAAAGAGGCCAGAAGCTCAGCACCAGAGAAATAAAAAAACAAGAAGTTCAGGTACATAGAGTTGGGGAGTTCAGGTAAGAAACCACAGGCAATTCACAGGGGGTACATTGATGATATAAATATTGAGCAGCTGCACTCACCTCTTGGAACGATCATTCCTAAGCCTAGTTACACTGTAATAAAAGTCATCAACCTTCTTTCGGACGACGGCAAGGTCGCTATCTGCTCACCAAAAACAAAAATAGCAATTAACATAAACACTCAAAAGCACATAAGCACATCTCAGCTGCTACATTAGAAAAAGGATAAAACCACAACATCATACACATCACAGCACATGCATTACAAACATCCACCCACATATAAAAACAGGTTCACTTAACATTCTTTACAACCCACACGGCAAACAACAAAACCAGAAGTTCAACCTAGACCACACAGGCAGTTCACAGGGGATATCATGGACTAAAAAACAAACAACAAAAGAGGGGAGGGTTTGGGGAAAGAAGAGAGAAGCATGCTCCTCTCTTCATGGATCCTTGCCTAGACCAGCGGCAGCACTGGAATGATCAACCTCCTCTCCATAGCTATCGCCGGTATCTTGATAAATGCGTCTTGAGAGACTTTGCGGCGTCATCGGAAGGACACCAAAGAAGAGCTGTAGCAACCAAGAATCAAACAAGAAAAACATTTGATTGTGCTCATGCAAAGATCAAGATCAATGATGGCTCTGCTGTAGCAGAACTTCTCAAGCTTCAAAGAAGACTACCACCCGCTTTACAAAGATCGGCATCAATCGATGGCTCTGCTGCAGCAGAACTTCTCCGGCTTGCAGAAGATTACCACCAGTTTGTACAACAGACTCAACATGATCTTTCTCCAAAATAATGTCTCCAGTTGTCTTGCCCTGCTCAGCACCAGAAACCTCAGCGCCAACGGACGACTGAGGTTCAGTCAGGACCACCCCATCGGAGCAGCCGGTGCCTGAGACGGACATGTCTGCAGCCTTCTCTGGAGCAACACTAACATCATCATTCTGCTGCTCCAAAAAGAAACAAAAAGTCATTAAAAATGGGCTGACTGAAACTCATGCACAGGGGCAGCAAGTGCGTCTTAGGGGCAACGAGACAAATGGACAAGAAAAAATGGTACCTTATTTTCACTGCCATGAACCACATCAACTAATACATCACTAGAGGGGCAAGGATCATGCACAGGATCATCTTCGTGCATAGGTAAAACATCCTCCCTAACCCCAGCACCATCATCAACAGCCTAGAAAAACAATCATGTACAAAACAGATACCTAATCAGCAAAAAGTTCATGTTGCATAATCAGAGAAGGTCAGGTATCACAACTGGCACATAACGGAAGTCCAAATACAGTAAACATAGTAGACCAGATATCAAACTACCATTAAGATGCAAAAAGAAGGCAAAAAAGGGAAAGTCATCAAAAGTCATAGAAGTTCAAGCGCAGAAGCACTTGAAGTTCATGTCATATAAACAGAGAAGGTCACCCAGGAAAAAATACTAGTACCAAAAAGAAAAAGGACTAGAAAATAATCATGTAGAAAACAAGTACCTAATCATCAGAAGTCCACGTTACATAATCAGAGAAGGTCAGCTATCACAACTGACACATCATGGAAGTACAAATACAGTAAACATAGCATATAACATACTACACTACCATAAGATACAAAAAGGAACAGAAAGGGCCAGTCATCAAAGCCATAGAAGTTCAGGTGCATAAGCACTTGAAGTTCAGGTCCTATAAACAGAGAAGGTCACCCTATAACTGCATAACAGTACTAACTCAAAGCTAACAATGAACACCAGTGCAAAAAGAAATGTCAAAAGCCAACATAAAACAAACCTCTTGAGACGCTCTACATGGCCTCCTTCACGACCCAAATGAGCGGATCCCGCCTGAATCTCTCTCACAACAACACTCGCCTCATCTTCAAAAGGCTTGCATTGGGCCCCTGCATTTCCTTGAACAAAGCAAAAAACTAGCCCGGAGGTGGGAAGTGCTCGACGAGCTCGGTAAGATATTTAGCTTCAATCAACAAAAGCTCCTTCAAGACTCAAAGATCAAAACCGTGGCGGGAGGAAGAATACCATCCACACGACTAAGGCGCTCAAGCTGTTGTTTAACACGAGCCATCTCTCCACAAACAGTTTCGAAGTCCATCAATCCTAGAAAGGGAAATATTCGCAAAGATCGAACAAACTCTCGGAAGAAACGCCACCTCCAAAGACTCACATGGGCGTAAGAACCTCCTGGATCTCTGAGGGCACCGTGTTAACATCCCGCGAGAATTCAAATCTCGGAGGACTTCCACTACATAGGCCAATGGCACGAGGCATAGTAAGAACAGGCGCTCGATGACCCTAAAGAACACAACCTCGTGTGTCTTCCATCGCATATATGAAAAAAAATCAACATGTCGCACAACAAATGGAAAAACATGGTAGCAGAAATACAGAAGACAGTAGCAGAAGTTCAAGTTAGTACCACAAAAGCTGATACTGAAAAAAAATGACAAGGAAAAAAAAGGAAGAACAATCAGATACACAAAACTACACCAAAAATTCCAATAATGCCTACACACGCAGTACATTTCAAAAGTCCAACTATGTCTACATGGGCAGTACAAAAAACGTATGACTAGAAGTTAACATGCTTTCAAAAATGTTAGAAAATTTACATAGCAGAAGTTCAAACATGCATGTGCAACAACAAACTTTAGCTTATTTCATATGAATATAACCAGAAGTTCACATATGTACACAAAGGCAGTAATACCACATAAGCCAAGCAGTTAAGCAAATTTACCCCCGTCTATATGAAACAGAAGGTCATCTACGTACATAGCAAAAGTTCAACCATGCACACAAAAGGCAGTACTAACTACACAGAAAAGAAGAAACACTCACAGGCAGTCTCCCAAACACCCAGTTGGCTGGGTCGTCATCACCTTTCCTCACCAAGTCAGCCGCAGCGAGCTCAAGAAGCTTGGCCTGATCCATGTAATTGATGCGAGGCGTCCTCAAGTCAACATTAGGCGCCTTGCCAATGATAAGGAAGTCCAGGTACATAAGAAGCGGCGCGATGGCACAACCTGTGACAGCTTTTCCTCTGCTAGTACCTTGCTGATACCTAATAACAGCACTTCGAAGGTCATCAACAACCAACTGGCAGTAGTCCATATCTGCCATATCCTCAAACACAAGATTCTCAGCCATTGCTGCCTCCCTGGACACTCGTGTAGACGTTCCAGGGATAACCACCTTCATGAAAACAATCAGGTAAAACACCTGCAGAGAAAGATCATCCTTCGTCTCATCCTTCACAAGATCCGCGAGGATATTCCGCCGATCCTTTGTCTTGATGTCGTCACTCCTAGCGTACCCAAGCTTGCCCTTCAACCTCATAACAACGTCATCAAACCCATCACTCGAAGGCCTAGGAGGGGTACGATTACCTTGAGGGAATCCAAACAGATGGTGAATATCATCACTTGTAATACGCAGAACCTTGTTCGCCTCACCCATGTCAAGAACCATGGTTGCAGGGTCAATCCTCATGTAGATGTTGCCCATCAAAGGACGAGAAATGTTGGAATCAACCTTCAGGTCAAACACACAACCAAAACCAGCCTTGATAACCCTCGTCTTGTGCCTAGGCTGTAGCATTTTCGCACACGTCTTCACCTCTCCTAGTGAGCAACGAACCGCCTTGTTAAAACGTTTTGCCTCACCTCCTCCTAGGCCACCTTCTTCGGGCGCTTTGCATCCTCTCTTCCTCCTCTCAGGCCGCTCCACAACCTGATACTGGAAAAAATGAGATACACAATGTGACACACAAAAGCTACACCATAATTCCAATAGTGCCTACAAAATTACACGCTCAGTACATTTCAGAAGTCCAACTATGTCTACATAGGCAGTACAGCCATGTATGACCAGAAGTTAATATGCTTTCAAATTGTTTGCAAATTTACATAGCAGAAGTTCATCCATGTACAACAAGGCAGTAATGAAACATGTATCTCAGAAGTCCAACTATGTCTACATAGGCAGTACAACCATGTACGAACACTAGTTAACATTCTTTCAAGAATGTTGGAAATTTAAAAAGCAGAAGTTAAACCATATACACTAAGGCAGTAATCAAACATCTATACCAACAAGTTAAACTAATTTATTCATGTATTATACCCAGAAGTTCAACTATGTACACAAAGGCAGTAATACCGTAAAAGCAAAAACACATCGGCTAATTTATTCGTCTATACAGAGATGGAGCAGAAGGTCAGCTATGTACGCCAAGGCAGTGCTAAAAACAATAAAACTACAGCAATAGCAACAAATGCTCTAAAAAACAGTAAACATGAGACATTCATACCTGAGTAGCGGCAGCGTCATCATCGACGTCGTCCTCATCATCAGCATTGAAGTCAGCATCATCCTTGTCTTCTGGATTAACACGAGAACGCTTCTTCGCACCCTTGTTGACCTTTGCAGGTGGAACCTTGCGCTTCACGCCGCATTTCTTCCCCTTAACAGATGCACCAGCACCAAGCGGAGAAGGTGTAGGCGCGGTAGTGGCAAGCACGCAAGGACTACGGCGTAGCGTACCACCAAGGCCTAACCCTTCATCTTCAACAACTTCTGCAGGCCTTGAAACACGTGGGCTCTTCCGAGGAGTAACTGCACCAACTACAAGCTTCCTCGCAGCAGTCTTCTTGATTTTCTTCTTATCAGGACAACAAGTGCAAGACTACCACATGGCACGCCTTCCTCAACAAAGGAGCTCACCGCACGAACAGATCCAGGAACATCAAAACCTTTGTCAAGGCGGGCCGACCTCTTCTTGTCAAAATCTTCTTGCTTCTTCCTCTTATGTTGGTCCTCCAGGAGAAGCTGAAGAGGCACATCCTCGGCTTGTGTGACAGGTTCAGTGCCATCAACAGACTGCGACTGCGTCTCTGACATCTGAAGAGAGCACAAAGGATCCTGAACGGGATCACAACCTTTGACTGACGGAGCCTCTTCCTCAGCAGCAGCAGGGGTTTCTGATAAACCCAAATCAGATAAAACATCGTTGATGGTGTTCAAAGCTTCCTCCTCTGTCGACACATCTGCAAAAGAACACAAAAAATCGAAGCAAAAAATTAAAAAAAAGTCACGAACAAAAACAAGAAACCCCTGCTAACACACTTAAAAGAAAAGGCGTTTCACATACTAGTTGTTGCAAGAGCCGCAGAAGCAAGATCCTCAAGGCTTGAAATATTATAAAGGCTCAAAGAAACCTCGGCAATCACAGTCAAAGGGATAATGGGTGTTTTAGCCACATCAGATATTGGAGCATCAGTATTAACCTCTAAAGCTCCATCTTGATCGCAGACATTTTTTTCAGAACTATTCAACTCATCACCAACTACAAAAAATGCAAGTAAAAATGCAGCTGAGTTCTAATCTGCAATCCTACACCAAAAGGACTCCTACTTTTACAACAATGTCTAATACCCAGAAGTTCAACAATACCTAACAAAGCAGTAAAGACAAAAAAATAACAAAAAAAAAAATCTACAAACTAAACCCTAAAAACACTCTACACCAGAGGTGCTACTACATACATCATGAATGTCCAGAAGTTCAACGATACATAACAAAGCAGTCAAACAAAATGTTCATAACAGAAGATCAACCAAAATTAAACTACGTGACCCAAGCAAATAGCACATAAAAAAGACGTAGCATGACCACGAATAGTATTTCACAGGCAAACTAAATATCAATGCCATGAAGATTATAACAACAAAACAAAAAACAAAGATACACATTTTAAACATTAAATGGCACATACATAAACTATGTCTAACAATGCATACACACAGAACTTGTTAGAAGTTCACACTACTAAGACTGGCAGTCCAACAAAAATACCAAATGAAGATATGGGCAGACACATATAACAAAACTACTATTTGAAAAATATACAACTACATTAAGATACCCGGAGATGATTTTGAAGCCATGGCAACACAACCGCCTTGATGAATGCCCAAACACTAGAACAACTCAGAAACATGTAAGATGAATTCCATATGGTTAGCAATTACAAAAACATACAACAAAATGCAAAAAAGGAAACTGAATCAAACACTAGAACAAACTACAAACAACTAGAACCAACTACAAACAACTAGAACCAACAGGTATGAAATAGATGACAGCAGCACATATAGGCAAGCACAACAAAAAAACTTATCCAGAAACTAACTACAATGTCCCAAACATAATCTAGACCTCCAAATCCAGAGCACCAATGCCATTATATACAATAGATCTAGAATTAACAATGACACCACAACCTCTCTGACATGCACCTGACTGCTAAAATCAACAAAGGGGAAATGAAAATCCAAACACAAGCATGTCACAAACAAATCTGGCCGCGGGGGAATGAATTTCAACCAACACACGCCCAAGAACCCTACCTAATGTACCACCAAACCATCAGAAAAAAGGGGCTAGGAGGCAGACGCGAGAGAAAACAGAGCAAACAGGGCAGGCCTCCACAGATCTGGCGAAAGAGAATACAAGCATTGTGGGGAAGTGGGCGGGGCGCAGCGTTTGTACCTCTCCAAGCACGAATCTGCGGCGGTTCTTCACTCCCCACAACGCCACGCACAAGCAGTTGCCGCCCTCGCTTCAAAGCAGAGGAGAGCGGGCTGGGCGAGGGAGAGCGCGGGGCGGGGGAGTAATAGGAGCGGGGGAGTGCGCCGGTTACTCCACTCGCGAGCGCACGGGACAGGGGCGGAGGGATTGTGGGGAGTAGCAGTTGAAGGAGGCAGCGGAGCGTCGGAGAGGGAAGAGAGAGCGAGCGGCAGAGGAGGGAAATTTCGGCGGTGGTGGCGGCGAGGAGATGGCGATTAATGCCTATCTGTGTGGGACTTGCAGCCACACCAAATTTACAGTTTTACCCCCCAACAGCTAAAATAGTAAATACATGTGTAGATAAAATAAATGCACCATTTGAATGCATCTATTATGATGATATCCTCAGAACCAAAAAATAGATGGTAAAATACACTACTAAAGGAAGAAACATACATACATAAATATGCCCATAAAAAACAAGAGAAAAGAACTTCAAAAGATAAAGAACAGAAGTTCAAGTACTCTAATAACAGAAGTAAAGCAATAAACATAAATAAACCACAAAGAAACAAAAAGAAGAAGTTCAAGTACAAAAACAGATGAAGTTCATATGTAACCCTAAACCCTAAAACCCTAAGATAGATAGTGGGGTCACGGATGTGACGGACTCGCCTCCGCATGTGACGACGCGGCACGCCGCGTCGTCGTCGCCGCTCGCTCGTTCTGTCTCGGCCTCGCAGGGGAGGGAGGGGGTCCCGACCCCTCCTCCCCCCTGCTCGGCCTCGCGCTACCGCAATGTTGCGCGCTATGATTTGACAGGACGCAATGTGGTTATTCTGTTTCCACCCCCCACCGCACGCACCTGTTGACATCGGATTTTGGCAAGGTACAAAAGGCAAGTAAGATGGTCTCAGGTGAAAGAGTTTTCAGCATGCAAAGTTTTAGGTCGACGAGTGGAATAATTTTGATGTTTAATTTATTGCCATTCGACCTTATATCGGTGGCCGAAGTTGTACTCCGAGTGACAAAATTCAAACATTCCGAGTGGTTTTCGGCCAATCTTGCCTTCAAGACGACCTCGGATGAAGGAGTATTCTAAAGGAATTGTCTTCGTCTCGTCGAGGCAATCGATTTTGATATATAAATCATCTCAATCCGAGTTCATATGCAAAAGTTATAGTCAATACGGTGCGGACGGGCCGAGACCTAAATATTACGCTTGACACGGACACATGTTGATGAGTGTCTGATGCAATGCGTGAGCAATTCGGCCCTCAAGACGGCCTTGAATTGAAAAACCTTCAACATAGAAAAGTTTCGTCTCGTCGAGCCGATCGATTTTCATATATAATTCGTCTCAATCCGAGGTCGTATGAGGCCTGGAGAGACAAATCAAGATCAGGCTATGATTTTGGTCGAGTGAAAGCTTACCATCCGAGTGAAAACTCACCGGTCGAGTGAAAACCTACCGATCGAGTCACCGGTCGAGTGAAAACCTACCGATCGAGTCACCGGTCGAGTGAAAACCTACTGATCGAGTCCAAGGTCGAGTGAAAACTACCGATCGAGTAAAAGGTCAAGTGGAAACCTACCGATCGAGTCACCGGTCGAGTGAAAACCTACCGATCAAGTCCAAGGTCGAGTGAAAACCTACCGATCGAGTCACCGGTCGAGTGAAAACCCACCGATCAAGTCCAAGGTCGAGTGAAAACCTACCGATCGAGTAAAAGATTGTCTTCCGAGTGAAAATATAGCCATCCGAGTGAAAAAGTACAGTCGACCATCCGAGTGGAAGACTCTAATATCCGAGTGGATGAGCTCAAATCCGAGTGAAACTGAACATGTGCCCAAAAGTTTATCAAGATGATCTCGGATGAAGAAGTGTTCAATACAGAAGTTGTGCGTATCGTCAGGACGGTAAACTTTGCTTTTGGAGTCATCCTCATCAGAGATAGTATATGGCCTGCAAATTCATTACAAGACTCGGATGATTCAGTCTACCGCAAGACCGAGTCCGACTGGAAGGTAAAGATGACCTCGAAAAGTGTTCAAGATGGCCTTATTTGAAAAAGTGATCAACATGAGAGTTGTTCGTATCGTCGAGGCGCACAAGTTTGGTATTTGGGCCGTCTTGATCGGAGGTCATATGGAAGCTCGGCGGCCTGCACAAGGAGGAAGACAGAAGTTGGGCCAGATTCAGACTGAATCCGAGTTGGAATAGAACTAGGACTCTAGGACATGAATTGATGTAATTTTTCTTGTAAGGAAAGCCTAGATGAATCCTTTACTTGTACGGGAAGTCCAGCCGCCTCTTATATATGTTGGGGGTGACGGCCGATTGAACAACACACAATCGAACAAATCAATATACTACTTTTTCTGTCTACTTTTATCTCTCCACCGCTTTTTCTCTCGTTCTTCGCTGTTCTTCGTGTTTGAGGGCTGCGAATCCCGAGGCTCTAGGGGCGAGCGAATTGACCTAGGGCAGCCCATAGCCGCCGCAATCCTCGACGGGTCCCTCCCGGTCGCTGGGTTTCGGTATGCAAAAGCGCCGCCGATCGTCTTGCGTGATCGCTTATTGTCGGTCGGGTCTCCTTCGACGTGAGCTGCGGTGCATCACCCCGGCGCCGAGGGTACACGTGGCGGTTCGTGTGTCGACACACTTTTGGCGACTCCGCTGGGGACCAAGATCAATCATCATCATCCACCATGTCCGATCTTCCCAAGCCATCGAGGTAGACGCCGATAACATCATTAAGCCCGATCTTGATGAGATATCGCCGATCATCGCCAAATCTATGAGGAGTACAAGAAGGCGGCGAGGAGAAGGACTTGCAGGAGTTCTGGCAAAGTTCAAGAAGGATCGCCAAGGCAACATCACTCCGATTGAAGAAATCAAGTTCCTCCTCTTCAAGCCGAAAGCAGGTTAAACCCTCTGTAGTATCGCTTTTCTCCCGAAAGCGGTGGGCTGAGATTGAAAGTCGTATTGCTGATGGTAACAATCTAGTCTATCAAACTTTCATTGAAAACACTAATGCTCGAAGAATACATCTCAATCGACTAGTGGTAATGATGGTGTAGCTGCTAGTGTGCAAAACCCTAATCGGCTTTACCTATCTCATCGGCACCTCCGTGCCGATGACTTATTATCCTACCCAAACAAATCAGATTGTGGCTGCACCCATTAATCCTATTATGAGCATGCCAGGTTGGTGGTGGCCTGAACCAAACCCTACCTACAGCTACAACCACTCGACCACTAGCAAATTATGGGTCGACATACCGCCACAATTCCTACCTACAGCTAGTAACCCTACTCCTCCTATGCCCTCGCCACAAGCTTCATCGTCCACTATGGATGATGGTTTAGCTAATCTTAGAGAGGAGATGGCTAAGATGCTTCGAGAAAATTTTGGAGTTGAGTTACCTCGAATCGGATTTACCAAAAGCCGCACTCGAGTACTTTGATGCCATCCAAAGTGCCCTCCGTGATATAAAATTCCAGATTTTGTTAAATTTAATGGAGAAGGCACAAAAACCACATGGGAGCATGTTAGTCAATATTTAGCACAACCGGGGAGGCAGGATCATTGAATGAATTGAAAGTGCGTTTGTTTCCTTTATCATTAATCGGTACTGCATTTTCATGGTTTTCTTCTTTACCACACGGTTCCATTCGAGTTTGGTCGCAGCTAGAGCAGAAATTTCATGATCACTTTTATAGCGGCGACAATGAACTCAAGTTGTCACATCTAACATCGGTTAAGCGAAGCATGATGAATCGGTCTCCGATTACGCCAAGAGATTCAGAGAAACGAAGAACCGGTGTTTTAGTTTGGTGATAACCGAGAGGGACTTAGCGAGCTAGTCTGAGTGGTTTGAGAACTCCCATTAGAGAAAAGCTAGAAGGCTACGAGTTCCTAAATATCAACCAAGTCTTACAAAGGGCTTTGGCTCAGGAAAGCCGAAGCAAAGACCTCAAAGAAGTGCATAGATACAAAGCCGATCGACCAAAGATGAATATGGTGGAATATGATAGTGATCACTCGGACGATGAGAGTGCTGTTTTTGCTACTGAATTTGTTTGGCCATCTAAGGCCAAACCCTTTACTTGCAATGATCTGAAACCGATTCATAAGAATCGTGATGAAGAGATGAAGTTTACTTTTAACATTGCTAAGTGTGATAAAATATTTGATGCTTTGCTGCAGGCTAAGATTATTAGAATATCTCATACTTTACCGCCGTTTGAAGAGCTGAAACGGCGTGCTTATTGCAAGTATCATAACTCTTTTTCTCATGCTACTAATGATTGCAATGTTTTTCGACGACAGATACAATAGGCCATTAATGATGGACGATTGAACTTTTCTGAGATGCAAATTGATAAACAGCCCTTTCCAATGAACACCATGGATTTAGAAGGGAAGAAGTTACTCATTCGGCCGGAGGTAGCCGAATCTGCTAATAAAGCTAATGTCATTGTTGGTGAGCCCAGGAAAGACAAGGAGGACAACAAGGTCTTGGGGAGACAGGTTGTGCTTGATAAGCAACCCGATGGCAAGGAAGTGATCAAAATCACCATCAAGAATCCTACACTCGGGGGGCAACTACAAGTGCAAGAAAACGCTCGTGTGAGATTTGTCAAGCCTAAGAGTCCAGAAGTTGGCAAGTGGAAGAAGAATGAAGTAAAAGTGCAGCGCAAGCGGATCAAGCCAACTTTTGATATGTTGCTGTCCAAGTATGCTAACCGATCGGCGGTTCTAGTTTCAATCGACCGATTCATC
Organism: Aegilops speltoides; assembly: GCA_021437245.1. Classification (NCBI taxonomy): domain Eukaryota; kingdom Viridiplantae; phylum Streptophyta; class Magnoliopsida; order Poales; family Poaceae; genus Aegilops; species Aegilops speltoides. The sequence goes on from CM038142.1 coordinate 22,760,398, forward strand.
TGAAACGACCAAGGTCACCATCAGTTGATATGTTCAGTCGGTATACAAAACCGAGTGGACCAAGGGCGCAGTTTTTAGAAGAGCAGAGGCAATCTGTGTGGGATCGACTTGAATACTCATATAATGGCCGACTGAACATTGGTGACTATCAGTCGGCTGGTCAAAATATGCGACCGAGTGGAAACTATCCTAGTGTAAGAATGCACCCAGGTGGAAGCTATCCGAGTGAAAAAATATGGTCAAGTAAATTCCATCCGAGTGGATTCCATCCGAGTGACATCAATCCGAGTGGGTTCCATCCAAGTAAAAAGGTGCGCCCGAGTGGAAATTTTATGCATCTGGAAAGTCGAAAAGAATGGCGTGCTAAGTCACCGAGTGTTGCAGCAGTTGAGTCGGGAAAAGGCAAGGAGAAAATGGATGCCGACTCACTTATCTTGGGCACCAAAACATTCCCCATACAGCAGCCGACTGTGCATAATCACTCAACTGAGCCGATACTTTCTATCGCGCCAAAGCACTCGGCTAATGACCATGAAGCAAGCACCAGCCAAGTAAAGGTGAGAGATGCTAAATACACTCGACCAAAGTGGTGTCCTCCAGGGTTAACAAAGACACAGAAGAGGAAACTACAGAGGTTAAGGAGTCAAGAGATGGCAGAGCAGGAGGCCGAGAAGCAAAGGGATAAGTTGTTCAATGACACTCGACCCATGGTTCTAGCAAAACAAGTGTGGAGGCCAAAACAAATACAAGATACATCAGCTTCTACATCTATCACAAAGGTGCCTACACCACCCAAGGAGGACGATGTGACGGCTATTACATCGTCTGCGACACTTCTTACTTCTCCTTCACTCGACCAGATTTCAGAATCGGTCGATCCACTTGAAGAAGAGACTGATATGTTGGACTATGAATCTACACCAGTTCATGAAGGTATGGATATCAATATGGTGTATTACTTACCTGCTGAGTTTCGTGCTGTAGATGAGGAAGGGGAAGTTGCTCAGCTGGATTTTGGCCCTAAGAACGCAATATTCGAGAAGCCAAAAGAACCAAGAATACATTTAAAACCGTTGTATCTCGTGAGGTCATATCAATGGATCACCACTTAGTCGAATGCTTGTTGATGGTGGTGCTGTGGTAAATCTTATGCCCTATTCGGTCTTCAAGAAATTGGGTTTGCCTGATGAAGAATTGATCAAGACCAATATGGTGCTCAACGGGTTTGAAGGCAAAGAGAAAACTGAAGCCAAAGGTGTAATGTATGTGGAGCTTACAGTCGGAAGCAAAACTTTGGCTCTGCATTCTTTGTCGCCGAGGTGCAAGGTAACTACAACGTCATACTAGGCCGTGATTGGGTTCATGCAAATCGGTGCGTACCATCCACTATGCACCAGTTTCGATCCAATGGGTTGATGATGAAGTGGAAGTCATTCATGCGAGATAATTCGCCTGTGTTGCTTTGGCCGATGCATCGGTGGATTGGCAACATCCCAATGCTACTTGCTTGACGGGACGTGATTTGTCAGAGTTTGATTTTCTCAGTGCGACTAAGAATGGTTTTGTGCCCGTGTCTTTAAAGCCGACTGAATGCAATTGGCTCCAAGGTATGATGTGTTTAAATGGATCCTAATTCCGAGTGGTTACAAAAACGTCTTGCAAAATATCGGTCCAGCGAGAACGATATGTATGAGTCTATTGAGGAGTTGGATGACATGGATAAACTTGGACAAGGTTTTACATCGGCTGATCCGTTAGAAGAGGTAGATATCGGAGACGGATCAGTCAGTCGACCGACATTTATAAACAAAAATTTGAAAGCCGATTGTAAAGCTAAATTAATCGAGCTATTGAAAGAATATGTTTGTTGCTTTGCATGGGAATATCATGAGATGCCAGGGTTGAGCCGAGAGCTAGTGGAGCATCGGTTGCCTATAAAGGCCGGTTTTAGACCTTATAAACAGTCGTCCAGAAAGTTTAATCCGAAAACATATGACCGAATCAAGGAAGAGATCGGTCGACTGCTTGAAGCTAAATTCATTCGACCTTGCAGGTATGCCGAGTGGATTTCTAATATTGTCCGAGTGGAGAAGAAGGGATCCGGCAAATTGAGGGTGTGCATTGACTTCAGAGATGTGAATAGGGCTACACCCAAAGATGAGTATCCCATGCCAATAGCTGATATGCTTATTAATGATGCTTCTGGACATAAGGTTATTAGTTTTCTAGATGGTAATGCCGGATACAATCAAATTTTTATGGCCGAAGAGGACATGTACAAAACAGCTTTCCGATGTCCTGGTTTCCTTGGTTTATTCGAGTGGACAGTGATGACATTCGGATTGAAAAATGCTGGGGCCACATATCAAAGGGCTATGAATTTGATTTTTCATGATTTACTCGGTGTCATACTTGAAGTTTATATTGATGATATTGTTGTCAAATCGGATGCTTTTGAATCTCACTTGGCCGATTTGCGTTTAGCTTTTGAAAGAATGAAAAAGTATGGACTGAAGATGAATCCTTTGAAGTGTGCTTGGGCGTGTCACCGGCAAATTTTGGGCTTCATTATTCATGAAGATGGCATCAAATCGATCCCAAAAGATAGAGGCCATACAGAAAGTGGAGGCTCCAACATGCAAAAGAGATATGCAAAAGTTCCTTGGCAAGGTCAATTATTTGAGAAGGTTCATAGCTAATCTGTCAGGGAAAGTTGATGCATTTACTCCTATCCTTCGGTTAAAGAATGATGTTGATTTCACTTGGGGAGCAAAACAGCAGGAAGCTTTTGATACGATCAAGAATTATTTGTGCACTCCTCCGGTGATGAAAGCACCCAAGCATAGAGAGCCTTTTAAACTTTATATCGCAGCAGAGGAAGGTGTTATTGGTGCTGTTTTGACTCAAGATACCGAAGGAAAAGAGCATGCCATCACATATTTGAGCAGAGGCGTTTATTGGGCCTTGAGACAAGGTATACATTTATTGAAAAACTATGTCTATGCTTATATTACGCTTGCACAAAATTGAGACATTACCTAGTGCCGAGTGCTTGTGTGGTAGCTTGTCAAACCGATGTCATTAAGTACATGTTGCATAGGCCAATTCTTAGTGGTAGAATTGGCAAGTGGGCTTATGCTTTGATTGAGTATGATTTGGCTTATGAATCTCTAAAATCCATGAAGGGCCAAATTGTTGCTAATTTCATTGTTGAACATCGGATTAATGACAAGCATGATGTTGATATGAACCTTGTTTCATTAGTACCATGGAGATTGTACTTTGATGGTTCAGTTTGTGGCAATGGCCAAGGTGTTGGTATTGTTTATATATCTCCTCATGGTGTTGTTTTTGAAGCCTCATGCCGCTTAGAATATTTTTGTACAAACAATCAAGCCGAATATGAAGCATTGTTATTCGGTCTAGAGATGTTACTTGCTATAGGTGTTACACATATTGAGGCTTACGGTGATTCGTTACTAGTGGTACAGCAAATATCCAGAGTCTTTCAGTGTTTTGACGAATCACTTAAAGTTTATCTTGATAAATGTCTAGATATAATTTCTACTTTGGATTGTTTTAGCATTGCACATATATCTAGACATGACAAGCTGGAAAGCAAATGAGTTGGCACAGCAAGCATCTGGATATCATGTTGATCATGGCATGTTTCATATTTCTCAAAGACCGATGTCTTGTCTTGCCAATATGGGAGAGGCCGAACTTGAACCCACTGATTCGGCCATTAACAAAAGATCTAGTGCAGGTGATAATTCCGACTGGAGAAAGCCCATTGTTGATTACTTGTGCAATCCGAGTGAAAGGGTGGACAGGGCTGTTCGGGCGATGGCTTTCAAGTATACAATGAGAGATGATGGTCTTTATCGCGAGCAGATCGATGATGTTCTTCTAAAGTGTTTGGATGAGGACCAGGCAAGAGTTGCTATGGGAGAAGTACATGAAGGTATTTGTGGCACTCACCGATCGGCTCCCAAAATGAAATGGTTATTATGACGTCTTTGGGTTTTATTGGTCGACTATGATTAATGATTGCTTCAGATATTATAAAGGGTGTGAAGCTTGTCAAAAGTTTGGTGATATTCAATTGGCTCCTGCTGCTATGTTACATCCTATTATCAAACCATGGCCTTTCAGAGGTTGGGGTTTAGATTTCATTGGACAAATCCACCCGTCTTCCTCAAAAGGGCATCGGTTCAGTATTGGTGGCGATGATTACTTCACTAAATGGTGCAAGCGGTACCTCTCAAGAACATGACACATACGGAGGTAATTCAATTCATAACGAGCACATTATTCATAGATTCGGTATTCCTCAAGCGTTAACTACAGATCAAGGTTCATCTTTTATGTCACACCAAGTCGAGAGTTTGCGAATCTTATAATATAAAGTTGCTCAATTCCTCTCCATATTATGCCCAAGCTAATGGACAAGCTGAGTCTAGCAATAAAATTCTAATCAAGCTCATCAAGAAGAAGATTAAAGACAACCCGAGGAGATGGCATGAGTTGTTGTCTGAAGCTTTATGGGCACACAGAATTTCAAGGCAATGTGCTACGAAGGTGACTCCATATGAGCTAGTATATGGTCAAGAGGCTGTTTTACCAGTGGAGGTAAATTTGAATGCTTTGAGAATAGCCAAACAAAATGATTTATCGGCAGTAGACTTTTATAACTTGATGATGGACAATATTGATGAAGTTGCCGATAAACGTTTGATTGCTTTGGAGTCCATAGAAAGAGACAAGTTGAGGGTTGCAAGAGCTTACAATAAGAAAGTCAAGTTGAAGAATTTTCAAGTTGGTGATCTCGTTTGGAAAGTGATTCTACCGATTGGTTCAAGAGATAGAAAATTAGGAAAGTGGTCTCCAAGTTGGGAGGGTCCTTTTAGGATTACAAGGGTTGTTCTGGAAATTCATACTTGGTAGAATCAATACAAGGAGCATTGTTACCCCGAGCTCTCAATGGAAAATATTTGAAGAAGTACCACCCGAGTGTGTGGCGGGAAGCTGAGTAGACAATGGCCGATATCGATTATCGCCCTTAGCACAAACATGGCCGATACATAATTATCGCCTACGAGGAAAATAGATGGCCGATGGAGTGTTGACATCGTCCTTAGAACAAACACCGTGCATATTATTTTTCGGCATGCAAGCTTTGCTTAAAAACAGGGGGCATGTGTTGACATCGGATTTTGGCAAGGTACAAAAGGCAAGTAAGATGGTCTCGGTGAAAGAGTTTTCAGCATGCAAAGTTTTAGGTCGACGAGTGGAATAATTTTGATGTTTAATTTATTGCCATTCGACCTTATATCGGTGGCGAAGTTGTACTCCGAGTGACAAAATTCAAACATTCCGAGTGGTTTTCGCCAATCTTGCCTTCAAGACGACCTCGGATGAAGGAGTATTCTAAAGGAATTGTCTTCGTCTCATCGAGGCAATCGATTTTGATATATAAATCATCTCAATCCGAGTTCATATGCAAAAGTTATAGTCAATACGGTGCAGGACGGGCGAGAGACCTAAATATTACGCTTGACACCGGACACATGTTGATGAGTGTCTGATGCAATGCGTGAGCAATTCGGCCCTCAAGACGGCCTTGAATTGAAAAACCTTCAACATAGAAAAGTTTCGTCTCGTCGAGCCGATCGATTTTCATATATAATTCGTCTCAATCCGAGGTCGTATGAGGCCTGGAGAGACAAATCAAGATCAGGCTATGATTTTGGTTGAGTGAAAGCTTACCATCCGAGTGAAAACTCACGGTCAGTGAAAACCTACCGATCGAGTCACGGTCGAGTGAAAACCTACCGATCGAGTCACCGGTCGAGTGAAAACCTACTGATCGAGTCCAAGGTCGAGTGAAAACTACCGATCGAGTAAAGGTCAAGTGGAAACCTCTCGATCGAGTCACGGTCGAGTGAAAACCTACCGATCAAGTCCAAGGTCGAGTGAAAACCTACCGATCGAGTCACGGTCGAGTGAAAACCCACCGATCAAGTCCAAGGTCGAGTGAAAACCTACCGATCGAGTAAAAGATTGTCTTCCGAGTGAAAATATAGCCATCCGAGTGAAAAAGTACAGTCGACCATCCGAGTGGAAGACTCTAATATCCGAGTGGATGAGCTCAAATCCGAGTGAAACTGAACATGTGCCCAAAAGTTTATCAAGATGATCTCGGATGAAGAAGTGTTCAATACAGAAGTTGTGCGTATCGTCAGGACGGTAAACTTTGCTTTTGGAGTCATCGTCATCAGAGATAGTATATGGCCTGCAAATTCATTACAAGACTCGGATGATTCAGTCTACCGCAAGACCGAGTCCATTGGAAGGTAAAGATGACCTCGAAAAGTGTTCAAGATGGCCTTATTTGAAAAAGTGATCAACATGAGAGTTGTTCAGTATCGTCGAGGCGCACAAGTTTGGTATTTGGGCCGTCTTGATCGGAGGTCATATGGAAGCTTGGCGGCCTGCACAAGGAGGAAGACAGAAGTTGGGCCAGATTGGACTGAATCCGAGTTGGAATAGAACTAGGACTCTAGGACGTGAATTGATGTAATTTTTCTTGTAAGGAAAGCCTAGATGAATCCTTTACTTGTGCGGAAGTCCAGCCGCCTCTTATATATGTGGGGGTGACGGCCGATTGAACAACACACAATCGAACAAATCAATATACTACTTTTTCCTGTCTACTTTTTATCTCTCCACCGTTTTTCTCTCGTTCTTCGCTGTTCTTCGTGTTTGAGGGCTGCGAATCCCGAGGCTCTAGGGCGAGCGAATCGACCTAGGGCAGCCCATAGTCGCCGCAATCACGACGGGTCCCTCCCGGTGCTTGTGGGGTTCGGTCTGCAAAAGCACCCGCCGACTGTCTTGCGTATCGCGCTGTCGGTCGGGTCTCCTTCGACGTGAGCTGCGGTGCATCACCCCCGGCGTCGAGGGTACACGTGACGTGTTCGTGTGTCGACAGCACCCTAAACCCTAAAACCCTAAGATAGATAGTGGGGTCATGGATGTGACGGACTCGCCTCCGCATGCGATGCGCATTTGCGCGCCGCGTCGCCGCGCTGCTCGGCTTCGTTCTGTCTCGGCCTCGCAGGGGGAGGGGAGGGGGGTCCCGACCCCCTCTCCCCTGCTCGGCCTCGCGCTACCGCATTGCTGCGCGCTATGATTTGACAGGACGTAATGTGGTTATTCTGTTTCCACCCCCCACCGCACGCACCCTAAACCCTAAAACCCTAAGATAGATAGTGGGGTCACGGATGTGACGGACTCGCCTCCGCATGCGACGACGCGGCACGCCGCGTCGTCGCCTGCTCCGGCTCGTTCCTGTCTCGGCCTCGCAGGGGGAGGGGAGGGGGGTCCCGACCCCCCCCCCCTCCCCCTGCTCGGCCTCGCGCTACCGCATTGCTGCGCGCTATGATTTGACAGGACGCAATGTGGTTATTCTGTTTCCACCCCCCACCGCACGCACCCTAAACACGAAAACCCAAAGATAGATAGTGGGGTCACGGATGTGACAGACTCGCCTCCGCATGCGACGACGCGGCATGCGTCGTCGCCTCAACTCATTCTGTCTCGGCCTCGCGAAGGAGGGGGGGTCCGACCCCCCCCCCTTTCGGTCTCGCTACCGCATTGCTGCGCGCTATGATTTGATTTGGACGCAATGTGGTTATTCTGTTTCACCCCCACCGCATGCACCCTAAACCCTAAAACCCTAAGATAGATAGTGGGGTCACGGATGTGACGGACTCGCCTCCGCATGCGACGACGCGCGCACGCGCCGGCGTCGTCGCCGCTCCGGCTTCGTTCTGTCTCGGCCTCGCAGGAGGGAGGGGTCGACCCCCCCCCCCCCCTCGACCTCGCGCTACCGCATTGCTGCGCGCTATGATTTGACAGGACGCAATGTGGTTATTCTGTTTCCACCCCCCACCGCACGCACCCTAAACCCTAAAACCCTAAGATAGATAGTGGGGTCACGGATGTGACGGACTCGCCTCCGCATGCGACGACTCGGCGTGCGGCTCGTTCCTGTCTCGGCCTCGCGAAGGAGGAGGGGTCGACCCCCTCCCCCTGCTCGGCCTCGCGTTACCGCATTGCTGCGCGCTATGATTTGACAGGACGCAATGTGGTTATTCTGTTTCCACCCCCACCGCACGCACCCTAAACCCTAAAGCCCTAAGATAGATAGTGGGGTCACGGATGTGACGTACTCGCCTCCGCATGCGACGACGCGACACGCCGTGTCGTCGCCTGCTCCGGCTCGTTCCTGTCTCGGCCTCAGAGGGGAGGAGGGGGTCCTCCCCCCCCCCCTTTCGGCGTCAAGGCTATCCGCATTTGTCAATAGGCCCAATGCCTATTTCAATGTCTACAATTATTTAAATCTTAAAATAACAAAACATAATTATATTTTAAAAGATGTTCAAATAGAAATGATAGAGAAGTTCAGGTTTTTGTAAAAACCTCAAAATTAACATTATAAAAAACGATTAGCATATAGAAGTTTAGGGTAGTTATTTACTGAAGGCCACCACCTACTATTAGTACAAAAACATACTAGGTAAAATAAGAAAATATACGCATATCCGTACGAAAATTACACGGTTGCTCATGGGACTAAAAAAAATTAAAAAGAAAACGCAAAAGTATGAAAAGAAACATAAAAATAGAAAGAAATAAAAAGGGCTTGCTCCATTACATTGCAAAAGAAGGAAAAACAGAAGTTCGGGTATGAACAGTACAGAAGTCCGGCTTGTACAACGACGATTAGATGATCTGCAAAAAAAGGTGCTTGCATACTTGGTCTAATCTCATGAATGCCCGCGAGACAAACTCTAAAAATAACATCTCAGGAACTCAAATTATAAAAAAAATAAAAAAAATATAGCACGATGCACCTTCGCCTTGCAAAATGTGGAATGCAGTGTGGAAAACCGGAAGTTCAACCATCGATTAGAAAGAAGTCCAGCTTCACGCTTACACACTAGCTACAACAAAAAAATTGCAGAAGAGATCCAGTAACGGATTCTGATACAAATGACTTGCTGCATTATATTGCAGCGAAAGAAAAAGCGAAGAAGTTCAGGTATGAAAACGCAGAAGTCCAGCACAGAAACCCGGGCAAAAACCAACACGATCCACCTGATCCTCCACCGATCCCGATCCGAGCCGGCCTAGCTCCAAAAGAATCAAACGAAGGAAGAGAAGAAGTTCAGGTACGAAAACACAGAAGTCTAGCTTGTACAACTACCATTATAAGATCTAGAAATAATGAACAAACAAATTCGTCCGAAGCATAAAATCATCTGCCCAAGATTGCAACACGTCCGCACACCCCTTGGAAATGATCTGGCAACTACCTTTCGACAACTGGAATGACCAGAGGGAAAAATTCAAACCCGCCAAAATAACATCAGTGAACCCGCGGGAGTCCAAACATCGAATTGCTAGAAATCAAACCGTAAGGACCCTCCCGATTAAAAATTAAGGATTAGTAAGCCTCGAATTTCACTAAAGTACGCAAATCAGGCAGCAAACAATAAAGAAAAACTAGAAATCAACAGAGACGCGGGTTCCATCTCGGGCGGATGAAGAACACGGGCGATTTCAAATTTGTTTGAAATAACTAAGAATTTGTGCTCCAAACTCGTACCAAAACCTAATCCGCATCGTTCGAACATCGACAACATCAAAACATGCATTAAACTTGTAATGAAACAAGTTCATCACGACCCCGAGAGCAAATCCGCCAAAGTGCTAGAATCCGAATCAAAGCAAGCATTTAGACTCTAAAAACCGTGTCCGCATTACACTTGCATCACAAACAACACGAATGATTAGGAAAAAACACGGTAGAAGCCACGGTTGCGAAGATAGCCCAAGGTCGAGTTAGTCTGAGGGAAGTTCAAGTAGCGTTCTATGGGGAAGGTCGGGTTGTGATCGAGAATATTATTCGATCCCATGATCGAATAGTGTTTATATATATATATATATATATATATATATATATATATATATATATATATATATATATATATATATATATATTGTTGTTATAAGAATGATCTGAAGGAAATATGCCCTAGAGGCAATAATAACATTATTATTTATTTCCTTATATCATGATAAATGTTTATTATTCATGCTAGAATTGTATTAACCGGAAACATAATACATGTGTGAATATATAGACAAACAGAGTGTCACTAGTATGCCTCTACTTGACTAGCTTGTTAATCAAAGATGGTTATGTTTCCTAACCATGAACAAAGAGTTGTTATTTGATTAACGAGATCACATTATTAGTTGAATGATCTGATTGACATGACCCATTGCGTTAGCTTAGCACCCGATCGTTTAGTATGTTGCTATTGCTTTCTTCTTGACTTATACATGTTCCTGTAACTATGAGATTATGCAACTCCCGTTTCCTGGAGGAACACTTTGGGTGCTACCAAACGTCACAACATAACTGGGTGATTATAAAGGAGTACTATAGGTGTTTCCAAAGGTACATGTTGGGTTGGCGTATTTCGAGATTATGTTTTGTCACTCCGATTGTCGGAGAGGTATCTCTGGGCCCTCTCGATAATGCACATCACTATAAGCCTTGCAAGCAATGTAGCTAATGAGTTAGTTACGGAATGATGCATTACGTAACGAGTAAAGAGACTTACCGGTAACGAGATTGAACTAGGTATTGGATACCGATGATCGAATCTCGGGTAAGTAACATACTTATGACAAAGGGAACAACGTACGTTGTTATGCGGTTTGACCGATAAAGATCTTCATAGAATATGTGGGAGCCAATATGGGCATCTAGGTCCCGCTATTGGTTATTGACCGGAAACATGTCTCGGTCATGTCTACATAGTTCTCGAACCCGTAGGGTCCGCACGCTTAACGTTTCGTTGACGATATAGTATTATATGAGTTATGCATGTTGGTAACCGAATGATGTTTGGACTCCCGGATGAGATCATGGACATGACGAGGAACTCCGGAATGGTCCGGAGATAAAGTTTGATATATGGGATAATAGTGTTTGATCTCCGGAAGGGTTCTGGAATTCACCGGAAGGGGTTCCGGATGTTTCCCGAAATGTTTGGGTACGAGAACAAGTTATTTGGGCCAAAGGGGAAAGCCCACGAGGTTTTTGGAAAGATCAAAAGCAAGTTTTATGAGTCTAGGGGCGGACTCCGTGGTCCTGGCGTCGGGTCGAGACGCCGGAACCTGGCGTATGGCCCCGAGTCCGAGAAGGACTCTTGCCTTTCGGGTGAAACCGACTTTGTGGAGGCTTTTACTCCAAGTTTCGACCCCAAGGCTCAACATATAAATAGAGGGGTAGGGCTAGCACCAAAGACACATCAAGAAACACCAAGCCATGTGCCAGCAACCCCGTCCCCTCTAGTTTATCCTCCGTCATAGTTTCCGTAGTGCTTAGGCGAAGCCCTGCGGAGATTGTTCTTCACCAACACCGTCACCACGCCGTCGTGCTACAGGAACTCATCTACTACTTCGCCCGTCTTGCTGGATCGAGAAGGCGAAGACGTCATCGAGCTGAACGTGTGCAGAACTCGGAGGTGTCGTGCGTTCGGTACTTGGATCGGTCGGATCGTGAAGACGTACGACTACATCAACCGCGTTGATAAATGCTTCCGCTTAGCGATCTTCAAGGGTATGAATATACACTCCCCCTCTCGTTGCTATGCATCACCATGATCTTGCGTGTACATAGGAATTTTTTTGAAATTACAACGTTTCCCAACAGTGGCATCCGAGCCAGGTTTTATGCGTTGATGTTATATGCACGAGTAGAACACAAGTGAGTTGTGGGCGATACAAGTCATACTGCTTACCAGCATGTCATACTTTGGTTCGGCGATATTGTTGGATGAAGCGGCCTGGACCGACATTACGCGTACGCTTACGCGAGACTGGTTCTACCGACGTTCTTTGCACACAGGTGGCTGGCGGGTGTCAGTTTCTCCAACTTTAGTTGAACCGAGTGTGGCTACGCCCGGTCCTTGTGAAGGTTAAAACGGAGTCTATTTGACAAACTATTGTTGTGGTTTTGATGCGTAGGTGAGATTGGTTCTTGCTTAAGCCCGTAGCAGCCACGTAAAATTTGCAACAACAAAGTAGAGGACGTCTAACTTGTTTTTGCAGGGCATGTTGTGATGTGATATGGCCAAGACATGATGCTATATTTTATTGTATGAGATGATCATGTTTTGTAACCGAGTTATCGGCAACTGGCAGGAGCCATATGGTTGTCGCTTTATTGTATGCAATGCAATCTCCCTGTAATGCTTTACTTTATCACTAAGCGGTAGCGATAGTCGTAGAAGCATAAGATTGGCCAGACGACAACGATGCTACGATGAAGATCAAGGTGTCGCACTGGTGACGATGGTGATCATGACGGTGCTTCGAAGATGGAGATCACAAGCACAATATGATGATGGCCATATCATATCACTCATATTGATTGCATGTGATGTTTATCTTTTATGCATCTTATCTTGCTTTGATTGACGGTAGCATTTTAAGATGATCTCTCACTAAAAATTATCAAGAAGTGTTCTCCCGAGTATGCACCGTTGCCAAAGTTAAATCGTGCCCGGACACCATGTGATGATCGGGTGTGATAAGCTCTCGTCCATCTACAACGGGTGCAAGCCAGTTTTGCACATGCAGAATACTCAGGTTAAACTTGACGAGCCCAGCATATGCAGATATGGCCTAAGACACGGAGACCGAAAGGTCGAGCATGAATCATATAGTAGATATGATCAACATAAGATGTTCACCATTGAAAACTACTCCATCTCACGTGATGATCGGT